>OY804593.1:80071529-80772586 GCA_963680895.1 Fragum sueziense | reverse complement strand
GGGGGAGTGTTGGGATCAAAGCCTAAATGATGGCTTTAAAAGTGTTAATATGCAAAGTTAAACTAACATTGTAGTCAAAATTTTATTTTAGGCCAATGCCAGGGACGTCTGGATTCCAACCCCCACTCCCTCTAGATCCGCCCTTGTTTCTGAGGCATCTACACTTATTTGTGCACTCATTAAACACTTGTAAGGTAATGATCTGTCTGTAAAGGGAACAATGGTCTACATGTTCTAAATGCATGTATTCATCCCTGGCACAAAACTTGTTTGCAGAAACATGCTCAATTGCATGATGTCTCGTTTGGGGAATGCGTTTGCTTTCCCTGCTTTTCAAAGTCGTTTCTCCCCATAAGAGCTTGTGGATGAAATATATTCATTGCATTATCTGCCATCCATCTTGCCAGGCCAAGTACGGTGAACTTTAAAAATGTTCTGCAACACTGGTCTTGAGTCTGAAAGCAAAATAATACAATTATTTGGCTATTTTGTAAAAATGTATTTACAGCAATATCAAATCATGAATTGGGCATAATTCAATTGCTAATTTCATTTTCTGAATGTAGTATACCCGTAATGAGATTTGCGTGACGTCGGAATTATTCGGGCGCAGTCGAAAACATTCAGCGGTGGAACTTTCCACCACCCAATGTTTACGACCGCGCCCGAATAAGCAGATATGCAACGACGCCACTCGAAAACATCTGTTTCAGTTATCTCAAAATGGCCACATTACAGGTATTCTACATTAACCCTTTCCCAAACAACAAAATCTTGGACAGGTCCAATTTGAAAGCTGTTTTAGACGACAAAATAAATGATGATAAATGTAGTATTTGTGTGAAATAATGCACAGAAAATATTGAGACTAAAGGAGAAACTGCTGGTTATCAACAGTTTTCTTATTTTGTTTCAATGTTTTCCCAAGCCTTATCTACTATGGACGTCAAAACCAGGTTTTGTTTGGGAAAGGGTTAAGGTATAATATTCATGCAAATTTTTGAGAGATAAAGACAGCAATTCTGAATAAAGTTAAATAAGTCTGTATGAGTTAAGGGTGGTCCAATTTGAAAGCTTCTGCCATCAAGAAAAGATTGAAGGCTTAATCAGCATAAATTTTATTCTTTTTACCCCTAATATTTTCTGTGTTAGCAAGTATGTAATGAAAATTGTATTTACGAACCCATTACCAAAGTACAAAATTTAGATGTGTCCAAATTCAAAGATGACGCAGATGACACATTTCAAATCTGTGAAATTTTATAAATTTTGGTCTTTCAGGGTGAAAACATTGTGGGAAATGAAGAAATTGCACAACAAGTCACAAGCAATTTCTTCATTTACAATCTGTTTTCTCAGCCATTTTTCTTGAGAGGAATCTAAAAGCATCATTGTGTGATAATGGGTTAACATAGTCCACCTCTAATGAAATTCATAGGATTTCAGAATTTTTCGTGCCACTTCATAAACATTTCTTATGTATCCGAACATATTTTGGCAAATAAGGTAAACATTCTTTTCTTTTAAGGAATGTTCTACCGTCAAATGTTAATGACATTGCCTTAGAAATTATTCTGACATCACATGAATCTCATTAGAGGTAAATTGCCTTAACCTGTCCCATTTTCACTAAAATTTTGGACTGAAAATTTTATTTGAATGATTTTGTAGATGACAATTTCAAATTGATGAAATTTTAGAAAAGTTTCTATTTTGGATTAGAAAACATAGTGGAAAATGAAGAAATTGCCTGTACATGACAAGCAATTTCTTCATTTTTCACAATGTTTTTCTAAGCCTTTTCTCGTTAGGGAGTCAAAAGGCATCAGTATGTGCAGTAAACAGGGTTTCCTCCGACTCTCAAATCTGGGGGAACAAACCAAACTTTTAAAGCATGCTTACAAGTACCCCCTCTAGTAGAGAGATAGAAGCCTGCTTGCAAAAACTGGGGGTACAAAATTCATTTTGGGGTTAAAAAAAACATTTGGAGGTTTTTAGACACCCTGGTAAAGGGTTAAAATGAGATTTTGCCTGACCAATACTTAAGACGTGCAAACCCACTTACACACATCTAATAAGGTCATGCATCTATCATTTCTCACGCACAGCAAAAAATTTTACAAATCAAATGCAAGGAAATCACAAGAAACCTACCTGAATATTTCAGAACTTCACATTTGAACTTGACATTCCAAAGGAAAAATAGACATGTCTCTTGAGCTCTGTTTCAAGCATTCGTAGTCTCCAAGTTTCTTTCTTTCGAATAACACCATTGCAAGTTTCTCCATGTCTGAAAATAATGTTCACCATATTTAACCCTTTCCCACACATTGACGCTTGTGGACGCCCCACAAAATAAAGGCTTTGGAAAACATTTGTGGAAAATGAAAAAATTGCTTGTGACATTCAATTTCTTCATTTCCCATAATGTTTTCGACAAAGAAAGACCAAACAATTTTTAATTTTGTTCAATGAAAATTGTCGTCTGCAACACGTATGAGTTTTAACTAGATTAAAATTTTGTTGTTTGGTAATGGGTTAAGTTTATTCTCTGACAATGAACTTATCCCAGGAATAGCGAAGACCGTCGGACCGTTAGGCATGTCTGATGAAATTTCCCTCCGTTAACCCTTTCCCAAACGACAAAATTTTAGGGTGATCCACTTCAAAAACTGCCACAAATGACAAAATAGATGTTATCAAAGATAAGATTTGTGTAAAATATTATAGCACAGAAAATATTGACACAAAAGGAGAAACTGCTGGTTACCAGCAGTTTCTTCTTTTGTTTCAATGTTTTCCCAAGCCTTTTCTATCAGGGACGTCAAAACCAGGTCTTGTTTGGGAAGGGTTAAACATGTGCAATAATAGACCGCAATAGAAAGGTGCTATAGAAAAAATGGCAAATTTGATAAGTCCCGACATACACAGAAAAGATTTTTCAAAAAATATGTGAGGCCTTATAAATAGGACTACTTTGAATATGGACACATCTAAAATTTAGCTGTTTGTTAATGGGATACTAATTCGTGGTCGGCATTGGGTCCGGTTTTACGGATATGGGACCGGTTTCACAGTACAACTTGCCGCCCCCATGAGAATAAAGGTTAAGAAATCAATATGAAAAATGAAGCAAACTGCGGCATTTTTCATTACTCACGATGTCTTCTACCAAGAATCAATGTACATAACAAGTAATTCTTCATGCAGTAGCGGATCCGGGAGGGTTGGAACGAACCAACCTCTGTAGCCTGATTATATCAATGTGCAGAAAATATCCAGGCCAAAAAAAGATAATAATTATGTTGGTGGGGGGGGGGGGGGGGGGGGGGGGCAATGCTACCAGTGTACATAGGCATAGAAAGGTTTATGATATTGGGGGGGGGGGGGGCAGGGGCAAATGTTTAAGTGAATGGAACCCGACGGACGGTAGCGTTGCTAGGGGGTTTGGGGTCTTGCCCCCAGAAAATTTTGAATTCTAAAAAGCCATTTCCTGCAATCTAGGCACTTTCAGACAGCATTTTATACCTGCACCTTTCTTGAAGGAAAATATGGGTGAATTATTGGGGTCAAGGGATATGTAAGCCCCCTTCTAAATTATTGGGGGACGCCCCCCCCCCCCCTCTCCCTACGCCAGTGTGTATTATTGGGAAGGCTATAGGATCTATGTTGGCCCACTTCTAAATTATTGCGGGTCCTGTCCCCCTTCCTACGTCAGTGTTATGTCCCAATGCTTTTAAATTTATCATCTTCTATCAAGGATATCAAACCCGGTCTTGTTTCGGCACCCGTCTCTAGGTTGGCGCTAAGGAAAAAATCTTAGTAGCCAAAATCTGACCGAGATGATTGTGTTAATTTAGTGAATAAGAAAAGCGGCTATAAGGGTATGGGTACCCTTCCTTTTGCTGTAGGTCTAAACATTTCTAAAAGATGTTTTCAAGGCATGATTACTTAGGATGTCCATTGTGATGAGTTTGCATGAAATTTTGAACTGGCCATTTTTTAAACAGAATGGATGCATTGCAGCAAAAGGAAAGGCACATTTTTGTAAGAAATGAAAAATGAAACACAAAATTAAAATTACAAAAAGTTTATCACAAGTCACCCCCCCCCCCCCTTTTTCAGATCTTTCAGTAGAATAGAAAAGAAAAACATACAGCTTAATATGAGAAAAATGGTTAGCTTGTTCTAGGCACTGACATTGTTTTCTAAAATAAAAATAAATAAACATGGAATTGAATTTTGTTTTCTTTTTATTTACAATACTCATAGTTCTTTGATACTATAGAAAGCAGGGCTCCGGAATTTCTGAAATCTGAATCGGTCAACAGTCCCCCTGGCCTCACCTATCCCCGCGACATACACATCATTTGTCATCTTTCCCATTCAAACAACAGTTTGTGTTACTTTCGTTTCCATATTTCAATTTCCGACGATGAAATCAATTGTGATTTGTAACGAGTGAAAGATACGCGAAAACTTATTACAAATTTCTACTTTCACTTTGTTAAAACGACATGAGTAGGCACTTTCGACAGTTTTGGTAATTCAAAATCGTCTGAGCTATTTCAAGAACGTGGTTCAATCTTAGGAATGAAAAATCAATCAATCACTCCTACGCGAAATAATGAAATCGTCGAAAGGTGACATCTGCCGTATTTTCCAAGAGTTTTGCAAGTACACGGAACGCTTGAGATGCTCCCCGACAATAAAATATCATGTGACCCGATATAGGTCAAACTGATCAGCTACTCTTCCAATTACCCCCCTCGTGTAGACCGTATATTTAGATTATTTTAAATTTTGTAATTCAAATATATTGATATTTATGTCCAGCGAAAGAAAAGATATTTTAAGAAGAAACGAAGGATTAAACCAAGTATGTAATATATGGTGGCGAGAAATCTACTTTGAATTTGTCACAGCCAGATGTCCATATTCGGGTTTCATGAAAACGCAAACACCGACGGTTGACAGTCAAGCTCGGGCTTCTGGTTTAATTTTGACAATGAGCAAACTTATATTTAACTAATATCCTTAATGATTTATGTTATTAAAGTTTATGCAACTTATCAATTTGACAAAACAAAATGAAATCATGCGTTTTGACAAATTATATCACGATTTTATACTTGCCACGTCAAAAACAGAGTAACTTATATCGCCCCGCCTATTTACTTGAATAACGCCAAACAACCAATCAGAAACATTATCTACCCATCAATCACGCGCAATAATCGTCAATCAAGCGGATAAACACAGCTGGTCAATAGACACATGCTATCGATAATCATAAATGCCATAAAGTGCATGTGTTTATTGTAAATGATGTGTTAATCGGATCGTAAATGTAATTATGGGTCCGTAGCAGGATATCTTATCAGAATTGTTATGATAATCCTTAATTTGCAGGTATGATAGGCGTCTTTTTTGGCGATCGCCAGAATGGATGGTTTTGCAAATAATGATCGCCATTTGACGATTTTAATCGCCAATGGCGATTTTGGCGACCGGTAACGCTAACATAGCGTCTTGTTTGGGAAATGGTTGTAGAAAGTAAAATTCACCTTTTTGACTGTCGAAGCAAAGGTTTGACACTTCTCTTACGAATCCAGTGGGATGTTACATCGGGCATCGTCATCTGCCATGCCAATCTGACAAATTGATTTGTCATAATTTATGCTTTTTATTGTCCTTTCGAGGCGAAAACGACTTGTCAAAGTGAAAAAACACATTTTCGACGCCATGTTGTTTGTAATAGCGATATGGGTAAAATAACCCGGTTTTTCGGTTGTGGTCGTCTCGAAAAATAAATTAAAAATCAACATACAAGAAAATGTATAAATTTAACATTCCCAAAACATTCAGGTTGTCAATTTCACGATGTTCTCAACTGTATAAGAAATTTTGCTCAATATTTGTTTGGGAACAAAATCGTGATCAAAGTCTTCAAAATATTATTCTTGAAGCACCCTTACACATTTCAACAGAATGACGTCTTTGATACCCTACATGATAAAAACGTTTGAAAACATCGTGGAAAAATGAAGAAATTGCTTATGACAAACAATTTCTTCATTTCCCACATTATTTTCTACCTCAAATTATCAATAAATGTAAAATGACATTCAAAAAGAGTTGTCGTCTGCAACATCTTAGAGGTTAGACCAGTCTAATACTGTCGTTTGGTAATGGGTTAAACCTTCAACTTTGATACAATCAATATATTTTACGACTGAGTAGCCTGCCACCATTTGCTATAGGTTATAAATTTATATTTGATTAATTGTGTCTAACGAAAAAAAGATAGATCTACGCCTTATAAATTCGCACGGATTTGGGGACTTTTATCTTATTTTATTGTTTTTACCCTAAATTAACTGATTTAATATCTACGATTTCGTTTGTAGGCTATTATTAATAATTCTCATGCTAAAATAACACTTTCACAAACAAGACCGGTTTTGAAGTCCCTGAAGAATGTTTGCTTAAAAACCCCAAAGGGAAAATGCATTGCGTTGATGTTATAGCAAAACCTCGTAACTCCAGCTATATAATTAAGCTGGAGTTACGAGGTTTTGCAATAACACCGACTGTTTTCCTCTTTTCTCTCAAGGATTGAAAAGAAAACTCGCCAAAAATTATATAATTACAAATGTATTAGGAATCCACCTTATTAAGAATACAGTGGCGTCACGTTAGGACAATCTCAACGTGTGCAAGTCCTTTAATTGTACCACAGTCCTCTAATCGATGGTGTGCGTTCAAGCCTGGGTCCTCAGTCTGATCCCTATACAAACACGGTTAATATCTGGGGGCAAGAGACGGATTTTTTAAAACCTTACTTTTCTTAAAAGTGAAACAAGAATATGACACACCAATGAAACTGCTTCAGCAATGGTTTCTTTTTTCACAGTGTTTACATAGGCTAATTACGGTCTCCTGCTCTTTTTGATGCAGTCTTTTATGCAGTCTCAATAGCTCAGTGGGTAGCGGATTTGGGGACTTTTATCTTATTTTATTGTTTTTACCCTAAATTAACTGATTTAATATCCGCGATTTCGTTTGTATTGTTAATAATTCTCATGCTCAGCTAAAATAACACTTTCTCAAACAAGACCGGTTTTGACGTCCCTGAAGAATGTTTGCTTAAAAACCCCAAAGGGAAAATGCATTGCATTTATGTTATAGCAAAACCTCGTTACTCCAGCTATATACTAGTAATTAAGCTGGAGTTACGAGGTTTTGCAATAACACCGACTGTTTTCCTCTTTTCTCTCAAGGATTGAAAAGAAAACCCACCAAAAATTATTAGGAATCCACTTTATCAAGTATAATCTCAACGTGTGCAAGTCCTCTAATTGTACCGCAGTCCTCTAATCGTATGTGTGCGTTCAAGCCTGGGTCCTCATTTTGATCCCTATACAAACACGATTGATATCTGGGGACAAGAGACAGATTTTTTTAAAACCTTACTTTTCTTAAAAGTGAAACAAGAATAAAACACACCAGTGAAACTGCTACAGCAATGGTTTCCTTTTTCACAGTGTTTACATAGGCTAATTACGGTCTCCTGCTCTTTTAGATGATATTGTGATGTTTCGGCAGTTTTTAGTCATGATTTTTCCGCTTTCGGTTCGGTCTATTCGCGATTTCGCATCGATTCAGAGGTTGCTTATCTGAGTTCCAGTACTTATGCAGTCTCAATAGCTCAATGGGTAGCGGATTTGGGGACTTTTATCTTATTTTATTGTTTTTACCCTAAATTAACTGATTTAATATCCGCGATTCCGTTTGCATTATTAATAATTCTCATGCTAAAATAACACTTTCTTCTCAAACAAGACCTGTTTTGACGTCCCTGAAGAATGTTTGCTTAAAACCCCCAAAGGGAATAGGCATTGCATTTATGTTATAGCAAAACCTCGTTACTCTAGCTATATAATTAAGCTGGAGTTACGAGGTTTTGCAATAACACCGACTGTTTTCCTCTTTTCTCTCAAGGATTGAAAAGAAAACCCACCAAAAATTATTAGGAATCCACTTTATCAAGTATAATCTCAACGTGTGCAAGTCCTCTAATTGTACCGCAGTCCTCTAATCGTATGTGTGCGTTCAAGCCTGGGTCCTCAGTTTGATCCCTATACAAACACGATTGATATCTGGGGGCAAGAGACAGATTTTTTTAAAACCTTACTTTTCTTAAAAGTGAAACAAGAATAAGACACACCAGTGAAACTGCTACAGCAATGGTTTCCTTTTTCACAGTGTTTACATAGGCTAATTACGGTCTCCTGCTCTTTTAGATGATATTGTGATGTTTCGGCAGTTTTTAGTTATGATTTTTCCGCTTTCGGTTCGGTCTATTCGCGATTTCGCATCGATTCAGAGGTTGCTTATCGGGGTTTCAGTACTTATGCAGTCTCAATAGCTCAATGGGTAGCGGATTTGGGGACTTTTATCTTATTTTATTGTTTTTACCCTAAATTAACTGATTTAATATCCGCAATTTCGTTTGTATTATTAATAATTCTCATGCTAAAATAACATTTTCTTCTCAAACAAGACCGGTTTTGACGTCCCTGAAGAATGTTTGCTTAAAAACCCCAAAGGGAAAAGGCATTGTATTTATGTTATAGCAAAACCTCGTTACTCTAGCTATATAATTAAGCTGGAGTTACGAGGTTTTGCAATAACACCGACTGTTTTCCTCTTTTCTCTCAAGGATTGAAAAGAAAACCCACCAAAAATTATTAGGAATCCACTTTATCAAGTATAATCTCAACGTGTGCAAGTCCTCTAATTGCACCGCAGTCCTCTAATCGTATGTGTGCGTTCAAGTCTGGGACCTCAGTTTGATCCCTATACAAACACGGTTAATATCCGGGGGCAAAAGACAGATTTTTCTAAAACATGACTTTTCTTAAAAGTGAAACAAGAATAAGACACACCAATGAATGGTTATGATATGCCACGGTATAGTTTAGAAAACTAGTCAATTACTATCAATGCTATATTCAGAGCCTAGCCTAGTGCTAGTAGACAGGAAGCACGAATAAGTGATCTATCGCCGTGATATAACTGAAAAATAGTTTTGTAAAAATTGGCTTAAAACACCAAACAAACGAAAACGTGTCGATAAAGAACCTAGAACTCTTGCGAGCATTACATTATGCAAAATTTCAAAACTCTTAAGAGTTTTAGTTCTGGATAACTAATTTATGAGGACCCTAATTTGCATATTTTGCACAATACCTTTTATGTCCGTCATTACGAGGACCTAACAAGCACACTCTCAAGTCACGTGACAAGAGCAAAGTGTGCATGTTTTGTGCGTCTAGACTACTTTTTCACGTTTAAATGAGGACTCGATTATTTTTCAATTTTCTATAATAGTATATCAAAATCAGTTGAATACAATGAAAACATTTTGAGGACCCGTGTGCAAGTCCTCCAATTGTACCGCAGTCCTCTAATTGTAGGTGTGCGTTCAAGTCTGCATCCTCTAATTGATAGCTACACACACACACACACACACACACACACACACACACACACACACACACACACACACACACACACACACACACACACACACACACACACACACACACACACACACACACACACACACACACACACACACACACACACACACACACACACACACACACACACACACACACACACACACACACACACACACACACACACACACACACACACACACACACACACACACACACACACACACACACACACACACACACACACACACACACACACACACACACACACACACACACACACACACACACACACACACACACACACACACACACACACACACACACACACACACACACACACACACACACACACACACACACACACACACACACACACACACACACACACACACACACACACACACACACACACACACACACACACACACACACACACACACACACACACACACACACACACACACACACACACACACACACACACACACACACACACACACACACACACACACACACACACACACACACACACACACACACACACACACACACACACACACACACACACACACACACACACACACACACACACACACACACACACACACACACACACACACACACACACACACACACACACACACACACACACACACACACACACACACACACACACACACACACACACACACACACACACACACACACACACACACACACACACACACACACACACACACACACACACACACACACACACACACACACACACACACACACACACACACACACACACACACACACACACACACACACACACACACACACACACACACACACACACACACACACACACACACACACACACACACACACACACACACACACACATATTGAAAGAAAGAAATACATATGTAGGAAACCAAAGCTCAAATGAATATAGTATATGAGCATGGTTTTCATGTCCAACCATTTTGGTTACATCATAAACTGTGTTGTGTCCATAAATTTATGAATTTTATGACATTTTCTATATTGTTAATTTTCTATTCAGTGTAAAATTTGTGGATTATTCTACTAACCACTGAAAATACTTTTTTCCTTTCTTATATAGTAAAGGATTAAATGCAAGTTACATTTCTCAAAAGTCAAAGACGTAAAGTTGGACACTGCGTTAAAACTGCTTAAAAAACTCCTGATGAAGAACATTATTTTATTTTGTTATGCAAAATTTATCTTTGTTTTGGGCAAAAGCTGTAATTTTGAGCACTTTTTATCATGTTGGATGTAGTAGGAATTAACTTTTCCCTAAAAAATTTGCAAGACGTAACAGGATGTAAATAGACACAAAAAAAGTGTTTACCGGGGAATTTGTCTGCATTTTTTTATAAACATTTCATTGATAGTTTCTTTAAGTTTTGACATTTTCAATGTGAAAACTGTTATGTTCTGATTTGGTAGCCATTGGCACAAATCTAAATATTTCATTTTGGATTTTAAATCTATTGCACATAAAAAAAAAAGCTAAAATCGTATAATGAAGTAACTTGGAAACAATTTTCACAGCTTCTCTGTCCATGTTCGTCTCTACGATCTATTTACTATATCACCGACTTTCTCGCGATGTTTTGTGCCGAAGAAAATCGAACAAGTTTAAATACCTAGAATCTCCGGTAATGTCATATCATAGGGAATAAATGGTACATCGTTGGTCGTTCCACTCAAATTTTAAAAAGACGTAACGAAGACCACTTGTATTTCGTTTTATCTTGAAAAGACGTAACTATTATGTCTGTACTCTTTTGACATTTCACATCGCCCGCCATGTTTGTGACTCATGCCGTTTATGTCATTCAAAATGTCGCTTATATCTTATACGTATATTATCGCTTAAATAATTCTTTAATTTGATTACAATTATTTTGTAAATATCGATCTTTCATGGGAGTTAATGACGTAACTTTTTAACAAAATTTCTAGGCAAAAAAAGTTGAAGATAAATTGAAAAAGATCGCCGCCCTGGAAAGTCGCGATTTCGTACCCTATTAATCTCGTACCAATCAAACGTCACCCACGAACTATGTGCGTGATATATCAAGGTCATTAACATTTAAAAAATAGCACAAATATAAGACGTAACTTTTTTGAATCGAAAGTTGCATCATCTTATTTTGCTAATTATTTCATCAAAATTAAAGAAAGTCTATGAAATAAAACTACGATTTTCAGTATTGATTAAGCTTTAATTTGTAGTTGAACAAACAAAATATTACCAGTCATAGTAGGTGCGATATTTTTTGCATATTATGCATTTTCCATAAAGGCCCTTCTGAAAATACGGGATATTTTCGACCATTTTGTCCATTATTTGAGCATAAATAGAACATTTTTGTTCATTCTTTTACTATCAAACTTTTAATTGTATACCTATGCAGGTTCGAATGTACATGACTTTTAAAAGAAATAAGTGCATTTTTTACTTTCATTTAAAGAAAATACACTTAAATTAAGATTTACTCAGACGTAACTGAAATTGGCTGGACACGAAAACTAAGCTCATATAGCTCTAATGAAATCAATGAAATCGAAGACAAAATCACTTAGCTTGCACCTTCCTTTTGCTAGAGACTTATAATTATTGTTGTCAGCTTAAAAAAACTTTAGATTTTTTCAGTACACCCATCAAAACAAAAGTGTTTTTCACAGAAAATGAAGTAATGTATTGATTATTAGTCGATAATTGAATCGAAACCAATTCCCGTTTCAATTCAATTATCGATTATGATTTGAGTCCAATTTTACAACACTAATCAATAGTAACATGGAATAGACTCCCAACCGATCTTGTGATACTTGAAGATCTCAACTCCTTCAAAATAGGAGTATGTAAGATTGACCATATGACACCCTAAACGCAATACGCTGTTTTTAACCTCTTTAAGCTTCACTTCTTCTGCACTAACACTGATCTTTTTTATCTTTAATCGTATCCTGTCTCACTACTGCACTTTTACCTGTGTTTCTTCCTTTACTACGGCACGGACAGCGCACTGCACATAACACTCGCACAAGGGTGTTGCAGTATGTTTAGTACCGTCATTGTTTATAATGAAAGGGTCAAATAATAATTAAAGGTCATATTAGCATGGGAATTTTTGCATGAGCCATCAAATTAGAAATATCACAGAGAGTATGTACATTGTATACGTGAGAGTCATAGAATAAAGTTGTATAAAACATTGCTCTATTTTATTGAATCCTTTTGGTACGAAACATGGTGTCAGAAGTTGTTCTGATGTCAGAATTTATTCTTGTGTTGGAATAAAAACGGATTTACGTCGACATACGGAGAAAAGGAAAAATGTCGAGATTTCAACCACCAGAGTGCTTCAAATTCTCGAATCCAGCTGAATGGCCTGACTGGAAGGAAAGATTTTCTCGGTTCAGGATGGCATCGAAGCTGTACAAGGATGAAAGCGAGGTGCAGGTCAGCGCGCTCATCTATTCCATGGGAAAGGAGGCTGAGCACATATTTAAGTCGTTCGTGTTTGCAGACGATAACCAGAAGAATAGTTTTAGGGTCGTGATGCAGAAATACGATGACTACTTCGTGCCAAAAAGGAACGTAATTCACGAAAGAGCAAAATTCCACCAACGAGTCCAGCAGAATGGAGAGTCTGTGGAAAACTTCGTGAGGAATTTGTACGAAATTGCGGAACACTGTGACTTTGATCAGAAAGATGAACAAATAAGGGACAGGCTTGTGATCGGAATTCTTGACAAGGATATATCCGAAAAGTTGCAGTTGACCCCTGATCTCACGTTGGATAAAGCCATTGAAATAGCGCGACAAAGTGAGCAAGTCAAACAGCAGATAAGGGATCAATCTACTGTCCAACATGTTGAAGCCGTCCAGAACGCACAACATAGGGGAAATCAGCGCGGTGGAGGCCGACGACGCAACTTTCGGAATAAACCAAAGCAACAGTCACAGGATCGTGGAGCGCAGGATAAAATGTGCACGCGATGCAATAGATTCAATGAAAAAGGGAAATGTTTCGCGAAAGATAAAGAATGTCGTAGATGTAAAAAGATGGATCACTTCGAGGTATGCTGTAGGTCCAAAATCAATCCAAATCGCTTAGATGAAGTGACCGACGATACGAAAGAATCATTATACCTTGGAACAGTCACTACGTGTAACGACAATAAGGAAGCATGGAAGGTAAATCTTTCTATTCTCGGGAAAACGCTTACCTTTAAAATCGATTCGGGAGCTGACACATCGGTGATTAGCCAAAGCACGTACAGAAGTCTGAGAAATCCAGCAAAACTAGAACCGGTAGTCTCACCATTGTTCGGACCAGGCGGCAAATTAGACTGCCAGGGAATGTTTAGAGCAGAAACGTCGTATAAATCGGAGAAATATTCGTTTCCTATTCATGTGATCAAAGGATCTACGACACATAACTTGTTAGGTCGTGCTACTGCTGAACAAATGGGATTAATTAAGAGAATTGAAAACGTGTCCGTGAACAAACAAGTGTTCGGATCAATTGGATTATTTAAGTGTGACCCTGTCAAAATACGTCTGAATGAAGGGGCAAAGCCGTATTGCCTCACTACAGCATGTAGAGTTCCATTCCCGCTCATGAAGAAAGTGGAAGCAGAACTCAAGAAGCTCGAAAGTGAGGACATAATTGAAAAAGTGGACAAACCGACAGACTGGTGTGCGGCGATGGTACCAGTAGTTAAACCAAACAATAGTGTAAGAATTTGTGTTGACTTGAAAAAGCTAAACAATGTAGTAAAACGAGAAAACTACATGTTACCAAATCTGGATGACATTTCACCAAAGTTGTTCGGATCAACACTTTTCTCTAAATTAGATGCTTCGAGTGGATTTTATCAAATTCCGCTACATGAGGAAAGCCGCGAATTAACTACATTCATCACACCGTTTGGGAGATATTTCTTCAAGAGGGTACCTTTTGGAATAACGTCAGCATCAGAGATCTTCCAAAAGAAAATGTCGGAGTTGCTGAAAGGATTACGCGGAGTTGAGGTCATTATCGATGATATATTGATTTACGGGAAATCACGCGAGGAACATGACGCAAACTTGGATGCAGTAATGCGCAGAATTCAGGAATCAGGAAGGAAATTAAATCTACAAAAGTGTGAGTTTCGAAAATCACGATTGGAATACTTTGGACATATAATCACGAAAGATGGTATTCGTCCAAGTGAGAAAAGGGTTGAAGCCATCAAAAACATGGAAGCACCTACGAATGTTAAGGAGTTGCGCAGACTTGTTGGAATGATAAACTATATAGGCAGATTTATTCCTGATCTCGCGTCAATAATCAAACCGATGACCGATTTGCTGAAATCGACAAATGCTTGGTGTTGGGATCACGCACAAGACGAGGCGTTCGCGAAAATTAAGGATTTAATCACAAAAGCACCAGTGTTAGCATTCTATGATCAAAACAAACCCATCGTAGTAAGTGCGGATGCGAGCAGCTATGGATTGGGAGCAGCCATATTTCAAGAAGAAAGCGGTGAACTGAAACCAATCGCATTCTGTTCTAGAAAACTGACTGACACTGAACAAAAATATGCGCAGATAGAAAAGGAATGTCTAGCTTCTGTTTGGGCATGTGAGAAATTTTCGCGTTATCTGTTGGGACTTCATTCGTTTAGATTACTGACAGATCATAAACCATTAGTGCCGTTGATTAACACACAGGACTTAGATAAAAGGCCACTTAGATGTCAGCGTATGTTAATGCGTTTACGTGGATATAACGCACAAGCAGAACATGTACCGGGGAAACATTTGATAGTGCCGGATACATTGTCACGATCACCTTTAGACACAGATCAAGATTTCATGGTGAATGAGATTGAAAGCTACGCTATATCGGTTGAAACGTTGAGACCGGTATCAGATCGACGTCTGGAGCAAATTCGAAATCATTCGGAAAAGGATCAAATCATACAGGAGGCAATGAATTACACGAGGTTCGGTTGGCCTTCTCATGTTACATCCGTCCGTGCCGAAATGCGAGATTATTTCGCGTCACGAAATGAGTTGTCAATATCGCGGGGATTGCTACTATACCGTGACCGGATTGTCATACCACACGTGTTGAGAGCTGATATACTAGAGTCGATTCATGAAGGACATCTCGGGTTAAACAAGTGTCGAGCACGCGCACAGACTACTGTGTGGTGGCCGAGGATTGCAAAGGACATTCAAGAAAAGGTGAACTCTTGCGACTTTTGTAAAACTGGCAGACCAAGTCAACGAAAGGAACCTTTGAAATATACACCTTTACCGTCAAGACCGTGGCAAAAGATTGCTGCAGATTTATGTGAGTTTGAAGGGAACCATTACTTAATCGTTGTGGACTACTATTCACGATACATTGAAATCGTATATTTGACATCAATCTCGAGTGCACAAGTAATCAGGAAGCTGAAAAACATTTTCGCTAGATGGGGAATTCCAGAAGAATTCGTGAGCGATAATGGGACACAATTTACGTCAAAAGAATTTTAACAATTCGCGGAAAAATATGGTTTCAAACAGATATTTTCGAGTCCGCATTACCCGCAATCAAATGGAGAAGCGGAAAGCGCGGTTAAGAATGCTAAGAAAATACTGAGACAAAAGGACATTTTTCTCGCGTTAATGGCATATAGATCTACACCAATTGAGGCCACAGGAATGAGTCCGTCAGAAATGTTGATGGGACAAAAAATCAGAACATTTTTACCAGCGTTACCGGAATCGTTCACACCGAAATGGAACGAAGACGACGATTTGAGATTAAGGGACACTCAATACAAAGAGCGTATGAAAATGAATTACGACTGTCACAATGCAGTGAGAGAATTGCCGTACTTGAAAGAGGGAGATAGTGTAAAACTCAAAACTGACAAAGAAAAACTGTGGGAAAACGACGGCAAAGTTAAAAACGCCGATTGGGACAATCGTTCGTACGTAGTTGAAACGGACAAGGGACTGTACAGGCGAAACAGGCGTCATTTACAACAAAACACGCCTGAAACTGAGTCACAGGCTCAGATAACATCGGGCCTGGCACTGGTATTGGTACTAGCGGAACGTTAACGGAACAAACGAGGCAGATCAAGCCAACTGATGGGAATCCACAACCATATATTACGAGGAGTGGTCGAGTGGTCAGACAGCCGATCAGATACCAAGACTTTGTGCCTTAAGCATATATTACATTATATTTTATAGCATGAATGATAAAGAGAGTGTCGAACTTTTAAGGTTATAAGTTAGATTAAAATTTCAGTGAAAATTTGTTATTCAGAGACGATTAAAGACAATTAGAGTTTGTATTCAAATTCCAGTAACAGTTCATTTACAATAGAGAATTTTCATTAAGCTAGGAATTTCAATTAGTTTACAATAATTAATTTGCTTAACTCAAAAAGGGGAGATGTTTAGTACCGTCATTGTTTATAATGGAAAGGTCAAATAATAAGCTGGAACAATGGGAGAAAGACTGGATGATGGAGTTCAATCCTTCAAAGTGTGAAGTGATCAGAGTTACTCGGAAACGTAAACCAACCGTCGGCCAGTATACCATCCACGGCATCCCCCTGAAGTCTGTTCCAAATGGAAAATATCTAGGAGTCACTATCAACGAGAAGATGTCTTGGAACAGTCATATCGACACAGCAACCAAAAAAGCCAATAACAGCCTGGCCTTCCTCCGAAGAAACCTATATCCAACTGTCCAACCAAGATCAAAGCACAGTGCTATAAGTCACTTGTAAGACCAATTCTAGAATATGCGTCGCCTGTCTGGGACCCTTACTCAACAGGAAACATCAATCAACTGGAATCAGTACAACGAAGAGCGGCTCGTTTTACAACTGGTGACTATAAACGGACTAGCAGCACCAGCCAAATGATAGACAATCTGAAATGGACAAAGCTTGAACACCGACGCAAGAATGCTAAAGTCATCATGATGTACCGAATCACATATGGACTGGTCGATATCCCATCATCCCAGTATCTACAACCACGAACATCTACCACCAGAGGCAATTCTGTCAGTTACATGCAGAAATACTGTCGCACAGACACATACAAGCACAGCTTCTTCCCGTCTGGAATACGTCTGTGGAACCAGATTCCAGACAGCCTAGCCACTGTCCAGACCCTGAATGCCTTCAGGGTAGGTATAGAGGCCCACTAGACATCAACAGCGCCATGTTTTTATCAGTTTTTAACCTGCACGCTTTCATCTTTTCACCGTGACCTTGTACAGTTTCACAGTGTGTTGATGTCCCAGAGTGGACCCTACACTTTACCTGGAAGAAGAAGTAATTAAAGGTCATATTAGCATGGGAATTTTTGCATGAGCCATCAAATTAGAAATATCACAGAGAGTATGTACATTGTATACGTGAGAGTCATAGAATAAAGTTGTATAAAACATTGCTCTATTTTATTGAATCCTTTTGGTACGAAACACAGTATGAAGAGATACAAATGTATATAGATAGATAGCCAACAGTGGTTTAACTGTCAATTTTTGTTTGGGGCCAGGGGCCAGTGAAATTGGGAAAAATAGCGACGTTTTTACCTAAATTGGGAAAAACTAAAACAAGATTGTATTCATACCTTCACTCAGATTCAGCTGCAAATTAGACTGTAATTTTTTCCCTGTCTGATCCATTGTTTGTCAAAGAAAATGCAGACGATTCGATCATTACTGTGTATGACAACAAACATAAAATTTGAATTTTCCTGTTAACGAAAACAATTTTTAAAATTTTCTTTGTACATAGATCTAATTCACTTCGAAAAAAACTAGATCTATATATATTTTTTCAAAAGCTGATATTTTTTATTGATATTATTTTTTCTCGCACCATGAACATATAAATGAATGTCATCAAAAGTTCGTTTAAATAAGATTCGTAAATCATCGGTCAATTTCGACTGCTACTAGAGTGGGAATAAGATAGTATGAATAACTATAGTTACAAACATGTGGTCTTTGTTGCGATCGAACTCAACCGTAGTAAACAATAAGCAGCCTTTTTTCTCGTAGTTTTGGGAACGGGTCCGAAACCAGGCAAATTGGGAAAATCACCTTGTTTTGTCAAAAATTTGGAAAACATTTTCATCACAGACACTAACAAAAATTGAGTCCTGTGTATATTTAACTATATGAAATCAACTGAAGGGACTTTGAGATTGTCTATGGATACTTTTTTCTCAACATTATGAAAGAGAATGATTGATTTTTCATTCAAAAAGAAGGAATAACTTTTGCATTGCAGAGCTTCAGATTTATTTGAAGAGTGGTGGGTCGAAATGACCCATGGCAGGGAAATTGATGGGTCATTTTTGGAAATGATGGGCCATAGCAATGAAAATAAACATAGTGATATAAAAAATTTGTAAAAGCTTGGGCCACTTGACCCCTGGAGTTGAAAAGTGATGGGCCATATTTGCAAATAGTGTGTCAAATGGCCCGGGCCCACTGTCAATCTGAAGCTCTGCATTGGGAATTTTCTTTACAGATTTTGGGAAAAAATTACTCTATTTGGCATTGGGAACGGGTCCTTTTTACGGACCTGTCCAAAGAAGGAGAAAAAACCCTGATAAGGGAAGTCACTCTTATGATACCGCTCGAAGAAAAATGTAAATAGTTAGACGTGACTTGCTGTCAAAGGCTAGATTTAATGATATTCCTTTTTTATTTTTTTTTGCGCGACCATCCCGCGCTTGATTGAAAATCATGCGTGATCTTTCAGAAATACCGGGGATTCTCGCAATTGCGCGTCTGAGATCAGACACTGCACAAGCGATTTCTTCATTTTCAACATTGTTTTCCAAAGCCATTATCTTGTAAGGAGTGGAAAAAAGTCATTGTGTGGTAATGAGTTAAAGGTTGTCGCGCACAATTTCACTCTGAAATTTCCGAATCTCACTCTGAAATTTCTGAAAGTTGACAGGTATGGTCCAGTGGCGGATCCAGAGGGGGTTCGGGGGTTCAAACGAACCCCCCTCTGTAGCCAGATTATTTCAATTTCATGCACAAATTCAGTCACAATTGTGTAATACTAGGAAAACGAACCCCCCTATTTGTATATTCGAACCTCCCTCACAGAAATCCTGGATCCGCCGCTGTGGTCCTCATTGGGAATTTACACCCAAGAACTGGGAAAAAAAGATACTTTTTGCCATTGGGAATGGGGCCCAATAAAGGCCCAAAGGCATAATATGGTTTTAGTTCACGCGTGAACGATTCCAAATCAGTACTTGATCATGGTCACTAGACGCTTGCATGTATTCATCCGCGTGACGGAACTACTTTTTTTACAATGCATTTGGCATGCGATCAAGTATTTCATTTCCGACAATACTTGTTGCACAATGGCATGCTTGGCCTGCGATTAAGTATTGTCGTTACATATCAAAATGCGTTTGCATTTGAAAAGTAATTACTATTTTAGTCCCAAACTATTTTAGTAACACATTTACAGTATTGAATTTGCGTACTTCCACATTTCTGTCACATTTGCACATGACTTGACAAACCCGTTAATTGGTATCCTTACCCAAATTGTTAACAAATCAATAGTATTTTCCTACCTTCGTCGCCTCCGTATATGGTATGGTTATAGTTCACGAATCTGTTATAACTGCAATTTATAACGCATTGCCCCTGTTTTTCAAACTAGTGCATTTTCAGATTGTTCCCCCAAAACATTCCGAGCCCCTTTTGCTCTGTGCATTGTCCCCAAAGAAAACCCTTTCCCGGGGTATACTTCCCCGGCAGTTTTGATATTGTTGGGAATCCATCGTCGCTATATATATGGTATGGTTATAGTTCACGAATAACATTTCACTTTAACAATATTGCTACTTTTCTTCCAATATTGAAATGAATATCATTTCATTTTAACAATATTACTACTTTTCTTTCAATATTGAAATAAAAAGAAAAGCAGTATTTCCAAAATAACTAATGCATGGATATTTTGATTCATTTCGTGAACTAAAACCATACCATATATATAGCCCGGATGGCATTCTAACAATATTAATACTGCCGGGGGAAGTATACCCCGGGAAAGGGTTTCATCGCTGACAGACGATCCTTATCTAAATCGTGCACAATTTATTAGTGTAAAAACACATTCATCGCCTCCGTATATGGTATGGTTATAGTTCACGAATCTGTTAAAATTGCACTTTATAACACATTGCATTTTTTCACAATTAGTGCATTTTCAGATTGTTCCCCCAAAACATTCCGAGCCCCTTTTTGCTCTGTGCATTAGCCCCAAAGAAAACCCTTTCCCGGGGTATACTTCCCCCGGCAGTTTTAATATTGTTGGGAATCCATCGTCGCTATATATATGGTATGGTTATAGTTCACGAATAACAATCAATTTAACAATATTACTACTTTTCTTCTAATATTGAAATGAATATCATTTCATTTTAACAATATAACTACTTTTCTTCCAATATTGAAATGAAAAGAAAAGCAATAGTTATATAAAAACTGTTTTTCATGGGTATTTTTGTTCATTTCGTGAACTATAACCATACCATATATATAGCGACGATGGATTTCCAACAATATTAATACTGCCGGGGGAAGTATACCCCGGGAAAGGGTTTTCTTTGGGGACAATGCACAGAGCAAAAAGGGGCTCGGAATGATTTGGGGGAACAATCTGAAAATGCACTAGTTTGAAAATAAAATTATATGCATTATAAATGGCAATTATAACAGATTCGTGAACTATAACCATACCATATATGGTATGGTTATAGTTCACGAATCTATTACAATTGCCTTTTCTAACGCATTTCCCGTGCTTTTCAAACTAGTGCATTTTCAGATTGTTCCCCCAAAACATTCCGAGCCCCTTTTTGCTCTGTGCATTGTCCCCAAAGAAAACCCTTTCCCGGGGTATACTTCCCCCGGCAGTATTAATATTGTTGGGAATCCATCGTCGCTATATATATGGTATGGTTATAGTTCACGAATAACATTTCAATTTAACAATATTACTATTTTTCTTCCAATATTGAAATGAATGTCATTTCAGTTTAACAATATTACTACTTTTCTTCCAATATTGAAATAAAAAGAAAAGCAGTACTTCCAAAATAACTAATGCATGGATATTTTGATTCATTTCGTGAACTATAACCATACCATATATATAGCGACGATGGATTTCCAACAATATTAATACTGCCGGGGGAAGTATACCCCGGGAAAGGGTTTTCTTTGGGGACAATGCACAGAGCAAAAAGGGGCTCGGAGTGTTTTGGGGGAACAATCTGAAAATGCACTAGTTGGAAAAAAATGATATGCATCATAAAGTGCAATTATAACAGATTCGTGAACTATAACCATACCATATACGGAGGCGACGATTTTTCTAATACACCAGTTATTGCAAAAATGTTGTGATTGTAATGATAAAACGTTTAAATACTAGTCTGACCATAATGCGAATAGTACTGTTTTCATTATTTCATCGATGACAGACGATCCTTATCCAAATCGTGCACAATTTATTAGTGTAAAAACACATTCATCGCCTCCGTATATGGTATGGTTATAGTTCACGAATCTGTTAAAATTGCACTTTATAACACATTGCATTTTTTCACAATTAGTGCATTTTCTGATCACGAATCACATTTCACTTAAATAACAATATTACTACTTTTCTTCCAATATTGAAATGAAAAGAAAAGCAATAGATATATAAAAACTGTTTTTCGTGGGTATTTTTGTTCATTTCGTGAACTATAACCATACCATATATATAGCGACGATGGATTTCCAACAATATTAATACTGCCGGGGGAAGTATACCCCGGGAAAGGGTTTTCTTTGGGGCTAATGCACAGAGCAAAAAGGGGCTCGGAATGTTTTGGGGGAACAATCTGAAAATGCACTAGTTTGAAAATAAAATGATATGCATTATAAAGTGCAATTATAACAGATTCGTGAACTATAACCATACCATATACGGAGGCGACGATTTTTCTAATTCACCACTTATTGCGTAAAGGTTGTGATTGTAATGATACTGACTATTGGGAATTTGTTTGCAAAACAGACAATTAAAATGCTTTAAAACTGAACGGGAACCGTTACGTTGTTTTCATAAACCAAACACCTGCAGCGAGTCTCGTTTAATTGGGAAGGATAAAACACTGTGTTTTCATAGATTAATTTCTTTGTTTTCTTTACAGTTTGCTCATTTGACCTCGTGGTATTACGTTTGAACAAATCTGAAAATGTCAGTGCACTGGTGTCTACATTCACGATTCATCTTTGTGCATGTACTTGGATTGTAAGCATTGCAAGTAAATTATGTGAGGGCACATTTGCAGGGAAAATAAATAAGTGTGCTTAATTTTCGGCTAGTTATTTTTTCCTACAACAATTCAATAATTTATCTAGATCTACATAGTGAGCTGCTTTTCTTTAAAACATTGGTTTTGAAGAAAAGCGTCGATGTCTTATGATTGCACTAGGACTGTTTACACATTTGTAACCTATTCTTCCGCCAGAAAAATAGTTCCACGAACAGCAACAAAATATAGGCACAAAGCAAAAATTCAAGCGTTTATTAACCATGATCATGTTTACAAAAGGTATAGTTCACGTGTGAACTAAAACCATATTATGCCGGCCCAAAATTTTGGCAAACGAGACCCCTGCCTAAGTGGGGCTCGAACTCGTAACCACCACGCTACAAGTCAAGTGCGATAACCGCACCACTCCAGCTGGCTATTGAATAAGCATAAACCTAAAATTAAGCAAAAATAAAAAGCTTCGCTTAGTCGCTACAAGATACTGAGTAGGAAAACTGATCTTTAAGACTTTTGGGTGTCTGATAGCAGACGTTTCATTTTGTAAACACTGTTGATGATGTTGGTAACCATCGTCCAAGTGGACAAAAATCGATATCTGAATGACACAAATGTTGAATAAAGGCAAGTTTGCATGAAAATGTATTTGCGTACTTACTCCTTTTCGACGATCACAATGTTAACACGAACAATAAGCTGTAATCTATAATTAAATTTTCTTTAAATATTTCTAGTGCGACTTTGGTATGCGACTTCAACTTCCGTCAGACTTTGGACTGGTTACTTGTTTCTCTAGGCAAATTTATGTCGTAGATTCTGTGGGTTGAGACACAGTCCGTATAAATTACTAGGAAAAAATCCGAAGCATCCAAATGAGAAACCGGAACCAGAAATAAGAATTTTGCGGGAGAATGTTACAAAATGACAGATGAAGATTTTGCTCTTGCTCTTCAACTTCAGAATCAGTTCTTCGAAGAAGATGATGATAATTCACAAACCAACAGAGTTCCATCCAATGAACATGATAAACCAATGTCCCTCGTCGATCCTTTTTGGGAACTGACGGATCCTAATCCCGACATGAGAGCTTTGTTCCTGGAGTTCAATGCCAAATATTTTTGGGGAAGACTTGCTGGTGTTGAAGTAAAATGGAGTTCAAGAATGACTCTGTTAGTTGATGCTTATATTCATAGAAGAAACTTCTCACACAAATTGATATTGAAAAAAATATGATGGTCAGTGGAAAAGTTCATGTAGTCTCCAGGCCAAATCAAAGGAAAATCAAAGGGGGGGGGGGGGGGGGGGGGTTGTTGCTTCTTCAGGAAAATTTAGAATCTATCTCCTGTACTTTATTTCGACGCATCATTATTACGACGCCACAGGGGTTGAAAAATCCACTCGCCCGCTCGCATTGGCGAGTAGAAAATGCCGTAGGACGAGTAGATTTGGGGACGAACTAGTTCGACGGGGCGAGTGCAAATATAGGACTTGAATCACGCTGATTGAGGGGAAAAAATAAAGAAACGAAAAGAAAGTATTTATTTTAAACTTAATATCGGAAACAATAATATTCGCTGTAAAATACGACCTTTCCCTGTTTATGTCGATCAATCCCGAAAGTGAAACTAAACAAGGAAACTAGAGTAAATCTGTGTTACTCACATGCGATGATTTGAGCGAGATCAAAGACGCCGCAAACACAGTCAATTGATGACGTAGTCATTCCAGTTTCAATATAATCGCGTGATTTTTCCGCACCCAAATAAGGTTACGTTTTACTATGATTTGTTTACAAAAGTCGCGCGTGCCACAAAGTGCGGGAAAATTGGATGAAGCAATGAAAACAAAACGCTATCTACGTAGTAAATACACTGACGTTAGATGGTTTTAACACAGACGTGTTGTCTCTTTCTGTTATGCCGCCTCGCGATTACACAATTTGTACATATTAAACTGGCGTGCTTACTCGACCATTTCGACAGCTAATCTATCTTACGAATTAGATTTAAATAAAAAGTAAGTGTTTACAGTTAATGTTAATCGGCGATTGATTTATGGTAAAAGATGAAGTCAAGTCTGAGCCACATTCGATTTATTGACCATCTTTTTTAATAAAATTGTTGCCTTATTTGCCTATGACTTTTGAAGTGGCGATCGCCAGCGTGAGCCCTGTCTGTCATTTATACCGAAGAAACTTTATTTGTAGAGTCAAAGAGTTATGTCATTTGCATAATAATGCATCCGTAAGAGCCAACAGTCTAAAATTTTCTTCATCTTTAAGGGCGAGTTGGGTTGCCCTAAGGGCGAGTAGAAATTCAGAGCTACTAGTCCTACAGGACTAGTAGGTTTGAAGAAATTTTTCAACCCCTGCGCCATTTTTGTTTTGACCTCGCTTTCAATTTAACAACACAGTGTGACGTCATTCCTGCGCACTTCTGTCTACTGAAGACATGAAGCATCCAAGAAGACCAAAATGTGAAAAATCGCCGATTACCAAATATTGATGTAATCATATTTTATTTTAAACACTTGAAAATGCCATTTATAGCTCCTCTGGCCTTCAGGCCAGCGGGCTATTGTCATGGCGCTGGGTCTGTCGTGTGTGCGTCGGTCCGGTCGTCAACTTTTTCTTTGAAAAGCTTCTCAGAAACTACTGGATGGATTTCAATAAATTTCACAGGAATGATCCCTTGGTGACCCTCTCTCAGATTCCTTCAAAGAATTCTGATTGAAGAAGAGAGTCTGGAGTTATCTGCCCTTGAATGTCAAAAAAGGCAGTTTTGACTTTGTTTCACTCCAGCAACTACAAATATTGATCAATCAAGACAAAAATTTGGAAAGAATGCAGGGTTTATTTAGTAAGAAATTGGGGCCGAATACAGGCCCCTTCCCCTCTGGGAATTTTTCCCCTTAATTGTAATTTTCCCCTCATAAATCAATGTTTCAACCTTTACAATGTTCTCCCATGGGATTAGTCATGTTAACAATCAAGGATCTTCAGTTTATCAGCTTATAAATTGCTTTCAAAATACATTTTCCTTGTGTTTTCTAAAAATATTTTAAAACATTTTTAGTATCCAAGCAAAAAATGTTTTAACATTTTCCCCTATTACAGCTCATTTGACACATTTTTTCCCCAAATTAAGGGCCCTGGGCCCCTTCCCCTAACCATAAGAAGAACTCCTGGAATGATGGTCAGAGTTCCCACTCACTTTTTTTTTCTGGGAGTGCATGCACCCCCTGGGGAAAAATATTGGGAGTGCATCACAAAATTTAAAAGTGCACTATTGTACGGACCAAAACTTATTAAGTATACCCTTTCACAAACAACAATGTCTTAGGGGGAACCTTATTCTTAAGGCTGGGGGGAGAGAATATTGAAGAAAAGAAAGAAAATGCAGTTGAAAAGCTTTTTTCTCCCTTTTCCTCATTATTTTCTATTTGCTCAAGAAATTAAATTCTGCTGATCAATTGTGGGAAAGTTATGAAGACATCTGACATTTGTAGTTGTTTTTTTAGCTCACCTGAGCCAGCACGAAGTGCTCAAGGTGAGCTATTGTGGTCGCTTTTTGTCCGTCGTCTGTCTGTCCGTCTGTCCACAATTTGTTGTTACCACTCTAGCATCCACAAATAATGACCAATCTTGACCAAACTTGGTCAAAACATGTATGACCATAAGTTCTCGGACGAGTTCGATTTTGAGTCAAATCGGACTAGGAAGTCCAGAGTTATGTGCCCCTGAATATCAAAAATAGCTAGTTTAGACTTTGTTACCACACTATCATGTACAAATATTGACCAATCTTGACCAAACTTGGTCAAAACCTGTATGACCATAAGTTCTTGGACGAGTTCGATTTTGGGTCAGATCGGATCAGGAAGTTAGGAGTTATGTGCCCTAGAATATCAAAAATAGCTAGTTTTGACCTTGTTACCACTCTAGCATCTACAAATATTGACCAATGAAGACAAAACTTGGCCACAATGTTAGTAACCTTAAGATCTTAACCCATTCCCAAACGACAAAAGTTTAGGGTGGTCCATTTCAAAAACTGCTACAAATGACAAAATGGATGTTATTAAAGATAGGATTTGTGTGTGAAATAGCCAAGAAAATATTGAGGCAAAAGGAGAAACTGCTGGTTATCAGCAGTTTCTTCTTTTGCCTCAATGTTTTTCCAAGCCTTTCCATTTAGGGACGTCAAAACCAGGTCTTGTTTGGGAAAGGGTTAAATGAGTTTTATTTTCAGTGTCATCGGAGCAGGAAGTCCGGAGTTATGTGCCCTTGAATGTCAAAAATGGCTAGTTTTGACTTTGTTACCACTCTAGTATCTACAAATATTGACCAATCTTAACCAAATTTGGTCAAAATATGTATGACCATAATGTCTCGGATGAGTTAGATTTTGAGTCAGATCGGACCAGGAAGTCCGGAGTTATGTGCCCTTGAACGTCAAAAATGGCTAGTTTTGACTTTGTTACCACTCTAGCATCTACAAATATTGACCAATCAAGACAAAACTTTGCCAAAATGTTGGTAACTATAAAATCTTGGATGAGTTTGATTTTCAGTGTGATATGAGCTGGAAGTCTGGAGTTATGTGCCCTTGAATTTGACAAAATTGCTATTTTTGACTTTGTTTACACTGTAGCATCTACATTTATTGACTAATCAAGACAAAACTTGGCCACAATGTTGGTGACCATAAGATCCTTGATGAGTTAAATTTTCAGCTTGATTTTGTTAGAAAAACAAGAGTTATTGGCCTTTTAATTTTATGAAATTAACGTTTTCGACTTTATTTTCTCTCTAACAAACAAATATCGACCAATAAAGACACAACTTGGTGGCAATGTTGGTGACCATAATATCTTAAATGTTTTAATCTGTCAGATTGATTGGACTAAAAAAACAGAGTTGTGTGCCTTTGACGGTTACAAAATTGCCGTTTTCGACTTTGTTTTCTCTCAAACAGCAATAAATATTAACCAATTAAAAAACTTGGACATAATGTTGATGAGAATTTCTTTATCAGAACAGAGTTATGTGCCCTTTACTGTGACAAAATTGTTGTTTTCTTCCACTTTGTTTTTACTGTAAACAGCTACAAGTATTGATCATTCAAGATTATGAAAACATTGGGACTTTCATTCTATCTAGGTGCAGGTGAACGATTAAGGACCATCATGGTCCTCTTGTTTTACAAAATTCAGAGAGCCAAGCACTCTGGAAATGTTTCGTTCGCTGCTTTTTTACCGACGTTTTTTTTTTGTTCCGATTGACCTGGCTCATTTCCTTCTAATTCGCCTTTGGTTGAGAATGGCTCGAACCTTGTGCTGTTCCTTCTCATTGACCAGTCAGAGTGTTTTTACCTTTGAATCCAAAATCGAAGTCTCTAAATTGCAACATGTTGTTGCAGAATAGCTGACTGACGTTTTAATGACGTTTTTGATACACGCTCGGCGATTGGCCAATCCATACACCCAAACACACTTTAAATTTTTAACCGTGACCTGTGTATGCATGAGAGCAAACAAAAGGTCACGTGGTCGTTTTTCTATGTAACTCATTTGGCGAGGCGTTATTTTCACGCGAGCATTTTTAGCTCACCTGAGCACGAAGTGCTCAAGGTGAGCTATTGTGGTCGCTTTTTGTCCGTCGGTGTCCGTCTGTCTGTCCGTCTGTCCGTCCGTCTGTTCACATTTTGTTGTTACCACTCTAGCACCCACAAATATTGACCAATCTTAACAAAACTTGGTCAAAACATGTATGACCATAAGTTCTCGGATGAGTTCGATTTTGAGTCAGATTGTACTAGGAAGTCCGGAGTTATCTGCCCTTGAATGTCAAAAATGGCTAGTTTTGACTTTGTTACCACTCTAGTATCTACAAATATTGACCAATCTTAACCAAACTTGGTCAAAATATGTATGACCATTAGTTCTCGGATGAGTTTGATTTTGAGTCAGATCGGACAAGGAAGTCTGGAGTTACGTGCCCTTGAACGTCAAAAATGGCTAGTTAGCTCCACTAGCCGAAGGCCAGCGGGGCTTATGTCATGGCCCTGTGTCCGTCGTGTGTCCGTCCGTCCGTCCGTCCGTCCGTGCGTGCGTCAACTTTTGCTTTAAACATCTTCTTCTCCAAAACTACTGGACCAATTTCAACCAAACTTCACACAAATTATCCTTGCATGAATCTCTACCAAATTTCTACAAAAGAATAAAATCTGTCCAGAGCTTGAATTTTAATTAATTGAATTGAATTAAATTTTCGAAAAATCTTTAAAAATTCTTCTTCTCCAAAACTACTGGACCAATTTCAACCAAACTTCACAGAAATCTTTCTTGCATGAATATCTACCAAATTCCTTCAAAAGAATAAAATCCACGCAGAACTTGAATTTTAATTAATTTAATTGATTTAAATTTTCGAAAAATCTTTAGAAATTCTTAATTTCAACCAAACTTCACACGAATTATCCTTGCATGAATCTCTACCAAATTCCTACAAAAGAATAAAATCTGTCCAGAACTTGAATTTTAATTAATTTAATTGAATTAAATTTTCGAAAAATCTTTAAAAAAATTTCTCCTCCAAAACTACTGGACCAATTTCAACCAAACTTCACAGAAATCTTTCTTGCATGAATCTCTACCAAATTCCTTCAAAAATATAGAATTCGCGAAGAACTTGAATTTTTATTAATTTAATTGATTTAAATTTTCGAAAAATCTTTAAAAATTCTTCTTCTCCAAAACTACTGGACCAATTTCAACCAAACTTCACAGGAATCTTCCTTGCATGAACCTTTTCCAAATTCCTTCAAAATATTAAATTGCGTGTAGAGCTTGAATTTTAATTAAATTAAATTAATCAAATTTTCAAAAAGTCTTTGAAAATCTCCTTCTCCAAAACTATCGGACCAATTTCAACCAGATGTCACAGGAATCTTCTTGCACAAATCTCTTCCAAATTTTTTCATAAAAAATGGATTCTGAGTTAAGAACTTAAATTTTAATTAAATTTATCAATTTAAATTTTCAAATTATCTTTAAAAATTTTCTTGTCCAAAGCTATTGGAACAATTTCAACCAAACTTCACAGGAATCTTCCTTGCATAAATCTCCAAATTCTCTCAAAAAATAATTTCGGTTTAATACTGAGATTTTGAATAAATTAATTGAAATGAATTAATTAAATTAAATTTTCGAAAAATCTTTAAATATCTTCTTCTCCAAAATGCCTTATTGAATTTCATTGTAATTTAGCCTGAATGTTTGATGTACAGTTCTCCATAAGATTCTTTCAAAAAATTTCGATAGGATGAAAAACATGGCCGCTGTGGGCTGGGCTGATTTTTTACCATATGAAACATAGATTAGTGCAATTTTAAGAAAATTTTAAAAACATTTCTCCTCCATAACCACTTATGGATTTAATTGTGGTGAAGCATGGATTTAATTGTGGTGAAGCATATCTTCTTTGGATAGACCTCTTTTCTGTTCCTTGAAGACATTTGTAGTCTAAAGGCCTATTAAGTCTAAAAGCCAGTGGAGCGATACAGGGCCATCATGGCCCTCTTGTTTTGACTTTGTTACCACTCTAGTATCTACAAATATTGACCAATCTTAACCAAACTTGGTCAAAATATGTATGACTATAAGTTCTCGGATGAGTTCGATCTTGAGTCAGATCGAACCAGGAAGTCTGGAGTTATCTGCCCTTGAACGTCAAAAATGGCTAGTTTTGACTTTGTTACTACTCTAGCATCTACTAATATTGACCGATCAAAACAAAACTTTGCAACAATGTTGCAAACTATAAGTTCTCATATGAGTTCGATTTTGAGTCAGATCGGACCAGGAAGTCTGGAGTTATTTGCCCTTGAACGTCAAAAATGGCTAGTTTTGACTTTGTTACCACTCTAGCATCTACAAATATTGACCGATCAAAACAAAACTTTGCAACATTATTGATAACTATAAGTTCTCAGATGAGTTCGATTTTTTTGTCAGATCGGACATGGAAGTCCGGAGTTTTGTGCCCTTGAACCTCAAAAATGGCTAGTTTTGACTTTGTTACCACTCTAGCATCTACAAATATTGACCGATCAAGACAAAACTTTGCCACAATGTTGGTAACCATAAGATCTTGGATGTCTTCAATTTTCAGTTTGATTGAAGTTGGAAGTCTGGAGTTATGTGCCCTTGAATTTGACAAAATTGCTGTTTTCGACTTTGTTTACACTGTAGCATCTACATTTATTGACTAATCAAGACAAAACTTGGTCACAATGTTTGTGGCCATAAGATCCTGAATGAGTGAAAATTTCAGCTTGATTTGACTAGGAAACCAGAGTTATTGGCCCTTGAATTTCACAAAATTACAGTTTTCGACTTTATTTTCACTCTTACAATATATTGACCAATCAAAAAAAATTGGACTTAATGTTGATGAGAATATTTTTTATCAGAACAGTTATGTTCTCTTGACTGTGACAAATTTGTTGGTTTCTTCCACTTTGTTTTTACTGTAACGGTCACAAATATTGATCATTCAAGATTATGAAAGCAGTTTTCAGCTGGATCATAATCTCACATCTTAAATTATGTGCTCTTGAACTTGACAACATTGTGAATTTCTTTCTATCTAGGTTCAGGTGAGCGATTAAGGACCATCATGGTCCTCTTGTTCATTTATTCTGCCTAAGTACTAAGAATATTTTATACAGTCATTTACGTTAATTATTAGAATTTTAAGTTACAGGAATATTTTTGCAACTTTGATTGAGAAAAAGAGATTTTTTGGCTTGTAATCATTCGTACCCTGTCTTCATCGCCCATTACCACCATGCAAGTTCAGGATGAGCTACTGCTTTTGAAAACCAAATAAAATCAATTTCGCAGAAGCAAGTGAGCTCCGTAGTACTGTCCAAGTGTGAGCAGTAATATTTTGCATGTGTTTATGCTCTAGATTAGAGCCAATAATGGACAGCCTCCGACAGGTCACAGGATGGATTCCCAGCCTCGAAGCGTTTACAATTACAAACAAACTTAGGGCTGAAATATTGTTGAGAGGTGCTAAATTAAAACAGAAATGAAAAGAAAAATGTTTTAAACATTTACCAAACAAGAAATGTTAATGTTTTGACTGTCAATGGCGGATCCAGGTTGTGACCCCCCCCCCCTCTAGATTCGCTCTGGCACATACATTCCTAACTAGCCAAATTGTTACAATACTGTGATGTCACCTATGCAAATGTGAATCCATTTTGCTCACTTCACTGGGGTGGAGAGATTGGATGATCTTTCGTTGTTGTTTGTATGCCATGTTATATGTTATGTGTTTCTGTCACAATCCTGTATGTTGTGGATTATATACAGAATAAAATTTTGAATCTTTGAATCATACAAAAATCCTACTTTCAAGATGCCCATTCTGTTGTCTGCAAGAGCTTCAAAATTGAATCAGGTGCCGTGTAGAAAAGGGTTAAGTCGTTGTCAAACTTGAAAAGTCTAAATAATTTGTCGTTTGGGAAATGGGCTTTAAGAGCAATGCTTTTATTATCAAATTGATCTCACGTATAATGAATTATCTATCTACATCAGCCTTTCGGTACTGAAATTGTCATCTTCACACTGAAAATGGCATGTTTCGTACATTTTTTTTTATTGGAGAATGGGGGATTTACGTGAAAATGACAGTAGAACCTGGCGGCTAGGTCCTCAAAAGATCCGTGGATACTAATTTATCGGAGGGTCAAAAATGACCTAAAAGCCGATAAAGGCCATAAATGGAAGTCAGTCAATGATATCCCGTCGAGATTCACAGAGGAATCATCACTAAACGGTGTGTGATTCCTCTTAAACTTCTTCTTTCCTCCGTTCATTTCCATTGCACGTTGGATGCTTTGCTCTCATTTGGGTCAGAGCCTCGATCTGGCATCAAAAAGTGTTACTATTTTTAGTAACAAATTGGAAGTGTGTTTGGGTGTATAGACGCGCACCGTCTACGAAAGACAACTCTGGAGTCTTCCAAGACAGAAGAGTTGTCTTTCTTAGACGGTGTACATAAATATAACCCATCGTAAAATTCAATGCATGTACAGTAAACACAGAAGCGTCGCGGGATACATATTCAGGTGGAATTTCATAGCGTTTTTCGCCGATTGCAATGAATATTTATATTATGAAAAATTTTTTTCTCCTTGAAAATCAGTGCGTGCATGCACCCGTAGGTTGAAAATTATGTGCGTGATTTTTTTTCTCTCTACGTGAATTACGCACAAATGTGCGTGAATGGGACCTCTGGATGGTGACTCTAAGATCTTGCCTTTGTATAATTTTCAGTTTTATCAGAATTTTACATCATGAGTTATGGGCCCTTGAAATTGACAAAATTGCCATTTTTGGCTTTATTTTTACTTTGTCTCTCTAGCAACTACAAATATTGGCCAATCAAGACAAAACTTGGCCAAAATGCTGGTGACTATAAGATCTTGCCTCAGTGCAATTTTCAGTTTGATCGAAATTTTATATCATGAGTTATGTGCCCTTGACATTGACAAAACTGTCATTTTTGGCTTGAATTACTTTGTTTCACTCCAGCAACTACAAATATTGACCAATCAAGACAAAACTTGAACAGAATGTTGGTTACTATATGATCTTGCTAGGGTTTAGTTTTCAGCTTGATCTAAATTTTATAGCCTGAGTTATGTGCCCTTGAAATTGACAAAATTGTCATTTTAGGCTTTATGATATAACCACGATATGACCATAGCAGTTGTAAACGGCGTAAAACCCCAATAAACCAATCCTTGTTCTACTTCAGATGTGCTGGTTTGTGTAAATATGAAGGAAGAGGTGGGCTGTGCAGCATCAGTTTGAGTGTGCCTTTGTTGAAACTGAGACCAAGGAAAGATCTAGTGGAGACCTTGCTGGTGAATATTTTAGTCTTGACCCTTTATCTAACAAGATTTTAGACTGGTCCAATTAACCATTTCCCAAATAAGACCTGCTTTTGACGTCCGTAATAACACAGGCTTGGGAAAGCATTGAGACAAAAGATGAAAAAGCTGATAATCAGCCTTTTTTTCCTTTGCCTCATTATTTTCTGTGTGAAATTATTAATAAGTTTTGCCTTCAGCAACATCCAATTTGTCATCTACAGCAGGTTTTAAATTGAACCACCCTAGAATTTTGTTGTTTGGAAAGGGATATATTAACCCTTTCCCAAACGACATGATTTTAGAGTGACTCAATTCAAAAACTGCCACAAATGACAAAATGGATGTTATTAAAGATAAGAGTTGTGTAAAATATCGCACAGAAAATATTGAGACAAAAGGAGAAACTGCTGATTATCAGCAGTTTCTTCTTTTGTTTCAATATTTTCCCAAGCCTGCTCTGTTAGGGATGTCAAAACCAGGTATTGTTTGGGAAAGGGTTAAAGGAGCTATAGATGGAAAAAATAAATGCATGTAAAAAGTTATGAAACTCTTGAAGTATAGTAAATATTGAGGGAAAATGAGAACTTGCTGGTTAACAGCATTTTCTTTATTTCAATGTTTTCTTAAGCTTTTATGGCAAAGCCCAGATAGCTCTGTCGGTTATGTCGGAGTCTGTCAATCCAGGGGTCTGGAGTTTGAACCCCAACTCGGCCAGTATCCATTCTGACATTTGACAAAAGTCATTTGTCGCTCACCAGTGGGTGTGAATCATCTATGTGAGAGAACGGCTGGAGGCTCGGTATGGATATTGTGGTTGTACTGGTGCGAGAAATACCAGGAACCCACGGTTAGATGCTCCAGTCGCCGCGATATGACCATAGAAGTTGAAAACGGTGTAAAACCTCAATAAACTCAAACTTAAGCTTTTATGTCAGGGACTTCATGAACACTGAAACTTCAGCTGTATGGAAAAGGGTTTAGTGGATTAAAATATTAACTCATTCATTAGCAGTGATGCCTTTTGAAGCCCAACAAGTTAAAGGCTTGGGAAAACATTGTTGGAAATGAGGAAATTGCTTGTTACAAGTAATTTCCTCATTTTCCTTAATGTTTTCTAATCAGATAGACCAAAAATGTGAAATATCATATGCTTGAAATTGTCGTCTGCAAACTGTTTGAATTTGGTCAAGTCTAAAATTTTGCTGTCTGGTAATGGGTCAAAAGAAACCATATGCCTCTGATTAAAGTAATGTATTTACTGTAAGATGAAGAATTTCTGTTGTATAATAATTTCCACTTAATTATACTTTTAGATGCCCATTCAAGATGATAAGGACTCCAGAGATTTGTTTGCAACATATTTGAGTTTGGACCAGTTCATGAAAATATCGCCCTATAATGGGTTAAGAAATTTATGATAAAACTGAATAAAGAATTGATGATCTTGTTTCTATTTCAGCATGAGATGATCCATGCATATCTCTTTGTTACAGATAATAACAAGGTAGGTTTTTCCCTTAACCCTTTCCCAAACGATAAAATTTTGGAATTATCCAACTGGAAAGCTGCTTAAGACAACAAAATTCATGTTAAATAGGAAAAGATTTATGTCAAATATGGCACAGGAAATATTGAGGCAAAAGGAGAAAATGCTGCTTATCAGCATTTTCTTCTTTTGTCTCAATGTTTTCCAAAGCCTTTTCTTTTAGGGAGGTCAAAATCAGGTTTTGTTCGGGAAAGGATCAAAGAAGATTAACAGTCTTTTGATTTAGACCTTTTCAACCCTATCCCTAATGAAAAAAACATCCTGGAAATTGATATGCCGTCCTGACGTCTTATATGTAAAAAAAGAATGCCTTGGAAATCTTCAATAGCAATAGATGTTACAAGTTTATTGCGCTAAAATAGACTGGTTTATACATGTTTATTTCGTCAGTATTTCTTCTTCAGACGTCCCTTTAAACGCATTTATTTTACATCGATTGGGAAGCAAATTTCTTGAACTTATTTTAATACCTCTTGATTGAGCTTCCTGGAAATCCGCTAGTACTCGCGCCGAATGTGTGGGCCAATGAGAAGCCAAGAACAACTTCTGCTACCGCGGATCGAACTCGGAACCTCTTAGTCGCAAAGCGGACGCTCTACCCCTCGACTACGGACACTATTTAGATACTGTTTGTACTAGTCTATGCCAGTGTTTACTTATAATCGTTCCCCATTTTAATGATGCCTTATAGATAATACATGTATTTCAATTAAATGATTAACTATCAAAAGTGATATTATGCCAGTGGAGCCTGACAACACTTTACAGAAAATGTAATATTTCTTTCACCAACTAGACTTGATTCCTGCAGTCTGGTGATGGCTTAACCCATTACCACACAGTGACTCTTTTTGACTCCCCACAAGACGATGGCTTTGGAAAACATTGTGGAAAATGAAGAAATTGCTTTTGACAAGCAATTTCTTCATTTACCACAATATTTTTTACATTAACAGACCAAAAAATGTAAGATTCTATCAGTTTGAATTGTCGTCTCAAACGTCTTTGAATTTGGATCAGTCTAAAATTTTGTCGTTTGGTAATGGGTTAATGATATCTGATGTCATAATAATATATGCCAGGCATGTTCCAGTTGTTGGAAATTTGCATGTCTTGTTTTATTTGCAGGATCATGATGGTCATGGACCAGAGTTCCACAAACATATGTACAGGCTGAATAAAGAAACAGGCACTAATATTACTGTAAGTTGTTTGTCATTACTTTACCCTTGACTTGAGTTCCACAAACACATGTACAGGCTGAATAAAGAAACAGGCACTAATATTACGGTAAGTTGTTTGTCATTACTTTACCCTTGACTTGAGTTCCACAAACATATGTACAGGCTGAATAAAGAAACAGGCACTAATATTACTGTAAGTTGTTTGTCATTACTTTACCCTTGACTTGAGTTCCACAAACACATGTACAGGCTGAATAAAGAAACAGGCACTAATATTACTGTAAGTTGTTTGTCATTACTTTACCCTTGACTTGAGTTCCACAAACACATGTACAGGCTGAATAAAGAAACAGGCACTAATATTACGGTAAGTTGTTTGTCATTACTTTACCCTTGACTTGAGTTCCACAAACATATGTACAGGCTGAATAAAGAAACAGGCACTAATATTACTGTAAGTTGTTTGTCATTACTTTACCCTTGACTTGAGTTCCACAAACACATGTACAGGCTTAATAAAGAAACAGGCACTAATATTACTGTAAGTTGTTTGTCATTACTTTACCCTTGACTTGAGTTCCACAAACACATGTACAGGCTGAATAAAGAAACAGGCACTAATATTACTGTAAGTTGTTTGTCATTACTTTACCCTTGACTTGAGTTCCACAAACACATGTACAGGCTGAATAAAGAAACAGGCACTAATATTACTGTAAGTTGTTTGTCATTACTTTACCCTTGACTTGAGTTCCACAAACACATGTACAGGCTGAATAAAGAAACAGGCACTAATATTACTGTAAGTTGTTTGTCATTACTTTACCCTTGACTTGAGTTCCACAAACACATGTACAGGCTGAATAAAGAAACAGGCACTAATATTACTGTAAGTTGTTTGTCATTACTTTACCCTTGACTTGAGTTCCACAAACACATGTACAGGCTGAATAAAGAAACAGGCACTAATATTACTGTAAGTTGTTTGTCATTACTTTACCCTTGACTTGAGTTCCACAAACACATGTACAGGCTGAATAAAGAAACAGGCACTAATATTACTGTAAGTTGTTTGTCATTACTTTACCCTTGACTTGAGTTCCACAAACACATGTACAGGCTGAATAAAGAAACAGGCACTAATATTACTGTAAGTTGTTTGTCATTACTTTACCCTTGACTTGAGTTCCACAAACACATGTACAGGCTGAATAAAGAAACAGGCACTAATATTACTGTAAGTTGTTTGTCATTACTTTACCCTTGACTTGAGTTCCACAAACACATGTACAGGCTGAATAAAGAAACAGGCACTAATATGACTGTAAGTTGTTTGTCATTACTTTACCCTTGACTTGAGTTCCACAAACACATGTACAGGCTGAATAAAGAAACAGGGACTAATATAACTGTAAGTCTGTCATCATTAATCTTTCACCAAAAAGTCCCTGGTCCGGATATCTTAACCAGAAAAGCAGTGACAAACAGGAAGGGAAAAACAGAACATACTGAAAATCAAACAATATATGGATTTGACGTCTATATGATAAGTATTTTGACCTATTCCCCAAGAATGACACCTTTTGAGGCACCTGTATTACATAGCAAGGGTAAATACTGAATTTGATTTGATTTATTGTCGTTTAACCCTTTCCTAAACAAGACCTGGTTTTGATGTCTCTAAACTAAAAGGCTTAAGAAAGCTTTGAGGCAAAAGAAGAAAATGATGATAATCAGCATTCTCTCCTTTTGCCTCAATATTTTATGTGCAACATTGCTCACAAATCCAATCTTTATTAACATCCATTTTGTCTTCTGTATCACATTTTAAATGGAACAACCCTAAAATTTTGTCATTTGGGAAAGGGTTAATGCCACTTTCAATTGCTAAGGTAATATTGCGGCTGGAGAACCTAACCATGGATTCTTGTCAATTCTCATACCAATACTACCACAACATCCTTACCTAGCCTCCAGCTACTCGCCCATATTGGTTAAAGATTATCAAACCATTGGTGGGTGACAATTTTGTCAGAAAGAATAATTGCTGCAGCTGGGGATCGAATAAGGGACCTCACGAGTGAGAGTCTGATGCACTACCAACTACAATTACTACCAGCATTTTCTCCCTTTCCTCAATATTTCTTACCCTGTCGCAGAGAATTTTTTTACTCTCAAAGTCTGATTGATTTTGTTGTCTGTAACTCCTTTGAATTTGAATAGGTCCAAATTTCTTTGTTTTGGAATAACCCAATTTCCTCTAATTCTCTATTGCAGGTCTACCACAATTTCCATGATGAGGTAGACCTCTACAAACAACATTGGTGGCGCTGTAATGGACCTTGTCAGAACAGAAAGCCATATTTCGGATATGTCAAAAGGTCAATGAATCGAGCACCATCAAAAAACGACACTTGGTGGGCGGAGCATCAGAGAACATGTGGCGGTACCTACACCAAGATCAAAGAACCAGAGGGGTATGGGAAAAAGAAATCCAAGTCAGAAAAAGGAGAAACTAAGACTGATAAAGGTAAAACTGAAAATTAACGCAAAAGACAACTTAAGAGGAAACTTTGCCAAACAATGATTCTTTTTGATGCAGATAATAGAAAAGGCTTTGGAAATCAATGGGACAAAGAAGAAAATGCTGAACATCAGCATTTTCTGCTTTTGCCTGAATAGTTTCTGTGCTGTACTGTGCACAAATCCTATACAATGTATTTGTAAACATAATTATGTTTTGTTGTCTGTTGCACCTTTCAAATCTTTGCCTTGGGGGAGGTTTATGATTGAGAGATGATAAATATTCTTTAAAAGAAAGATGTTGATGTTCATACCCATCTTATATTAACAATGAAAAAGAATTGTTTAATACATGCAAAATGGTTATTTTGATTTCAAACCTTATGCTGTGGGTACTTAGTGGAGTCATCTCAAGATCATTCCATTGAGTACCCACAATAGATGGATTGACTACTCAACAAGTTGTATTTTGTGTTAAGACCATTCAAATGAGTGCCTTCAAGACAGAGTTTGGATTTAAAATAAAATAACAAATTTAAAATTCCTTCACTATTCTTGTCGATTGCTCTGATTTGTGAATTATCAATATGAAGGTATAAATTATGTTGCAGATGTAAAGCCAGGAAAGTCTGGAGTAAAGAGTATGGATATCCGAATATTTGGTGGAGAAGGAAAAACACTGGGTAAACCTACAAGCATGAGTACCAACAAAACAGATGACCAAAGAGACAGATTAAAATCCGTACCAACTGCGACCATCACTAGTGGGGTTTTATCAAGAGTAGATACGTCTAGTAAATCAGGTGTTCAGAATAAGGATAAGAGAGTGACAAATATTGATGTAAACAATAAAACGAGACCCAAATACACTGAATCAAATCCTCTACCTGGGTCGTCCACTCCAACAAAGGGTGTTAAAAACAAGCCTGTAAGTCAAGGAGGTAATATCCCCTTTAATAAGGTGAAAAAGAAATCCATTCCTGTTCTGGATTTCTCATCAGACTCTGATGATGATTTACTTGCTGCAGCCAGTCAAGTTGATACCATAACATCTCCTGCGAAAAATACAAGTGATATCAAAGGTTCAGATGATTCAGTAAACTCTGATAGAGTATGTGATAAACAAGAAAATCCATCAAGAGACAGTCCAGAAGATGTTGATCCCAATGATGTTAGATCTATGCTCAGGAAAGTGTGGGGACAAAAACAGATTGTTCACAACAAGAAACCTTATTTATCTCCTTCCAGCAATGTTTCAGACAATGTACTAGCTCACCACGGTAAAAAGAGACCATCATTAGATGCAGATTCGAATTCTGGTAATAAAAGAATTAAAGTTAATGATGATAATGTGAAGTCTCCTAATAAAGCTAGTGGAAGTGGATTAAATAGTTTTAGAAACAGTAATCAAACATCTGTGTTAAGCTCATCTAATAAAACTAACAGTGAAACAACAAGTTCAAACAGCAAGACGAAGAGTGTTCAAGTGACATCGCCTATTGAGAAAATGTTCAATAAAATCAAAGACAAACAGACTGAAAGTGGTGCTATAATTAAATCTGCATCAGGTGTCACATCAAAATATGTATCGAGTGCTTCAACAAAATCTGTGTCAGGTTCTAATTCTATATCGGGTGCTGCATCTAATTCTATACCAGGTAATGATACTGTGATAGATAACCATGTAAGTGACTGTGATGAGAGCGTGTCTGTGATAACTAGTGATGAAATGTCTTTGTGTCCCGTCTGTAACAAACATGTGCCTGTATCTACCATCAATGATCATCTTGATCTATGTTTAACATTAAAAGCTATATCATCCTGATTTTGTGTTTTGTTTACATGGATATGAGCTGTACACTTCAGATAAGAGCGGAAATAGCTTTTTAGCTCATTGGAGCATGAAGTGCTCAATGTGGGCTATTGTTTTTTTTGTGGTCACTCACTGTCCGTCTGTCCATTCACAATTTCTTTGAATATTTTCTTCTAAATCATTAGGCCAATTCAAACGAAACTGCAGGAATGTTTCTTGGGTGTCCCTTTTCAAAACAAAACTTTTTTTTTCAAATTTCTGATTCAAAATAAATGTAGCCTTCGCAGGTCGAGGCATTTCAGACATAGTGAAATCATGAGATAATTATTTACAAATCCACAATAGGGCCAATTTGGACCAAACTTTGCAGGAATGATTTTTTGTGACTCTTCAAAATTTGTATGTGAATTATGAATTCATCAAACTATGTGGGCGTGGGGGAGGAAGAAGTTAACGATTTTGGAAAAGAAGGATTTTTTTTCTTGTAAGAAATAGTTTCTGCCACAGTCAGACCGCATGCATGTTATGTCATATCCGAAAGCTCACTGTGTTCATATTCAAGCGAGACTGCAATTGGATGGATAGGGGCATAGATTATTTGTAGATATACGGTCAGGGCTAGAATTTCACCAAAAAATTGAATATCAATATTTGCATGTGGATTTGAAACCACTAGCAAAAATAAATTCACTTGCAAAAAAACTGTCAAACATGATATTGGCATGGTGTTTAAAAATCATAAACTATTTCACAAAGGAATGTGCAGTTGCAGAAAAAGTCACTTGCAATTTTCATTTTCCACTAGGAAATTACCAGTTTGCTAGTTGAAATTGGAGTCCTAAAGGTAAAGTGACCGCGGCCATGGTGCAGTTGGTAGCGCATCTGCCTCTCATTCGAGAGGTCCTGAATGCGATACCCGGTCGCGGCAAATACCCTTTCTGACAAAAATGTCACCCATCAATGGTTTGATATCGTGAACCTATGTGGGGGAGCGGCTGGAGGCTCGGTTAGGGTGTTGTGGTAGTACTTAGAAGTTGAAAACGGCGTAAAACCCCAATAAACCAAACCTAACGGTAAAGGAAAATGTGGACAGACCAGTTTGTACATGAGTACAGTTTGTCACTGATCTACGCTGCTCTATGAGAGTTGCTTCAGGTAGCGAAAAAGATATTAGAGAAGGCTATGCATGTTTCTCCTCTTTATCCAATGTTTTAATTACCACACAGGGATGCCATTGGATGCCCACACGATAAAGGCTTTGGAAAACATTGTGGAAAATGAAGAAATTGCTTGTGACAAGCAATTTCTTCATTTCCCACAATGTTTTCTACCAGGAATGACTAAAAAGTATAAAATTTTATTCACTTGAAATTATCATCTGCAACATCTTTGAATTTGGACAAGGCTCAAACTTTATCGTTTGGGAAAGTCTTTTGATGGGTACACTTGATATTTAAAGCCAAAGTGATGTGACAACCCGGCTGTAAAAAAAGACAATTTGGAACTCGATAATTTTGGTTAAAGTCATTAGATAAGATTCAGTTCGTGGATACATACTTTAACCCTTTCCCATATGACAAAATAGAGGGCTGTCCAATTTGTAAACTGCTGCAGACTATAAAATGGATGTTTATAAAGATAGGATTTGTGTTCAGAATGTAATATGGATAATATCGAGACAAAAGGACAAAATACTGGATAACATTTCTTCTTTTGCCAAAATGTTTTTCCCATGTCTGATATATTGGGAAGTCAAAACCAGGTATTGTTTGGGAAAGGTTTAACACATTTTCACACATTGACTCTTTTTGATATAAGCTTTGGAAAACATTGTGGAAAAATTTTTGATAGAAAATATTCTGAGAAATGAAGAAATTGCTTATCAATAGCAATTTCTTCATTTCTCAGAATATTGTCTATCAAAAAATATCAAAAAGACTTTAAATTTCTCCAACCTGAAATTATCGTCCGTCACATCTTTGAATTTCGACAAGTCGAAAATGTTTTGGTAATGAGTTTAAACCATAGGGGTCTTTAATTTGACCCTTGACACCTTCTAGTCATTACTTTTAACTAAAAAAAGGTGCATTACGTGCTAGGAGTCAAATTGACCAAACGCCGACTGTCAATCAAAAACACCGATTAGCTAATGGATGATCAGAAAAATGTCATGCCCCAATTGTTCTTTGTTGCACGTGTTATTGTATCGATTTATCGACTGACAATCAAAACAATCGACATGCCAATGGCAAAGAATTTTGTGCTAACAATAGATTAGGTTTACCGTTATGTTTTGATAAACCGTCGGTGTTGTTATGAAATCACGTAACTACAGCTTAAATCAAGCCGTAGTTACGAGATTTTATAACAACACCTACGAAATACTATTTTGTTTGTCCGAATTTACGTCATGATTAACTGGATATAATCGTCCCCTATTAACGATCACATCCCCATTGTTTGTCTTAAATTCTATGTTGGGCTGAGCGATCTGTCGATTGGCGTTTGGTCAATTACAGACCCCTTTGGTTTAAACGACGTGAACCTGAACTGTGGCGTCCAGAGACCTATTAAGGTAGTCGACTCCTAATGAGATTCGCGAGACGTCGTAATTATTCGGGCGACGTCGAAACATTCGGCGATGGAACTTTCCACCGTCGAATGTATACGACCGCGCCCGAATAAGTTCGGATACGTTACGACGGCGGTAGAAAAAAAATCGATGTTTTATGAATCTCAAAATGGCCACATTACGGGTATTCTACCTTAACGTGCCGGTAACCAACAGCAACCTGACGCTTTCTATAACGAAAACACTACAGACTGATTCATTTTGAAATATGTATCGTAGGAGTCAACAAAGTTTTAATGGCAACACCACATGAACACTTACAAAAAGTTTATAAGTTATGGAAATCATTCAAGTTAAATGAGAAAAATCGCTGCTTTTCAACAAAAATCTCGTAATTGCAGCTTAAAACAAGCTGCAATTACGAGGTTTTTGCTGAAACGCAACGAAATGTCGATCATCAGCATGTCATTTTCCCTGAAGGCCGTCAAAAGCAGGGATTGCTGGCAGAGGGTAAACAATGATCACCAAATTCAAGCATATCAGCATGTAAGCCTATTTACGAAATGTCCTTTTAATGATGGGGAAAAAACATGAATTGTATGTTTTGTGGTCTGTAGCAAATTTCAAATAAGGGCTTTAATATGGTCATTTAGGAAAGAAGTAACTCGGAACTTTGCATTTTGCGATGTTGCGACTATCAACAACTTTTTCAACAAATGCGCTTTTTATTTTGATCCCGACGAATATCATTAATTTTGTGAGCCGACTGTGATTATTAAATGGGACTTTCTGGGAAATATGTATTTCGATCTTGAGCAGTCTGCATGGTCGAAACATTGCGTTCTGTCATAATTTTCTGAATTTTGAATGTAAATGAATCAAATTTTTCAATTTGGAAAACAAACGTTTAACCTTTAATGTTCAATGATTGTCAGTTTACTACCCCAGTCGTTATCACCGTAACATACCCGGAAAGTATAGAAGGGTAAAATTCAAGTTCTCAAGCCATTTTCGAGTGAACACTATTGGTTTAGATAATGCTCTAGAGCAACGAGACAACTAAACTGCCACAAATGGCTCTTCAAAAGTTCTCCTCGAGATGTTGACCAATACCGGAGCCAACTAGTCATGTGCTGACGTTGAATAAGGCATGAATCCATATGACGTTACCTAGTTTAACGCGGTAATGGAAGCGAGCTCGACCATCGGATTTTACAGATGTAAACTAGGCTCGCCAATAAGCAATACGTTGTTCCAATCGAACTTACGAAAGCATAGATGTTGTCTATGTCACTGAAGACGATGTTGTCGATGACGTCGTAGTCAGACTAGACGTATCGCAGGATGTCTAAGACGGGTGTAGCGCTCCATTAACCGATCTTTAACAGGCCTTATGCTGATAGAACTCAATTCTGGAATCAACATAGCCGTAACTTTTGCCGCTTACAATCGATTTCGCCGGTGGATGTTCCGATTACGGTTGACTTGTCGGAATGACGTCACGCGTCGACGTCTCGAATGTGCAAGTCGAGGGTGTTTCTAATTTGTTGAAATCGTCCAAAAATGCTTATTTTATGTTTCTATGCATACCAAAAACGCCTGGCAACCTCTTTTAGAGGCATTTTAGGGCTAGCCTACTGTCTAAAGCATGCATTAATGTGCATCATTGGATAAGCGTGTCACGTTGTTTTCTATTCAGTTAAACAAATTTTCATGTTTTTCTCAACAACAAGAAAGTTTACAAAACTTTCGCCATTAAAATAAATTCCAATCCCACTTAGCAATAACGCAATGCAACGAAACACTCAAACGTTAAGTGCGTTAACGTCGAACGTCCGTGCCAGCGGCATTCAATATTTTGTTAACAAGCGTAACTATGATAAGGACACATGCGAGAGATATTTCTTGTAAATTTGTCTTCTTTTTGAAAAATAAATCAGAAAACAAGTATGCATAGTTACTTTTTTCCGTTAATGTATTGTTTTATTTCGAAATGCGATGACTATTTCTATGGAGGGGAATATCCGCCAATTCTTCTTACTGCTAAATTACATTAGTATTGTGCTAGTACTACATTCCAATTTTCTGCAAGTGCATTCGCCCTAGTGCCAAATGCGTACTTCATACTTCCAAATGGGTACTTCATACTTCCAACTCTTGACGGTCATACGTAAGAAAAGTGTAATCAAAATCGTAAGTAAGCAGTATTAATTATTAAGTATGCACTAGAAATGTGAAATTAAAATACTTGAAGTATGCAGTAGTAAGTACTAAACAGACACTAAGCAAGTTGCATTTATAAGAACGAGTTATCTGCCATCATTAGTAATATATTCACTGGCTCCCTTCTAGCGCAAAATTAGCCTACTAATGAAGGTAGATCACTCCACTACACATATCATTCACTTCGGGATTTTCCGTAAGAATGTGGTCTTGGGTTCAATTGGGGGATAGGGATAAAACATGGAAATATTACTTCCCTTTATATCTCTTTACAAAAAATATAACTAATAAATATATATATAATTATAAATATAGATAAATAATCAATTCACTGTAAGCTTATGCCTTTCTTGCAATAACTATTATTTCTTTTATGCATATCTAGTTGAAATGCTTCTGTCCGGTTAAAAACGTTTGTAATTATTTTTTAACTTATATATAAAAAACTTTTTCTTGATAGCGCGATTTGTTACACCATCCCATGCCTACAATTTGGATCATCACATGTAATATAAATGCAATCAACCCTTCCCGAACGGTATTTGGATTTGTTCTCGCAAGTGAGTTTAACCCTCACATAATTTCAACTTTTGCCTGAATTTTTTTCCCTACTAATATGGATACAGGTCATTACTTTATTACCACCAATTTCGTCGTGTGCACATGAGGGCAGGCCCGAAGGAACAGGGGGCTAGGGGGCTTAGCCCCCCCCCCCATCCCCAATGTTGGCCAAAAATTCCGAATTTTCCTTATTTCATACTGAAAATTTAGGGAATATCCTATTTAGCCCCCAAATATTCAGTCACACGGTCTTCAGCCCACCCAACACGGACCTGGATGGTACGTATTTTATGGTAAAAACACGCGACACAACATATACAGAAAATCTTCCATATTTTTGTTAATATTGACCAATTTAAAAACGATTTGAAGCAAAGAGGGTAGACACTAGCCAAGGTTGAGATATGCATGGTAGATTTTTTTTTATAAAATCCAGCTGACAAAAATGTTATTGACGACCAACTAAAATTTTGATTTGTCGTCAATAACTTTTTCATCTACTGATTTTTAAGATCCTTTGTATATAGCAACCCCTGCCTTCTCTGCTTCTGATCTTTTTTGCCTAATAGGTCATGATATTGACATAATTATTGGAAAACATTGAAAATGTGTCACGTTATTCCCTACCGCGTATATACCAGCCTGCATGTCTTCGTAATAGGGGAGACTGGGGTACTCTGGGACAAAAATCACCTTTTCCTTACTGGTAAGGTAAATATAGAGATTATCCCAAATGTTTAAGTGTTAAATGGTAGCTTATTGAATGGCTTATGCATTAGACATTTTCGTTTTCTTCTATTGTTCTTATTTAGTGAGATATATTGGATTGAAATTTACCAAAAAAGTGTCCCAGAGTACCCCACGTATGGGGTACTCTGGGACACCACTAGGGGTACTCTGGGACAGGCTTCACATAATATAAATATTGTTTTTTCTATTGATGTATTAATTAAAAAATTCTTAGCATAGGTTAGAAAAACATGCAAAGAAACATACTTTAACTCCACAATATTAATTCACTTATACTACACCAGTTTACACCTCAATGGAAAGAACACCATAACAGGTTTACGATATGATATTTATACTAAAAGCTAGATGTTTTGTTTCTTAACAGCTGTCATCAAATAAATGCTTAACTTTTGCTACTATATGATAAATGATCTGAAATAGAAACTCAAATCATGGTAAAACTAAAGTTTTTTCATGCTCTAAATTTGCCCCATGAAACATATAGTCCCAGAGTACCCCGAGGCCACTGTCCCAGAGTACCCCGACCACCCACTACCAACTTTGATGTGATACAACTGAAAATGGAATCACATTCAATATGCTCTCTCTATTGCAAAAGAAATTTCCTTTGATGCTGATGACATTAAGCTGGTGAAGTATAAGTTTTAGCTTATTACCTAAGAATTTGGAGACAAAATTTATCTTTTTCACAAAGTTACCTCTGGTTATGAAAAATAGATTTTCACTCATTAAAATTGTTTTTATTACCTTGCTGCTGAAAAAAGTTTGTGGGTCGTGAGGCTTGATAAAAGTAATCATATGTGCAAGTATGGGTAACATTGGAACATTTAAAGTATGCAATATCCCCATTGTCCCAGAGTACCCCGTGTCCCAGAGTACCCCGGTCTCCCCTACATCGAATAATTAGCATATCTAAGGTTATCTTTCAAAATTATTAATTATTTTGAGAGCACTCTCGGGTACAGAGCTTGAATCCTGGTGATGCTAGCGTAGCCATATATGCTTCAAAAGTGGTGTCCGTAGTCGAGAGGTAGAGCGTCGGCCTAGCGACTAAGAGGTTCCGAGTTCGATCCCCGTAAGCGGAGGTTGTTCGAGGCTTCTCATTGGCCCACACATTCGGCGCGAGTACTGGTCAGTGTATTTCCAGGAAGCAGAATCGAGAGGGATTAAAATAAGTTGAAAAAACTTGCTTCCCAATCGATGTAAAATAAATACGTTCAAAGGAACGTCTGAAGACAAGAAGACAAGACAAAATCTATATAGCCTGTTGCGTTCTTCTAGCATACACGCAAGACTAAACCGGGGTTAGATGGTTCCAAATTACAAAGTCTTTCAAGAGTTTTCATTAGTTTGACTGATTCTTTTAGTTTATTTTTTCTACAGCAGCCGCCCGGGGAAGAGGCTCGATTCAATTTAGGTTGGTAGGGAAGAATAATTATGATTGGCTACAGCCGCAGCCGGAGAGCGAACAGTTGTTTATATAAAAGTCTAAAAATTTATTTTAAATTCAAACATTTTAGATCACTCAGAAGCACTTAAAGTAAATATACTTATATAAACGGTATATTTTTGCATAAAAACATACGACTATTTGAATATTTATCCTATAAAATGAGTAAAAGCTATATTTCTCATTTTTTTAATAAGACATATAAAGGGAAGTAATTTTAATGACTATCCCTTATTGAAAAATGATTTTTGAAATGGCGAGGGAACATAATAAAATGCTTTTAACAAAGTTTTCTTTTCTTGTCGAGATGTGACTTTGTAAAAGCCTACACCATAATGCTCAGGTGAGGGAAGATCTAGTCTATGTCTTTGATGGTAATAACAACATGCATATCACGATCGAGAATCACGTGACATAACACTTTGGCCTACAGAAAATCTTCAATAGATCTAGTCTAGTTCTGTTTTAAAATACTGACCAAATCGAAAATTATTTTAGGCAGAGAAGGTAGACAAACGTAAAGATTTAGATTACATCTAGTGTGGTAGATTTTATGAAAAAAATAGTTTAGGTTGGTCGTCAAAAACATTTTATCAGCTGATTTTTTAAGATCCTTCGTATGAATCAGCAAATCCCTGCTGTTTCCCGCATTCTTTGCTTCAGGTCATTTTTTTCGAATTGGTCATATTTATCTTGACAGAATTATTAAAAATCATCGAAAATATTGTGCCAGTCGATTCCATTTGGGGATTTGGCCTATATCAGCCTGCACGACTTGGTTATACGTTGGATAATTATATATTTAACTAAGATGGTGACCTCCTCCAATGTCAACTTGCCCTTGAAATTATTGCTTACTTTGAAACCCATCATTGGTATGGAGCTTGAACGCTCATGATGTTAGCTAGGCTTCGAGATCTCGGATACCCTTTGGAGGGGCACTCTCTGCTACCCACTCAATACAACTGGGTAGACTGAGACAATAAAGTGTTTTGTCAAAAGACAAATCCCCGAGGACGGCTTGAAGTCGAGTCCCCCGGGTTACAAGCCGAGTTCTCTAACCATTGCGCTATTGAGGCTGTATGGGGGGGGGGGGGGGGGGGGGGGAGGAGAGAGAAGAAACTTCCGTTAACCAGGAGTTTCTCGTTATTTCAAGACACGGTGGATACTAGTAATCACGTGACACAACAATATCACAAAACCTTCAATAATTTTGTTATTTCAATACGTGATCGATTTGAATTCGGTTTGTAGCACAAAAGGTGCACAGCCGTCACGCATAAAATGAACGTAAGCCTAGTGGATTGTTCCAAAAATCAACAGAAAAAAAGTTATTGGAGGTAAACCAAAATTTTGGTTGATCTTCAATAACTTTTTATCAGTTGATTGTTCAAAAATCAATCACATTCAGCTTATTCCTAGCATTTTTCAATCATTCCCGCTTTTTAAAACCAAATTGAGATTGACAAACTATTAACAAAAATATTGATTATTTTAAGTTGACTTGCAAGTGAAGATGACTTTTGCTTGAAATAAGTTCTGGATTTCGTGATAAATTGGACAATGTAGAAGCGTCAACGAAGCTGAAACACCGAGATTATGCTTCAAATGGCTTGATTTTATTGAAACCATCACTGAAGCTGATGCCAAGATTTCATAGAGCACTAATCTGCAGGGGAAAAATCTTGCTCCAGATCTCAGAGTGTCTGATGCCATAAATCCCTGGCTTCTAAGACCACACCCCTGTGAATTTCGGCAATGCTGTGGCCCAGGCCACAATCGGTTTAATTAGGCATATTAGGGTATGTTTCGATTCACTGCGATCAGATCAATCATTTTGCTGCTTTTCCTCGTAGGTTTTACCAAAGGAAGGATGTCATATGAAGGGAAATATTAGCTTTGTAGTTAATCATGTGAATATGAGCATTTTTATGAACGAATGTCAGCATCTTATATCATGATTGTAAGCATTTGCTATAACAGAAAGTCATGTTTTGTTGACGGTATATAACTTTACTTTTAGGTCACCATCAATCACCAGGCGATTCAAACGAGTCTATATATTTTGTCTTATCAACTTTTCTAACATTTTTGCAAATTACATAAAAACTATAAATGATAATTTAAAAAGTTATAATTTAGTAGAATTGAATGAATAATATTCCAAAACGTATTTGTTTAAAATAATATATGTGCGTATCTTAAATGTTTTGCTTAGATTAACTTCAGAAATTAAAAAAAATACGAGAAAGAAATATGTTTTAAATGTGACGTCACTGACAGGGCTAACTTACGGAAACAACCGAAGATATTGGTTCCACGCAGTTATATGAATATGAATTCTTACTAAATTCATGCTAATGCATTTCACATTCGTACTAATGCCTTTTGAGATCTTCTTGGTACCTGTGTACAAATACTTACTGCTTAGTGCATACTTACAAATTTGATGTCACTTTTCTTACTTTTGACCGACAAAAATTGGAAGTATGAAGTACGCATTTAGCACTAGGACGAATGCACTTGTAAAAAGTCGAATAAAACCATAAATTTCGTAAAATACTAATGTAATTTAGCAGTAAGAAGAATTGGCGGATATTCCCCTCCATATATTTCAACTTTGTTAGGTTCGATCTTACTTTCATCATCATGTAGCCTATTGTGTTAACGAACTATCCGGATGGGCCCTTTCCGTGTGACAGGGAATATTTGGACCTTAGAAGTACCTGGTGGGGAATCGCGTTGTATCGATGTTAGCTCAGGCCCGTATGAATTAAGCAATTTCATATTGGGTGGGCTTAATCCCCTGTATCTGAATATTGGGGGGCTAAATTGGATTCTGCGATTCTGGATTTTCAGCGTAAATTAAGGAAAATTCGGTATATTTGGCCAACTTTAGGGGGGCTACCCCCCTGTTCCTACGGGCGTGTAGCTGTAGATATTCCTATAATCTCAACTCTCAAAAAATACAACGGAATTTTGTCAATTGAAGTGCTACAAAAACCAAATGGGAATAGATTGGGATACTTTTTTGACGATCTAAAGAACCGCAAACATTTAGACTACTCCAATTTGGAAAAAGAGTAAAAATAATCGATTCCCTTTCCCGAAGAGGACCTGTCTTTTATTTATAAGTCTATAAGAATATGCATGGGGAAATATTGAGGCAAAAGAAGGAAATGCGTATAGGCCTATAACCAGAATTTCCTCCTTTTGTCCAAAATAGGACAACATTCAAATGTGTTGTTTGTGAAAAGGTTAATGTAGAAAATGTACATGTATATATTAAGACATAAAAATGTTTAGATAAAGTGAGGAAAAATTGCTGATTATTAATGGTCAGCAATTTGGGTGTTTTGGTGTTTTTTCCCTTCTTTTTTACCCTCAAACTTTTTTTTTCTAATTTGGGACGTCAAAACTAGGTATTATTTGGGTAGGGTTAATTACTGCGTTCGACAACGGAAGCTATGAAACCTTCAGGTTACAAATTTGGAAATTCTTTTCAATCTTTGTCTTTTTATAATACGCTTCAATGAGAAGTTGGAGCTTTCGAAACCATAGGAAACAAAGAAAGTACATTTAGATCTAGTTAATGTCGGTGTTTTATAGGCTGTTCTACACGGGTGGTAAACAGAGAAACTACCTCCAAAAAGAGGTAGTTGCATAGAGCGAAAATTTATAGGTCACGAACACATTTTCTAAAATTATTTCTTTTAAAGCGAGTTTTTGAGAAATCCAGCGATGCTGTAATATGAAGAAATGGTCGAAGTTTGTTGTGCACGGGAGTATACGGTATTAGTAGCAGGGTTTTAATACAATCGTTGAAAAACATTTCAAAATCGAAAGTAAAGAAGGTTTTACTTTCGATTTTGAAATGTTTTTCAACGATTGTATTCAAACTCTGCTTAATAACACCGAATATTCTCGTGCACAACAAACTTCGACCATTTCTTCATATTACAGCATCGCCCGATTTTTCAAAAATTCGTTGTAAAAGAAATAATTGTAGAAAAATGTGTTCGTGACCTACCTTTGTTTACAGATTTTCGCTCTATGCAACTACCTCGGTAGAGGCCGGAAGTAGTATAGGTAGTGCATTTGAATACGTTTTGGATGCTGGGATGCTCCAAAAATGGGCGTGGTTAATCATTAACCATGACGCAGTGGGCGTGGCTAATCATTGACCATGACGTTAGTAGGCGTGGTTGACCATTGACCCGTTACATCAGAGGTCAGCCACGCCCAAGCCACGCCCATTTCCGGGGAAATTCCCAGTGACGTCGTACCGGACGTGACATCACGGTGAACCACGCCCGAACCACGCCCATTTTCGGGTTTTTCCGGTCTATTTTTAGTTCTATCAAGAATACCATAGGCTGGCTGACCACTAACGTCAATTCAGGGGACTCAGAGTCGAATCAACGTCATAGATCGGAGCAACGTCATAGGTCGGAACAACGTTACGGATCGAAGGGGAGCCACGCCCATTCTCGGGTTTTTCCTAGGGATTATTTTCAAGCCACACCCATAATTCCCACACGGTCTATTTTTAGTTCTAACTAGAACGCCATAGGCCGCTTCACCGCTGACGTCGTATCACGAAAGGGATTACTGCTATCAGCATTTTCTTTTGTCTCAATGTTTTCTCCTTTGTTTCAATGTTTTCTGTTTCAATGTTTCAATGTTTTCTTTCTTGTTTCAATGTTTATTGTTTTCTCAATGTTTATTGTTTTCTCTCAATGTTTTCTCACACGTCACGATCAGACTAGATCTCGTTCGGGAAAGGATTATCTAGGTCGGACTAACGACAAATTTTAATCCCCCCAACACCGTGGATGCGCAGTTTTAATCCCTTTTAATCTCCTAAAATGTTATCTTGATCGAGTAATTGATCGAATTAGTCAGTCTCCGCAAAGGAACATCCGTTCATTTAAGTAACAATAGAAATATCGGATAATCTTACGGTACTCGGATAATAACCCTTTTGTGTCATTAAATGTTGCGCAACTAAGCAAATCACGAAGAACAACAATTTTGTTCAATCCGAAGGCATTCAACTGAATCAGTTAAGGATATATATATGCGTGTCCGGGATATAACTCTGAACTATACAGGATCTTTATATCAACAGTACTATGACCAAATGTTGTCTCGATCGGTACATATGCGTGTCTGCTAGATTTAAACCGAAAACGGCCAATTTATCGACTTAAGATCGGGTTACTCGGAATAAACAAATTCTGATTGAAAATAGCGCAAATTTAAGATATCTTAAAGTGACATTTTGTCCAAATTGATTGGCAATCTCCGCCAATGGCTGACTGTGAAACAACTGGCGCATCCCATTGATGAGTCAATCGATGAGGCGAGGACCTACTGGAAAACATTAAGACGCATGCGCTAGAATTCAAACTATAAATAGAAATGACTTTTGATTGGTTGAAATTAACCGTTATAGATAGGGAATTTGAATCGCAGGTTCATTCGCGTTTAGATCATTATGACGAACAGACTGAATTCGAGATACTCTCAACACCTAGGGAAGGAGTGTTACCTATTCGATAGTAAATTCGAAGGAAATACATACATTCACATCAGGGAATTAATTTTCAAAGACGGCCAGCCCGTTCCCACTTTAAAAGGAATAACGCTGACGTTATCCAGGTGTAACGAACTGTACTCCCTCCTGAATGAAATCGGATTTCACGTGGATGAATGGAATCGAGATCAGCTGTCAGAGACATTTCGCAAGCATCTAGGGGGAAATTGGTTCGTAAGCGCACTATCATACAAAGCGTACCAATGAGCGCTGTAAAGAAGAATTTAAGAACGCTTCAGACTACATGCTGAGTAATCATAACTTTAAAAGACGACTGAATATTGTAACAGCATCCTAATAACTGAAGTTTAGAGGTTTTACTTAGCAGTATAAATAATTATAGGTAAGACTATCTCACCAAAAGGGGAATATTTCATCCTTAAGGTTTACGAACTGAGAATGAAATGCAGAGCCAGAGATGAAATTTGAAAAGTTCCAGTAATTCCTAATCTGTGTTGCATTTCCCTTCCAAATACAAATATAAGCATTTTGTATGGATTAGAATTTTGAATTAATGCATACTTATGGAAATATTTGACCAAAATGTTTAAAATTACCTCCCTTGCATATGAACATAGAGTAAAACAATATTTGTAAATTATTTTCTTCTTGTAGCATAATCTTGAAATCCGGCCTGGTGAATCAACTTGTGTGAAGTGTATTTACATGTGTGTGAAATTTGATGCATTTCGTATGGCTAGAAAGTTGCGTTTCCATTCCCAGTTCGTAAACCTTAATGTACGATTACTTTTTCTTTTATTCAGTCTACTCATTAATGGCTAGAGTGGCGATGTACTATCTCTCGTCATTTCTAATATATTTTATCTTCTGATTTATTCAATACATCGCGCTCCATTGTAACCCTCTGCCAAAGAGAATATTATTTTGAAGTCTCCAATAGACCATGTTTGAGAAAATTTTGCAATAAAGGAAAATATGCTAATCAGCACTATCTTCGTTTGCTTCAAAATTTTATTCTGTAGTCACACATATATGTATACACACCCTTTCTCTCAATGTAATAAATATATAGTACGACCTTGTGTTGGCTGCAACATCTTTCAAAGTGGAATAATAAGAAGCCTTATGAAGACGTTTAAAAAGGGTTAAGGTGATCATCGAATTAAATGGTGCTTACCTGAGACCAGAACTATTATTTGGACGTTATAGAGACCTCCCCAAACAACGGTTGTTTTTTCGTTTCGATCGATTGTCTGTTGCGTTTTATTAACTTTCAAGGCGCATAACCCATCACTTTCAAGTCCCATCAGGCCGAAAAGTCTTAATCAACGCGCGTTGATGCGAGAGTGAAAACGAAGAACAACAATTTTGTTCAATCCGAAGGCATTTAACTGAATCAGTTAAGGATATATATATGTGTGTCCGGGATATAAATCTAGCAGACACGCATCAAATTCTGATTGAAAATAGCGCAAATTTAAGATATCTTAAAGTGACATTTTACAATTATTTTTACACGAATTTTACTTTTATTCTATCTGAAAGAGCATATTTTCTTACGAAAATTCTGAAAATTTCAAGTCAAAATATTGAACCGTTTACGAGAAATGTATATTTTTGTGCTAAAATTAAACAAATTGTTGTGGACAACAGTTAAGATTTATACAGAATTTGTCACTCCTGTTTCAACTTTAAAGGCATATTTTTTCACTTATATATAACAACTTCAAAAAACTGATTGCATTTATACACATTAGAACATACAATCTTTGCATCACGACATACTCTTAAAAAATGAAATAAATGTGAACTGTCACTTTAAAAACATTTTGTCCAACTTGATTGGCCGATACTGTATAATATATGCGATTACAAGAGTAAAAATGCAATCAAACACGGCCTTTTTTACATTCAAGGGCGCATAACCCAACACTTTCAAGTCCCATCAGGCACATAATCTTAGGCTTATATTCATGGGGGTACTAGAGCGTTAACGCAAAAATGTGAACGAACAGACGACGGACCGATAGTTAGTCGTAGTTTAATTAAGGTTTGATCCCGGACATTCGGCATAGGTCGGCCGAAAATAATCGATTTGACAGAAAACGAATTTAGTCAAATAACAAAGTCGAGTCAAATATACTAGTGCGGATAGTTTATTTTCTCTTTTGTGTCAAACAAAGTATACAAGCAATAACATGATGTTTCTAATATTTTCGGTCTTAATTTGTCAAGCCTATTAAAGTTAATACAATATATATAATATAAATAATATATAATTATATAATATATGTTTAATCCGGATTCGGACGGCTAAATGAATCATCCGATGTGGAAATATCTTCGCATATTCTGCCTCGTAAACGCATTATCCTCTATCACGACGAGTTATTATTGAAGTCGCTTTCACTATGAATATTATTATTGTTGTTGCTGTTGTTGTTGTTGTTTTATTCTAAACTGATCGATGTATTTTTCTCTTTACACAATATTATATACACAATATTATATAACGACACATTCGCCAAGTCTTAAAGACAATGCGCTAAGTATAGTTAGTTTTTAACCAAAAATACTGCCTCAAACGAAACAAATAATCACACTCTACTACAGAGCTACCGTTCGTTGTTCTCACATTTCAACTTCGAAACGGGCTTAATGACACAGTTTCTTCTTAAAACGGAATCAATGCGCTAAACTACAGTTCGCACGTAAATGGAATTCATCATTTTCGTCTCAATTTTGAAATCGCTTTTTGCTTATCAGCGTCAATTTAAGATTAATAGCAACGCGTTAGAATAACCAATCTTGGCATCAAAACATATATTTTTTGAAATGGGAATGTAAGGCATCTTTAAGCACCATAAATCACTAGTTTATGCTGAACTTCGGAAAATGATATTAGAATGTAATATTTGTCATTTCGAGATGTTGCCATTATAACAGTATGACGTTATACTGTCTAGAAGCCTTTTTAGAGATGAAAGGGATGGAAGATTTGAGCACAAGATATTACGTTTTATTGAAAGCTCTCACGTTTTGTTACAACTTCCAGTTACGGTTTAGTCTTGTTCAACTTTTCTAATTCGTAGACCAATACCGGTTGTTTGTTTTTAATGTTTCTAAAGTGTTCCTGTCAAACAGTTCATGTCAAACAGTTCTTGTAAAGGTTTTCGAGTAAAAAGTTTTGGAGTAAAAAAAAACGAGGCTCGTGATAAGAAAGCCCAGTTTTCGCAATACACTTTCACAAAAATAATTCTTCCGATTTGGATGTATATCGCTATTACATTACGGATATGGAGAGAAGCTCATTATAAATGCAAGCACATTTGCGATTTGTCAATGACTAAAAGTTGAGTTGTGTTATATAATAGGCCCTGTCTCTAAAGCGGACGTCTCGCTTGAAAGATAACATGATCTCTATCGTCGGTATTTGCTTTTATCAAAAGGAATAGTTCGACCAGCTTCGTCTTAATAAGAATCCTTGATTCTTTTATAGCAACGGTTTTACCAGGTTTTACGAATCAGTTAATTCAATCCTTATTGCAAGACGGAGGTACTGTGGTCGCAAAAGTCTCGGTAAAACGAAATGACTTAATGACAGTAAGTGCTTTTTTCGATTTAAGGGTGTTTCGAAGTTGAAATGTGGGAACAACGAACGGTAACTCTGTAGTAGAGTGTGATTATTTGTTTCGTTTGAGGTAGTATATTTTGTCTAAAAACTAACTATACTTAGCGCATTGTCTTTAAGACTTGGCGAATGTGTCGTTATATAATATTGTGTATATACTATTGTGTAAAGAGAAAAATACATCGATCAGTTTAGAATAAAACAACAACAACAACAGCAACAACAATAATAATATTCATAGTGAAAGCGACTTCAATAATAACTCGTCGTGATATAGGATAATGTGTTTACGAGGCAGAATATGCGAAGATATTTCCACATCGGATGATTCATCTACCCGACCGCATCCGGATTAAACTTATATAATTATATATTATTTATATTATATTTATTGTATTAACTTTAATAGGCTTGACAAATTAAGACCGAAAATATTAGAAACATCATGTTATTGCTTGTATACTTTGTTTGACACAAAAGAGAAAATAAACTATCCGTACTAGTATATTTGACTCGACTTTGTTATTTGACTAAATTCGTTTTCTGTCAAATGGATTATTTTCGACCTATGCCGAATGTCCGGGATCAAACCTTAATTAAACTACGACTAACTATCGCTCCGTCGTCTGTTCGTTCACATTTTTGTGTTAACGCCCTAGTACCCCCATGAATATAAGCCTTAGATTATGTGCCTGATGGGACTTGAAAGTGTTGGGTTATGCGCCCTTGAATGTAAAAAAGGCCGTGTTTGATTGCATTTTTACTCTTGTAATCGCATATATTATACAGTATCGGCCAATCAAGTTGGACAAAATGTTTTTAAAGTGACAGTTCACATTTATTTCATTTTTAAGAGTATGTCGTGATCCAAAGATTGTATGTTCTAATGTGTATAAATGCAATCAGTTTTTTTGAAGTTGTTATATATAAGTGAAAAATATGCCTTTAAAGTTGAAACAGGAGTGACAAATTCTGTATAAATCTTAACTGTTGTCCACAACAATTTGTTTAATTTTAGCACAAAAATATACATTTCTCGTAAACGGTTCAATATTTCGACTCGAAATTTTCAGAATTTCCCTAAGAAAATATGCTCTTTCAGATAGAATAAAAGTAAAATTCATGTAAAAATAATTGTAAAATGTCACTTTAAGATATCTTAAATTTGCGCTATTTTCAATCAGAATTTGATGCGTGTCTGCTAGATTTATATCCCGGACACACATATATATATATCCTTAACTGATTCAGTTAAATGTCTTCGGATTGAACAAAATTGTTGTTCTTCGTTTTCACTCTCGCATCGACACGCGTTGATTAATACTCTGCGTATAAACGCTCAAGATCCTAAGATCGATGATATTTTCGGCCTGATTAGATTCGTACATGTTGAGTTATGCGCCTTGAAAATTAATAAAACGCACTTTTGACTGTTTTCGTGAAATCGTCCGCAAATATATAAATACCCTATATTAACAAAATGTGGTTGATTCTATAATTCCGCATATTCTAAATGTCCCGCCTAATCCTTACCTTTTTCGTGTGTTCGCTGAATTTTATGCGACATCATTGAAAATTTCCGATGATCTCAGTTCTATGACGGGAAATATCTATTGTTAATCCTAAATTTACCAAAGACCATCGTCAATCCTAAAGTTTTACCAACTCTTAATTAAGGGTTAAATGGGACATCTTGTTTACGGTGTATGTTTAGATAGTTTTATCAATAACGAGTTAATTTTCCATTGTCCGTGAACTTTTATTGTTAGCGGAATAATGGGTATTACGTCCCAGGTATTGTCTGAACTCTTAATTAAGGGTTAAAAGGGACATCTTGTGGTGTATGTTTAGATAGTTTTATCAATAACGAGTTAATTTTCCATTGTTTGTGAACTTCTATTGTTAGCGGAATAATGGGTATTATTCGGCGATGTAACACTGACCCTTTCGTGGTCCCTTGTGGGTTTGTTACGCCGGTACAGGAAATTAAATCAAAAATGGATTAAATTTACCAATCGACTATAATATATATGTGCATTCGATCTTGAACGAGATATACGGTTCAATAAGAATTATGCATCATGATTTATGCGCCCTTGCCATCATCTTTCAAAACGACGTTGGCAGAATTAAGGGTTAAAAGGGTCATCTTGTTTATGGTGTATATTTAGATAGTTTTATCGATAACGAGTTAAATTTCCATTGTCTGTGAACTTCTATTGTTAGCGGAATAATAGGTATTACACCCCAGGTTCCTCATTGCCCGTGAACCTCTATTGTTAGCGGAATAATAGGTATTTCGCCCCAGGCATTGTCTGAACTCTTAATTAAGGGTTAATCACCTGGACAGGACACTCTTAGTCACAGCTCGTTAACGCCATATAGTACTTTTTATAGGCGATGACTTCGATCATTACAGTTCAACGTTAATTAAGGTCTATAATGATCATCTCGTTTATGGTTTGCGTTTGGATAGTTCAGCGTCGGGATGTACTTTTTTTTTATATGCGAGGTAAGATCGGTTTGAAAACCCTGCAGTTATTTCGCAATTTCGATCTTTTACTCGATATGAAGGCAGTAATCTATTTTAAAGCCTGCGAAAAAGATAAACGATTAATATTCGACCTCGTTTTCGAGGCAGTTTAGACAATAAGGACTATATCATCGATTAAGGGAGATTGCTCCAGTCTTTACGGAATACTCGGTCATTACTGTAGTAAATTAAATGTTTCGTACCAATACGTTTCGCTATCATATTTTCGATAATATAACGCGTTATTTCAATTTACAATTTTCGACGGAAAAAGTGTATTCATTATGCGAAACTGATTTCCTCAAGATGGAAATGGATTATTTAGAGCAAGACAGTCGTAAGTGTACATGCAGTTACCACTGTTTTGCGACATTTTATCCGTGTGTAGCTGATAAAAATTGCTGCAATTCACTAATAAGTGCGTTGACCTATACATTTTTTGAATTATTATCAGGTCATGTCGCTTAATAAAATAAGGGAGTTTTATCAAATTCTATTAAGTAGAACTTGAAATATTTCCCAAAAAATGTAAAGACATAAAACGCTCCAGCTTCGTTGATCTAATCGAACACGTGAGCATGATGTTTTCTACATATACGCGTTTATAAAAGCACATATTTTGGGTTTTCTTATTAAATGAAAGACGTTACTTTAAATTTCGGGACTAAACGATGAATATACAGCTTTTTATAGGCGATTTAGTGACCTTGGACAGGTGCGTGAAATTGTGATATTTTTCGATGTAGGGGTATGTGGTATAGAACAAACGATTAAATCGATCCTAAGATTTGCTTAGTTGCGCAACATTTAATTACTCGGACACAAAAGGGTTATTATCCGAGTACCGTAAGATTATCCGATATGTCTATTGTTACTTAAATGAACGGATGTTCCTTTGCGGAGACTGACTAATTCGATCAATTACTCGATCAAGATAACATTTTAGGAGATTAAAAGGGATTAAAACTGCGCATCCACGGTGTTGGGGGGATTAAAATTTGTCGTTAGTCCGACCTAATTAATCCTTTCCCGAACGAGATCTAGTCTGATCGTGACGTGTGAGAAAACATTGAGAGAAAACAATAAAGAAAAAACATTGAGAAAGAAAAACATTGAGACAAAAGAAAATGCTGATAGCAGTAATCCCTTTCGTGATACGACGTCAGCGGTGAAGCGGCCTATGGCGTTCTAGTTAGAATTCGCATAAGTTGATTCACCGTGCCGGATTTCAAGATTATGCTTCAAGAAGAAATTTATTGAAAAATTTATTTTTCTCTATATTTATATGCAAGGGAGGTAATTTTGAACATTTTTTTTTCAAATATTTCCATAAGTATGCATTGATTTTAAATTCTAAACCGTACAAAATGCTTATGTTTGTATTTGGAGTGGAAATGTAACACAGTTTAGGAATTACCGGCACTTTCAAATCAAGTTTCGCCTCTGGCTCTTTGGTGCTAATGAGGGGTTGGATACCTTAATATATCACTATGTATTTGATTCGAATTGACAAACAATTCCAAAGCCCCAATGTACCAGTGGATCATTATCGAATTAATTTAGGATCTTGATAATAGCATTGAACAGCTTCGGTGTAACTGAATAAATGTTGGAATATTATCTGAATGATACTTTCGATTGATTAATCTGAAGCTAATAGAGTCGAATAAATTTGAAAAAATATTCTACTTATCTCGCTGTGATTTCGGGTTGAAACGACTGTAAAAATGTACTAGCTTCATTACTTTACCGTATTTATTTAAAGGTCCAATGTCATTCCCAGGTCTGTTAAAAATGAACTACAAAGGTGGTTTATAGCATTATGATGGTTCGTTTATAGACTTCGGGTCAAACAAAGTAAGATTTATACTGAACATTACATATATAGATAATCATGCATTTTAACCCTTTCACAAGCACGACACGTTTTTTCACGTTACATGTAGGGCAGGTTTTGAAAAACAATGAGACAAAAGGAGAAATTGTTGATCATCAGCATTTTCTCCTTTTACCTTAATGTTTTCTGTACCATATTATTCACAAATTTTACGTGATGTACATACTGTTACTATATATATGTATGAAATGTATTGATCAAAGAAACTGTTTTGCTATGAGAATGTCAACCACTCAATCTCATAAGGCTTGGTCACATGCAATTCCGCGTCCACTTCGCGTCCAAATTATTACTAAACGTCTCCGCTTGTTTTAGACGGCCTCTGGGCTTTATGCGGACGCGGAATGGTGTATATGACCAGGCCTTTGGTAGGTTTTATGATAATCATTACATAGACATAGTCTTTATGTCAACTTTCATCACTTCAGTCCTTTGATTTTTTACACTTCTTTTGTTTTATGTCTCTTGTTTTATGCTTCTCATGTAGTTTGAAAAGAAAAGAAAAGAACATAAAATGAATCCGTTTTAGTCTTATTCATCCTTGAAATCAAAAGAGCATGATGTATGTTATTTACAACAATATTCCGATATACTGATGTAAGTAGCATATGTATGCCTTTTCGTCATCGAATCTTGATTCCAAATAATATTCCCTTGCACAGAGCGAGCAGGTCATCATATGAAATAGTATGTGAAAACATTGAGAGAAAAAGAGAAGTTGCTAATAATGTTTTGACTGATTATGACGCCTCCGTAATTTAATGTTCGTGAAAACATAGAGAGAAAAGGAGAAAATGCTGATATTGTATTGACTGATTTTGACGTCTTCCTTAACATTGGGGAAAGCATTGAGAGAAAAGAAGAAATTGACTAATAAAGTATTGACTAATTTTGACGTCCTCGTCAAGAAAACGTTTGGGAAACATTGAGAGAAAAGGAGAAAATGCTGATATTGTATTGACTGATTTTGACGTCTTCCTTAACATTGGGGAAAGCATTGAGAGAAAAGAAGAAATTGACTAATAAAGTATTGACTAATTTTGACGTCCTCGTCAAGAATACGTTTGGGAAACATTGAGAGAAAAGGAGAAAATGCTGATATTGTATTCATTTCAATTAGGGGCTGTTATAAACTTTTCCTTGATATGAATCCGGAATGCAAATTTTACTGGTATCAAGTTTTCTCGATCACTTTCATAATTCTGAAAGTCATTGAGTCATTATGATGGTGTTGTGTCCGTCGCGCGCCGTTCGTGAGTAAACGTTTTACGTTTATAATCTTCTCTCTTAACAATAAGCCAATTTTGACGAGCTTGATTAATTTCAACGTGCTCGGTAGTGAAGGGTCCGTTTAGAGAAAATGTCAAATATTTCGTATTATATCACGATTTAGGAGAAACAATGTATCTGTTACAACAAGGACATAGACGTATTCGTTTATCTTTCAAAAACGAATAACAGTATCATTGTAAATATATGTATACAAAAGATGAAAACTAATAATAGTTTTGGACATTTTTATTCAAAAATACAACGTAATATTCAGCACATACAATGAAATTTCCTTTTATAACGTAAACAATTCCAATTCAATAAGGGTCGGGTATACCGTCGCCTCGACGTCTAAGGAAGATTTGATTCCGGTGATAATAACCTTTCCATTATGATAACAGGAAAAGTGAACGTTATCTTTTCTCAACGTAACTACCGGAAAAATTTCGGGTTCGTACGTTAATTTAAACGTTCGACATAGTTCGGGGATATTCAAGGGCGTCGACAAGGTGTGAAATGCTGACGACGTAATCATTTTCACCGACGTTAATTTAACGGGATAACCTAGTTTCTGTAGAACTCTCGCGTAGCGTCTTATTCTTCGACGGCCATCTTGGAATGAACGCGACATTCCGTTGGAATTGAGTTTTCCGTTTCTAAATACCAGACAATTTCCTCCGATACGACGATGTTGCCATATAAGACCGTTAAACGTTTTAGGATCGTATCTCACGTTAACCAACTGAGAGCATAACTCTCTTAAATCGATGTCGCAGTTCAGCGAGGCAGTGTATACGGTATTGGTTATATACATGGTGTGTACTCGTTCACGTAGAAATATAAAATGAAGACGAAATTACATATACGTATCTTTTTATTAAAAACGTTATTACGTGATAACAACAACAACGACGACTTTACAAACAACAACAACAACAACAACGAACAAACGTTACACAAACTCTAACGAACAAACGTTACACAAACTCTAACGAACAAACGTTACACAAATTCTAACGAACAAACGTTACACAAACTCTATAACGAACAAACGTTACACAAACTATAACGGCGCGTTTAAACATATAGCTCAATACACTAATTAGTCATACTTTTTTCTTCGTATTGGGCGAGCACTCCTCGCATTGGTCCCTAACGTGATTCGGTTGTAGGTAGCAAGGTAGAACGTCGTACAATTCCGGAACTGCGGAGGGAATCATTCTTAATCCGTTTTTCAATTCGTCGTATTGTTGGAAAGTCAATGATATCCCCTTTCGGGTGGCGCAGACCTCTGAAGCCCCTTCTGGTAACCAAAATTTTCGTACATCCACGCAGGGAAACCCGGGGTTAACGCTTACGAACCAATTTCCCCCTAGATGCTTGCGAAATGTCTCTGACAGCTGATCTCGATTCCATTCATCCACGTGAAATCCGATTTCATTCAGGAGGGAGTACAGTTCGTTACACCTGGATAACGTCAGCGTTATTCCTTTTAAAGTGGGAACGGGCTGGCCGTCTTTGAAAATTAATTCCCTGATGTGAATGTATGTATTTCCTTCGAATTTACTATCGAATAGGTAACACTCCTTCCCTAGGTGTTGAGAGTATCTCGAATTCAGTCTGTTCGTCATGATGATCTAAACGCGAATGAGCCTGCGATTCAAATTCCCTATTTATAACGGTTAATTTCAACCAATCAAAAGTCATTTCTATTTATAGTTTGAATTCTAGCGCATGCGTCTTAATGTTTTCCAGTAGGTCCTCGCCTCATCGATTGACTCATCAACGGGATGCGCCAGTTGTTTCACAGTCAGCCATTGGCGGAGATTGCCAATCAATTTGGGCAAAATGTTTTTAAGATATCTTAAATTTGCGCTATTTTCAATCGGAATTTGTTTATTCCGAGTAACCCGATCTTAAGTCGATAAATTGGTCGTTTTCGGTTTAAATCTAGTAGACACGCATATGTACCGATCGAGACAACATTTGGTCATAGTACTGTTGATATAAAGATCCTGTATAGTTCAGAGTTATATCCCGGACACGCATATATATATCCTTAACTGATTCAGTTGAATGCCTTCGGATTGAAGAAAATTGTTGTTCTTCGTTTTCACTCTCGCATCGACACGCGTTGATTAATACTCTGCGTATAAACGCTCAAGATCCTAAGATCGATGATATTTTCGGCCTGATTAGATTCGTACATGTTGAGTTATGCGCCTTGAAAATTAATAAAACGCACTTTTGACTTTGTTTTCGTGAAATCGTCCGCAAATATATAAATACCCTATATTAACAAAATGTGGTTGATTCTATATTTTCCGCATATTCTAAATGTCCCGCCTAATCCTTACCTTTTTCGTGTGTTCGCTGAATTTTATGCGATATCATTGAAAATTTCCGATGATCTCAGTTCTATGACGGGAAATGTCCATTGTTAATCCTAAATTTACCAAAGACCATCGTCAATCCTAAATTTTTACCAACTCTTAATTAAGGGTTAAAAGGGACATATTGTTTACGGTGTATGTTTAGATAGTTTTATCAATAACGAGTTAATTTTCCATTGTCCGTGAACTTCTATTGTTAGCGGAATAATGGGTATTACGTCCCAGGTATTGTCTGAACTCTTAATTAAGGGTTAAAAGGGATATCTTGTTTATTGTGTATGTTTAGATAGTTTTATCAATAACGAATTAACTTTCCATTGTCCGTGAACTTCTATTGTTAGCGGAATAATGGGTATTACGCCCAGGCATTGTCTGAACTCTTAATTAAGGGTTAAAAGGGATATCTTGTTTATTGTGTATGTTTAGATAGTTTTATCAATAACGAATTAACTTTCCATTGTCCGTGAACTTCTATTGTTAGCGGAATAATGGGTATTACGCCCCAGGTTCCTCATTGCCTGTGAACCTCTATTGTTAGCGGAATAATAGGTATTTCGCCCCAGGCATTGTCTGAACTCTTAATTAAGGGTTAATCACCTTATCACCTGGACAGAACACTCTTAGTCTAAGCCCGTTAACGCAATACAGTACTTTTTATAGGCGTTGACTTAGGATCATTACAGCTCATCGTTAATTTACCCTTTCCCAAACGACAAAATTTAGGGTGATCCACTTCAAAAACTGTCACAAAAGACAAAATGGATGTTATAAAAGATGGAATTTATGTAAAATATGGTACAGAAAATATTGAGACAAAAGGAGAAACTGCTGGTTATCTGCAGTTTGTTCTTTCGTTTCAATGTTTCCCCAAACATTTTCTTTTCGTTTCAATGTTTCCCCAAACATTTTCTTATAGGGATGTCAAAACCGGGTCTTGTTTGGGAAAGGTTAAGGACCATAATGATCATCGCGAAACTGATTTCATCAAGATGGAAATGGATTATTTAGAGCAAGACAGTCGTAAGTGTACATGCAGTTACCACCGTTTTGCGACATTTTATCCGTGTGTAGCTGATAAAAATTGCTGTAATTCACTAATAAGTGCGTTGACCTATACATTTTTTGAATTATTATCAGGTCATGTCGCTTAATGAGGAAGTTTTATCAAATTCTATTAAGTAGAACTCGAAATATTTCCCAAAAATTTTGACATAAAACGCTCCAGCTTCGTTGATCTAATCGAACACGTGAGCATGATGTTTTCTACATATACGCGTTTATAAAAGCACATATTTTGGGTTTTCTTATTAAATGAAAGACGTTACTTTAAATTTAAATTTCGGGACTAAACGATGAATATACAGCTTTTTATAGACGATTTAGTGACCTTGGACAGGTGCGTGAAATTGTGCAGTTTTTCGAAGTAGGGGTATGTGGTATAGAACAAACGATTAAATCGATATTAAGATTTGCTTAGTTGCGCAACATTTAATGACACAAAAGGGTTATTATCCGAGTACCGTAAGATTATCCGATATTTCTATTGTTACTTAAATGAACGGATGTTCCTTTGCGGAGACTGACTAATTCGATCAATTACTCGATCAAGATAACATTTTAGGAGATTAAAAGGGATTAAAACTGCGCATCCACGGTGTTGGGGGGATTAAAATTTGTCGTTAGTCCGACCTAGATAATCCTTTCCCGAACGAGATCTAGTCTGATCGTGACGTGTGAGAAAACATTGAGAGAAAACAATAAACATTGAGAAAACAATAAACATTGAAACGAGGAAGAAAACATTGAGACAAAAGAAAACATTGAAACAAGAAAGAAAACATTGAAACATTGAAACAGAAAACATTGAAACAAAGGAGAAAACATTGAGACAAAAGAAAATGCTGATAGCAGTAATCCCTTTCGTGATACGACGTCAGCGGTGAAACGGCCTATGGCGTTCTAGTTAGAACTAAAAATAGACCGTGTGGGAATTATGGGTGTGGCTTGAATGATTATCACTGCGAGCTGATAATTACTACTTGTACAAGCGATAGATTGTCAAGGTTATTCGAAACGCATCTGTACAAAGATTAAACCGAAAAACAGATAGGGAGTCTCTATCAATCACGGGTTAAAATATAACGAAATCCCACAAAGGCCCGAAGAATAGATGTGAAATGACCCCATGAGAACAGAGTATCATTTTATCGAAATTGAATGAAGAGATAAATAGATGTGCTCTGTTTAAAGAGCGTAATTTTAGCTGACAGAAAGAAAAACATACCCTTTTAAAAATTTACCATTTCATTGTTATATTACAGTAATCTGCATATGTAATTTTCGAGTAATTATAAGCTTGGTCACTTTACATTTTGTATGTTGTATGTCGGCGTCGTTCAAATCAAGGCACTGTTGACTAAAACCAACCAGCAACATTTTGTTAAATGGTTTGTTTTTAAAACAAAAATTACAATCGAAAAAAGTAAAACTTTCTTTTAATTTTTGGGGGGTATATTTGTTCCAGGTAAGAATTGGCGTGTGTCATTAAATGAGTTTACGTGTGTCTAATTTAATGGTGGGTTCGTTATAGGAAGAAAGAGTTTCAATTATTTTAAAATAAATACGTGAGACCACTTAATTAGTATGAATGTTGGGGAATGGCACGGTTAGAAAAAACAGCAATAAACTACCCCTTACCCAAAGACCCGCTTGTTTAGACGTACTTTAGATAAAATAACTGGGAGAAAGAATGAAAGAAAAAAGTAGATGATGATACATGATATTTTTTTCGTCATCGATTTTTTCATCCTTGTTCGTGAAAAAGATATATTTTCTTATTTACTTCCTTTTCCATGTGCAATCCTCTTAATTAGGAATAATCTTATTGCTGCTTTTCTTCGAAAACCTCTTTATTGGCTTGTTCGGAAAGGTTGGTCGTTTGTTCTGGCCAGCACGGTGGGACGGATCGGCTTGTTCGGAAAGGTCGGTCGCTTGTTCTGGCCATCATGGTGGGACAGACCGGCTTGTTTGGAAAGGTCAGTCGCTTGTTCTGGCCAGCACTGTGGGACGGATCGGCTTGTTTGGAAAGGTCGGTCGCTTATTCTGGCAAGCATGACCGGCTTGTTCGGAAAGGTCAGTCGCTTTTTCTGGCCGGCATGGTGGGACAGACCGGCTTGTTAGGAAAGGTCGGTCGCTTGTTCTGGCCAGCACGGTGGGACAGACCGGCCTGTTCGGAAAGGTCAGTCGCTTGTTCTGGCCAGCATGGTGGGACGAATCGGCTTGTTCGGAAGAATCGGTCGGTTGTTCTGGCCAGCACGATGGGAAGGATTGGCTTGTTCGACCGAGAACATGGCAACGCATCTCTGACCTTTTCCAGACTCAATTATCCTTCAAATATGATCTTACAACGCAAAACAAATGTTAGGCTTCTGATATTAGATACCATGTCAAATATTCTTTTTTCATGGCGACCATCTTGAAAACCATCCAAAATGGCGAGTGCATCCCAGCGCAAAACAAATGTTAGGCTTCTGATATTAGATACCATGTCAAATATTCTTTTTTCATGGCGACCATCTTGAAAACCATCCAAAATGGCGAGTGCATCCCAGGATATCGACTGTTAACATCTTGATTCTTATTCAGGGGGTTCCAACGAACATTTCTATACCACTGCCAGACTGCGCTTGGGGGGGGGGGCGTGCAGAGCCCTCCAGGCCCACGGACTAAAACAACATTCTAATGAGATTGCATATAACTACGAGATGAACGCGAACCACGACGTTCTCTAATGCTATGAGGGACATTTCAAAGATCCCGTCTGATTAAATTCATTTGTTTTGACTAATTTGCACCCCCATTTATCGACAAATTGAGGAATCATCCACGAAAAAGTCCCGCGTGTCAACGCATAAAAAACTAAATGTATTTGAAATATTTCGACTATTATACATCCACCCATTACCACACCATGACTTATTTTACTCCCTACAAGATCATGCCTTTGAAAAACAATGTGGGAAACGTAGCAATTGCTTCGTTTTTCACAATGTTTTCTGCCTCGAAAGATAATAAATGTTAAGTTTCATGCACTTGAAATTCTCGTCTGCGCCACCTCTAAAATTGGAACAGTTCAAAATATCATTTGGGAAATGGGTTAAGCAATGAGGAAATATTTAACTTTTGTCGCGATGTTTCTCGTAAAATGGCGTAGATATTAAAAAGAGATATATCGCCGAAACATGGAAAAGAGAAAATTGTTTGTTAACTTTTGTCGAAATATTTCTCGTAAAATAGCGTAGACATTATGAAGAGATATCGATGAATCATAAAAATGAAAAGAGTAAATTGTTTGTTAACTTTTGTCGCAATGTTTCTCGTAAAATAGCGCAGATATTATTAAGAGATATCACCGAAACATATAAATGAAAAGAGAAAATTCTTTGTTAACTTTAATCGCAATGTATCTCGTAAAATAGCGTAGTTATTATTAAGAGATATCACCGAATCATAAAAATGAAAAAAAGAAAATTGTTTGTTATTTTTTTTGTCGCAATGTTTCTCGTAAAATAGCGTAGATATTATTAAGAGATATATCGCCGAATCATGGAAAAGAAAAAAAAAACGCGGGAACTATGCATCAACCGTGATACATGCCATTAAGCGTTTTAACAAAACATTGGCGAAGTAGGATCATTACATATGCATATATTCCGGGTAAATCTTGCTTGACAATACCACGTCATGTTGATAATGAATTAATTAATAAGTAATAATGTTAAAGTAATAGATTAATAGGAAATAATAACTTAATAATAATAAAAATTGAAAATAGAATTACTTGTTATTTAACAGCAACTTCTTAAAATTAGTCGTTATTTGGCAGCAATGTCTCTTCATATAAAACGTATCCTATAAAACGTGTCCTTTCCATCTTACGAATCACTTAACAATGATTGGATTAGTAAAAGATCTCCCCTTTCATTATCCGATTTTAATCTTGTAACAAAAGACTATTGTCCGTCCTAAATGAATGCGATAACGAACTCTTTCCTTCATAAGTCCTAGCACTGTCGAGACAAGCGTTAAAAATATTCGGTTAGTTAAACTATTCGCCGCTAATTGACGATTAAAAAACGCGAGTTGTATTGTTGTAAAGTGATCGTTTCCGGTCATAATCTTAATTCGCCATAGTCATAGTCTTAAAATAGAATAAAACGTTGGAACTTTAGTTATAAATGTCAACTTTCCATTGTGGACCGATCTTAGAAGAGTCAATGGGGATGCGTCATTGGGTAATCGGCGATGTAACACTGACCCTTTCGTGGTCCCTTGTGGGTTTGTTACGCCGGTACAGGAAATTAAATCAAAAATGGATTAAATTTACCAATCGACTATAATATATATGTGCATTCGATCTTGAACGAGATATACGGTTCAATAAGAATTATGCATCATGATTTATGCGCCCTTGCCATCATCTTTCAAAACGACGTTGGCAGAATTAAGGGTTAAAAGGGTCATCTTGTTTATGGTGTATATTTAGATAGTTTTATCGATAACGAGTTAAATTTCCATTGTCTGTGAACTTCTATTGTTAGCGGAATAATAGGTATTACACCCCAGGTTCCTCATTGCCCGTGAACCTCTATTGTTAGCGGAATAATAGGTATTTCGCCCCAGGCATTGTCTGAACTCTTAATTAAGGGTTAATCACCTGGACAGGACACTCTTAGTCACAGCTCGTTAACGCCATATAGTACTTTTTATAGGCGATGACTTCGATCATTACAGTTCAACGTTATTTTACCCTTTCCCAAACGACAAAATTTTGGGTGATCCACTTCAAAAACTGTCACAAAAGACAAAATGGATGTTATAAAAGATGGAATTTATGTAAAATATGGTACAGAAAATATTGAGACAAAAGGAGAAACTGCTGGTTATCTGCAGTTTGTTCTTTCGTTTCAATGTTTCCCCAAACATTTTCTTTTCGTTTCAATGTTTCCCCAAACATTTTCTTATAGGGATGTCAAAACCGGGTCTTGTTTGGGAAAGGTTAAGGACCATAATGATCATCGCGAAACTGATTTCATCAAGATGGAAATGGATTAATTAGAGCAAGACAGTCGTAAGTGTACATGCAGTTACCACTGTTTTGCGTCATTTTATCCGTGTGTAGCCGGTAAAAATTGCTGTAATTCACTAATAAGTGTGCTGACCTATACATTTTTTGAATTATTATCAGGTCATGTCGCTTAATAAAATAAGGGAGTTTTATCAAATTCTATTAAGTAGAACTTGAAATATTTCCCAAAAAATGTAAAGACATAAAACGCTCCAGCTTCGTTGATCTAATCGAACACGTGAGCATGATGTTTTCTACATATACGCGTTTATAAAAGCACATATTTTGGGTTTTCTTATTAAATGAAAGACGTTACTTTAAATTTAAATTTCGGGACTAAACGATGAATATACAGCTTTTTATAGGCGATTTAGTGACCTTGGACAGGTGCGTGAAATTGTGATATTTTTCGATGTAGGGGTATGTGGTATAGAACAAACGATTAAATCGATCCTAAGATTTGCTTAGTTGCGCAACATTCAATTACTCGGACACAAAAGGGTTATTATCCGAGTACCGTAAGATTATCCGATATTTCTATTGTTACTTAAATGAACGGATGTTCCTTTACGGAGACTGACTAATTCGATCAATTACTCGATCAAGATAACATTTTAGGAGATTAAAAGGGATTAAAACTGCGCATCCATGGTGTTGGGGGGATTAAAATTTGTCGTTAGTCCGACCTAATTAATCCTTTCCCGAACGAGATCTAGTCTGATCGTGACATGTGAGAAAACATTGAGAAAACAATAAACATTGAAACGAGGAAGAAAACATTGAGACAAAAGAAAACACTGAAACAAGAAAGAAAACATTGAAACAAGAAAGAAAAACATTGCAACATAAAAGAAAACATTGAGACAAAAGAAAATGCTGATAGCAGTAATCCCTTTCGTGAAACGACGTCAGCGGTGAAGCGGCCTATGGCGTTCTAGTTAGAACTAAAAATAGACCGTGGGAAAACCATTTTCGTGGGGGGGGGGATTATGGGTGTGTCTTGAAAATAAACCCTAGGAAAAACCCGAAAATGGGCGTGGCTCACCTTCGATCCGTAACGTTGTTCCGACCTATGACGTTGCTCCGATCTATGACGTTGCTTCGGCTCTGAGTCCCCTGAATTGACGTCAGTGGTCAGCCAGCCTATGGTATTCTTGATAGAACTAAAAATAGACTGGAAAACCCCGAAAATGGACGTGGTTCGGGCGTGGTTCACCGTGATGTCACCTCCGGTACGACGTCACTGGGAATTTCCCCGGAAATGGGCGTGGCTTGGGCGTGGCTGACCTCTGATGTAACGGGTCAATGGTCAACCACGCCTACTAACGTCATGGTCAATGATTAGCCACGCCCACTGCGTCATGGTTAATGATTAACCACGCCCATTTTTGGAGCATCCCAGCATCCAAAACGTATTCAAATGCACTACCTATACTACTGCCGGATGTCACGAGGAAACAAAATACCGTTGACTCTTTTTGGAGCTAGTTTCTCTGTTTACCACCCGTGTTCTAGTAGATATAGATTTAACGATAAATAATCTTCAGGTAAGTACTAGTAATTGTGCAATAACTTTCTTATTTATCAGTCAATTTTCAAGAGATTTGTTGAATGTGAGCTACCCCACCTTCTGAGCTGTAAACTCCTCAATTAACTTTTCTTAAAAAAAAAAAAGAAAAAAAATGATCCCAACCGGCCAGAAAAACGATCTGAATTTTTTGTCGTTTTTCTGGTCGGTTGGGATCATTTTTTTGCAAAACGTAGGCCTACAAGGTTTCAATTAAGCTAGGTCATAAATCAGAGGAAAAGGTTCAGTAAGGCGGGGTACATGCAACAAACCGTTTGAAAATTGACTCAGAAATAAAAAAAAAAAATGCAAAATGTCATACTTGAAGCGAGGCTAACTTGTCCGTTGATTTACCCATCCTATGATCATGCACACTCTCTAGCCCATTACCAATCGACAAATTTTGGACTGGTTCAAATTCTAAGATGTTGCAGATGACAATTTAACCTAAATGAACATTTTAATTTTTTGGTCTTTTTGTGTGGAAAATATTGTGGGAAATGAAGAAATTGCTTGTCACAAGCAATTTCTTCATTTTCCACAATGTTTTCCCAATCATTTTCTTGTGAGGGAGTCAAAAGGAGTCACTGTGTGGTAATGGGCTAGACACCGTGATAGTGATACTCCCACCCTCATTACCCCATTTTGCCCCGATGAAGGTGCATTGTTGAAACTGAAGAAATTGCTTGTGACAAGCTATGTCTTCATTCAGCCTAAAACCATGTTTTCTGCGCAGAAAGACCAAAATGCAAACACTCGTAATTGTCGTCTGCAGCATCTATGAATTTCGACCAGTCTGAAATTTTGCCGTCTGGTGGGCCTAGAGTTAATGCCATCACAAACGGTTCTAAATAGCTTTTTATCCCTTTCCCAAACAACAATTTTTTAGGGTGATCCACTTCAAAAACTTCCACAAATGACAAAATGGAAGTTATTTTAGATAGAATTTGTGTAAAATATGACAATAGAAAATATTGAGACAAAAGGAGAAACTGCTGGTTATCAGCAGTTTCTTCTTTTGACTCAATGTTTTCCCAAGTCTTTTCTATCAAGGACGTCAAAACCAGGTCTTGTTTGGGAAAGGGTTAAATATCCTATTTATTGTCTGCAAGCCCTTTTGCGATGAAGGTCTGGGGTCTTTTTTCCGTATGGGAAAGGATTTTAAAAGCAAACCGTAAGGCGTTGCAGAAAACTCTTCATAGACCGGGGCTAGTTCGCCCCCCTTTTTTCGATTGCTCATATTTTAAATTCTATGAGAGCTATTTAGATGTAATTTGTATAATGTTCTACAAGTAATAGCCTTTCTAACCGCGTCTATCATTTTTATAGGTTTCTTTTCAAGAAAGAATATTTCAAGTTTTAGAGTTTTGATCGTAGTGGGCGGACTTGTCCCATGCACTAAGTAATCTCAGAGCTATAATATATTATAAAGGATTTTTAGACAGTTTAAATTTCTAGGAATCTGTATACGACTGCCAAACGAAGGTATAAATTGACAAAGGGTAGGGTAAGGAGGGGCAAAACGCCCAGGTGGGGTCAAACGCCCACCCCTATTATTTCGTCACTCATTATGTCAATTGATATTTATCTTGATTTTACACTTGAAGCATTCTTTTTGAAAGATACCTATGAAATTTTTACATCTAAACGTCATTCAATTATCAGTATGCGAATACTTGTTTATTTTGCATATGTTTGATCTAATATTTGGGTAATGGGTTTTCTTGTGTATCTTATTTCAGTCCGAGTATTCAATCAACCAAAATGCATTTTATATTTATATGTCCAATTGGTCGCCTACACAAAAAGATAAAAAGAAAAAAATATCAACACATTTTTTTTCTCTGGCCAAATTAAATCACCCACCCCCTTTGGGGCAAAACGCCTATGCTGCTTTGGCTGGACTGGGCGTTTTGCCCCTTCCAAGGGCTAAATAGTGGGCGTTTTGCCCCTTGTATGGATAAGTAGGTATTCAGAAGTACTAAAATTTTCCTTTAAACTCAAAGAATGACTAAGGTTGGTACATATGACGAAATCCATTTACATTTCGTTGTCTACAAAAGAAAAACTGGCAAAAAAGACCGACTTTTCGTGAATATATCAAACTTTTATGTCACCTGATGGATCCATGTGGGGCAAAACGCCCATGACACGTCGATTTTGTGTTAAAATGAGACAATAAGACCATTTAATCTACTTTAAAGGGGCCTTATAGAGAACATAACATCAGTATGTTTTAATTTGATTGATTTAAAGATGCTGCAGACAAAGGACAGTAACACGTAACCACTTTTATAGACAAGTAAATTATGCCAAAATCTAGCCTTTACGCTTGATAAAAAAATGTTGAAAATATGATAAAACCCATCCAAAATATATTTTTCCTAGTATACTAATTACAAACTAATTATATTCATATTTTCCCCCAGATATTTTCAAAATATTTTTTTTATTTTTCATATGAGGCATAAAGCCCAGTGGTGGGCTTCATGCCCCACCCCCAAAGGCGTTTTGCCCCGAGGGTGGGGCAAAAAGGCCAAATTTCAAGAAAAATTGTTTTAACGACAGTCATTTTTTATATCAAATGACAAAGCTGTTTTGTGTATATAGACATTTGGGACAAAGGGCAAAGTTTAACTTCACGTTGAAATATTTACATTATACTTTGTTTGTTTTGTGCTACAGCGCTCTTTCCTTAAGGGGGGGGGCGTTTTGCCCCTCCTTACCCTATTAATGTAACAACCAAACATCGTGAGAAAGGGGACATTTGGGATAACAAATCGTCATCTTAAGTTTTAACCTGAAAAAGGACTCAATTGTCTTCTTAAGTATACAAAAAAGAAATCTGAATCACGGCGCATCTTACTATAAATGAAAATTTACACAAATGTGAAAAATTTAGGGCCTACTGACAGTGGCAAAAAATAAGAATTGTGTTCTGATTTCCATGTTTTTTTCTATTCAATGCGACCAAAAACTTTCAGTGAATAGCTTTCGTCATGAGTGACATTACAATCCGGTTCCGGGCTCTCTATCTTTGTCCAGAGGCTCTACAGCGCCACTGGCCGAACATGCCCCGAGGGCGGACTAGCCCCGGTCTCCCCTACTTGGAAAATCCTTTTCTCGCAACGTTTCTAAATACTAATTATAGATCTACACGCATAGGGCCTATAGATTAACAGTGGCGGATCCAGAGGGGATTCGGGGGGGGGGGTCAAACGAACCCCCTCTGTAGATTATTTCATTTTCAAGCAAAAATTCAATCACTGCAACAGGCCTACTATGAGAACGAACCGCCCTATTTGTACATTCGAACCCCCCTCACAGAAATCCTGGATCCGCCGCTGATTAAGATAGGTCACTTATCTTTCAGTTGACATGTAGGCCTATACTATTTTAGCTTCAGATCTAGATTTGTCAAGGCCTCTTTTGTGTATGCCACTTTGCTTATGATCACGTGTCTTGTGTCCTGAAAACTTGGAACAGGTTACCAATCAAATCGTCACCTTGTTCCAAGTTTGGTAGAGAATCTGACCAATCACCAGCAAAACACATTTCTTTATTTGGAGGTAAAATGGCGACACGAAGATGATCGTTGTTGTGTTTCTAGAAAGAATGTCGCTTCGAATGGCTGATAACGAATCATATTGTAAGTAAATCAGTGTTTTATAAGTTATCTAATTGATGATTACGATGTCCAATTTGTCAGGCATCAGATGACCTAGTTTCCAACTCGCACTTTCGAAAAGTTTTGGAACTGCATACAACTTAATAGATGCTTGATCAGAGGTGGCTTCGTGTTCTGTACGGTTAATGCAGTGGCGGATCCAGAGGGGGTTCGGGGGGTTCAAACGAACCCCCCTCTGTAGCCAAATTATTTCATTTTCATGCAGAAATTCAGCTAAATTTATGTAATACTAGGAAAACGAACCCCCCTATTTGTAGATCCGAACCCCGCTCACAGAAATCCTGGATCCGCGGCAGTAATGTAACATGTACGAGCCAGAATATCTATAAATTTATATTCTAAACAATTATATTCGGCTGTTTGGTCGTTACAAAATTTGGGATGCTGGCAATAGTACTAAAGGGAAATAACTTCCATTTTATACTTTTCAAAACGGTTGTCTCCCTTTGTGTAAAGTCTGAAACCCGGAAGTCGGTTACACGTTAAAATTTTAAATCCCTCAAATTTTCAAAATTTGAATGAAAAGTCATCCAAAAGCAATTGATATCGTTGATAGATATTGATTCTCATCATATTAAACAGCGGGCATGTTTCCCCCGTTGTTTGTTCACATCAAACTTGGGTCCCCCCCACCTTCGGTCAAGCGTGTTATGACTGGTATTTTCAACCCGGAAGTTGTCTAACAGCGTAGATAATACGTTCTGGTTGATTCTTACATTAAGTTATGCCTATAACAAATGATTACGAACATTTTAGATAGTTTCCTTGATCAAGATATAATTTTGATATTTATTTTTTAGGATTAAAATGTAATTATACCTTATCAGAAAATACTTTTTGAGCTTTTTGATATGGAACAATGATGGTGGTGTTACTTCCCTTTGATTTCAGTCACAACTGTCGAAATATACACAATTTTTTACACAATATATATTAGAAGCTTGATTGTGTGTTAGATGTACACGCTTCGGCTGTACATATACTAAAATTGGAACGATACAGAGAAGATTAGCATGGCCCCTGCGCAAGGATGACACGCAAATTCGTGAAGCGTTCCATATTTTTTAAACTTTTCAAAATCCACATCAAATTGGTTCAGAAATAGTGAGATGCTGTCCTTAGAAGCCAAGCACATGTCCTGATTATTGTGCAAGGATGACAAGAACATTTCTGACATATTTTCTTTCTTTGATAATATCAGAATTCAGATTCAATCACCTCTTCAGTTGATGTCCAGCTTTAAAGGAGATCAAAAATACCTTAATTATGCCTAATTAGACTGATTTCTGACAAAAATCAGAACCTCTGAAATAGTAAGATGCCTAAATAGACTGATCAGAAATTTTTCTCTAATCAATCTCGACTGTCTCGACAAAGTTTTCAAAAAGCTGTAACAAACCTGAGTGCAACAACCCTATATATACCAACGCGTATGAATACGAGGATAAAAGATTTTGACCAATGAGCAACTTGTTGTTATGCAAATTAAGTGATTTTACGGGTCATAGCAAAATCAGTTCAATGATATGCCTAATTAGACTGATTTCTGACAAAATAAGAACCTCTGATATAATAATATGCCTAATTAGACTGATTTCTGACAAAATCCAGAACCTCTGACATAATAATATGCCTAATTGGACTGATTTCTGACAAAAACCAGAACCTCTGACATAATAATATGCTTAATTAGACTGATTTCTAACAAAAACCAGAACCTCTGACATAATAATATGCCTAATTAGACTGATTTCTGACAAAAACCAGAACCTCTGACAAAATAAGATGCTTAATTAGACTGATATCTGACAAAAACCAGAACCTCTGACATAAAATGAAGCCTAATTAGACCGATTTCTGACAAAATCAGAACCTCTGACATAATAATATGCCTAATTAGACCGATTTCTGACAAAATCAGAACCTCTGACATAATAATATGCCTAATTAGACCGATTTCTGACAAAATCAGAACCTCTGACATAATAATATGCCTAATTAGACTGATTTCTGACAAAATCAGAACCTCTGACAAAATAAGATGCCTAATTGGACTGATTTCTGACAAAAACCAGAACCTCTGACATAATAAGATGCCTAATTAGACTGATTTCTGACAAAAATCAGAACCTCTGACATAATAAAAAAGCCCTGAATGAACTCTTGACATTACATATGATTAATGAACAGATATACAGGAAGCTGCTGACAGTCAGTAACAAAATTGCCTCTAGAAGACTCCAGCTAGAGGGACATTGCCATCGACACCCAGAACTAAGCACGCAGAAGCTAATACTATGGGAACCAAAGCATGGGCACCAAGGGAGATGTCGACCAAGGATTAACTTAATTGACACACTGAAGCGTGACACTGAAGCAGAGAGTACAATTGAGCTTGCCTCACTTATGGGAGATTATGATGTATGGTCGAGTCTTGTGAAGTCCCGGCTGTGGCCGCCCTAAGTCAAGTAAGTCAAGTCTGACACAATAAGACGCCTAATTAGACTGATTTCTGACAAAAATCAGAACCCCTGACATAATAATGTACCTAATTAGACTGATTTCTGACAAAAATCAGAACCTCTCACATAATAATGTACCTAATTAGACTGATTTCTGACAAAAATCAGAACCTCTGACATAATAATATGCCTAAATAGACTGATTTCTAACAAAAATCAGAATCTCTGACTTATTAACCCTTTCCCTAAGTACAACATTTTAGGGTGGTCCAATTTGAAAGCTTCAGCATACGACAAAGTGGATGCTGATAATTATTGGATTTGTGCAGAATATAGCACAGAAAATATTGAGGTAAAAGGAGAAAATGCTGATTATCAGCTTTTCTTGTTTTTTGCATCAATGTTTTCCCAAACCATTTTGGCTAGGGACGTCAAACCAAGTCTTGTTTGGGAAAGGGTTAAAGTACTGATATGTTTTGATACATCCATGTGTCCATCACGGCGTTGAAAAGTACACTATTGAAGTTGAAGTTCTAAAATGTCTTCAGTCCATGCAGACTGACTTAACGACTATACCTTTTACTCTTGTAAGGTGGTCCCTTTTAACCCTTTCCAAAATGACAAGATTTTTGAGTGATCCACCAAAAACTGCCACAAATGACGAAATGGATATTATTAAAGCTAGGATTTTTGTGAAATAAGGCACAGAAAATATTGGAACAAAAGGAGAAACTGCTGTTTATCAGCAGTTTCTTCTTTTGTCTCAATGTTTTCTAAAGCCTTTTCTATTAGAGACTTCAAAACCAGGGCCCGGTTTCTCGGAAAAACTTAAGTATATTCTCATGAGAATATGCTCAACTTCAAAGGTATACTCTCCAACATTGAAGGGTATTCGATTGAAGTTCTCATGGATTTCGTGCGATTTGAGCATGGTGCTCAGATTTGAGCATGAGAACGTACTTAAGTTTTTTCGAGAAACTGGGGCCAGGTCTTGTTTGGGAAAGGGTTAACATAACCATGCATTCTCAATAAATAGGAGCCATTTGGATTTAGAAAAAAGCGAAAAAGTGATATCGAAGTAACTTGACTTGGATTTGTTAAAAAGCATGGCATACATCTATAGGATGCAACTGCAAAATATTTTCAACATGAATTAGACGATACTCGAGATACAGCATCTTCAATCAGCCCAATAAAAGTACCATTTTTACTAGTGAAAGGTTCGTTGCTAATGAAGTGTCAATTTTAAATTCTTGTTACTTTTCAATATGACGACGTACATGGACATGATTGATTACTATCAATAGATGATATATTAATATTTATGAACATTCTTAATTCCCAAACAGTTTAAATACTCAATCTTCTTCAATCCAATTCCAAAAACTACCTATTTAGAGACATAGATCGAACTGTTAGTGTGTAATTTCTGCAACATTTTTAATTGCAGTATATGATGTAAGGTGCAATAAATAGTTTTGATTCTTGTTGAAATTCTATTGCAGTTATTATAAGAATAAAAGTGGGCTTTATCGAAGGGCCTTTTCTATGATGAAAATAGTTATTTACAATTCATTCTTATATATCAAAAGTAACGAACCTTACTATTATTACTAGAATGTTGAATTCTAGTAAAATTGCCTAGATGTTGCAAGAAAATAAAGTTTCATAGGGTGTATAATCTTTAATGCATAATAGAGAATATTATAAGGTTTCCAAATTCACGTATTTATGACCAGGCTTTACTGTATCATGGTATCGGAAAAGATAACATGTCGGTATCACCAATTAGGTTATGCTCAATCATAGCTTCATTCTAAACATTTTCTAGTCAGATTTAATTGTGGAAGGTGTGTAGTTGAAATCAAGTCACAGAATTGATTCCATAAACACTTTAAGTACCAAATTCGAGCCATTTTACGCCATATTCCCGTTGTGTAAGGTTCGCTACCTTAAACCTTAATTCAATTTGAATTGTTTCTTTTTCATTTATTTAATACACGTTATTAAAAATAGCAAGAACTGAATATGTCCTTACCACGCCGATATGAGATGTAGCAAGATATCTGAATTGCCAAAAAGCACTTCCACGAAAACAGTATATCTACTTTGTAAAAGAAATGTTTAATTTGAAACATTTTTATACAACCGTTTTTAAAAAATCCGTTACTTTTTAAGGCTATACTTTGTATACTGAATAAACATGTTTATAGTCTTAACCGATAAAAAATAATCCAGAAACATCTTTTTGTTTGGTTGATTTGTGTCGAATCAACAGATACAGTATAGTAAGAACCATGGAACAAATTGTGTTTATTGTCTTGGTAAGGTTCGTTACATCCTTTGTCAAACCTTCACCCGAAATAGATACAAGATCATTTTAGATATACACAAGATGTGTTCAAATGTTACGGTTTCTAGTCAAAAAGTCGAATACATTTTGCCTTTAGAGCTGTATGATGCTAAAATCTTGATTTCCATTCATTTCAATTGAATATCTTTTAAAATGATATGTTGCACCCTTTTGGGGGTGAATATTAACAAAAACGAAATATTTTCATGCGTCTTACATGAGAAAATTCAAAAGAAAGATATAAGTCTATTGAAATATAATTTCGCAAAAAACACTTGAGGTTGATATGAATCTGTATATAAAGTATGAAAATCAAGTAAGGTTAGTTACTATAATAACGAACCTTACATATGATTTTTCGACGTCTTTTCACCTCTTAAATTGTCTTTGGTACAAATAAATATCTTTTTTTCAACCAAAACATATTCAATTAATGATGCACCATCATTTTCTTGAGATTTAAGATAAACAGAAACTTGCTTTGTCTTAAATACATGGACTAAAATTCTGGGCACAAAATCATGTTTATTTGATAAATAATGGTTTTGAGAAGCCAAAAAATGATGGATACAATTTAGTACTTTCTAACAGGACCCTGTTTTTCAATATTATCATGACCATTCACATTTTTATAGGAAACTACTGATTCAAATGATTTTTCAGTAACGAACCTTACAAAACGAACCTTACATTTGTACTTTGATGTCATATTTTGAGATTATTACAAGAGACTTGTAAATTGATCTTATGTTTACTTTCTAACAGTAATAAAGTATTTACGATGATACAACAGTTAAAGTGATAGACGTTCGTGTATGCAGAAAACGTGGGTAACTAACCTTACTGCCTTAAATCTATGCTATAAAATTAATTAGTAAACCAACGATAATATCCGTATCATTTAAATGACAACAAAATCGAGCTGATTTTCAGTAAAAACGGTGTATCTGTTATCAAAATGTTACTTTCATTCACGTTTTCATCCCTTTATGCTATGAATTGTGCCCTCCAATCTAAAGAATATATCAAAATTTATATATTTGGCGACAATTTTCAAAACTCTATATTTTATTATAATTGGAATACAAAACAAAATATATGCGGTTTTCGGATTCACAATATATACTCAATGAAAATGGTATGCACAGTTTATGGTTTATTACCTAAGTTTTAAAACAAAATCATTTTGAAATGTGTAATTTAAATCAGCGACAGTTACGAACCTTACAAATTTGGGTATTCTAGCTTGCATATATCACATATGGTATATGGCTGGGATAGAAAGTGTTTCTCATTAAAGCCACCCATTGACCCTCTATCAACTACGACATATAATTCAGTATACTGCTTGACCATATTCCAGAAAATATACGGCGACAACCAAAATACCAATTGGCTCCCTTTTATTGAGAATGCGTGAACAGTTCGCATAATTTTAGTTTCCTTTGTAGGTTGAAGTCAGTGGTGGTTTTGTGGAAGAATACAGAATGGTCATAATGGTCTCGGAGTCAGGGGAAAGGCTTGCTGTCGGAAAGCATAAGAGGTAATGTTCCTAGGTTTCTGAGTCTTCAAAAAATTCAACCCTGTCTCAAATAGCAAAATTTAAGGATGGTCCAAAATAAAACCTGCTGCTGATGGTAAACTGATGTTGATACAAGAAAATGCACTCATTAAAACACAGAAAATATCAAGACAAAAGGATGAAAAGCTGGTTATCAGCATTTTCTTCTTCATTCTCATTATTATGCCAAGCATTATCCTGTAAAAGACCTCAATCAGGTCTTGTTTGGGAAATCATGCTGTTTTCTTGCTGCCATAGTTGCGGCATAATAACAAGGTCAGACTGCGTGACAAAGCAACAGATTCTGGAATATTTTACCGTAGGACTATGGTGAACCCTTTCCCAAACAAGACCTGGCCCCGTTTTCTCGAAAAAACTTATGTACGTTCTCATGCTCAAATCTGAGCACCATGCTCAAATCGCACGAAATCCACATGAACTTCAATCGAATACCCTTCAATGCTGGAGAGCATCCCTTTGAAGTTGAGCATGTTCTAATGAAAATATACTTAAGTTTTTTCGAGAAACCGGGGCCAGGTACTAGCTGGCCCCAGTTTCTCGAAAAAACTTGAGAACGTTCTCATGCTCAAATCTGAGCACCGTGCTCAAATCGCAGGAGATCCACGTGAACTTCAATCGAATACCCTTCAATGTTGGAGAGTATTCCTTTGAAGTTGAGCATGTTCTCATGAGTATGTGCTTAAGTTTTTTCAAGGAACCGGGGCCAGGTTTTGACGCCCCAAAATGGTAAAGGTTTGGGAAAAATTTGGACAAAAGAAAAAATGCTGATTATCATCATTTTCTCTTTTTGTCTCAATATTTTCTTGGCTATATTATTCACAAATAATACCTTTAGTAAAATATGTTTTGTCGTCTGCAGCAGCATTCTAGTTGGACCACCTAATATTTTGCCATTTGCGAAAGGGTTAGTTGACATTTTGGTCAAAAGAATCACAGAATCTGCCAAAAAAAATCAACAGGTCCTGGAGTTGTCACTTTTCTTGTGAGCACAACTCCTAAGTTTCTGGCTGGATCTTTTTGAAACTTGGTCAATGTTATCACCTTAATTGGTAGATGTGCATGAAGTTTCTTGAAAAAACTTAAGTACATAATCATGAGTACATGCTCAACTTGTCTTCAATGGAATACTCTCCAACGATGAAGGGTATTCGATGAAGTTCATGTGGATTTTGTGTGATTTGAGTATGGTGCTCAGATTTGAGTCTGAGAACGTACTTACGTTTTTAGCTCCACTGGCCGTCAGGCCAGCGGGCTATTGTCATGGCGGTGTGTCCTTCGTGCGTGCATGTGTGCGTCCGTAAACTTTTTCTTTCAAAATCTTCTCCTCAGAAACTGCTGGATGGATTTCAATCAAACTTCACAGGAATGATCCTTGGGTGACCCTCTCTCAGATTCCTTCAAAGCATTTGGATTGAACCAGAATAACCTGAGTCATCTGCCATTGAATGTCAAAAATAGCTAGTTTTGACTTTAGTTTTACTCTAAAATCTACAAATATTGAACAATCAAAACAAAACTTTGACAGAATGCTGAAGACTAAAAGATCTTGCCTTGGTACAATTTTCAGCTTGATCTGAATTTTAAATCATGAGTTATGTGCCCTTGAAATTGACGAAATTCCCATTTTCGGCACTATTTTGACTTTGTTTTCACTCTAGCAACTACAAATATTGACCAAACAAGGCAGAACTTACACAGAATTATGGTGATTATAAGGTCTTGCCATGGTATAATTTTCAGCTTGATCTTAATTCTAAATCATGAGTTATGTGCCCTTGCAATTGACAAAATTGCCATTTTCAGCTCTATTTGACATTGGTTTCATTCTAGCAACTACAAATATTGACTAGTCCAGACAAAACTAAAACAGAATGTTGGTGACTATAAGATCTTGCCTTTGTATAATTTTCAGCTTGATCTGAATTTTACATCATGAATTATATGCCCTTGAAATTGACAAAATTGTCATTTTTGGCTCTATTTTGACTTTGTTTTCACTCTGTTTTCACTCTAGCAATTACAAATATTGACTAATCAAGACAAGATTTGTACAGAATGTTGGTGACTATAAGATCTTGCCTTGGTATAATTTTCAGCTTGATCTGAATTTTGTATCATGAGTTATGTGCCCTTCAAATTGACAAACTTGCCATTTTTGGCTCTATTTTGACTTTGTTTTCACTCTAGTAACTACAAGTATTGACAAATCAAGACAAAACTTTGACAGAATGTTGGTGACTATAAGGTCTTGCCTTCATATAATTTTCAGCTTGATCTGAATTTTACATCATGAGTTATGTGCCCTTGAAATTGACAAAATTGCCATTTTCGGCTTTATTTTCACTTTTACAACCAATAGTATTAACTAACCAATACAGAACTTTCATAGAATCTTACTGACCATACGATCTTGGTTGCTTGTATTATTCAGGGTGGTCATGCATTTGCTTGTTTGCACTGCCTGAACCTTTGAAATTGCATTCAACAAGACAAACAATCAGGCCTGTGGAGCGCTTCTAGACCGCCAGGGCTGTCTAGTTTTCGAGAAACCAGGGCCCGGTCTTATTAAAGGTTAAGGACCTTCTTTTAACTGGGTATCAAACAAGAAAATATTAGACTTGTCCAAATTCAAAGATGATGCAGACAATAATTTCAAGGGAATGAATATAAACATTCTTTGATCTGTTTGGTTAGAAAACTTTGTTGGAAATTAAGATATTGCTTGTCACAAGCAATTTCTTCATTTTTCTCGATGTTTTCCAAAGCCGTCATCTTGTTGAGAGCGCAAAAGGGTCACTGTTTTGTAATGGGTTAATATCCAGGCATTTCTTATTCATGAATGTCTTTTGTTTCCAGGAGCACCAAGATTAATTATCTCATAAAGTTCCGGTACATAAAGCTGCTTGAGTCCCAAGGAATAACCAGTGTTCCAGGATAATGCTGTGATCATGCTGTGATGAAGGTAACTGTAGATATTAAGCCTTTCCCAAACAGCAAAATTCATGGTGGAGATTGTGCATCATGGGATGGATAACGAATACGGACAAAATAATCTCGATTCTAGTAGGATATTTTGCAATAACTTCCTTATTTGTGTGTCAATCTTCAAAAAGGTTTGTTGCATGTACCCCACTTTACCGAGCTCTTTCATCAGATGTATGACATATCAGATAACTCATGATACTTTTTCCGAAATATTGTCCCAACTGACCAGAAAACGAAATGGTAACGACTACGGCCAAATTAACCATGCTTCGGTAAGAATTTGTGCAATAACTTTCTTATTTCTGCGTCAATTTTCATGTGGTTTGTTGCTTGAACTACGCCTCACTGAGCCCTTTTTTCAGATGTACTACTTATCTGGAAACTCCTTGTACTTTTCTCAATAACCGATCCCAACTGACTAGAAAAAGGGCCTGAATTTTTTGTCGTTTTTTCTGGTCGGTTGGAATCAATTTTTGGACAAAGTACAAAGATTCTACAAACAGGTCATATATCCGAGGAAAGAGCTCAGTAATGCGGGGTACATGCAACAAACCGCTTGAAAATTGACGCAAAAATAAGAAAATTATTGCACAATTTCTTACCTGAAGCGAGGCAAATTTGTCCGTATTCGTTATCCATCCCATCATGCACAATCTCCACCGTGAAATTTTAGGTTAGTGCAATTTGAAAGCTGCTGCAGATGAGAAAATGCATAACTTTACAGATAGAATTTGTGTACAATTTAGCACAGAAAATATTGAGGCAAAAGGAGAAAATGCTGATTATCATGTTTTCCAAAGCAATTTCTTTCAGGGATGTCAAAACCAGGTCTTGTTTACGAAAGGTTTAAGCCTTTTACAAGATGTAGGCATGCCATGATGTCATGTAAATGAGCCATGTCAGGTAGGGCTGAAACCAGTACATTGTTTATATCCGGTTACCCACACAGTTAGATAATTTAGATCTATATGCAGTGTCTTCCCCAGCCCAATAAGCTGTATTGGCCCCACTATGTACAGCTTCATGTAAATCAGTCTAATACCACTACAGTTTCAAAAGTAACCCTACACCTTAATTCCTTCAAAATAGGTGGAATCTAGGTATTTCATGTCAAAGAGTGATAAATAATGTATTCTTATGATATAAAATGTAATAATTCTGTATAAAAACATAATGGGAAAAGAAGAAATTGCTCAAATTGAGCAATTTCTTCTTTTCCCATTATGGTTTTATTCACAATTATTTGCATGAACACAATGCATTTCAAGGTTTACCAGGACTTATAATTTGCCACTACAGCTTCAAATTAATGTGGGGAGAACCTTGATATGAATGTGGATGGTTTATTCAGACTTAATTGTAGGAGCAATCCACCATTAAGAATATGCAGGCGAGTTGACTTGGCCAAGTCAACTCACCTGAATGTTCCTGTTGGTGGATATTTCTTCCACCATGCCATTAAGAGTGAGCATCAGAAAATGTGGTTTATATTGTGACTATGGCACTCTTGGTTTAACGTTTTATTGTGTCTAGTATAAGTTTATTGTGTAGGGCCTTTTCTTCTTCAGCTTTCAATTCTCTTTTGCTGGTATAGATTAAGCTATAAGTTGCATGAGAGGCTGTCACTGTTGGTGGACGGACGTTTTGGCCACGGACATTTTAGCCACAGACATTTTGGCCACAATATTTTACAAGGTAGGACATTTTTGCCAAAAAAAAAAATCTAAGGAAAAAAGGAATTGAACCATTTAAATTTATTTCATAGTTGTACTTTTAGACATGTTGATAATGAAATTGATATATAAGTTCATTATCAAGAAAAAATAAGAATGAATGGTCTCAATTATTAATATTTCATTTTAATTCATATTTGGCCAAAAGGTCCTACCTTGAAATATATTGTGGCCAAAACATCTGTGGCCAAAACGTTCTGGCCAAAATGTCCTGGCCAAAACGTCTGTGGCCAAAACGTCCTACATTCGTCTCTGTTTGGTGAATATAACTGTTAACCCATCACAGTCTACAAATTGGTCTTGTCTAGATTCTAGATTCAAAGTCTGTGAAGATGACAATGTGACGAACCCAGGGTTTTACTTAATTATCTAGTCTAAAGAATTCCAGTCTACAAGCACCTGTTAAAAACCGGGAACCATGAGTGAAGCCGGACTCAATCCAAAAAGTATAAAAGGCGCAGAAATTCTGAATTGCAGTCATTCTGTTTCTCGACGTGAGAGGAACAGGTCGTTTTCAATAGTGAAAATTATACGGCCAAATAAAATTGGTATTGTTGTGTTAGTTTTGCCATCCTAGTAGAGGGGACAGAGGACCGAACAGTGAATATTCGTATTCATCTTAGTAAGTTCTCTGATCGCCCTGAACAGTGACAAAATGGAGACCAGCATATACCATGATATAAAGCTAAGTGATTTTCGGAACTATTGGTAAGCTATCTCGGATGGGAGATAGGACTATCTCTGATGATGAGAGATAGGGTTGGTCGAAACTATTGATGAGCTATCTCGGATGGGAGATAGGCTATGGTTGATCAATTAGTTTGGCCATACGTTTTCAAAAGCTTTGAGGCTTTTGGCAGTGCAACAGAAACGACTGTGCCATTTTATAGCAGTTGAGCTTAGAGATCGCCTGGAAGGCTGATGCAAGGGGTTGAGCTACGGTAGACAAGATGGATCAGACTGCCTCATCATATACTGAATTGTATAGTGTCAGTTCGAGACTGGTATCGTCCTGTGTGTTGGTCAGGACATATCGGGTCTGATACAAGGTACAGGCTCTGACCGGTAAAAGTTTGGCTTAAGGTTACCAGACTTTCCCAAAATGATTATGAGATAATGTGCAAGACTGTATTCGATTTACTAACTAACTTTTAGAGATTTACTTGAATCAATTCATCTCCACACCATTTACTGGTGGGCCCACCCGCTACGAGATGTACTTGGATAAGGGCCGAAACATCAATGACAGCGGGCACCAAGCTGATGATGGAGATGGATGGGCAACTTATGGCAGTACTTCTGTATTTTAGGATAACAAGTTTAACTTTGATAAGCCCAAAACTTAATGATACTTTTAATATCCCTTTCATGATTAACAACGTCCTTATACACTCGGTGATCGACACAGTAGGTTCAGCCATCCACTTAGTGTAGCTGAGCAAGTTTGCTCAGGATCAGCAGAAGATCGTCTATAGGTAATTTAGAATGATGAATTAGTTAATTTTTATGAAGTTAATCAGATTTGTTTTGATTATTTGAGCTAGGACATTTCAGTCCATCTATGCCATCTAACCACATTTTCGCTAATTGTTGATCATATTGATTTTCATATGAAATTGCTCTACCGGCTGAGGGCGCGTTGCATGTTTTTGGCGCCCAACGTGGGGCTAATCAATCTATTACTTTAATTAATAGACTTACCCATCGATTAAGACAAAGCACCGTCACAATGGATCATCATAGCCATCCTTATATGGAAAGCAACTGTGAATAGGTTGAGAAGTTGAAAAGACAAAATGCAATATTACGCATGGAGAGTCAGCTCTCATTGTTTGGACAGGAGCTGAGACCACTCTGATCAGGGACGATCCTCAACGGCGTTTTATGTTAAACAAAAGCTAGTTTTTAGTCCAAGGCCTGTTAGACATGATATACCATCTGGTAGCGCTGAGCCGAGACACAAAGGCTCATACATAGCTGATGATACTCTGTTATTTCATACATAACAATTTTAGCAAGTTAGACCATGTTGATTTTTAAAGATATTTCTATTTGTCAATCAGGACGATTTTAATAATGCCATTTCAATTTGTTGTCATGCGGGTCGCATGAACCCGAAGGCGTGGGTAATGTGACGAACCCAGGGTTTTACTTAATTATCTAGTCTAAAGAATTCCAGTCTACAAGCACCTGTTAAAAACCGGGAACCATGAGTGAAGCCGGACTCAATCCAAAAAGTATAAAAGGCGCAGAAATTCTGAATTGCAGTCATTCTGTTTCTCGACGTGAGAGGAACAGGTCGTTTTCAATAGTGAAAATTATACGGCCAAATAAAATTGGTATTGTTGTGTTAGTTTTGCCATCCTAGTAGAGGGGACAGAGGACCGAACAGTGAATATTCGTATTCATCTTAGTAAGTTCTCTGATCGCCCTGAACAGTGACAAAATGGAGACCAGCATATACCATGATATAAAGCTAAGTGATTTTCGGAACTATTGGTAAGCTATCTCGGATGGGAGATAGGACTATCTCTGACGATGAGAGATAGGGTTGGTCGAAACTATTGATGAGCTATCTCGGATGGGAGATAGGCTATGGTTGATCAATTAGTTTGGCCATACGTTTTCAAAAGCTTTGAGGCTTTTGGCAGTGCAACAGAAACGACTGTGCCATTTTATAGCAGTTGAGCTTAGAGATCGCCTGGAAGGCTGATGCAAGGGGTTGAGCTACGGTAGACAAGATGGATCAGACTGCCTCATCATATACTGAATTGTATAGTGTCAGTTCGAGACTGGTATCGTCCTGTGTGTTGGTCAGGACATATCGGGTCTGATACAAGGTACAGGCTCTGACCGGTAAAAGTTTGGCTTAAGGTTACCAGACTTTCCCAAAATGATTATGAGATAATGTGCAAGACTGTATTCGATTTACTAACTAACTTTTAGAGATTTACTTGAATCAATTCATCTCCACACCATTTACTGGTGGGCCCACCCGCTACGAGATGTACTTGGATAAGGGCCGAAACATCAATGACAGCGGGCACCAAGCTGATGATGGAGATGGATGGGCAACTTATGGCAGTACTTCTGTATTTTAGGATAACAAGTTTAACTTTGATAAGCCCAAAACTTAATGATACTTTTAATATCCCTTTCATGATTAACAACGTCCTTATACACTCGGTGATCGACACAGTAGGTTCAGCCATCCACTTAGTGTAGCTGAGCAAGTTTGCTCAGGATCAGCAGAAGATCGTCTATAGGTAATTTAGAATGATGAATTAGTTAATTTTTATGAAGTTAATCAGATTTGTTTTGATTATTTGAGCTAGGACATTTCAGTCCATCTATGCCATCTAACCACATTTTCGCTAATTGTTGATCATATTGATTTTCATATGAAATTGCTCTACCGACTGAAGACACGTTACAACAAAATAAATGTGATAAGGATTAGAATATCTCTATATTATAAGATAGAAAAAAGTAGTAAATGCTGGTTATCAGTATTCTCTCTCTCTCAACTGTTTCTGTTACGCGCTTCAACACCATCTGAGATTGTTTGGGAAAGAGATATAATGACAACTTTGTAAATACATGTAGTTATGTTTTCAGGTTGTGTAAAGCAGCTACGGTTATATTATGGAGATGGGCCCTGGTTTAAAGTCTCATCTGAAAGACAGGAATGGTGGGGGATCAAACCTGCGACCTCCGTTAAAGTCCTGCGTGTTACCACTGCACCAAAACCACACATGATCTCATGTAGCAGTCGCTTGCATTTGAACATATCAAATGAATGAATCCAGAATAGAGACAACTTATAGATATATAGAAACTAGTGAATGTGTTAACGCATTACCAGACAATAAAATTGTAGTTTCCAAATGAAATTTAATTTGTGATCTTTTTCAATGGGGAGAATCACGTGATTGACAATGGTATTGAACACGAAAAAATGGCGACGAAATGACCGCTTCGGTGTGAAAATCCAAACTTTGCAAAGGTATGTATTCAATCTACTTAGCTTCTCAGACAAACCACTTATCCTAAAGTACCCGCTATTGTCTAAGGTTTTCACAGATACCCAACTTTCCCCTATCCGTTTGCTGTATTTGGAGAACACTCAAAGAATGTTTTCGAAATTGCAAAAAATTTGGTTGTATGTTAAGCACGTCGCATCATATTTACAGCTTTATTTCTTACCAAAAGAACTCTCTGATCACACCATATATTTCCGGACCATTTTTCATCGATGACGTTTCATTCTAGTTCATTTACAAGGTCCGTGTTGTCTTTTTCAAGCGTATTTACAAAAAAGATGTTAAACACACGTACAGTGCTGTAGTGTTTGGCACGCCGAATTCTTGTGAGTGTAATGTTAAACACGCACACAGTTGCTCGTGTCCTAGGGAAGCCACGGATACTGGACAAATTGGTTGTTTATTCACGACCCAACCCGATTGAAAACTGGTGTTAACTTACAGTAACATGTGGCAGACATCGTAAGGGGTAATCTTTTATGAACTCGGGGAAAAAAGGAAATCGGCTATAATGGCTCTAACTAATCACAAACTGAACTGAATAGTGGTGTCCTCGTTGCTTAGTTTACGGTTAAAATCAGAATATATCAGAATATATATCATAATATTGAAAGTGTTCATTTAATTGGCAAGAAGAAAACATTGTAGAAGATGACCCTTTATTTGTCCCTGTCAGATGTTACTGTCATTTTTTTCAACACTATTTTTCAGATAATTACATCATAAACAAGGTTTTACAATGATACTATATGTTACTTTCATGCCCAAACAGGTGGATTGTTCACAACCTATATAAATTATGTCATATTTTGATAAAACGGTTACCTTTTTAACTGCTGTTAACATATACTTTTACAATTTACTCTTTCTTTTAAATGACTCGAAAGAAGTATCGGCTTTCATTACACAAGCCAACAGTCTGGAATCAAAAGGAAGCACGCAACGCCTTCAAAATCAGAAACTCAGATAAAAAGTCATTATGAATCTCCATAATTGTACCGAGCTTCACCTTGTAAATCATCGTTATATAGTGCTTCACCATTGAAAAAACGTTTAAAAAGGTCCAGGCAAGAACCTAGTTAATATACTATTCAGAACCAGGTGAAATCAATTCGAATTATCCCTATCATTTGAATTTACATTTATATTCTAAAGTCAACATTATAATTTCAGGTGCAGGAAACGTGATGCTGAAAGGAAATACAAATGCAGTATAAATTTGTGAAAATTCGTTCCTCCTAGCCTGTGTCCTGTGGTTGCCACAAGAAGAATTTCAAGAGATCTACTGGTAAAAGAGATAAGACGACTTTCTCAAAAGGATGGGTTGCAAGAATGGACCAAGAATTAGATTTTCGTTAAATTCTGTGGATTTATTGGGTTACAATTGTTACATACTATATTTAATTTACTTGTGTAAAATCTGATTTGGGCTTATTTTTGGAGTTGTTCCCAAGAAATAATAACAATTAATACAATAATAAAGGCTGTAGAGATGGTTTCGTAAATTCAGTACTTCAAAAAAGCAAAATCTGAGATTGACAGAAGAACGAATACAGAAATTAAAAAAACCTGATATATGATAAATGGCTAGTAAAAATATTCTGTCCTTGTCTATTGAAAGTATGTGTAAAATTTCATTTTGATATGATCGATACAGAAAAAGTGATTTAACTTCAAAGTAAACAATTTGCTTCACATTTCATTTTACCCCACCCACTTTGTCAACCATTATTTCTAATTTTCAGATTGTCATACAATATGAGATACTATGTAACAGGTATGTAACACATCGTATACTAGACCACGAGGACATCACATTTCAGTTCAGAATCATTTTGTTTGCACGTATTTGTCATGGAAAATTATATATAACAAGATATTTTATTAGAGCAATGATATTATAGCCGATTTCGTTTTTCCCAAGTTAATTAAAGATAACCTGTTACGATGTCTGTCATATATTCGAAATTTCCGGATTCCAATCGGGTTCGGTCATTAATAAACAACCAATTTGTCCAGTATCCTTGGCTTCCCTAGTACACAAGCAAATGGTTGCGTGCTTAACATTACACTCTAAAGAATTCGGCGTGCCAAACACTACAGCACTGTACATGTGTTTAACATCCTTTTCGTAAATACGCTTAAAAAAACAACACGGACCTTGTAAATGAACTAGAATGAAATGTCATCGATAAAAAATGGTCCGGAAATATATGGTGTGATCAGAGAATTCTTTTGGTAAGAAATAAAGCTGTAAATATGATGCGACGTGCTTAACATACAACCAAAATTTTTTGCAATTTCGAAAACATTCTTTGAGTGTTCTCTAAAAACAGCGAACGGATAGGGGAAAGTTGGGTATCTGTGAAAACCTTAGACAATAGCGGGTACTTTAGGATAGGTGGTTTGTCTGAGAAGCTAAGCAGATTGAATACATACCTTTGCAAAGTTTGGATTTTCACGCCGAAGCGGTCATTTCTTCGCCATTTTTTCGTGTTCAATACCATTGTCAATCACGTGATTCTCCCCATTGTTTTTGGGTAGAAAACATTGTTGTAAATGAAGAAATTGCTTGTCACAAGCAATTTCCTCATTTTCTACAATGTTTTCCATAGTCATTATTTTTTGAGGAGTCAAAGAGTCATTGTGTGGTAATGGGTTAAGCTATGCCATTTAGTGAGGGACGCCAGCGGCCAGGTTATTCATTTGACATCTAAATCATATTAGATGAGTAACTGATATAAGACAATGTACCGGTATCTATCATTACTGCTTTAAATAGTTTATCTGGTTGATTACAATAATTTAGAAAAAACTTTTCCATTTTAACATTGTTCATGTGAGAAACCTCATGCTAAAATTTCTTGCAAATGGACAAGTTTATGAAGGTAAAGTACATACAGCCCTCACTCGAAGTATACAGTTGATACTTGTCATACCCCCTTCAACACAGTAGAGGAGGTATATTGTTTTAACCCTTTCCCAAACAAGACCTGGTTTTGACGTCCCTTATAGAAAAGGCTTGGGAAAACATTGAAACAAAAGAAGAAACTGCTGATAACCAGCAGTTTCTCCTTTTGTCTCAATATTTTCTGAGTCATTTGTCGCAGTTTTTGAAGTGGATCACCCTGAAATTTTGTCGTTTGGGAATGGTTTAATGTCGTTTGGAAATATCTGTCTGTCTGCTCGTTTGGTCTCTGTAGTCTTACCCAAGAACTGCTTGAACTAGGGTCATAAAACTTTACACAGTAACTGTTGTTGCCCTTGACCGTGGCCATAGTGCAGTTGTTAGCGCATCTGCCTCTCACTCGAAAGGTCCCAGGTTCGATCCAAGGCAGCGTCAAATATCCTTCCTGACAAAGATGTCACCCACCAATGGTTTGATATTGTTTACCTATGTGGGCAAGCAGCTGGTGGCTTGGTTAGTGTGTGTGGTAGTACTGGTATGAGAAACGACAGGAATCCAAGGTTAGGTGCTTCAGCTACTTTGATATGACCTTGGTAGTTGAAAACGGCGTAAAGCCCCAATAACTATACTCAGTTGTTGCCCTTGATCCAAGGATAATGAAACTAGCAGTATACACAGTTGTTGCCCTTAACCCAAAGAGGTGCCCAATTGTTTTGGGTTCATGTTGGTCAAGGTCATTAGTGCACTTTGTTAGAAATCATTTCCATGCTCCAACTGAATAACAAATTCAAATTCATTTAATTGGAAAATCGGCAAACAATGCTTTTGGCCAATAAACATACATATGACCTTCAGCTCTTTTTCAGTGACAAGAAGGTAGTGGATGATATTTGACAGCTTTGGGACAGTTATAGTTTTGTCAACATTGGTTATTGTTTGAATTCCAAGCATTGGGGTGTTAGACTTTTTCTCCCAAAATTTGGAGGGCCATTGGCACAGTCGGTAGCGCATCAGACTCTCACTCGTGAGGTCCGGGGTTCGATCCCCTGTCACAGCAAATATCCTTGCAGACAAAATTGTCTCCCACCAATGGTTTGATATTGTTAACTTATGTGGGCGAGCAGATGACAGCTCGGTTAGGATCTTGTGGTACTGGTTAAACGAAAGGAATGCATGGTTAGGTGCTCCAGCTACCAAAATATGACAATAGCAGTTGAAAACGGCATTAAACCCCAATCAATCAATCAATTTAACTTTGGAAATAAAAATCCAACACTGCCATGCTTTCCCAAACAAAGCCCTGATAGTGAAAGCTTGATAAAGAAGAAAATGTTGATAACCAGCATTTTCTCCTTTTGTTTCAATTTTCAATATGCTATTTTATACACAAATTTTTATCAACAGACATTTTATTATCTACGGCAGCTTTGAATTTGGACCAATCTGAAATTGTATCGTTTGTGAAAGGGTTAATTGGGATAATAAAAGTGGATAAAATATGAAATATTTTTGAGAAAATCTCATCTTTGAAGTATGTTTGAAAAAGAAAAGAAAATACTGATATGGAACAATGGCAATTTTATGCTAAAGATAGACTGGGTTTACCGTTATGTTTTGATAAACCGTCAGTGTTGTTATAAAATCCCGTAACTACGGCTTAACCCTTTCCCGAACGCCACAATTTAAGAGTTGTCCAATATAAAAGCTGCTGAAGATGACAAAACGGACAAAAATAAGAATGTGATATGTGTATATCAAAGCAAGGAAAATATTGAGGCAAAAGGAGAAAATGCTGGTCAATGTTTTCCAAAGCCTATTGAAATAGGGACGTAAAAACCCGGTTTTGTCTGGGAAAGGGTTAAATCAAGCAGTAGCTACGAGATTTTTTAACAACATATTTACGAAATACTTTTGTTTGTCCTAAATTACGTCACAGTTCGCTAAATAAAAGTGTTCCCTATTTGTCTGGTTTATTTAAAGCATTCATGTTTAGTCTGTAAAGAGTTGCTTTCAATGGCAAAAATGTTTTCTGAAAGCATAAAATTTAAGACTTCATAAAATCCAAGATCTATTGTGCATTAGTACTTGACCTTTTGGTTATTTTTATTCGCTGCCGAAGGTTGCTTTTTATTATTCCGTTTGTCTGTGTCCTTACATCCACATAATTGTTAACACGAATTCTTCAGCATTTAAAGATAGAATAGAATTTCCATAGTCACCTGACCATTCGCATATTTTGGTTTCACTTTATTACGCTGTGCCATGCAAAGGGCTCTGTACATTGTGACTATGCGACTATTTCGATAGATTGGCTTTGATTTTCAAATAAAGAATGATACTTGAAATTAATTTTAGCCTTTTTAGCGAGCCGGGACTTTAAGTCCGGGGAGCTAATGTCACAGCCTTAGTGTCGGCGTCGCGTCTTCATCTGAAAAAACTTTAACCTGGTCTATATCTCAGGCACTATTTGAGATACAGCCTTGATATTTCACACAGTCATGGATACCTCCTGACAAGACCTTTCATTTGGGACCATAACCTTTGACCTAGTGACCTTGACCTTGGAGTTTGACCTACTTTTAAAAAACTTTAACCTGGCCAATATCTCATGCACTATTGACGATACAGCCTTGATATTTCACACATGGATACCTTTTGCCAAGACCTTTCATTTGGGACCTTGACCTTTTGACCTTGACCTTGGAATTTGACCTACTTTTGAAAATTAAGCTGTTTTTGTGACAAGCACCCATATAGGCGAGCTACGTTGTCCGCGGACAACTCTTGTTTCCCATTAGCAATAAACGGTTTGAAAGACAAACTTCTCCCACATGTCATTACAAGTTTAGAACAAAATCCAAAGAAGAGAAACATTTAGAGAATTTGAGAAAATATTGATGACCAAAATTTTATCTTTTTCTCTCAATATTTCTATTCTATAACATACATGTCATGCTTTCAGCAACTTTTGTTTTATTGTTTAATACAATTTTGTTGCAGTCTGTTGTGATTAGTGCTAGGTATAATTCTGTTACCAAACAAGCTCTGGTTTCAACATGTCTGTCGGTTCGAACCCTGGCTCGACCAATATCCTTTCTAGTACTTGACTTGTCTCTCACCATTAGATGTGAATCATATATGTGAGAGAGCAGCTTAACCCTCTCCAAAACGACAAAATTTTAGGGTGATCCACTTCAAAAACTGCCATAAATGACAAAATAGAAGTTACTAAAGATAGAATTTGTATGAAATATGGCATAGAAAATATTGAGACAAAAGGAGAAATTGCTGATTATCAGCAATCTCTTCTTTTGTTTCAATGTTTTCCCAGGATTTTTCTATTAGGGACGTCAAAACCAGGTCTTGTTTTGGAAAGGGTTAAAGCTTGAAATGGATATTGTGGTTGAATTTGTAAGAGTAATTCCAGGGATCCACTGTTAGGTTCTCCCGCCGCGGCAATATGACCATGGCAGTTGAAAAGAGCCCTATAACCCCTATCAATCAATTGACATGTCTATCCCATTTGAAATCTTCTGCAGCCTGCTGACAACAAAATGGGTGTGAATGAATATTGAATTTGTGTAAATCAGACAATGCACAGAAAATAATGAAACGAAAGAGAAAATGCTTATTATCAAAATTTTCTTTTGTCATTTCATTGTTTTGGAAAAGAGCTGTAAGAGAAGTTAACAATGAGAGAAAAGAAAATATTGACAAGCAGCATTTTTCCATTTCCCTCAGTATATGCCACAGTATCAGAATTGTAAGTTCTTTGTAACATTTATTTTACATTTTCATCTTCTTAAGAATCTTTGAACGGATATCAACTAGATTTTGCAGGATGCATCTCCATATAACCAGGTTGTCCTTTTCTGACAGTGCAGAACTACAGATAAGAGGGAGTTATAGCTTTTAGCCCTTTCCCAAACAGCAAAATTTTAGATTGACCCAAATTAGTAGCTGCTGCAGACGACAATATAGTTGTTGATAAAGATATTTGTGTAGAATATAGCATAGAAAATAATGAGACAAAATGAAACTAGAGCCGTCTTAGACAGGCTATGCTCCCCGAAAAAGTGTCACAAAATCCCCATTTTCCCATGACAGATAATTTTGTTCATAGATTATGAATAATGTGTTGTCTAGAACATTTCTTTTATCACAAAGTTTCACTTAATTCTGCCCATTAAATGACAAGAAATTAGAGAAAAACTAATGTAACCCTCAATTAAATATCGTATCGACTCCTGTGGGGATTCGATCCTGGGACCTCTCACACCCTAAGCGAACACTCTACCACATCGCTATAAAAGCTAGCTTGTACGGCGAGATAGTATAAGTGCCCCTTATACTACACCCGGCTACATACACCCCTTGACAATTAAGATTCTTCCATGAATCTTTTTTCCATCATCAACTCACTAATCTCATAAACCAACACCTCATGCAGGTTTTTTTATGGTGGGTGCCAAATGTAACCCGCACATAAATATTGTATCGACTCCTGTGGGGATTCGATCCTGGGACCTCTCACATCCTAAGCAAACACTCTACCACGTCGCTATAAAAGCTAGCTTGTACGGCGAGATAGTATAAGTGCCCCTTATACTACACCCGGCTACACTAATTTCTACATTAAGGCCCCTTTTTCTGTGACACAGCCTATATCCCCACTTATCGGTTGCTTTGAACTCTGGATTGGAGTGGATTGGAAGTGACGGTATTAGATAGTAGCTCGGAAATGCATTGTCCAAGGACATGCCCTTAGAACCAGTTATATGCTTTGGATTAGCCAGTTCCCTTACAAAACCTGATTTTTACATCCCTAGTAGCAATATGAGAAAATATTGAGATAAAACTAGAACTGTCGCAGAGCGGACAAATACCCCCCACTAGCGCCCTGTCACTGAAAAAGTGCTGTAGGTCAACCGGTTCTTGACTTAGAGCATGGAAAATGGATTTTAAACAAAGTCTGATTGTGACCTTGACCTTTGACCTTTGTGACCCCAAAACAATAGGGCACCTCCTTGGGTCATGGGCAACAACTGTGTAAAGTTTCACGATCCTAGGCCAACCGGTTCTTGATTTAGAGTACGGAAACAGATTTTAAACAAAGCCCGATTGTGAACTTGACCTTTGACCTTGGTGACCCGAAAACAATAGGGCACCTCCTTGGGTCATGGGCAACAACTGTGTAAAGTTTCATGATTCTAGGTCAACCGGTTCTTGACTTAGAGCACGGAAACGGATTTCAAACAAAGTCCGATTGTGACCTTGACCTTTGACCTTCGTGACCCCAAAACAATAGGGCATCTCCTTGGGTCATGGGCAACAACTGTGTAAAGTTTCATGATTCTAGGTCAACCGGTTCTTGACTTAGAGCACGGAAACGGATTATAAACAAAGTCCGATTGTGACCTTGACCTTTGACCTTTGTGACCCCAAAACAATAGGGCACCTCCTTGGGTCATGGGCAACAACTGTGTAAAGTTTCATGATCCTAGGTCAACCGGTTCTTGACTTAGATCACGGAAACGGATTTTAATAAAAGTCCAATTGTGACCTTGACCTTTGACCTTCGTGACCCAAAAACAATAGGGCACCTCCTTGGGTCATGGGCAACAACATTACTGTGTAAAGTTTCATGATCCTAGGTCAACCGGTTCTTGACTTAGAGCACGGAAATGAAAAAGTCGACAAATGGACGGACGGACGGACAGACAGACAGACATGGTGAAACCAATATACCCCCCTCTACTTCGTAGGTGGGGGGTATAAAAAGAATTTGCTGTAAATCAGCAATATCTCATTTTCCCTCAATACTTTCTTTGTTATATTTTATGATATACAAACTTTCAACTTTTGGCATCAATTTATTTGTTGTCTACATCTCCTTTAAAATTGTAAATAATTGTTTGGTAAAGGGCTAAAGCAGCATAGACATGTTGTGGAATAGCTCTAATTTGGAGAAAATTTATTGCGCGACACAATTCTGATAAAGTTTTTCAAAGTTTATTTAACAGAGATCACTATAAGGGCTATATCACAAAATAGATGAGCAAGGACCTGGAAAAATGGACCTTTAAAAACTGTGATGACATTAAAGACCAGCATGGATCTAGATCAGCCTGTGTCTATGTGCCTGTAGTCTGATCAAGATCTAAGTTGTTCTCTTATCTTCTTCATACTTGAAAGCCTTTAACCCTTTACCAAATGGCAAACATTTACTCTGTTCCGTTTTGGAAGGGCAATGCTGAAGACTACTTAATTAAAGTTGAGAAAGAGAAGATTGGTGTACAATTACAGCCAAGAAAATATTGATAGACTATGAGGCAAATGAAGAAAATGTGGATTTTTAGTATTTTCTTTTCATATCTCAATGTTTTCCAAAGAGTTTTCCTGGTATGGACTTCAAAATGAGGAGCATGTATTATCAATGATCTGGATGGAAATCAAATTATCAAAATGATGAATTTGTCACATGATCATTGATAATATCAGCACCAGGGGCCTGTTTCTTCAAAACATGTAAGACATATTTTTGACTTATCGACGACTTACGACAAGTTTAGGGTAAGAAACGCGTATCGCAATTCTATCAAAACCTGGGTTATGCGATTGCTGTTTTAAGCGATTTTTAAGACATTAGTAAGTCAAAAACATGACTTAACTCTTTCCCAAACAACAAAATTTCAAGGTGATTCAATTTGAAAGATGCTGCAGACGACAACATTAAGATTGAAAACCATTGGATTTGTGTTAAATATTGCATAGAAAATATTGAGGCAAAAGGAGAAACTGCTGATTATCAGTTGTTTGGGAAAGGGTTAAATGTTTTGATGAAACAGGCCCCAGGTCTTGTTTGGAAAAGATTGACAGAGCAACAGATAAGAGAGGGTGAAGGCATTCTAAATTTGTTATTTCAAATTCAAACCCTATGTTGTGGATACTCATTTGAATTGTCTCAATGAGTTCCCACAACATAGGGTTTGATGAACAATAAATGAAATATTTCATTTTGAAAAGCCATCACTCCGGTCCCTCTTATCTGAAGCTCTGATTTAAATGTATCAGAGATCAGTGCTTATAAGGTACAAGCATATCGGGATTGATTTTCCCTAAGGGTCTTTTTTCCTTATCTTTGCTCAGATGTATATAAACATGGCAAAATAAACATTGTAAGAAACATGTTTTCATAGCAAGCAAGTCTCTTCAAATACCGGTAATAACACAATATGAATGGACACAGCTTGTTTTATCCTTTTCTAAAAATATGTGACCCGTCACGCTAAAAGGGACCTTATCAGTAGTCTAAAAGTCCAAATTTTGACAAATTCATCAGACTCCACAAAGGTAAACTAGTTATCATATATGAAAAATGGACATATACAGGTAGTAAGATAGCAAAAATATTCCAGATTCAGAAAGTTACATAAAAGTGAAAAGTATTAGCCCTAGTCTGGCTGTGCGGACTGCACAGACTGACTAGGGTCAATATTTTTCACACAAGTGTGACAGGTCACAAGTATAAAATTTGAAGGTGGTCCAATTTTGGAAGGGGCTGCAGATGACAAAATATCCTGTTATATCAAAAGTACAACTTGTGTTTATATCATACAAAATATTACGAGTAGGAAAATACTGGTTATAAGCAGTTTCTTTTCCTCTCTAAATGTTTTCACAAACTATTTCTACCAGAGACATCAAAACCGGGTCTTGTTTTGGGAAAAGGATAAAAGAAACTTGATTTTGACATCCTTAAGAGAAATGCCTTTGGAAATCATAGATGGAAAAGAAGAAAATACTAGTTGATAATCAGCATTTTCTCCTTTTCCCTTTATGCTTTCTAAAGCTATTTGGTTTATGTAACATAAAATTCTATCACCAGGATCTCCTTTGAATTAAAACCAGTATAATTTCTCTTTTGAAAAATAATCAAGGAACTATGCTGTATAATTTTCATACACTTTCCAACAGTACAGGTTTAACCCATTACCACAAAATCACACATTTCAACACCCAAAAAGATAAATTCTTGTGAATTCATACATTAAGGAAAATGAAGAAATTGCTTGTAACAAGCAATTTCTTCATTTCCCACAATGTTCCTACCAAGACGACCAAAACATGTAAAATTTCATCCTCTTGAAATTGTCCTTAGCAACATCTTTGAATTTCAACCAGTCTAAAATTTTGCAGTCTGGTAATGGGTAACACTGAACATGAGATAGGAAGATCACAGATGTCCCCATCTTCGCAAGCCAAGGGTTACTACCTCCACTTTGTTCCTTACGAACCCTTGGCCGCTCGCTTCTATTGAAATCGAAAGTACCACCATGCCACCTTTCGGCGATAAAGAGTCGCGGCCCTTTGCAGTTGCTATTTCTGGCCAATCAAAAGCCTCGTACTAAAACGTGTTAGGCGATGCATCAAATACGGATATCGATTTTCACGTCAGCCGTGACGTTTTCGTTTTGACAAAGACGGCTTGTTTAGTGTGTTTTGATTGGATAATGGGAAAGTTATCGCGTCCAATGAAATCGCACGGTGGTACTTTCGATTTCCATAGAGGCGAGCGGCCAAGGGTTCGTAAGGAACAAAGTGGAGGTAGTAACCCTTGGCTTGCGAAGATGAGATGTCCCATAATAATCATTTTCTAAACTGAAAGACAATTTGTCTAACACTGCATCCCTTTATTATTACTCTAGAAATATATTATAAGCCCTTTAACCCTTTCCCAAATGACAAAATTTAAGGGTTGTCCATTTTCAAAGGAGTTTCAGATGACAAAATAAGTGTTAATGTTGCGAATGGAAGTTGTACATAACAGTATATGGAAAATATTGAGGCAAAAGGAGAAAATGCTGATTATCAGCATTTTCTTCTTTTGCCTCAATGTTTTCCAAAGCCTTTTGTAGTAGGGACGTCAAAACCAGGTCTTATTTAGGAAAGGGTTAACTTATGCTAGATAAACTCAAACTTCACTATTTCAATTCATTTAAATATCAACACCATGACGGTCATGCCAAGTCGCTGGTAGGACATTCTGAGTTCAATAATTGAAGTTTATATGCTCTTTTAAGTCATTGTCATACATGTAGTAATGCCTTTTGAACCCTTACAAAATTAAGGCTTTAGAAAACATTGTGGAAAATGAAGAAATTGCTTGTGACAAGCAATTTCTTAATTTTTCACAAAGATTTCTACACAGAAAGACAAAAAATGAAATTCTATTCACTTGAAATTGTTGTCTGCAACATCTTTGCAACTGGAAAAGTCCCAAATTTTGCAATTTGGTCATTGGTCAAATCAATAACAATCTCTCTCTCTCTTTCTTTGTGCATGATTCCACCATGGCTGTCAAACATCTGTCATGACTGTAGGTTGAATATGGTCTTGCTCTTTGCCGTTTATCCATGTGTTATCTGTTATTTTTCTGTTCCGTACTTTTGTCTGGTTGGGTTACATTATTGGGTTTTATGTAATTCTCTTCTATGTACTCTTTAACTCCTTTGTGCATTCTCTGGAAAAAAATAATTATGTCAGTGAAATTTATGTGAATGGCTGAACTTAAACAATGTCATGAATTGTTGAATTTCCTTATCATCCAAATGTAACCAAAAAGAGCCTGAGTCCATGAAGATAGACCATTTTGATGGGAAATTTCTGTTGAGATGTGTGACAGACGTGCTAATGCATGTGCCCATAACATTGGCTGATAGGCACCGAAACAATTCATTGCACTTTGACTTTTTCCCTCTGTTCTTTAAATTTCACTGTTGCCTAATTGGCCAATATTGCCCTATTCCGGAATTTTAGTAACCTGTTTACCATTGTTGTAGGATCTATGTAAGCCTAAACCTCGTGATGGATCCGTTCAGATTGGTTGTCTCTACCAGTCGGGTTTACTACGCATCCTTACAGAACCTCCAGCTACTCATTCCAAAAAGTGCAAAACAGTCAGAAAGGATAATTGTTGCTGTCAGGAAACGAAACGCATACCCTATAATTGAATCTCTGACCCACTACCAAGTAGTTATGAAATAGAAGCTCTTGCAATGTATAGAGTCACTGGTGTTATGCAAGTTTCTAACGTTCATTTCAAGGACATTTCTGTAGACAATTTTCAGTGCAAGAATGACATTAGATGTTTCTTGCTTATTCCTTCAACTTACTTCTCTCTCTGCCCTCTGTGAATATGTGACATAAGTGATGATTGACGTTGTAAACACGATAGATGCAGCAACGGCTAGTTTCCCTGAAGCTGACATATTGACCTGGGAGTGATCTCCCTGTATAGCAGTTTCGGTTTCTTACTCTGGACGTTTCTGAAAAGAAAAAAAAATCAATGAAACAATTTTGGACATATGTAAATTTTCAACACCGACAATATAGGTCTATTACAAACAATTTGAAATATCTGTCGCTAAATTTATGGCATAAAAGATCCTAAAAGCTGCTTTTGAAGATACAAATTGTACATTCGAAAAGGCCGGAAGTCAAACCTACGTGGACAGCATCAACATGGCGGACGAGTTGTCAAACGATGTCAAAAATTTAGAAATAAATGACCCCATAGCGTACAAGAAAGTTAAACAGGAAAAGATGGAGGAAATGAAGGCTCTAGGATTTACAGTAGAAGAGCTTTACAAGCTCGCTCTACATTTCTATAGAGGTATATCTCTTGTTTTTAGTCTCCAAAATATTTGTGGACCGTGTTCACCAACTTCCGGTTTCTGTCAAATTTAAATTCAGTTTCGTTTCACCAAAAATCAATCTTTGCTGGTCCTTTTAAATGTTCAGTTGTAGTACATTTGTGGAAAATGACTTAAATGCCATTGTCAAAGGAAATTGACAGTTCATTTTGTGCCAAATTGCGGAAAACTTCTAGCTTGTCATTCTTTGAAATGCACTTTTTGTGTTTTATATCTCAAAATTCAAAAAGGTTATCCCTATGTCAGTTTTCAGAGAAAGCCATGATTTTGGCTTGAGAACCCATAAAGCGATTAAATAGTTGTCAGATATGTTTCCCTCAATTTGCAGCCTCTTTGGCTCAGGTAGTCATATTATGTGTACTGTGTTCTCTTAGTACAGGTACCTGCCAGTAATACCTGAAAGGGCAGTATATATAGATAGATAGGTATATTCCCTGGTGTAAATAGACTCATATGTGCTCCGGTTAACCGTTATGATATTTCGGATGACGGATTAAAGATTATGGGGAGACTTATCTGGTGCAGAGAAGTGTCCTGTGGCCTCGATGTAAACTTTTTTCAAACCCTTAAATCAAGACATTATATGATGTTAAAAGAAATGGAAATATTTGTTATGGATCTCCCACAAGTTTTGAAACATGAATAGAGAAGATTAGAATTCTGGAACATTTTATGGAGCCATAGCCAAAATGTTGAACACGTTGTCGCTGTACAAAGTTGATGCACATGAAACTCTAGTTAAATTTCAACATGCTTATAAAGTTTGTCTAGAGGGACACTATAAAAACATGTTTTATCGAAAGATTCTCAATTCTATCAGTATGCCTCGTCTTCTTGAAAATGTGAGGAAACAAGGTATTGGAAGACATTTGTTTGTTTTTTCAAACTCTGACATTTCACGGCGCATAGGATGCCATCATGAGTAGTGACACGATGACCAGGCCATATACTGTTGTTACACACTACTGGCCTGAGTTGATAGCTGATATGTAGGCCTACCCTATAGAACTTGCTTGAAATTGACGGAAGAGACGCGTCTATTGACATATCCCACCACCCAAAATGGTGCAACAACTTGGTATTTCTGTTATTCAAGTGTGGAACAAAATACCACAAGAGGTCGCATTGTGAGAAAAGTTCTTACTATGCAACAAAGATGTCAGACTATAATGCAAGCTTTATGTGGGCACTCTCGTTATTAATTGATTTAACCCCTCTCAATTTAACCCTTTCCCAAACAAGACCTGGTTTTGACGTCCCTAATAGAAAAGGTTTGAGAAAATATTGAAACAAAAGAAGAAACTGCTGATAACCAGCAGTTTCTCCTTTTGTCTCAATATTTTCTGTGCCATTTTTTACACAAATCCTATCTTTATTAATTTCGATTTTGTCATTTGTTGCAGTTTTTGAAGCGGATCACCCTAAAATTTTGTCTTTTGGGAAAGGGTTAAGATAATCAAATTTTATTCTGATGTGTATTTAAAACATTTTCTACCTTTTGACTTTGATGGAAGTAGATATATCAACGAAAATGAATTGGCATTACATAGCCTTTGCTTTTTATTTCAATCCTATCAGCAAACCAAGTACCTCTGCGGAATTAATGTTTGCCAAAGCCATTATCTTGTGAGACGTTCTGGAGAGAAATCATAAGACTGTAGGTTACCAACTATACTCAGTAGTCAGTACATTTAATTCCGCATAGGTACTTTGACTTTTTACATTGATGATTGTAGAAAATGAAGGAATTGCTTGTGAAAAGCAATTTCTTCAATTTTCATTTCCCACAATGTAATTGTTTTCTACCTAGAAAGCCCAAAATAATTAACATTCACTGGGCATTGCAGTCATTGCAATTTGTATCAGAAAATTACAAGAAGCTGGAAACATAACTTACCAGTTTTTACCGTCGGACTAGTGCAAATTTCGACCACTGAAATTGTCACCCATATCATCTTTGAATTTAGACCAGTCTAAAATTTTGTTGACTTGTATAGTATCATATTAATAATAGTTTTAATCGGATTCAGTTTTCCCAATCATTAATTTTACAATTTTACTTTAGATAAAGATGGTAAAGGTCTGCATCTGACCTACAAAGACAAGCTAAAGATGATCGCGTACACTAGACAGGTGGCTCATGGGAAATATACTCCGGGAACATCACCAGATGTCGGATATTTTGATGTTGTTGGAAATGACAGAAAGTAAGTATTATGATGTCATCATGGCTATGAAGTTTATAAAATGTAGATTTATCATGAAAAAGCATTACCAGACGGCAAAATTTTAGGGTTGCCCAATTTGAAAGCTGCTGCAGACGACAAAATGGATGTTGATACAGATGGGATTTGTGTATGAGATAGCACAGAAAATATTTAGGCAAAAGGAAAAAATGCTGATTTTTGTCTCTATGTTTTCCTAAGCCAATTCTAACGGGGACATCAAAACAAGGTCTTGTTTGGGAAAGGGTTAACCACTTCCAGAACTGTTTTGACACATTCGTGGAAAATCATTGAAAAAATAAAGAGAAAAAGGAGACAAATAATTCAGGCCTGTGGAGCGTTTCCAGACCGTCAGGGCTGTCTAGTTTAACATGATAAATCCATTGTGCAGTCTTCAGCTGCTTTAAAATTTCTAATCATTTTCTGTTCGGGAAAGGATTAAAAATGATTGTAGTGTTATCAGGACCAATATTTAAAAATGATATAGTCTTGAAATGATGAAACATTAAGATTCCATTCCCTAATAAGTACAGCATTTGAAAACATAAGAAGTAAAAGAATATTCTTAAAATCAGCAATTATTACTACACTAAAACATACAGATGTCCATCTTTTATACATGTTCTTAGAAAGATTTCGAAATTAAATGAGGCTAAATCTTTTGTACAATTTCTATTTTGTACTTTCAAAAGTCTTCTTTAGTTTGAACATAGAAGATACTGATATTTTTATGTCCCATATCTTACTTAGAAAGATTGGAGGCTGGTCACCCAACTGTCTGCCTGTCCCAAATTTTATGTAAAAACTTTAAAAGATGAAAACTTTTGTTTGAGGTAACATAAATTTGCATTTCACAAACAATAAAGATTGTTGTTGAGTTCATTATTTACATGTACAATGATTTCATTTCAGACAAGCATGGATAGGTCTTGGAGAGATGACAAAGGACACAGCCATGTTTGAGTTTGTTACTATGATAGACAGTCTATGTCCGCTATTTAGACCACACCTAGAAGCTCATAAAGCGGAGAAGGAACTGGCAGAGAAAAAGAGGTGATTTTTAGAGTTTTCCTGAACAATTTCTGATCCTAACCCAAGGTACAGAATACTAGGAAAATGATTTTAAAGCTGCTGAAAACAACAAAATAGTTGTCGATATAGATAGGATTTGGGAACAACATGGCACAGAAAATTTTGAGGCAGACTAGAAAAAGCTGGCTTTCAGCGTTTTCTTCTTTTGTCTCAATGTTTTTTCAAGACTTTTTATTAGGGATGTCGAAAACATGTCTTGTTTGGGAAAGATGATGTTCTCAAGAATTGATATGGAAAACATTGAGGTAAGCCTTAAGGTTGGAAATGCCAGTCACTACCTTTTGCCTGTGCTTAAATAAAATACAAGACCTGAGGCGCGTTCTTTAACTTTGTAGAAACAATATGAGAGAGAATATTGACCAAGTTGTTCCGAATGCTCCATGGTAATGCTCCATACTTCATACAAATGACATCATCACCTCGGTCTGAATCTAGTTCTTAAAATCGCTTTATCTAAAACATCTGAAGAAATCTTAAAAAATCTTGCTCTAAAGAATGCGCCTCTGGTTTTGACAATCTTTATACTCATTTGTAATAAAGCATGGGAAAACAAAAGGAGAAAATGCTGATCAGTATCTTCTCCTTTTGATTCATTATTTTCCATACTTTATGGAACACAAATCCTGTCTTTCTTGTCATCCATGTTGTATCCTGAAAAGGACCTCAAATAATAATATTCATTAGTTTTTAGCTCGACTTTTCGAAGAAAATGAGAGCTTATACTGTCACCCGGGCGTTGGCGTCGGCGTTGCAACAAAGGTTAAAGTTTTTTCAAACATCAACAACTTCCATACTATCAAAGGGATTCAACCCAAATTTGGAAAACTTATTCACCATCACACCATCTACCTTACTACTAGGGCCCATGACCCTGGCTCCACTATATTTGGAGTTATGCCCCCTTTAATATACTAAGCAACTTAGAAAGTCGAGCGCGCTGTCTTTGGACAGCTCTTGTTCTGTTTTGGAAAGGATTAAATTGTATTGGAACCACACAGTATATAATCAAACACTATTTTATTCCAGAAAAGAGGAGGAGGGGCAGAAGGAGAAGGAAGAAGAAGAACGAGAGAGAAAATTACTGGAGGAAGAAGCTAAGAGACAACTACAGTTATTTTTATACCATGATATATAATCATACTGTATTGTTGTATTTCATGGACTATATTCATATATTCATATGTATTTCAGAAAAGAAGAAGAGGAGCAGAAGAAGAAGGACGAAGAAGAACGAGAGAGAAAATTACTGGAGGAAGCTCAGAGACAACTACAGTTATTTTTATACCATGATATATAATCATACCGTATTGTTGTATTTCGTGGACTATATTCATATATTAATATGTATTCCAGAAAAGAAGAGGAGGAGCAGAAGAAGAAGGAAGAAGAAGAACGAGAGAGAAAATTACTGGAGAAAAAAGCTCAGAGACAACTACAGTTATTTTTATACCATGATATATAATGATACCGTATTGTTGTATTTCATGGTCTATATTCATATATTCCTCTGTATTTCAGAAAAGAAGAAGAGGAGCAGAAGAAGAAGGAAGAAGAAGAACGAGAGAGAAAATTACTGGAGAAAAAAGCTCAGAAACAACTAGTTATTTTTATACCATGATATATAATCATACTGTATTGTTGTATTTCATGGTCTATATTCATATATTCATATGTATTTCAGAAAAGAGGAGGAGGAGCAGAAGAAGAAGGAAGAAGAAGAACGAGAGAGAAAATTATTGGAGGAAGAAGCTCAGAGACAACTACAGTTATTTTTATACCATGATATATAATCATACTGTATTGTTGTATTTCGTGGACTATATTCATATATTCATATGTATTTCAGAAAAGAGGAGGAGGAGCAGAAGAAGAAGGAAGAAGAAGAACGAGAGAGAAAATTATTGGAGGAAGAAGCTCAGAGACAACTACAGTAATGTTTATACCATGATATATAATCATACTGTATTGTTGTATTTCGTGGACTATATTCATATATTCATATGTATTTCAGAAAAGAAGAAGAGGAGCAGAAGAAGAAGGACGAAGAAGAACGAGAGAGAAAGTTACTGGAGGAAGAAGCCCAGAGACAATTACAGTTAGAGAGACAGAGACAACAAGAACAAGAGTAAGTCAACAACTGTCTCAACCTTTTCTTTAAAACCCATTACCTTACAGCAAAATTTTGGACTTGTCCAAATTCAAAGATGTTGCAGACGACAAATTCAAGTAAATGATTTTTTAGCTCCACGAGCTATTGTCATGGCGTTGTGTCCGTCGTGCGTGCGTCCGTGCGTGAGTAAACTTTTCTTTAAAAATCTTCTTCTCTCAAACCAGTGAGCCAATTTTGATCAAACTTGGCAGAAATGTTCCTTGGGTGGTGTTTTACTTAGAATGCGAAAAGAATTTTGATCGGTCCAAAAATGTAGGCGTGGCATAGCAGGGCTTATCAGACTTAGAGAAATCACAAAATGATTTTTTAAAAATCTTCTTCTCTCAAACCAGAGGGACAATTTTGATCAAACTTGGCAGAAATGTTCCTTGGGTGGTGCTTTACTTAAATTGCGAAAAGAATTTTGATCGGTCCATAAATGTGGGCGTGGCAGGGCGGGGCTTATCAGACTTAAGAGAAATCACAAAATAATTCTTTAAAAACCAATCATGGAGCCAATTTTGACTAAACTTGGCAGAAATGTACCTTTGGTGACTCTATACCTTAATTGTCAGTGAAATTTTAATTGGTTCATAAATGTGGGCGTGGCAGGGCGGGGCTTATCAGACTTAGAGAAATCACAAAATAATTCTTTAAAAATCAACCATTGAGCCAATTTTAAATAAACTTGGCAGAAATGTACCTTTGGTGACGCTTTAATACCTAAATTAACAGTGAAATTTTGATTGGTCCATAAATGTGGATGTGGCAGGGCGGGGCTTATCAGAATTGGAGAAATCACAAAATAATTCTTTAAAAATCTTCTCCTCTCAAACCAGTGGGCCAGTTTAAACCAAACTGTATAAGAATGTTCCTTAAATGAACCTCTACTTTAACTGTTCAAAGAATTTTGATAGGTCAATAAATGTGGGCTTGGCAGGGCGGAGCTCATCAGAGAAATCATAAAATAATTCTTTAAAAATATATAATTCGCCCAATTTTGACCAAACTTGGTAGAAATGTACCTTGGGTGACTCTTTATTTGGCATAAATGTTCCTTGGGTGGTTTACAGTGTTTTGAAACTTTGATTGGTCTATAACTGTGGGTGTGGTAGGGCAGGGCTTATCAGAATTCTAATTCTTTAGAAATAAACCAATGGGCCAATTCAGATCAAACTTGGCAGAAATATTCCTTGGGTGACCCTTTTCCAAAATTGGCAGTGCGAGGCTTACAAGAAATCATGAGGTTATTCTTTTACTTTAGCCAGTGGAGCGATACAGGCCCTCTTGGGCCTCTTATTTTTTAGCTCACCTGAGCAGCATGCTCAAGGTGAGCTTTTGTGATCACCCTGTGTCCGGCGTGCGTCGTGCGTCGTTCGTCGTTCGTCGTCAACAATTGCTTTAAACATCTTCTCCTCCTCAACCACTGGGCCAATTCTTTCCAAACTTGGCAGAAATGTTCCTTGGGTGACCCTTTTCAAAATTGTTCGTGAATTTTTGATTCGTCAAAAATTGTGGGCGTGGCAGGGCGGGGCTTATCAGACTTAAAGAAATCATTTGGAAATTCTTCAAAAATCTTCTCCTCCTCAACCACTGGGCCAATTCTTTCCAAACATGGCAGAAATGTTCCTTGGGTGACCCTTTTCAAAACTTGTTCATGAATTTTTGATTTGTCAAAAATTGTGGGCGTGGCAGGGCGGGGCTTATCAGACTTAAAGAAATAATTTGGAAATTCTTCAAAAATCTTCTCCTCCTCAACCACTGGGCCAATTTTTTCCAAACTTGGCAGAAATGTTCCTTGGGTGACCCTTTTCAAAACTTGTTCGTGAATTTTTGATTCGTCAAAAATTATGGGCGTGGCAGGGCGGGGCTTATCAGACTTAAAGAAATCATTAGGGAATTCTTCAAAAATCTTCTCCTCCTCAACCACTAGGCCAATTCTTTCCAAACATGGCAGAAATGTTCCTTTAGTGACCCTTTTCAAAACTTGTTCGTGAATTTTTGATTCGTCAAAAATTGTGGGCGTGGCAGGGCGGGGCTTATCGGACTTAGAGAAATCATGTGAAAAATCTGTAAAAATCAATTATCAGGCCAATTTGAATCAAGCTTGGCAGAAATGTCCCTTGAGTGACTGTTTTCAACACATGCTCATGAATTTTTGATTGGGTGAAAATTGTGGGCAGGCCAGGGAGGGGCTTATCAGACTTAAAGAAATAATTTGGAAATTCTTCAAAAATCTTCTCCTCCTCAACCACTGGGCCAATTTTTTCCAAACTTGGCAGAAATGTTCCTTGGGTGACCCTTTTCAAAACTTGTTCGTGAATTTTTGATTCGTCAAAAATTATGGGCGTGGCAGGGCGGGGCTTATCAGACTTAAAGAAATCATTAGGGAATTCTTCAAAAATCTTCTCCTCCTCAACCACTAGGCCAATTCTTTCCAAACATGGCAGAAATGTTCCTTTAGTGACCCTTTTCAAAACTTGTTCGTGAATTTTTGATTCGTCAAAAATTGTGGGCGTGGCAGGGCGGGGCTTATCGGACTTAGAGAAATCATGTGAAAAATCTGTAAAAATCAATTATCAGGCCAATTTGAATCAAGCTTGGCAGAAATGTCCCTTGAGTGACTGTTTTCAACACATGCTCATGAATTTTTGATTGGGTGAAAATTGTGGGCAGGCCAGGGAGGGGCTTATCAGACTTCGAGAAATCGTAAGATAATTATTAAAAAATCTTCTTCTCCGCAACCATTGAGCTAATTCTTACCAAACTTGAAAGGAATGTTTCTTGGTTGACCCTTTTCAAAACTTGTTCGTGAATTTTTGATTTGTCAAAAATTGTGGGCGTGGCAGGGCGGGGCTTATCAGACTAAAAGAAATCTTTAGGTAATTCTTCAAAAATCTTCTCCTCCTCAACCACTTGGCCAATTCTTTCCCAACTTGACAGAAATGTTTATTGCGTGACCCTTTTCAGAATTTGTTCGTGAATTTTTGATTCGTCAAAAATTGTGGGCGTGGCAGGGCGGGGCTTATCGGACTTAGAGAAATCAAGTGAAAAATCTTTAAAAATCAATTATCAGGCCAATTTGAACCAAGCTTGGCAGAAATATCCCTTGAGTGACTGTTTTCAACACATGCTCATGAATTTTTGATTCGTCAAAAATTGTGGGCGTGGCATATCAGACTTCGAGAAATCGAAAGATAATTATTCTAAAATCTTCTCCTTCTTAACCACTGGGCTAATTATTATCAAACTTGAAAGGAATGTTCCTTGGGTGACCCTTTTCAAAACTTGTTCATGAATTTTTGATTTGTCAAAAATCGTGGGCGTGGCAGGGCGGGGCTTATCGGACGAGGAGAAATCATGTGAAAAATCTTTAAAAATCAATTATTCGGCCAATTTGAACCAAACATAGCAGGAATGTCCCTTGAGAGACTGTATTCAACACATGTTCATGAATTTTTGATTGGGTGAAAAACATCGGCTTACAGGGTGGGGCTTACCAGACTTCAAGAAATCATTAGATAATTCTTCCAAAATCTTCTTCTCCTTAACCATCAGGCAATTCGTTACCAAACTTGGCAGAAATGATCATTGGGTGACTCGTTACAATATCTGTTCGAGAATTTTTTATTCATCAAAAAATGTGGTCTTTGCGGGGCAGGGCTTATTGGACTTAACAAATTCATGAGAAAATTCTTTAAAAAAGAAATAATTGGGCTAAGTTGAACCAAACCTAACAGGAATGTACCTTGAGTGACTGTCTTCAATACATGGTTGACAATTTTTGATTAATTGAAAAAAATGTGGGCATGGCAGGGTGGGGGCTTGTTGATTTTAAAATGAGTTATGTCCTTTTGTTGAAAATTGGTATTTTTCACAACATTTACATGTGTTGTTTGGTCTGTTGACTCAGGTGAGCGATATCAGTGCCTTTCAGGCACTCTTGTCTACCTTTTTGTGTAGAAAACATTGCGGGAAATGAAGAAATTGCTTGTCACGAGCAATTTCTTTATTGTCCACAATGTTTTCCAAAGCTTTATCTTGTAGGGGGTCAAAAAGCGTCAATGTGTAGTAATGGGTTAAACAGCAAAATTTTAGATTGTTCCAGTGTGAAAGGTGCTGCAGGCTACAATTGGTTATTGAAGCAGGATTTGTAGCACAGAAAACATTGAGGCAAATTCAGGCAATAGAAGAAAATGCTGATGATAATAATTTTCTTCTATTGTCTCCATGTTTTCCCAAGTCTATTTTTAAAGAGACGTAAAAACAAGGTCTTGTTTGGGAAAGCATTAAATTGTAAAATTTTGCACCTTTTCAGTGTTCACAGAATAATGTGAAGCTGCTGTAGTTTCAGCTGCCCATTCCCACACATTGGCACTTTTAGCCGCCCCACACCCCCACCCCCCACCCCCCCCACCCATGAAGAGTTAGAGAAAACATGGTGGAAAATAAAGAAGAAATAAAATTAATAATGTCTTCATTCTCCACCAAGTTGTGAAATTTAAAAATTTCATTTGATTATGACAGACTGATTAACTTGAAGTTGAATAGGCCTACTATAGCTTAGGATGGGATATCGAGAAGTTTTGAGCCTTGCATAGAAAGAATTGCATTTCATTTGTTTTATATTTCAATATAGTCCCCTTCCAACTTCACACATTATTGTTCAATCTAGTTTGCCAATTACCAATACCCGATTTATAGAAGACAATGTCGTACGACCTTAACCCATTACTGCACAGTGATGCCTTTTCACTACCTCACAAGAAAAGGCTTTGGAAAACATTGCAGAAAATGAAGAAATTGCTTGTACCAAGCAATTTATTCGTTTCCCACAATGTTTTCTAACCCGAAATGTAAAGATTTTTAAAATTTCATCAACTTAAGATTGTCGTCTGCAATACCTTTCAAATTGGAACAGTCCAGAATTTTGTCGTCTGGTAATGGGTCAATTGCCCCTCTTCATCAGCAATCAACTCATTCTCTTTGCCTCTCTGTAATTCATTCACCCAGTGTTCCATAGTCGCAAAATAAGTGGAAGACTCCCCATGAACTGCAGATAATTGCTTTTCAATCTGCAAATACCCAGGGTTAAAACTTTTTGATATCACCTCATATTGAGCAGGGGAGAACACTGCTTTTGAGTACTTATATATCGTCGGTGCTATGACAAAATTGCGTAACAAATTAGTTACGCAATTTTGTCAGTTTTTTTTATAAATGCTTTCTACTAAGTATGTAGGCGCGCATATCCTGTCAAAACGGCGTTTCTCTACACCTATTAGAACCCTTTCAATTACCATGTGACAAAATTGCGTAACTCGATTTAGCTGACAAAAATGCGTTGTACATAGAAAAATTATTTACACGAGAGTAATAAAAGGCTGAGAAATGGCATTCTCCTATGTTTTTCTTCTACTTTGACCAATAAATGAACCGTAAGTTATGTTCAATTACCTTATTTGACCTTAAAGAAGCTGAATTGTTCATGTAGTTATTGAGTTACGCAATTTTGTCGGCACATTTTTTAAAACAGTAAAAAGTATTAAAAACGTGTTTGGCTCTCCTGAAAAAAAAAAGGTTTTCGAGCAAAATTTCTATTACGCAATTTTGTCATAGCACCGACGATATATAATAAGAGTTCACAATCAGTATTCTCCCCTGCTTAACCCTTTCCCAAACAAGACATGTTTTGATGTCCCTAAAAGGAAAGATTTGTGATCAGCATTTTCTCCTTTTGCCTCTATATTTTCTAAGTCATAATGTACACAATTTCCATATGAATTTATACCAATATTGTCCGTTGAAGCAGCTTTTGAATTAGAAAAGTCTAAACTTTTGTCGTTTGGGAAAGGATTAATATGCTTGAAGAGTTGCTTTGCATTTTTGCTCCAGCTCATTGTGATCTATTAATCTTATATTATGTCAGTCCATTAGTTCTATTCTTCTCAACTATAAATGCATTTTCAACCGGACTAAATTCAGACTTACCACAGTGTATTGTTGACAAAAGTCACAAAAGTCATTTGTCTCTCACCAATGGGTGTGAATCATCTATGTGAGAGAGTAGCTGGAGGCTCGGTTTGGATATTGTGATTGTACTGGTGCGAGAAATACCAGGAACCCACGGTTAGGTGCTCCAGCCGCCGCGATATGACCATAGAAGTTGAAAACGGCATATAACCCCAATAAAATCAAATCAAACCACAGTGTATTGCTGATGCCTAGTTGTGCACCTGTCAGTTTATAACCATGTGTAATGCTTCTTTCACTTTTGAATCACTTGCCAATGAGTTAACCCATTCCCATACATTGACACTTGACACCCCAGAGGATAAAGACACGAGAAATCATTGTGGAAAATGAAGAAATTGCTTGTGACAACAATTTCTTTATTTCCCACTTTTCAGCGAGCCGGGACTTTATGTCCGGGGAGCTAATGTCACAGTCCTAGTGTCGGCGTCAGCGTCAGCGTCGGCGTCAGCGTCGCGTCTTCAAAAACTTTAACCTGGTTTATATCTCGGGCACTATTTGAGATACAGCCTTTATACTTCACACATGGATACCTCCTGCCAAGACCTTTCATTTGGGACCATGACCTTTGACCTAGTGACCTTGACCTTGGAGTTTGACCTACTTTTAAAAAACTTTAACCTGGCCTATATCTTGGCCATTTTTACAGATACAGCCTTGATACATCACACATGGATACCTCTTAGCAGGACCTTTCATTTGGGACCATGACCTTTGACCTATTGACCTTGACCTTGGAGTGTGACCTACTTTTCAAAAACTTTAACCTGGCCTATATCTCATGCACTATTAAAGATAGAGCCTTGATATTTCACATATATGGATACTACGTACCATGACCTTGACTTTGTGACCATGACCTTTGACCTAATGACCTTGACCTTTGACCTTGGACTCTTTTTTTTGTGACAAGCTCTGGTATAGGCGAGCTACGTTGTCCACGGACAACTCTTGTTTTTCTACCCCATAAGACCCAAAAACTTTAGTTGATGAGCAAGTTTAAATCTGTTTTGAAGGAAAATTTTCATTGCATGTATTACCGTAAGCTGGAATTTTCTACCCTTTCCTGTAACCCTTTCCCGAATGTCAAACTTCTAGTTTTACATCCTCTTTGCTGTAAGAACTGTGAGTATTATCCAATGTAGTCAAAACTTGGATCAAATATCCAAATTCAGGCCTTTAGAGTGACATAAGCCCTTCAGTGCTTTCTAATGTTTTGAAATTGTTGTCTAGGATTGTTTTAAAGTTATTTTCCCTCTGTAATATGCTCCGCTCTCAAAATCAAAATTTAATCCTTTCCCAAACATCACAATATTAGACTGCTCTAATTAGAAATGAGTTGCAGAAAAGAAAAGTGCTAACGTCAAAAGAAGAAAATGTGTATTTTACAGGAAAGAAAATGTGACCCGTCGCGCTAAAAGGGACCTTATCCGAATTCCAAAATTCCAAAATTTGACAAACTTGTCAGACTCGGCGCAGGTCAACCAGATCCCGTACGCAAAAAATGAACATATAGTTAGGTTGGGAAAACATTCCGGATTTAGAAAATTACATAAAGTGAAAAGTGTCGGCCCTAGTCTGGCTGCGCGGACTGCGCAGACAGGCTAGGGTCGATATTTTTCACACACCCGATAAGGTCCTTTTTAACGCGACGGGTCACAAATATCTAGGGCAACAGGAAAAAAAATTATGGGTTGATTTTGATATGCATGAATGAGCTGCATTCATTTGCAAATCCTCATCAGTAATTTGGAAAGATATGTGATTAAATAATGGGTGTTTTGAATATCAACTATAAGATTTATACCTGATTATCGTGTTTGACTTTAACAAAAAACAAAATGGTGCGGACTGATTAAAATTAAGAGGGGCTGCAACAGAATATTGGTAAAAGGTATTGGGCTTTTGAAAATTGTTAACATTTTGTGCATTAAAGATTTTCTAAAGAAACCGAAGAGAAGGAAATGCTGGTTATCATCAAGTAACAAAGGTTTGAGTTTATTGGGGTTTTAACCCAGTTTTTCAATTGCCAGGGTCATATTGTGGCGGCTGGAGTACCTAACCATGGATTCCTGTTGTTTCTCAAACCAGTACTACCACGACACCGTTTCCAAGCCTCAAGCTGCTCGATCACTTAGGTTAACGAATTCAAACCCATTTGTGGGTGACAATTTTGTCAGAAAGGGTATTTGCCAGCCCGGGTATCCAACCCGGGTCTCGAATGTGAAGGCAGATGCGCTACCAACTGCGCTAAGGCCGCAGCCAAATAACAAAGGACATGCTTCCTGAATTATATTCATAGGATTGGAATAACTATACAAAGTAGGAGTATTGATTGCTTTGGTTTTTCAATGTGCACGTTTTAAACTTTTCCTGAATGACAAACTTTCAGGGTTGACCCACTCTCAAACTGTAACACACAAATAGATTCCTACAGTGGCGGATCCAGAGGGGGTTCGAGGGGGGGGGGGGGATGATGTGCAATGATAAGATAAAGAACCCCAATATATGCATATTGGAACCCCTCAACGAAATTCTGGATCCGCCACTGACCTACTCCTGATGGGAATCAAACTCCCTGATACAATACAATGCCTAGCAGTAATTTTTTTACCCATAATGCTTTATATGCAATTATGTTTAAATATGCTTTTCATAGCAACATTTTTTAATTTTAACAGATAGAAAATTTTGTCTTTGGTGAAGGGTTAATACAGTTTTATTGAAGTGAGAATATCCGTGTTATACTTAGAATGTTTTAAAAACATTATTTGCTGAAGCAAATTGATTGAATCACTCATAATATTTCCCAAGAGTTTCCTTGGATAACCTTTTCATTAGATTTGCGCAAAATTTAGATCTCTCAAACATATGAACACATATTTTAACCCTTTCCCATACAAGACCTGGTTTTGACATCCCTAACACAAAAGGGAAAGAAAAACATTGAGACAAAAGAAAAAACTACTGATAAGCAGCAGTTTCTCCTTTTGTCTCAATATTTTCTGTGCTATATTGTACACAAATCTCCTTTAAAATCGATATCGTCATCTACAGCAGCTTTTAAATTGAACCACCCTAGAATTTTGTCGTTTGGAATAGGGTTAAGCACACTGAAACTGAACTGTATGAGAAAGGACTAAAATTGGCAAGATGAAATTTCACTCTTGATCAGTCTGCTGCATGCATGACCATGCTGGTTACTTTCAGCATTTATGTATGTATGTCATTCCCCTACATGCATAACCCACTACCAAACAACAAAATTGTAGGGTGGTCCAAATTGAAAGATCCTGCAGAGGACAATTTTTAAGTGAATGAAATATAGCAAATTTTGGTCTTTTGGGGTAGAAAATATTGTGGGAAATGAAGAAATTGCTTGTCACAAGCAATTTCTTCATTTTCCACAACGTTTTCTAAAGCCTTTTTCTTTAGGGGAGTCAAAAGGAGTAAATGTGTGGTAATGGGATAATTGGCAGGGGATACTGTATAGTCCAACAGGGTAGTTCAATGTTATGGCCCTGGTCATCTATCTGTCTGTCCATCAATCCCTCTGTTAGCAATATCTTGTGTATGCCTGTGTACAATTTCAATTGCAATTTTATCAAGCTTGACTCGTTGAATCTTCAGGATGTTGTGCTTTCCCTCTTTTGCACATGCTTCTGTGACCGTTATATCAGCATCAAGGCAAAGATTTGTTACTCCAGTGATTTTTTATACGCCCGTCGAAGACGGGACGTATTATGGGATCACCCGTGATGTCCGGCGTCCGGGCGTCCGGGTGTCCGGGCGTCCGGGCGTCCGGCGGCGTCCACTTCTTTGTCCGGAGCATAACTCTGTCACCTTAAGTCCGATTGACTTTAAACTTGGCAGTTATATTCTTCTCATCATTACGGAGTGCAGTGCACAAGAACCATAACTCTACCTGGCTTATTTTTTGAGTTATTGCCCTTTGTTGTTTTCAAACTTGAATCTTGTCCGGAGTATATCTCTAAAAGTATAATAGCTAGGATCATGAAACTTCATGGGTGTATAGATCTCACCAAGGGGGAGTGCAGTGCATAAGAACCATAACTCTACCTGGCTTATTTTTTGAGTTATTGCCCTTTGTTGTTTTTCATACTTGAATCTTGTCCGGAGTATATCTCTAAAAGTATAATAGCTAGGATCATGAAACTTCATGGGTGTATAGATCTCACCAAGGGGGAGTGCAGTGCACAAGAACCATAACTCTACCTAACTTTTTTTTTGAGTTATTGCCCTTTGTTGTTTTTCATACTTGAATCTTGTCCGGAGTATATCTCTAAAAGTATAATAGCTAGGATCATGAAACTTCATGGGTGTATAGATCTCACCAAGGGGGAGTGCAGTGCACAAGAACCATAACTCTACCTGGCTTATTTTTTGAGTTATTTCCCTTTGTTGTTTTTCATACTTGAATCTTGTCCGGAGTATATCTCTAAAAGTATTATAGCTAGGATCATGAAACTTCATGGGTGTATAGATCTCACTAAGGAGGAGTGCAGTGCACAAGAATTTTAACTCTACCTAGCCTATATTTTGAGTTATTGCCCTTTGTTGTTTTCATACTTGAATCGTCCAGGGCATATCTCGAAAAGTATAATAGCTAGGACCATGAAACTTTTACCAACCCGCTCCCCCTGTTGACATAAAGCAGTGTTACGGGCGTATCTTGTGACAGTTTGACACCTTGTTTACAATTTAAAGACTGTGAGTCCTGGGGACTCACTAGATTCCATATCAATGAGTCCAGCTACTAGCTTAGTGAGTCCAATACACTATTTTTAATAGGAAATCTGTAAAATTTGTTGCATCTTGGGACTCGCTAGAATTAAAACTTTGCATCCTAAAGACCAAATTATGAGTAAAAGAAGCAGGATGCGCAGGTAAAAAAATCACTGTACTCTGAAAATTGTTTAGTGGAATTATTACCCTTTTCGGGCTTAAGAAATAATAGTGTTTTATGTGCATCTGCCAATTATATCTTTGATAACTCACACCGTACAACCGGCTGCGTCGAAGACAGATGAGAGTCGTCAAAGACAGATTCGGCGACTGATGTCAGGTGCACGGTAGGTCAAATTAATTAATTCTTATAAATCAACGAAAGGATCTATGGAATTGTATAGTTAATAAATACACGTGCAAATGTTCAGTGCTTCTACAAAATAAACCTTTCCACGTACCCCTCGCAAATAAGGCCACAGTCATTGATTATTTCGGAGGTTTCCCACAAAAAAATGCGAAATTTGACTTCGTGGTCGAATATTTCGCATATCTCTCAATATGTACCAGTTTAACTTGTACACGATTACAGTTTAACCAACCAACGATCATTCGTCCAAATTTGAAGTCGTAATTCCAAACAATAAACGAACTGTGTGTCCTGAAAGACGACATGTAGTCCAAAAAATGTTGCCTCTCTGGACAGATTGCATTTTACGGAGTTGCTGGAGAAGACAGATAGGGAAATATTTGATTGTCGACGTCGACAGATCTGCATTGACTTATGCAATCGTTGCTAACTAGTTATAGGTGTATAAAATGGATTTGATGAATCGCCGCTACAGAGAAAAGATGCGTGATACCCCTCTCCCCCATAAAAAACAACAAACGAACAAACAACAACAACAACAAACAAACAAAAAAAACAAACATCAAATATTTGTGTTAGTGAGATTATTATACCATTTCCAGTTGATTAAATGAAACGCATGATTGTGAATATTATAAACGAAATGAAAATGTATCGTGGATTGACTGGCTTTTAGCTCCACTGGCCGAAGGCCAGCGGGGCTTATGCCATGGCCCTGGGTCCGTCGTGCGTGCGTCCGTCCGTACAACTTTTTCTTTAAACATCTTCTTCTCCAAAACTACTGGACCAATTTTAACCAAATTTCACGTGAATCTTCCTTGCATTAATCTATTACAAATCCCTTCCAAATGTACAGTTCTCCATTAGATTCATTGAAAAAAAATGATCGGGTGAAACACATATGCTTTTTTGTTTTGCTATATGAAACATAGTGTAATTTTAAGAAAAATAAAAATAAAAAAAAAAAAAAACATAACCACTTATTTGATGTCATTGTGGTGAACATGATTCTTCTTAGGATAGAACTCTAATATAGGGCCTATTCCTTCAAGAATTTCGTAGTTTACACGTCTAGAGTCTAAAGGCTAGTGGGACGATACAGGGCCATCATGACCCTCTTGTCGATACCCTTACGAACCCGGAAAAACGATGGGGAACATAAGGAGTTACCCTGAAAATGTGAGCCGAACCACACAAATTTTACCTATTTAGTCTACAGAAATCCCATTTTCGCAGATATTTATTGAACAAAAGTTGAAAATACAGTGACTGTAAAACGCAAGGTAAGTAGACCGGTTTTCCGTGACCTTTCATATCTCTAGGTTTGAAGAGTATTTTTGTCCAGCATGGCCTAAAAGGTATGCAACATGCAAAAGGGAGGACAACTTGGTTTATACAAATGGAATTAGTTTATAAATGCCCTAGGCTTTTGCGATTTCTAACTCATTACCGTTTTCAATAACTTTTTAGCTGCTACTTTGTTTTTAAATCCACTTCCAGCTAACCTGTGACGAATTTCCGCCTTTCCAGCTTCAAACTATTTTCTAATCGGTCAAGTATTACCATAATCTCGACACAAACACGATTATTTACAGTTTTTCTTTAATTTCCATCCAACGTTTCGCTCTTATGGGCTTCTTCAGTGATCATAATTGTTGAAGTAATTCTTGAATTTTCGTGTCACGTGATACCATACAATGTTACCTCTCAATAAATGGTCAATTCCATTGTCAAAACGATGAAACAAAATACAAATACAATGTATACACTTGGGCCCGATTGTAAAAAACAACTTGTGTTAGCCCTGACAAAGAGATAAAATACATGTTTTTGTTAGATATCCTTATAACAACAAAGTAAATTAACCAAAACAGGTTTATAATCATTTGGTTAACGCTAACCAATGTTTATAAACCAATCTTGTATAAATACAATCGGAATATTGGGTTAGGGGTTGAGGATTCAGTTCCCGAAAAGCACCACAAATCCCTGAAAAGTTTCACCCATTGTCCCGGATTTCATTGAAAAAAAATATGGTATGTACATGCATATATAGTGGACACTCGTTATGTCGACATCGGGTAAATCGAATTTCCGCTTAAGCCGAAGTAAAAATCTGGCCCCGTCCTCACCAATAGAAATCAAAAAGTTCAATGAAATAATTTTGAAGTAAAATCGGTCATTGAAATTTAGTACAAAAAGGATAGAAATTGCTCGTTTCGATATGTACTATATTTCAATTATGAACGCACTTGATAAGCAATAAAAATGGTCAAATGGCATTAATTCGTAATTGAACAAAATAAGATGAGTCGAACTTCGGATATGTGGAGATATTTTGGCGGCACATCTTAATTCGACACGATGAGTGTCGACTCGATGTCAATCTACATTGTTTCCATATGTTATTTTGAATCCGACATTAGAAATAGCCACTTTTTATGTGTATACATAATTCAATGCAGATCTGTCGACGTTGACAATCAAATATTTCCCTATCTGTCTTCTCCAGCAACTCCGTAAAATGCAATCTGTCGAGAGAGGCAACATTTTTTGGACTACATGTCGTCTTTCAGGACACACAGTTCGTTTATTGTTTGGAATTACGGCTCCACATTTGGACGAATGATCGTTGGATGGTTAAACAGTAATCGTGTACAAGTTAAACTGGTTCATATTGAGAGATATGCGAAATATTCGACCACGAAGTCAAATTTCGTAACTTTTTGTGGGAAACCTCCGAAATAATCAATGACTGTGGCCTTATTTGCGAGGGGTACGTGGAAAGGTTTATTTTGTAGAAGCACTGAACATTTGCACGTGTATTTATCAACTATACAATACCATAGATCCTTTCGTTGATTTATAAGAATTAATTAATTTGACATACCGTGCACCTGACATCAGTTGCCGAATCTGTCTTCGACGACTCTCATCTGTCTTCAACGCAGCCGGTTGTACGGTGTGTAACTTTAATTCTACTTGAGCTATTGCTTTGAGACATTGCACATACTCCTGTGACCATATCAGAATCGGGCAAAACATTTATTACTTTGACATATGATTAATTGATGTTAAACTTTTCGGAGTTAACATTTTTCACTTTCCAGCACTTGATAGTCATGCTTTCCTGACATCCCACAGCTCTTATTTAATTATGTTCATCCCTTCTATGGAAAAAGATCCTAATTAGGTAAAGACTTTGGAAAACATTGTGAAACATTGTGAAAAATGAAGAAATTACTTTTCCATTTCCCACAATGTTTCTACCCCAAAAGACAAAGAAAAATATGTTTCATTTAATTCATTTCCACATGTTGATGCGTTTTGACGCCATACAAAATACTGCCTTTGGAAAACAAAACAGAAAAAGGATAGTTTACTTGTGACAGGCAATTTCGTTATTTCCCATAATGTTTTTTAAGGAGGAACACAAAAATACAACATTTTATTCTCTTTGAAATGCTGTGTGGAACATGTTTGAATTAGGAACAGTACAAAATTTTGCCATCTGATAATAGGTATCAAAGTTATGATTATTACTGTTATGGGGCAAACAAACAAAATTTTTTGACTACTCAAATTTGCTGCAACTTTCATTTTCCAGCAGTAAACCCTTTCCTAAACAACCAATTTTTAGGGTGGTCCAATTCGAAAGTTGCTGCAGACGAAAACATGATTATTATTAAAGGCAGTATTAATGTAGAATATAGTTAAGAAAATATTGAGGCAAAAGAAGAAACTGCTGGTTATCAGCAGTTTCTTCTTTTGCCTCAATGTTTTCCCAAGCCTTTTCTGTTAGGGACGTCAAAACCAAGTCTTGTTTGGGAGAGGGTTAAATGTTATGATGAATTGATCTTCAACTTCATGGTTGCCAAAATGATTATTGTAATTATATGTAAATTACAGAATGATGGTCTGTTGCCAATAATTCACAAGTTTCATCTCCCACTTAGCAGGAAAAATTCTAAATCCTTTCCCAAAATAATGACAAAAGTAAAAAATAGAAAATTTGTATGCTATAACACAAAGAACAATGTGTTTGAATAGGATAATGTGTGCACGCTCAGAACTTGTGAGTGAGCTTCCGGACATAATGTGTTTGAATAAGATAATGTGTGCACGCTCAGAACTTGTGAGTGAGCTTCCGGACTTGAAATTCATCCTGTCTGTAACTTTGCTCTTCTTTTGTCCCTTTGTTATGCATTCGATCTATACAGCGATCTTCCCATTACACTTTCAACCACTGGATGTTTACGACATTGGTCAAAAAATCTGACGTCAGATGAATCTCATTAGGGGTGGACAACCTTAATGTCAAGGTCACTGTTTGAAGGTCAAGTTCTCAGCCCAAGGTTGATACTTGGCAAGTGTTAAGGTGCAATAAAATTAATAAGCCTGATAAGACAAAGGGTTGCTATTATGGGATTAGATGTTTTCGTGAAATATGAGAAAGATGCCATTAACAATATTGGCTAATAATAAATTATTGCCTTTAATGCAGTGAATTGTTTTGAATGTGTTGCAACACATAGTGTAAACCCATTGCCACATATTGACACTTTTTGACGCCCTACAAAATAAGGGCTTGGAAATCAGTTTGACAAGCTATTTCTTCATTTCTCTCAATGTTTTCTAACCGAAAAGACGAAAAAAGTGTAAATTCTCATTCGCTTGAAATTGTCATTTGAATTTGGACCAATCGAAAATTTTGCCGTCTGGTAATTGGTTAACATGGGAGCATCAGCTTGTGCTAGTTTGATAATAGAGATGAATACAATGCCTGAAGCTAGAATAGGGAAAGGGTCGTAATTATTAGATTTTCTTATAAAATATGTGGAAGGCCTCATTAATGATGTTGGCTAATAACTTCCATAATGTAGTGAATTGCTAACCCTTGTCATGCTATATTCTGATCAATTTCGATATAATTAACGCCCTGATTTTGACATCTTGGAAAACCAGCATTTTCTCCTTTATCTCTCTTTATCGATTTTCTTAGTGGTAACAAACAAATATCCTGAATCCTGATCTTGATGAAACATATTTTGTCAACAAGTTACGTAACACTATATTAGACTACCCAAACATTTGCTGTTTGGGAAAGGGTCAACCCATTACCATGCCCTCTGACGCCCAACAAGATAAATAAAAGACTTTGTAAAACATTGTGGAAAATGAAGAAATTAGAATTTTATTCGTCTGAAATAGTTGTCTGTAACATCTTAGATTTTGAACCAGTCTAAAATTTGCTGTTTGGTTATGGGTTAAGGAATAAATTCATACATTAAATAGGTTGTGAAAGTGCTAACATAATTATCTGAATTTATTCTGCCTGGCAAGGGTTACAATACATTCTATCTCATGTTATTGATTTTTGTTTTACAGACAACAGATCAGAGCTGCCCTCAATCAACAAACAGCTCAACAGTTTAAACAATACGCTGAACAACAGTGTCCGGGAAATACAAAACAGGTTAGTGAGAAATTATTGTTGTTATTATACCCCCCAAATTCAATTTGGGGGGTATATAGGAGTCAGCTTGTCCGTTGGTCTGTTGGTCCGTTGGTCGGTCTGTAGCTTTTTTGTCCGCTCTATTTCTCCTAAACTACTGGTCCAATTTTATTCGAACTCCACATGTGAGCTCATTACCAAGTGGAGATGTGCATATTATATTTTGGTTACGGTCCATTGATTTTTAGCTCCACTGGCCTTTCAGGCCAGCGGGCTATTGTCATGGCGGTGTGTCCGTCGTGCGTGCGTCCGTCCGTCCGTCCGTCCGTAAACTTTTTCTTTAAAAATCTTCTCCTCAGAAACTACTGGATGGATTTCAACCAAACTTCACAGGAATGATCCTTGGGTGACCCTCTCTCAGATTCCTACAAAGGGTTTGGATTGAATCAGAATAACTTGAGTTATCTGCCCTTGAACATCAAAAAAAGCTGGTTTTGACCTTATTTTTTACTCTAAAATCTACAAATATTAACCAATCAAGACAAAACTTGGACATAATATATATAAGCATGATATCCTGCCTGGGTTTAATTTTCAGCTTGATCGGAATTTTACATCATGAGTTATGTGCCCTTGAATTTGACAAAATTTCCATTTTCGACTTTGTTTTCACTCTAACAACCATAATTATTAACCAATCAAGATGATATTTGGAGAGAATCTTGTTGACAACAAGATCTTGCTTTTGTGTAATTATCAGGATGATTGCATTGCTACAAACTGAGTTATGTGCCCTAGAAATTGACAAAATTTCAGTTTTCAACACTTTTTTCACTTATGTGGCCACATGTATAGATTAATACTGACAAAATTTGGACAGACCATAAGATCTTGCTCGAGTTTAATATTCAGCTTGATTATTGTGGTGTTCAAGACATAAATTATCAAGTCAAAATCATATTTTTAGATCAGAATGTCTTTATTTTCATGACCACTATGTTACATACACAATCGCAACTTCTTGAACTAATTATCATAAAGAAAAACAACTCTTACTGAACTTTAAATTGCTCATATCAAAAGTTACTTCCCTTAGTCTACCACAGTTATTAACTCACATATTGAATTATGTGCCCTTGAATTTGGCATAATGACAGTTTTCAACTTTATCATCACTCTAAAAATCTCCAAAATATTAGTCAATCATTTACCTTCTTTTCGCTTTGACCACATAATTGCTTCTCTTTACTTTGTTTCTGCTCTAAGAATCGCAAGAATTTAAAAATGTATCAGTTTAAGCATTTAGATAAACCCTTTGTCAATTATTTTATAGTAAACCACAAGAAATTCAGGCCTGTGGAGCGACTCAAGACCTTCAGGTCTTTCTAGTTGACTGAGTTATGGCCCTTGAGTGAATTTTCTTGTCCGCTCAATTTCTCGGATACTAATGGACGGATTTCATAAAACTTTACAGTTATGCTTAGTAGCTCTCAAATATGTGCATATTAAATTCTTGTGATGTTTCATTGATTTTTGACTGAGTTATGGCCCTTTGCTGAAAATTGCCATTTTACGCAAAATCAACGTGTGTTGATTGGTTTTTCGATTTTTTGTCCACTCTATTTCTCATAAACTACTGGACCAATTTTGTTCAAACATCACATGTGAGCTCATTACTAAGTTGAGATGTACATAGTATATTTTGGTCATGGTCCATTGATTTTTCACAGAGTTATGGCCCTTGAGTGAATTTTCTTGTCCGCTCAATTTCTCAAATACTAATGGACGGATTTCAAAAGAAAAATACAGTTATACTTAATAGCTCTCAAATATGTGCATATTAAATTCTTGTGATGTTTCATTGATTTTCGACTGAGTTATGGCCCTTTGCTGAAAATTGCCATTTTACGCAAAATCAACGTGTGTTGATCGGTTTTTCGATTTTTTGTCCACTCTATTTCTCATAAACTACTGGACCAATTTTATTCAAACTTCACATGTGAACTCATTACTAAGTGTAGATGTGCAACAACGCTTTTGGGGGGTATGATCACTTTCAGTGATATTCTAGTTTGTTGTTGTTTACATCATAATGGGGGACTGTACCCTCAATCAACAAACAGCTCAACAGTTTAAACAATACGCTGAACAACAGTGTCCAGGAAATATAAAACAGGTTGGTGGGAAATTATTGTTGTTATTTGTTGTTGTTTACATCATAATGGGGGACTGTACCCTCAATCAACAAACAGCTCAACAGTTTAAACAATACGCTGAACAACAGTGTCCAGGAAATATAAAACAGGTTAGTGGGAAATTATTGTTGTTATTTGTTGTTGTTTATTAGCTCACCTTAGCACGAAGTGCTGAGGATGAGCTATTGTGATCGCTCATCGTCCGTCTGTCCGTCTGTCTGTCCACAATTACTAAGAAATCTTCTCCTCCCAAACTATAAGGCCTAGAGTCTTGAAATTTTGTGTGTAGAATCATCTCAAGGCCCTCTACCCAAATACTTCAAATTATTGTGATACAAGGAATATTGGCCCTATGTTGTTGGTATCAAATTTCATATAGAGACAAAGAAGGAAATCTTTCTACAATCTTCTTCTCCTGAACCGTTTGGCCTAGGGCTTTGAAATTTTGTGTGTAGAATCATCTTAAGGCCCCCTACCAAAATACTTAAAATTATTGTGATACAATGAAAATTGCCCCTATGTTGTGTGTATCGAATTTCATATAGGGACAAAGGAGGAAATCTTGTACAATATTCTTCTCCTTAACCGTTTGGCCTAGAGCTTTGAAATTTTGTGTGTAGAATCATCTCAAGGCCCTCTATCAAAATACTTTAAATTATTGTAATAAAAGGATAATTGACCCTATGTTGTAGGTATCGAATTTCATATAGGGACAAAGAACGAAATCTTGTACAATCTTCTTCTCCTGAACCGTTTGGCCTAGAGCTTTGAAATTTTGTGTGTAGAATCATCTCAAGGCCCTCTATCAAAATACTTTGAATTATTGTGATACAAGGATAATTGACCCTATGTTGTGGGTATCTAATTTCATATAGAGACAAAGAAGGAAATCTTGTACAATCTTTTTCTCCCAAACTGTTTGACATAAGGCTTTTGAAATTTTGTATGTAGAATTGTCTCATAATGATCGATACAATCTTCTCCAATTCTGTTTATCAGAGATCCTTAAGGTAAATTTTGCACTTCCCATGGAAGTATAACTCTCTACTACCCGCATTGTTTAAATTGTTTTCTTTCACGAACGTTGTCCAGAAGTTGTCTATGTGAGATGAGACAAAAAATTATCATCTTGATGATCTCTAAGGTGAGCGATATAGGGCCATCTTGGCCCTCTTGTATCAAAATCGGGGACTGTGCCCTGAATCAACAAACTGCTCAACAGTTTAAAGGGGGAATGGCACTTAAAATCATGCAAATTTTTCGAGAACTTCGTACAAAATAAATATGTATTATGAAAATATAGCCTTTAAATTGCATCTATGCCAGATCTTAGCTTTCTATCTTGTGTATTGGCTAGGATGTCGACGGATTTAAAACCCCGTATGTTCCATTATTGTAAATATTATCCCCGGGACAAAAAATCATGGGGTTTTAAATCCGTCGACATCTATGCCAATACACAAGGTAGAAAGCTAAGATTTGGCATATATGCCTTTAAAGACCATATTTTAATAATATATATTTATTTTTTTGTACGAAGTTCTCGGAAAATTTGCAAGATGTTAAGTGTTATTACCCCTTTAAACAATACGCCGAACAACAGTGTCAGGGAATTTCCGAAATATTAAGATGTAGTACATGTACTATTATTATGCCCCCTTTCGAAGAAAATGGGAGTATCCCCAGAGAAAATATGGATTGAAATTTCACTGATATTTCAGTGAGATTTCAGTGAAATATCAGTGAAAGAAAGGGGCAAAATAACAGTGAAATTTCACCAAAATCTCAGTGAAATTTCACCAAAATTTCAAAGAATTTTCAGTGAATTTCATCAAAATTTCGGTGAAATTTCACCAAAATTTTGCCAAGGTTCTGATGAAATTGAAATTATGGATTGAAATTTCAGTGAAATATCTGTGAAAAATAGTGAAATAACAGTGAAATTTCAGTGAAATATAGTGAAATTTCAGTGAAATAACAGTGAAAGAAAGGGGCAAAATCTCAGTGAATTTTCACCAAAATATCAGTGAATTTCACCAAAATTTCAGTGAATTTTCACCAAAATCTCAGTGAATTTTCACCAAAATTTCAATGAATTAACAGTGAATTTCATCAAAATTTCAGTAAAAATAATATTTGGTTTACCAGGCTCAATTTCTGTCCTACCCTATCTTATATGGTTTGGGGTAGAGATAGAAATCAAATTTCTTGTAAAAAGAATTGACAAGGTGTCAAGAAAAACAAGCAGCAGGTGTGTGGGACAGCAGTCCCCCATCATAAATTAGTCTAAAACAAAGCAAAACATTTATTGTGCCCATTATTCCAGAGGTGCGTCCAAAGATTTGTTATGATACTAAAATCTATGTTTACACATGATAATTTCTTTAGCCCTATAAAATTATGTCTAATTACATGTCCTTAGAATTCAGCTGTGAAGACAAATATGACTATGTCATTTACCAAAATCTTTACAAAAGGCAGTTTGAATAATGCCATTAAAGTCACTTATATCTAAACCACGAAAACCAATGACAACTGTAATAATATATGCAATCAGGATGAAATTAAATGAATTACACAAAAGAACACTTCAAAGATAAACTAAAGATGTAATTCTTTGTTTATGCTTACACTGGTTTTTGCTTAAACATCAATAATACCTGAAAATACTTTGAACAATTCAAATTCTCTGCCACATGGTTGAAATCACCAAAGCACTCCAAATCTACTTCCAACTATGTGCCCGAGATGTTGCGATTGTAAAAAGGATTTTACTGAAATTTCGTTGAAATTTCACTGAAATTTCACTGAAATTCAAGTCTCAAACAAGAAAAAAATTCACTGAAATATCAAAATTTTAATTACTTTAGCCCTATAAAATTATGTCTAACATGTCCTTAGAATTCAGCTGTGAAGACAAATATGACTGTCATTTACCAAAATCTTTACAAAAGGCAGTTTGAATAATGCCATCAAAGTATGCACAAATATATCTAAACCACGAAAACCAATGACAACTGTAATATTATTATGCAATCAGGATGAAATTAAATGGATTACTCAAAAGAACACTTCAAAGATAAACTAAAGATGTAATTGTTTGTTTATACTTACACTGGTATTTGCTTAAACATCAATAATGCCTGAAAATACTTTGAACAATTCAAATCTCTGCCACATGGTTGAAATCACCAAAGCACTCCAAATCTACTTCCAACTATGTGCCCGAGATGTTGCGATTGTAAAATGGATTTTACTGAAATTTCACTGAAATTTCACAGAAATTTCACTGAAATTTCACTGTTATTTCATTGAAATTTCACTGAAATTCAAGTCTCAAACAAGAAAAAAATTCACTGAAATATCAGAATTTTCCATCAAAATTTCACTGAAAATTCACTGAAATTTGGTCATTTTGCTGAGATTCAGCAATATTTAAGCATTTCACTGAAATTTCACTGAAATTTGGTGAAATTTCAGTGAAATTTCAATTGCATTTTCACTGGGGATATTGTTTTGCAAGTGTAGGTCGTCGGTCGGTCGATAGACCAAACCTTGTCCGGAGGATAACTTGAAAAGTATTAATGGTAGAATCATTTAACTTCATAGGTGGATAGATCTCATTATGGAGAGGTGCAGTGCACAAGAACTGTTATCCTGCCAATCAAGTTTTGGAGCTATTGCCCTTTGTTGATTTCCAAACTTAATTCTTGTCCAGAGCCTAAGAAAACTTTAACCTGGCCTATATATTATGCCCTGTTACATATACAGCCTTGATATTTCAAACATGGATACCTACTACCAAGATCTTTCACATTTGACCTTGTGACCTTGACCTTGGGAGTTTGACTTACTTTTAACAAACTTGAACACAGCTTCTATCTCATGTCATTTTACACAATACAGCCTTGATATTTCACATATAGACACCTCCTACCATGACCTTTCACACTTGACTATGACTTTGGTGCTTGTGACCTGGACCTTGGAGTTTGACCTAATTTTAAAAAAGAAATATCCTGGCCTCTATCTCATGTCCTTTTACACATACATTCTTGATATTTCACACATGGACACCTTACCGAGACTGTTCTCGTTTGACCATGACCCTGGACCTTGTGACCTTCACCTTGGAGTTAGACCTACTTTTAAAAACTTTAACCTGGCGTCTATGATTGTCTATCATATACCTTTTTACACATACAGCCTCGATATCTCAAACATGGACACATCCTACCAAAACTTTTCACATTTGACCTTGGACCTTGTGACCTTGACCTTCGAATTTGACCTACTTTTAAAAAACTTAAACAGGGCCTATATCTCATGTCATATTACACATAAAGCCTTGATATTTTACACGTGGACACCTCCTACCAAGACCTTTCACATTTGACTATGACCTTGTGACCTTGACCTTGGAGTTTGACCTACTTTTAAAAAACTTTAACCTGGGCAATTTATCATGTCCAATTACACATTCAGCATTGATATTTCTCACTTGGACACCTCCGACCAAGACCTTTCAAATTTGACCATGACCTTGTGACCTTGACCTTGGTGTTTTACCTACTAAAAGGTTTACGAACTGAGAATGAAATGCAGAGCCAGAGGCGAAATTTGAAAAGTGCCAGTAATTCCTAAACTTTGTTACATTTCCATACCAAATACAAACATAAGCATTTTGTATGGCTTAGAATTTTGAATTAGAGCATACTTATGGAAATATTTGACAAAAATGTTCTAAATTACCTCCCTTGCATATGAATATAGAATAAAGTAATATTTGTGAATTATTTTCTTCTTGAATTATAATCTTGAAATCCGGCATGGTGAATCAACTTATGTGAAGTGTATTTACAAGTGTGTGTAATTTGATGCATTTCGTATGGCTAGAAAGTGGTGTTTTCATTCTCAGTTCGTAAACCTTAAAAAAAATTTAACCTGGTCTATATTTCATGTGCTTTTACACATGCAGCCTTGATATTTCACATATGGACACCCCCAACCAAGGCATTTCACATTTGACCATGACCTTGGACCTTGACCTTGGAGTTTGACCTACTTTTAAAAAGCTTTAACCTGGCCTATATCTACTGTCCTATTACACATACAGCCTTGATATTTCACACATGGACACCTCCTACCAACATCGTTCACATTTGACAATGACCTTGGACCATGTGACCTTGAATTTGACCTACTTTTAAAAAACTTTAACCTGGCCTATATTTCATGTGCTTTTACACTTATAGCCTTGATATTTATGCCCCCTTTCGAAGAAAATGGGGGTATATTGTTTTGCAAGTGTCGGTCGGAAGGTCGGTCGGTCGGTCGGTCCGTATGTCGGTCGGTCTGTCCGTAGACCAAACCTTGTCCGGAGCATAACTCAAAAAGTATTAAAGGTAGAATCATGAAACTTCATAGGTGGATAGATCTCATTATGGAGAGGTGCAGTGCACAAGAACCGTAACTCTGCCGATCAAATTTTTTGAGTTATTGCCCTTTGTTGATTTTATAACTTGAATCTTGTCCGGAGCTTACCTCAAAAAGTATGTAAGGTACAATCATGAAACTTTACAGGTGGATAGTTCTCATTGTGGAGAGGTGCAGTGCACAAGAACCGTAACTCTGCTGATCAAATTTTTTGAGTTATTGCCCTTTGTTGATTTTCAAACTTGATTCTTGTCCAGTGCATAACTCAAAAAGTATGTAAGGTAGAATCATGAAACTTTACAGTTGGATAGATCTTATTATGGAGAGGTGCAGTGCACAAGAACCGTAACACTGCCGATCAAATTATTTGAGTTATTGCCCTTTGTTGATTTTATAACTTGATTCTTGTCCGGAGCACAACTCAAAAAGTATGTAAGGTAGAATCATGAAACTTTACAGGTGAATAGATTTCATTATGGAGAGGTGCAGTGCACAAGAACCAAAACTCTGCCAATCAATATCTTGGAGTTATTGCCCTTTGTTGATTTTTACACTTAATTCTTAACCTTGCCTATATCTCGTGTCCTTTTACACATACAGCCTTGATATCTCACACATAGATACCTCCTATCAACATCGTTCACATTTTACCATGACCTTGGACCTTGTGACCTTGACCTTGGAGTTTGACCTACTTAGAAAAAAATTAAACCTGGCATATATCTCATGACCTTTTACAAATACAGCCTTGATATTTCACACATGGACACATCTTACCAAGACCTTTCACAATTGACCATGACCTTGGACTTTGTGACCTTGACCTTGGAGTTTGACCTACTTTTAAAAAACTTTAACCTGGCCGATATATCATGTCCATTTTCACATACAGCCTTGATATTTGACACATGGAAACCTCCGACCTAGACCTATCACATATGACTATGACCTTGGACCATGTGGCCTTGACCTTGGAGTTTGACCTACTTTTAAAAAAAATAAACTGGGCCTATATCTTATGTGCTATATTACACATACAGCCTTGGTATTTCACACACGGACACATCTTACCAAGACTTTTCACATTTGACCATGACCTTGGACCTTGTTACCTTGACCTTGGACTTTGACCTACTTTAAAAAAAACTTTAACCTAGCCGATATATCACATCCTTTTACACATACAGCCTTGATATTTGACACATGGACACCTACGACCAAGACCTTTCACATTTGACCATGACCTTGAACCTTGTGACCTTGACCTTGGTGTTTGACCTTCTTTAATAATACATTAACCTGGCCTATATTTCATGTCATTGTACATATACAGCCTTGATATTTCACACATGGTCACTCCCAACCAAGATATTTCACTTTTGACTATGACCTTGGACCTTGACCTTGGAGTTTGACCTACTTTTAGAAATATTCAACCTAGCCTTTATCTTATGTTCTATTACACCTACAGCCTTGATATTTCACACATAGACACCTCCTACCAAGACCTTTCACATTTGACCATGACCTTGAATATTGCAACCTTGACCTTGGAGTTTGACCTACTTTTAAAAAGACTGAAACCAGGCATATATATCATGTCCTTTTACCCCTACAGCCTTGATATTTCACACATGAACACCTCCAACCAAGACCTTTCACATTTGGCCATGACCTTGACCTTGGTATTTGGCCTACTTTTAAAAACTTTAACCTGGCCAATGTTTCATTTTACTTTTACATATACAGCTTTGATATTTCACACATAGACGCCTCCTACCAAGACCTTTCATATTTGACCATGACCTTGGACCTTGTTAACTTGACCTAGGACTTTTATCTACATCAAATGTAGGCCCTTGAGGGGGCATATATGTTTTACAAACATCTCTTGTTCACACATGGACACCTCTTACCAAGACCATTCACATTTTACCATGACCTTGAACCTTGTGACCTTGATGTTGGAGTTGGACCAATGTAAAAGGTAGGCCCTTGAAGGGGCATGTATGTTTTACAAACATCTCGTGCGATGTACAAGTTTGCATGTGTCATTGTCTTCTAAGAATTGTTAGTTTCTGGTATTCATCAAAAGACAGCCTGTCATGATCAGTCCAGTGAGCCAATTTCTTTAATGCACATTCCAGAATTTTCCGAAATCAATACCTCTTTAGCTTTGATTGTTTACAATAGATGAGATGCTGGTAACATGAACCAATTTCAAAGCAAGTTTTCGGATTTTTGATTTGTCAAAGAATATTGTGTACAAATTTTTGTCGTCTATACATGTAGCAGCTTTTTAGCTCACCTGAGCATGAAGTGCTTGAGGTGAGTTATTGTGGTCACTTTAAGTCCGACCGTCCGGCCGGCCGTCAACAATTTGGGTGTTTACACTCTAGCATCCACAAAAATGAGGCATTCTTGATCAAACTTGGCCAAAACAAGTAGGATCATAAGTTCTCAGACAAGATTTATTATGGGCCTGATCGGACCAGAATCTGCGGAGTTATCTTCCCTTGAATGTCAAAAAATGCTGTTTTTAACATTGTTTACACTCTAGCATCTACAATTATAAATCAATCAAGACAAAACTTGGACCTAATGTTGGAGACTATAAGATCTAGGATGAGTTCAATTTTCAGTCTGATCTGACCAGAAAGACGAGAGTTATGTGGCCTTGAATTTGATAAAATTGCCGTTTTCAGCTGTTTTTTTCGACCTAGTTTGCACTCTAGAATCTACAATAATTTATTGATCAATCATAGAATCTACAATTATTTATCAATCAAGACAAAACTTGGACACAATGCTGGGGTAATAAGATCTCTGATGAGTTCGATTTTCAGTCTGATCTGATCAGAAAGTCGAGAGTTATGTGTCCTTGAATTTGACAAAATTGCTGTTTTTGACTGTTTTCTACCTTGTTTACACTCTATATTTTACAATTATTGATCAATCAAGATAAAACTTGGACACAATGAAAGGGATCATAAGATCCCGGATGAGATTGATTTTCAGTCTGATTTGATCAGAAAGCCGAGAGTTAGTGCCCTTGAATTTGACAAAATTACCGTTTTTGACTGTTTTCAACCTTGGTTACACTCTAGCATCTACAATAATTGAATAATCAAGACAAATCTAGGACAATGTTGGAGACCATAACATCTCATATGAGGTTGTTTTTCGGTCTGATTGGATTAGAAAGTCCAGAGTTTTGTGCCCATGAATTTGACAAAATAGCTGTTTTTCGACTGTTTTTGACCTTGTTTACACTCTAGATTCTATATTTTTTATCAATCAAGACAAAACTTGGACATAATGATGGAGACCATAAGATCTCAAATGAGTTTGTTTTTTGGTCTGATCTGATCAGAAAGTCAAGAGTTGTGTGCCCTTGAATTTGACCAAAGATCTGTGATGAGTTCGATTTTCAGTCTGATCTGATCAGAAAGTTGAGAGTTATGTGATCAACGAAGACAAAACTTGGATACTATGCTGCTGATTATAAGACCTTGCACGAGTTTGAATTTTGCTCCAATCAAATGAAAAAGTTTTCAGTCATGTGCCCTTGAATCTGACAAAATTGCTGTTTTGACCCTAACAACTACAAATAATGATCAATCAAGACAAAATTTGGATATGATGTGTGATTACGATAAGATCTTGGATTAATTTGAATTTCAGAATAATCAGAATAGAATTTGCTCAGTTGTCTGCCCTTCAAATTTTACTCTTAACAACCTCAAATAGTGACTAATCAAGACATAACTTGACATAATATTATCGACCATTACTAGTTTGTTTTCAGTCTTAAAGTCATAAATATTAATTGAACAAAACTGTGGCTCATATCATTTTGGTTCAGGTGAGCGATATAGGACCATCATGGTCCTCTTGTTAGTGGGATATACCAATTTTTTCCCACTTGAGAAAGGTTGAAATAATACTCGTTTCTGAAAAACTGTTTGACACAGATGTTAAAAGAGTTAATTTGATTCCAATCATTCGAGCATTTACAAAAAAACAGTTAAAGATTTGGCATAAAGGCATTGACATTTCGATATATGACTGCTGATTATCAATAACTCACATCATTCTTTGGAATACATGGCCCTAGGCAAAGATTTAGACTGTTCCAATTTGAAACTGCTGCAATCAACAAAATTGATATTGAGAAAGATAGGATCTGTGTACATTTTTAGCGAGCCGGGACTTTATGTCCGGGGAGCTAATGTCACAGCCCTAGTGTCGGCGTCCCGTCCCGTCCCGTCGCGTCTATACTTGAAAAACTTTAACCTGGTCTATATCTCAGGCACTATAAGAGATACAGCCTTGATATTTCATACATAGATACATCTCGACAAGACCTTTCATTTGGAACCATGACCTTTGACCTCATGACCTTGACCTTTGAGTTTGACCTACTTTTGAAAAACTTTAACCTGGCCTATATCTCAGGCACTATTAGAGACACAGCCTTGATATTTCATACATAGATACATCTTGACAAGACCTTTCATTTGGGACCATGACCTTTGACCTTGTGACCTTGACCTTTGAGTTTGACCTACTTTTGAAAAACTTTAACCTGGCCTATATCTCAGGCACTATTAGAGATACAGCCTTGATATTTCATAATAGATACATCTCGACAAGACCTTTCATTTCAGACCATGACCTCTGACCTTGTGACCTTGACCTTGGAGTTTGACCTACTTTTAAGAAAAATTGCTGTTTTTGTGACAAGCTCTCGTATAGGCGAGCTACGTTGTCCGCTGACAACTCTTGTTTGTCAAGTATTTTGCAATTTATTGAAATTTTCATATATGATAATGTAGGACCACAACAAAAGGTTTTTAAAAGTAGAATATTTTCATTGTCTAAAGACATATCCTGAAAATCATCAAAAGATTAAAATTATCTGTCAATGCCTACTGTAAAAGAATATTTTAGGAGGGAAAATAATTTATGGGCAGTGAATAATCATAGGTGAGAAATCAAGCCTTCAGACCTCATTCCATTATGACAGAGATTTATTATTTATTTGTATTGATCTGTGGTCCTTTATGATGGAAAAGACAGAAATTATCACAAATTATTCCCGTTGTTATAGAGCTGACATTTTTTATCTTCTTTTTCTTTTACCTAAATGACAAAAGTACTCGAACATACACATACATACACACAAATGTTCCCAAGATGACAAAATGTATTGCAATAATGAATTTTATAAATCTATATAATGCTTTCTGCTTTTAGAATTTGCTTCTATACACCAATGGTTAGCATCATACCGTATTACACTTTATTTCTGCAGGGTCCAAATTCTGCGGGTTTTTTTTTCCTGAAATCAGCTGGATTTAATTTCTGCGTAACATATTTCTGCAGTCTCTCACTTTGTTAAGTCGAAGATTTTATTTCTGCGCTAGGAAAGCAGTATTAATCAGTATCAAACATATTTTGAAAGATTATGCTTACAAAATATTCGAAATACTACATGATGGTGAAGGGATAATCCATTTCATTTATCTATAAATTTGTTATTGGAAACAATGCTGTAGTTGGTGTGAAAAGAAAATCGTGTCAAACTGTTTCCAATCAGTCAAACTTGTTGAATCATTGATTTATGGATAAACAAAAAGGTCCTATCTACACCTTAATTAAAGCTATAGTTATGCCATTTTTAGCGAGCTGGGACTTAATGTCCGGGGAGCTAATGTCACAGCCCTAGTGTCAGCGTCGCGTCCCGTCCCTTCGCATCTTCACTTGAAAAACTTTAACCTGGTCTATATCTCAGGCACTATTAGAGATACAGCCTTGATATTTCATACATGGATACATCTCGACAAGACCTTTCATTTGTGACCATGACCTTTGACCTAGTGACCTTGACCTTGGAGTTTGACCTACTTTTGAAAAACTTTAACCTGGCCTATATCTCAGGCACTATTAGAGACACAGCCTTGATATTTCATACATAGATACATCTCGACAAGACCTTTCATTTGGGACCATTACCCTTGACCTTGAGACCTTGACCTTTGAGTTTGACCTACTTTTAAAAAATTTGCTGTTTTTGTGACAAGCTCCCATATAGGCAAGCTACGTTGTCTGCGGACAACTCTTGTTAGCTCGACTTTTCGAAGAAAATGAGAGCTTATACTGTCACCTGGGCGTCGGCATTGGCGTCGGCGTTGCAACAAAGGTTAAAGACTTAAAGTTTTTTCAAACATCTGTTTCTACTTATGCTATTGCTCTGAAACTTTGCACATGCTTTTGTGACCATAATATTAGCCTCTAGGCAAAGATTCATTACTCTCACATTTAATTTATTGGAATTTTAACCTTTTTTGACATAGAAATTCTGGGTTAAGCAACTTAGAAAAGTCGAGCGTGCTGCGTTATGGACAGCTCTTGTTTTTTAACGGAAAGAACTTCATTTATATGAAATTGCATGTTGCATCAGAGGGTTACTGTTTAACTTGACCTTGTACTGACTAAAATTTAAGACAACAACCTCAACATTCAGGGTTAATATTCTGCGGATTTTATTTCTGCGGTGCCGTCCAGGACCGCAGAAATAGCAGAAATAAAGTGCTATGCTGTTGTAACATTTCATGTTTCTATTTACATTAATTTGGACAGGGAGTTCCATGAGGCAATCACCGCAATTACAGATGGATGTGAAGCATAGTTTAAACAGCACCTGATAAAAAAATTGACAACTTATCAAGCAAACAAATGAAAAGGAAAAAACACAACATATTGATATCCATTTCAAAAGGATGGGTTCATATTTTAAGAATAATCGATAGCAACAATTTGTAAACTTATATCGCTATTTTCTTGTTAAAATTACCCACTTAATTGCTAACCTTTTTCATCCCTAGAAATACTATTGGCCTGATTACTTTGCTAACAAAGGGCCATTGTTTTCTCTGTAGCTGAGTGGCTACTGGTTTTTCATTAAGAATAACAAGCCATAATTAGTGTCAGGAGATAGACTGTAGAGAGTCTCTGATTCTTCCCATGGAATTTGATATTGTTATAGAGGCTCTAGACTTTCACCTTGACACTCATTTTGTCATCTGCAGCAACTTTCAAAATGGACTACCCTAAAGTTTGTCATTTGTGAAGGGTTAACCTTTATCTGTGATGGAATATTGACTCCAGCGTATAAACTGTTAGTTGAGAAAGCTGTCTGGCTCCCCATAGGAAATCTAATATTGGAATTGGATTTAACTGTCAAGGACAAACCTCTAGAATTCCTGAACACACTGGAATTTTGTAGGAAACTATATTATGTTCATATGGTCTATTGACCTGTGTTTCTTTTGTCTTTGTTTGGATTGTGTTAAAGGATTTGGAGTCTTTCTTCATTGATAAATGATTCTAAGAGAATTTTAAGGTATATTTTAAGATTGTGAATTAAAGATTTTGCATACTGGTTTATTTTTTATGGCCATTTTTAGGGCTACTTTATGATATTTTGATTTGAAAAAATTTGAAGATACTTTGAAAAAATGAACGTTTTCTTTCTTTCGTTCTTTAGTGGGGTGGAGGTGATGCAGTGGTAACATGCTGGACTTGTAACACAGGTCTGTCCGGTCTTTCGGATGAGACTTTAAACCGAGGTCCTGTCTCCATTAGCCTGGGTCCAGTCGTCAATATACAATTTGGTCTGTAAGATAGCGCATAAAAAATCGATACCCGTTACATATTGCGGCATCCGTTTTTGATCGTGTTGATATTGACGCCTGGGAACAAGCATGGTATTTTCCAATGATAAGCCGATAAACCGAATGATCTATTTTTAGCCGTATAATCTATGTAAAGCCTATCGTTTTAAAACGAGGCTCGTTAACGGGATAGAGGCAGCATCTGCTATAATGGATTGAATTATATTTGAAATGTTGATAGATAATTAAATTTCTGCAAATTCTAGCATTTTCTCATTATTTTCCCATAATTTTTCTAAGGTGCTTCTTTCGTTTTGCTTGTAAAAATCACAAATTCAGTGTCAGGTTAAATTTGGTTTTGCACGGATGAATAGATTTTTAATAATGCATTCTGGGGAAAATGTTGAAAAAATGTTTAATTAAAATGTTCAAAACGTGCAGACAGTGGTCTTTATGTGAGCCATGGCAAATCCAATGCTGATAGATTAGCCATTCCCAAACTGCATATATTTATTCTGTAACAATTACAAAACAGTTTTTAGTTCGAACACTAGTTCGTTTAACTATCAAATTCCTTCATATTTACGACTGAAGGAGAAATTAATGTTGTTAATAATGCTATGTTCTATTTCTTACTTTCGAAAAAAAATGGCTTTTTTTTTTTTTTTTGTTTGTTTTTTTTTTTTTTTTTTTTTTGTAAAAACTAACGCATCCATGCGTCATTTAAACTATTTAATCGTTTGCCGAACATGACCTTCCCAATAGAAAAGGCTAGGAAGATATTTTGATACTCACCATTTTCTCCTTTTGTCTGAGTATTTTCTTGCATTATTTTAAACAAATCCTACCTTTATCATCTCAAATTTTGTCGCCTGCAAGCATCTTCTAAAATGGGAAAGTCTAAATTTCAGCCGTTTGTTAAAGGGTTAATTGGTGTATAAGATGAACAGACTGATAAGAAGAGGTGTTATGTTTTATTGTCTACTGTAAGTGTGTCACACATTAACCCATTCCCACACATTGACGCTTTTGACACCCCACATGATAAAGCTTTTTAAAAACATTGTGAACAATGAAGAAATTGCTTGTGGCAAATAGTTTCTTCATTTCTCGCAATATTTTCTACATAAAGAAAAAAATTGTTACATATCATTTACTTGAAATTGTCGTCAGCGATATCTTTGAATTGAGACAAGATTGAAATTTTATTTTCTGGTTATTAGTCAACCCTTTCTAACAGGAACAAAGCTTAAGATCGACTGATCAAATTTGAAAACGCTGTAAACCACAAAATTGTTGTTGATTAAGATGGTATTTGTTCACAGTAAAAAAATATTGAGACGAAAGGAGAAAACTGATTGTAATAAGAATTTTCTTCTTTTTTCTCCATCTTTTAGATCAAGCGTTTCCAATTACGGTCTTTTTCGGGGAAGGGCAAACCTTTTCTCAAACAAGACCTGGTTTCAACGTGTTTAATTGAAAGGGCTTGTGGAAACGTTGAAGCGAAAGAAGAAATTGCTGATAAACATCATTTTCTCCTTTTGCCTCAGTTTTTTCTAACCTGCTTGGTTCACAAATGCTTTTCTGTTCAACATTCCTGTCAGCAGTATTTAAAATAAAACGGTCAAAATTTTTGCCGTTTTTAAAAGGGTTAAGCGACGGACACCATAGGATTTGTGGCCAACCGTTTAACCCTTAGCAATAACACTTTACCAAAAGATATGAAATCCAATAATTGTTGAATTGTGCAATATTTGTTAGCCTTATGAGAATTATCTTCAAAAAGACGGGTACCTGATTTCCATGAAGAAATACGGGGACCAGTCTAGTCCTTGGGGATTTCTGTTACTAAATATAGCACTAAATAAATTTCTGAACGAGTTATCGTTCGTGATTTCATCCCCAAAAATTGGCGAAAATCATAGATGGCAGTGCGAAGTAAATTCGTTTGGCCCCAGACGGATCTTTGGACCGGAGAAAGTAAAGGAGGGAAAAATGATCAGTCTGGAACCCAGTCTATGTCTCCATATGACCTTAGCTGTTGAGTGGGACGTAAAACTCCATTCACTCACTTTGTTCTTTAGTGTATTGCTTTAGTTCACCGTACATGTGTATGTATTTAATTCTATAAATGTTGTAATTGAACAACAGTCATTGCTGCACCTTACTCCAGCAAGTAAAAACTTGATTTACTGTTATGTTCTTCATCACAGGATTTGGAAGTGTGAAAAATTATTAAAGATTGCGTAATTAGCGAGCCGGGACTTTATGTCCGGGGAGCTAATGTCACAGCCCTAGTGTCGGCGTCGCGTCGCGTCCCGTCCCGTCTTCACTTGAAAAACTTTAACCTGGCCTATATCTCAGGCACTATTAGAGATACAGCCTTGATATTTCATACATAGATACATCTTGCCAAGACCTTTCATTTGAGACCATGACCTTTGACCTAGTGACCTTGACCTTGGAGTTTGACCTACTTTTGAAAAACTTTAACCTGGCCTATATCTCAGCCACTATTAGTGATACAGCCTTGATACTTCATACATAGATACATCTCGACAAGACCTTTCATTTGAGACCATGACCTTTGACCTAGTGACCTTGACCTTGGAGTTTGACCTACTTTTGAAAAACTTTAACCTGGCCTATATCTCAGGTACTATTAGAGATACAGCCTTGATATTTCATACATAGATACATCTCGACAAGACCTTTCATTTGAGACTTTGACCTAGTGACCTTGACCTTGGAGTTTGACCTACTTTTGAAAAACTTTAACCTGGCCTATATCTCAGGTACTATTAGAGATACAGCCTTGATATTTCATACATAGATACATCTTGACAAGACCTTTCATTTGAGACCATGACCTTTGACCTAGTGACCTTGACCTTGGAGTTTGACCTACTTTTGAAAAACTTTAACCTGGCCTATATCTCAGGTACTATTAGAGATACAGCCTTGATATTTCATACATAGATACATCTCGACAAGACCTTTCATTTGAGACCATGACCTTTGACCTAGTGACCTTGACCTTGGAGTTTGACCTACTTTTGAAAAACTTTAACCTGGCCAATATATCATGCACTATTGATGATAGAGCTTTGATATTTCACACATGGATACCTCATACAATGACCTTGACCTTGAGACTATGACCTTTGACCCAGTGACCTTGACCTTTGACCTTTGACTTTTCTTTTTGTGACAAGCTCTTGTATAGGCGAGCTATGTTGTCCGCGGACAACTCTTGTTTTTAAATTATGTGTATTTTCAGCAAGAAGAGTTGATATTACAGTTACAAGAACAACATTTCCAACAATACATGCAGCAAGTCTACCAACAACAGCTCTTACATCAACAACAACAATATCAACAACTCCAGGCCATGCAGGCCGCTCAGAGGGCGGGATCTACTGACTCTAAACCACCTACTGCACTACAAGCCACGCCCACTTTACAAAATGGCCCTGTAGCTCCTCCCACAAATATGGAAGAGACCAATGGGGAACAGTTATTGAATGGTGATGATGATGCTGGAAGTGTGATAGTTAAAGATGATAATGGTAGGAAGTTCTACTGATAAGTGGCGTGAAAACTTTCTAATTTTGTTATTTCAATTCCAAACCCTATGTTGCGGGTACTCATTTGAATCGTCTCACTGAGACGATTCCAATGAGTACCCGCAACATAAGGTTTGATGAATAATGCATGTTGAAAAACCATCACCCCCTCAAATTTGGAGCTCTGATGGTGGGAACAAAATCTTCATATTGTTCAAAGAATATTTGTGTAACATTGACAGCCATCATAGAACATGATCATGCAGCACAGCTGTGCAGTTTGACCTCATTCTACATTACCTGTAAGACTGTTTGTTATAGCCCACAGAAAAACAAAGTTTGTCAGGTTCATAAATATCATCATATCTGTGCATCTGTCAACTTTGCTCCTAAGCGCAATATCTCTCAAAACACTTGGCAGATTTTTATAAAAATGTACATGTAGGACCAATGTAACATGGAGATTTGCTTGACTATCCAAGGTAATCCAAGGGAGACAATTTGACCAAGAGTTGTTGCTAAGAGTTGTTTCTTGTAAGCACAATAAATTATTCCTCCTCTCAAACTGCGAGAATGATTAAGCAGATTTGGATGAAAAGATATTTGAAGGATCAATTCAATATGATTTTGGAGGTTGTTATGAACAAATTTAAGCCATGATCTGAAAAAAGGTTCCTCATAGCATTTAAGACAACTGTGTTTCCAGATCAGCTTGTGCCTCAATGTAGTATGATCAGGATCCATGCTGCTCTCTTACACGACCGCGGCAAATACCATTACTGATAAAAATGTCACCCATCAATGGTTTGATGTCATGAACCTATGTGGGGGAGCAGCTGGAGGCTCGGTAAGGGCGTTGTGGTAGTGCTGGTATGAGAAACGACAGGAATCCGTGGTTAGGTGCTCCAGCCGCCGCGATATGACCTTAGTAGTTGAAAACAGCGTAAAACCCAAAATAAACCAAGCTCTCTTACAGTTGCTAGAGATCATAATGGCACTATTAAAGAACAACATGGTTCCTGATCAGACTGCATGTATTTATAAGCAGTCTGATCTGGGAACCATGTTGGGCTCAAAAGCCTTAGAGGACCTTTATCCAGATCCTGAATCATTTCTATTTCTTATTTACATTCTATTCTTAATTACAGAAGATGATCTTCCTCTATTGCTGAGGCCTCCATGTGGACTAGAAAAGATGTGGAACAATATGGTTCCTGATCAGACTGTGTTTATGCACAGACTGATCTGGAACCGTGTTGGGCTCAAAAGCAATCCTTTCTCATTTCTATTTCTTATATACATTACAGAAGATGATCTTCCCCCTATAGCTGCGGCGTCCATGTGGACTAGAAAAGATGTGAAAGAATTTAAAGATTCATAATAACACTAGTAGAGAACAATATGGTTCCTCATCAGACTGCATGTGTATACACAGGCTGATCTGGAACTGTGTTGGGCTCAAAAGCGATCCTTTCTCATTTCTATTTCTTATATACATTACAGAAGATGATCTTCCACCAATAGCTGCAGCCTCCATGTGGACTAGAAAAGATGTTAAAGAATTTAAAGATTCACTAAGAAAGGATAAAGATGCTGTGATAAAAGTGGGCTCTGGGGAAACTGTCACTGTAAGTCAACACTTCTTTATATTGTTTAACCCTTTCCCAAATGACAAAATTCTAGGGTGATCCACTTCAAAAATTGCCACAAATGATAAAATGGAAGGTATTTAAGATATAATCTGTGTAAAATATGGCATAGAAAATATTGAGACAAAAGGAGAAACTGCTGGTTATCAGCAGTTTCTTCTTTTGTCTCAATGTTTTCCCAAGCCCTTACTATAAGGGACGTCAAAACCAAGTCTTGTTTGGGAAACGGTTAAGCTGTCCCTGTATATTGACACTTTGCGACAACCCGCAATATCAATGCTTCTAAATACATCATGGAAAATGAAAATATTTCTTGTGACAAAATGGCTTTTAGAAAGTAAATTTTTATTCTCCCGTATCGAAATATGGTGGACATTTTGTTTTACTTATGTCGGCCTGTCCAGATGTTTGTCCGAAAACTTAACATTGGCCATTTCGGGGCCATTCATGTTTCAAAAGCACATCTTGTTTTAAGTGATCTTAAGTGATTCCCACACATTGACTCTTTTAGATGTCGCAACAGAAAAGGGATTTGGAAGACATTGCAAATGAACAAATTGCTGACCAAATATCTAATATTTCATGTACTTGAAATACCGGTTTCAACATCTTTGAATTTTGACCAGTCTTACCTTTTGCTGTTTGATATTGCTCACAGTAAATGACCAATTAAAACATCTGTATCTATTAACTAGAGATGCTCTGCCAGGTCATATATGCTGTGGTTTAATGTGTTAAACTGTTTGTTGTAGGTCCGAGTTCCAACTCATGAAGACGGTTCGTGTTTATTTTGGGAGTTTGCTACAGATTATTATGATATAGGATTTGGTGTATATTTTGAATGGACAATAGCCCCTAATAATACAGTTAGTGTTCATGTAACAGAATCAAGTGATGAAGAGGAGGAGCTAGAGGAAGGTGGGTGTGACTTAAATTGTTATCTATCTTCTGATTGGTCAATGTATGCCTTACCCATCATGCTAACAGGGACCTTCTTGGAAATCTATAAAACAAAATTTAATGAAGAGGACCAGGCTTGGTAGGCATGGATATCTTTGTTTTATTCTTCTGTATAGGAATGTAAGAAGCATATTTAATTATGTCGCAAACAAGACCTTGCTTTGACAACCATATTAAAAGTAGCAGAAAAAACAAAACATTGGAGAAAAAAAAAAGAAGATGATAATCATGATTTTCTCCTCAATATATTCTCTGCTATATTTTATACAAATTATGTTATCAACATCCCTTTTGTCATCTGCAGCATCTTTCAAATTTATCTTCTCCATGATGTTGTGGTTTGGGAAAGGGTTAATTGTTGTCCATCTGTCTTTCAATCAAATTCACACGTCTTGATGAATATTGATTGAGATTGTCAGCTGATTTAAATCAGATACCATATTCATTTATTTTCAGAGGGCAAGTCTAATGACATAGAGAAGGGTGGGAAGAAGGACGATCGACCACCGATGGATGAAATTATTCCTGTCTATAGACGAGATTGTCACGATGAAGTGTATTGTGGGAGCCACGCCTACCCGGGAAGGGGCGTGTACTTACTGAAATTTGACAATTCTTACTCGTTATGGCGGTCAAAAACACTTTACTATAGGGTTTATTATAGTCGGTGAAAATTGTGCATTAATATTGCCTTGAATCAGAGTTGTAGATAAAAGGGATTGGTGGCAATTTTAATGTTATTCTGAATTTTGAATCCTTTCCCAATCAATTATGCCTAATAGAAATCATGTTAGCTTTGGAAAACATTGAGGCAAAGAAGAAAATGCTGATGCTCAGTATTACAGTCAACACTCGTTATGTCGACATCGGATAAGTCGAATAAATCGGATGAGTCGAACTCCGGATATGTCGAGGTATTTTGATGGCTCCTCTGACTTCGACACAACGAGTGTCGAGTGTCGACTGTATCTTCATTTGCCTCAATATTTTATGTGGTATATCATACACAAATCCTATCTTTATCAACATCCATTTAGTTGTCTGTGGCAGCTTTCAAGTTGGACTAGCCTAAAAATTTAGTTGTTAGGGAAAGGATTTGTCATGGCACCACTCCCTGTTATCTGTATCTTTGTTAAAATGTTTATCATTGTTATGTATAGTGTGGGTCTACCAGAGCTTTATAGTGTCTTTATTATTGTCCCAGACTCGGAAGATTCTGGTATCTGTGTGATTCTACACCTCTTGTTAGACCCAATTTCAGAGGCAGGCAGTGTAGAAAAAATGTTAATCCATTCCCGCTTAATGACACTTTTTGATGCCCTGCAAGATAAAGGCTTTGGAAAACAAAGTGGAAAATGAAGAAATTGCTTGTGTTTCTTCTCAGAAATGGGTTACACCTGAAAATTTATACTTCCATTCACATGAAATTGTTGTCTGCAAAACTTTTGAATTTAGACAAGTCCAAAAATTTGTCATTTGGTAATGGGTTAAGAGGTAGGCAGTAAAGAAAAAAAGGTTAAATTGCATCTTTCGTATGTATACTTTGATCTGTATCTACATCACTTGCCAAGTTGACTCAAACGTTCTGGGATAAATATAACATAAAAGTTACAAATACATGAAAATGTAGACACAAATCATACATTATTTTAAAGCCAAAATAGTACTTATAGTATTCACTACTCAATGTAGGTTAGCCCTTTCCCAAACAACAAAATTTTAGGGAAGTCCTATTTAAAAGCAGCAGTAGATGACAAAATTGATGTTAAAAAGGAAGGTATTTGTGTACAATATATCACGGAAAATATTGACACAAAAGGAGAAACTGCTGGTTTTCAGCAGTTTCTTCTTTTGTCTCAATGTTTTCCCAAGCCATTTATATTAGGGACGTCAAAACTAGGTCTTGTTTGGGAAAGGGTTAAGGAATTAAGGGAACAATACAAAGAGAGACCTATCGTTCATTTAAAAAAATGATATCAATTCTACATGTATATGGTTATTTGAAGCAGTTGAAAAGAACGAGGAAAGAGGAGAAAATGATTTGTCATCTAAAACCTTTAGATGTGTTTATTCTAAAATGTTGTTGTGAATATCATTTCTGACATTTGTCTTCCAATGGAAATCCAAGAGAGATGAGCAGCTGGATATTGTGAAAATACTGGTGAGAATAACACCAGAAATCCATGGTTAGTGGCTTAAGCCAACACAACATGATTGAAAAACTGTTTAAATTGTGTTGAATCCCATTCAATAAATCAAATATTTTGTGCGAGTTCATAATAAAAGTAGTTAATGAAATCCATGTACTAATAAAATGTGCTAGAAACTATCACAGTTTAGGTTAAATTAAACATAAATAATGAAATTGTAGTTCAAGTACTTATTTGAATATATAATGATTAAGACAGAACCTGTATGATTGATTAACCCTTTCCCAAACAACAACATTTTAGGGTGAACCACTTCAAAAACTGCCACAATTGACAAAATTGATGTTATTAAAGATATGATTTGTGTGAAATATGGCACAGAAAATATTGAGACAAAAGGAGAAACTGCTTTTTATGCTCCCGAAAAAATTTCGGGGGAGCATATAGTCGCCACGCTGTCCGTCCGTGTGTCTGTGTGTCCGTCTGTCCGTCCGTCCGTCCGTCCACAGCCATATCTCAGCAACCCTTGGACCAAATTCAATGAAACTTCACATGTGAACTCCCTGGGTCAATACCTAGGGACCTTTTTCTCCGTTTGTAAATTTAAGGATGCGTCATGGAAAAAGGGGCCTTAGTGTAAAAATTAGTTTTTCTCTTATTTCTCTTCATCTAATGGGCAGAATTTAATGAAATTTTGTGCTCATGTAATGAATAGGATGTTCTAGACCATATTCTATAAATAATGTGTGTACAAAAAAGCTGTCATGGGAAAAGGGGGCTTATTGTATGATAGTTTTTATTTTGTGACAAACACTTATTCGGGGAGCATAATCCGTCTGTGACGGCTCTTGTTGTTTCAATGTTTTCTAAAGCCATTTCTTTTAGGGACGTCTAAACCAGGTCTTGTTTGGGAAAGGGTTTAAAACCTTGCCAAAAAATTAAATATTTATAAATACAATCACATAATGTAATGCCATTAAGCATTTGTCTGTTTTACACAAAAAACATTGACTTCGTTGAAAAATTTGTAGTAGATACTATTCATGCACCTATCAAACGAACAGGTTTTTCATAAGCCATTTTATGGCATTTTCCTCTGTTAAGGTAGTCCACCCCAAGATGATATTCGCGCAACATCAGAATTATTTGGGCAATGTCTTAAACATTTGATGGTGGAATGTTTTGCTGCTGAATGCTTATGATGTTACTGAATATTCAGATAAGTAACAAATGTTAACACGGTTGCAAGAAAAATCCTGACATTGCATGAATCTCATTAGGGGAGGGCTGTGTTAATAGGGAACGATTTTATCCGGTAACCATGAGTCCATGACGTAATTTCGGACAAATGAAAATGAGTATGTGGGTGTTATAATATCTCGTAACTACAGCTTAATTTAAGCTATTGTCATGAGATTTTATAACAACACCTGGCGGTTTATCAAAACATACCGGTAAATTCAGTTTATTTGTAGCACAAAATTCATTGCTATTGCATGGTCATCTCTCATTAGACCGTCATCTTTCACTAGACCGCACAATTTTAGACAGGTCATATTTCTGGTTTTAAGATATTGCAGACGACAATTTCAAGAGAATGAAATCTTACTTTTTTGGCCTTTCTAAATAGAAAACATTGTGTGACATGAAAAAATTGCTTTTCAGAAGCAATTTCTTCACTTTCCATACTGTTTTCCAAAACTTTTAATTTGTGGGCTGCCAAACAGCTTCATTTTGGGGAAATGAATTAAGCCTAAATTGGTTTGTAGTGTCAATGAACAGGTATTTAAAATAAATTATTGTTGAAAAGGAAAAAAAACGCTGATTTGGTATTTTTGTTAAACTATTGCATTTCGCTAAAGATGAGTCTGATGTTGTAACATTAAAATTTTCATCTGCAACAACTAAGAATTTGGACTAGTCTAAAACATTGTTGTCTGGTATTTGGGTTGATGAATAAATGGAAGCTTCCGTTATTGTATTGTTAAGTATTTAAAGGATGTAACTATATCGAGTATACATATTATTTTAGTGCAAAGATTGAAATGTGAATAAAGAATGAGATCTATGTCAAAGTGTTTTTGTTAGACCATTTATTATCCATTAGTCTTACCTGTTATCTGTCCATCGAAGCCGAATGTAGGCTTGCGCCTCTGTGGCGCATTTCTTCTAATAAACCTTTCTGCTATAAATATTTAATAAACCTAACAGAACATGTTTCTTTTTAGCTCACCTGAGCACGAAGTGCTCAAGGTGAGCTATTGTGGTCGCTCACCGTCCGTCCGTCTGTCTGTCCGTCCGTCTGTCCGTCCGTTCACAATTTCTTCAAACATCTTCTCCTCCTGAACCATTGGGCCTATTTTGACCAAACTTGGCTGGAATGTTCCTTGGGTGCCCCTTTTCAAAACTTGTTCGTTAATTTTCGATTTTCCAAAAAATGTGGGCGTGGCAGGGCGGGGCTTAAAAATCCTAAGAAAATTATTTAAAAATCAACCATTGGGTCAATTTGAACCAAACTTGGCAGGAATGTTCCTTGAGTGACCTTCTTCAAAATTTGTTTTCAAATCTTAAGATTAGTCAAAAAATGTGGGCGTGGCAGGGTGGAGCTTATCAGACTTACTAAGGAAGATAACCAATCAGTGAAGCTGTAAGACTTTCAGTGTTAAAGTTGCCTCCCTTGGTCCATTTTGATAAACTTGGATTTTATCTGATCAATGATCTAGACTTTCCCCAGCTTAAGTAAACAAATGAGGATTTAATCTAGCTTTTATCAGTGTTCTGTTATCTTTTCTTTGGATTTATAATCAGACTTGCTTCTATTTTGCAACTTATATTCTCTTTAGCTCTTTACTAAATTATTAGAGAATTAATTATTTTGCAATGAAGAAATAGCCCTATGTTGTTGATTCTTGGGGTTTATATAGGGGTTAAGAGTTCTTTCTCTAAATTTTGATCTTTAACTTGGAAAACCTTTTCATCTCAAAACATTAGCTATGTATTGTGCAAGATACAGTAACAGTATTTTTTCATAGGGCCCCCATGTTGTTGATTCTTGGGGTTTATATGGGGTGAACCCTGTTGAAAATTGGAACCTTCTCATTGATATCATGGGAAAAGGGGCCTAAAAGACAAAACCCTTCTTAGCATTGTACAGGCTACGATATTGGCCAAATGTTCATAAAACTTGGTCAGAATGTTTGTCTAGTCACAGAGATAGACCCTACAGAAAATTGGAATATTCCATTGGATACCACGGGATAAGGGGCCATAATGATAAAATCCGTGTTGGCAATTTAAAGGCCATAATGTTGGCTTGATCTTCGTGAAACTTGATCAGAATATTTGTCTATTCACAAGGATGAAGCTTATCAACAATTGGAATTTTCCATTTTGATATCATGGGAAAAGGGGCCTTTATGACAAAATCCTTTTTAATACTCTAGATGCAACAGTTTTGGCTTAATCTTCATGAAACTAAAAAGAATGTTTGTTTTAGTCACAAGGATAAACCCTTTAAAAATTGGAATGTTCCAGTCAATATCATGAGTAAAGGGGTCTTAATGACAAAATCCTTGTTAGCACTCTAGAGACAACAATTTTGGTCTAATCTTCAAGAAACTTGTGTTTGTCTAGTCACAATGATGAACTCTGAGGAAAATAGGAATGTTCCATGGGATGCCAAGGGAAAAGGGGCCTTAATGACAAAATCCTTGTTAGCGCTATAGAGACAATAATTTTGGCTCAATATTCATGAAATTTAGTCAGATTATTTGTCTAGTCTCAAGGATGAAGCCTATTGACAATGGGAATGTTCTGTTTGATATCCTGGGAAAAGTGGCCTTAAAGACAAAATCCTTGTTAGCAATGTAGATGATACAATTTTTGTCCAATCTTCATGAAACATGTTCAGAAGGTATGTCTAGCCACAAGGATGAAGACTATTGAGAATTAGAATATGTTCTTTTGGATATCATGAGACAAGGTGCAATCATTTCTCAGCTTGTGAATCTCAGTTCAGGTGAGCGATTAAGGACCATCATGGTCCTCTTGTTTAAAAAATTCAGAGCTAAAGAAGAAAACAATGATTGTGATCATATTTTTTGTTATGCCCCCCCCCCCCCCCCGTATCGAAAGATCAGGGCATGTTGTTTTACTTCTGTCTGTCGGTCTGTCCCAGTTGGAAAGATATTGCAGACGACAGTATGGATAATTGAAGGTAATAAATTTAGAATTTGCGTACATGCAAATTATAGCACAGACAATACGGCGGAAAAGGAGAAAATACTGATTGTCTGCATTTTCATCTTTTCAATATTTCACCAAAGTTTCTAAGGAGAGCTTCTTCCTTTCTGAGGAATTCCATGCTATGATAGATTATCCATTTTCAGTAATTCAGGCCCATAGGAAGGGGGTAGGGGGGACTAAGTTGACAAAAATGCTGAATTTTCCTTCTTTTACACCGAACATTTAACCCATTACCAAACGAAAATTTTTAGACTGGTCCAAATTCAAAGATGTTGCAGACGACAATTTCATGTTGATGGAGTTCTAAAGAAATGTTTCCATTTTGAGTTAGAAAACATTGTGGAAAATGAAGAAATTGCTTGTCACAAGCAATTTCTTTATTTTCCACAATGTTTTCCATAGTCAATTTCTTGAGGGGAGTCAAAAAGAGTCGATGTGTGGTAATGGGTTAAGGAAAATGCATTTTAGCCCCCCCCCCCCCCCCCCCCCCCCCAAATATTCAGACATATGGGTTTCACCCCAATCTGAAATTGCTTCCTACGAGCCTGAGTAATGCTTGTTTTGTTGTTTTGTCCTATGCAGCAGCTTTCAATTTGGACAAATCAAAACAACAATATGTCTGATGGAAGGTCAATTACAACCCCTACAACTTTAGCAGATATGGAGAGCTGTTTTGTTGAACGACCTGTCAACCCTTTATCTATGGTAGTTCCATCTGTCAATAATATATACCCTTTCCCAAACGACCAAATTTTAGAGTGATCCACTTCAAAACTGCCAGAAATGACACAATGGAAGTGATTAAAGATGTAATTTGTGTAAAATATGGCACAGAAAACATTGAGACAAAAGGAGAAACTGCTGGTTATCAGCAGTTTCTTCTTTTGTTTCAATGTTATCCCAAGCCTTTTCATTTAGGGACGTCAAAATCAGGTCTTGTTTGGGAGAGGGTTATCTATGGTAGTTCCATGTGTCAATATTATTAAACAGAAAACATTGAGGCAAAAGGAGAGAATGCTGATCATCAGCACTGTCTTCTGTTGTCTCAATATTTTCCCATCCTATTCTGCAAGGGACTTCAAAACCATACCTTGTTTGAGAAAGACTTAGGCGAATGGACAAATGGAAGACTTACGCTTTCAAAAACAAGATCTGATTCTGACTCCTTCAGTAGAGAAGATACAGGATATCATTGAATGAAAGAGAGAAAATACTTAGCATTTTTTTGTTTCTCCCCATGCTATGCTGTTCTTATACAGGATGTCCCAAAAGTAATGTATATTGATTTTTGTATCAGTAATTTAGTCGTCAAAAGCAATTAAATAGATTTGGACAGTTCAAACATTTTGTCGTTTTGGAAAGGGTAAACGACAGAAACTAGTGATTATAAATGACTACACCATTTCGCTTACCCCAAACCAGAAAGCTGGTGAAAACCGGCTTCATTGCAGTCATCGTGAACCCCTACGACTGCGGTCTTTCAGATGAGACTTGAACCCATTTCCATCGCCAAAAAATTATGGTAGTCCCATTTGAAAGCAACTACAAATGACTAACGTGTTGTTGATAGAAAAGAGAATCGTATAAAATCTTTAAATAATTAAAACAAAGGGGGATTTTTTCTTATCAGCAATCTTACTTTTGCCTCAACATTTACTCAAGCCTCATTTATAAAGTCTTCAAAACCAAGTCTTGTTTCGGATCCATATTCATGATCAGCCGACGCATACTCTGGCACAACGAATCATCGACGCTTCTCGGTCCCCCACCAGTGTTTGTATCTCGGCTACGTCCTTTAGTCCCGTGTCTCTCTTGGATGTGTCCAATCAGGTTTTCTTGTCTCGTCCTAGCATGTGCCTCACATGTCTTGGTAGCCATAGAATCAGGTTGTTGGCTGCTAACTCAGGGTGTCGAACACAGTGGCCGATTTTATTAATTAAACCGTGACGTAATTTCGGACAAACAACAATATTTCGCCTGTGTTGTTATAAAAATTATTTAACTACGGCTTGAATCAAGCCGTAGTTACGAGATTTTATAACAACACCGATGGTTTATCAAAACATAACGTTGAACCCAGTCTATTTTTAGCACAGAGTTTATTTCTATTCTCACTTTGTCGCCCTACTTGACACTGAAGCCATGTGCAGCATGTGCATGTAGGCTACACTCCATCTAGGGCCCGTTCCTCCTGTACGACATTGCCCAGGACTCACAACCATAGATGAGGACACACTCTACTGTTGAGACAAAGATTCGCCTTTTCAAGTTACAGTCCATGTCCGATTCCCAAACCTTCTTCATCTTATGGAGAGCACTCCACGCAAGCTTACAGTTTCCATTGCGGAAAAGGTAATTATTGGTCTTGTGTGGGAATGGGTTACAGCGGCGGATCCAGGTTCGTTTTTACAAAAAGGGGGGGTTCGTTTTTAGCTCCACTGGCCTTCAGGCCAGCGGGCTATTGTCATGGCGCTGTGTCCGTCGTGCGTGCGTCCGTGCGTCCGTCCGTCCGGTCGTCAACTTTTTCTTTAAAAATCTTCTCCTCAGAAACCACTTGATGGATTTCGATCAAACTTCACAGGAATAATCCCTAGGTGGTCCTCTATCAGATTCCTAAAATTAATTCTGATTGAACTAGAAAGTCTGGAGTTATCTGCCCTTGAATTAAAAAGATGGCTTTTTTTACTTCGTTTTCACTCTAGCTACTACAAATATTTATCAATCAAGACAAAACTTGGTCAGAATGTTGGTGCTGATAAGTTCTTGCCTGAGTGTAATTTTCAGATTGATCTGAATATCATGTTTTGAGTTATGTGCCCTTGAAATTGGCAAAATTACCATTTTTGACCTTATTTTTACTCAAACAACCATAAATATCCACCAATCAACACGAAACTTTCACGTAATCTTATTGGTCATAAGATCTTGCATGTGTGTAATTTTCAGCTTCATAGGAATCTTAAATCATGATTTTTCTGCCCTTGAATTTGACAAAATTGCTGTTTTCGACTTCGATTTTACACTCTTTACATCCACAAATATTGAACAATCAAGTCAAAACTTAAACAAGATGTAGGTGAAGTTAAGATCTTGCTTTAGTGTGATTCTTAGCTAGATAGGAATATAAAATCCTCAGTTATATGCCTTTCAATTTGACAAAATTGCTAATTGTGATTTTTTTTTTCACTCTAACAGCCAAACTCACTCTAATAAAGACAAAGCTTGGTAACCAATTCATCTTATATGAAGTGTTTTCATCTTTCTAGTTACTTTTTAATTGCTTTAAGAGCAACAAGTTTTGAAAAATTTAGTCAAAACTTGGACTTGATATGACAAGAAATTAAGGTTTCATCAGCCATTTGCATTAATTTTGGAATATGGTATTTCCCCAAATCTATTTTTAGCTCAAAATCTATTTTTAGAAATATGAAATATTTTGTAGTAATCAATTGTCTGTTAATTTAGATCTGTTTGGAAGATGGAAAATTTTAATTGCTAGTATCATCCTAAGCTGGAATGTTCTACCATTTCCTTTAACCCTTTCTCAAATGGCAAACATATAGTTGTACTTTCCTTGCTCAAGAACCAAACATTTTGAACAATCTATACTTAGCAAAAAAAGAAACTTTACATCTTTTATTGCCTTTTTAAATGGCTAAAACGTCTCTCTATGTCAGTTAAATCGTTATGTACTTATTTGGCAAAGGATAGAGAATATACAGGCACACAAAATTTTGATGTTTTACAGCGCACGGGCTTGCACGCTTTTCATTTCCGGCTTTCATCACCCTACTCGTGTTTAGCAATCCCGAGTTCATATCGAATGCTTTTTGACATCGAGTGTCACATAGGGTAAGGAGGGGCAAAACGCCCAGGTGGGGTCAAACGCCCACCCCTATTATTTCGTCACTCATTATGTCAATTGATATTTGTCTTGATTTTACACTTGAAGTATTCTTTTAGAAAGATGCCCTTGAAATTTTTACATCTAAACGTCATTCAATTATCAGTATGCGAATAATTGTTTATTTTGCATATGTTTGATCTAATATTTGGGTAATGGGTTTACTTGTGTATCTTATTTCAGTCCGAGTATTCAATCAACCAAAATGCATTTTATATTTATATGTCCAATTGGTCGCCTACACAAAAAGATAAAAAGAAAAAATATCAACACATTTTTTTCTCTGGCCAAATTAAATCACCCACCCCCTTTGGGGCAAAACGCCTGTGCTGCTTTGGGGCAAAACGCCCAGACTGGGCGTTTTGCCCCTTCCAAGGGCTAAATAGTGGGCGTTTTGCCCCTTGTATGGATAAGTAGGTATTCAGAAGTACTAAAATCTTCCTTTAAACTCGAAGAATGACTAAGGTTGGTACATATGACGAAATCCATTTACATTTCGTTGTCTACAAAAGAAAAACTGGCAAAAAAAGACCGACTTTTCGCGAATATATCAACTTTTATGTCACCTGATGGATCCATGTGGGGCAAAACGCCCATGAAACGTCGATTTTGTGTTGAAATGAGACAATAAGACCATTTGATCTACTTTAAAGGGGCCTTATAAAGAACATAACATCAGTATGTTTTAATTTGACTGATATGAAGATACTGCAGAAAAAGGACAGTAACACGTAACCACTTTAATAGACAAGTAAATTATGCCCAAATCTAGCCTTTACGCTTGATAAAAAATGTTGAAAATATGATAAAACCCATCCAAAATATATTTTTCCTAGTATATTAATTACAAACTAATTATATTCCTATTTTCCCCCAGATATTTTCAAAATTAATTTTTTATTTTTCATATGGGGCATAAAGCCCATTGGTGGGCTTCATGCCCCACCCCCAAAGGCGTTTTGCCCCGAGGGTGGGGCAAAAAGGCCAAATTTCGAGAAAAATTGTATTAACGACAGTCATTTTTTAAATCAAATGACAAAGCTGTTTTGTGTATAGACATTTGGGACAAAGGGCAAAGTTTAATTTCACGTTGAAACATTTACATTATACTTTGTTTGTTTTGTGCTACAGCGCTCTTTCCTTAAGGGGGGCGTTTTGCCCCTCCTTACCCTACTCTTTATCACTAAAACGAAAAAACAAAACTGTTTGCATTTTCTTATGAAAACAAATATGCCACAGCTATCGGAAAATGACCGAAATCAGGCTGTCGGTATGCTTAAAGCCGGTATGTCTGTGAATAACGTTGCTCTTCATTTTGGATGCTCCAGGCAAACAATTCATAACCTAACGACTCGGTATGCAACTACTGGAGAAGTTAGAGACAGGCCGAGATCGGGTGGGCCTCGAGTGACGTCACATAGAGACGACCGTTTTATCACCGTAACGCATCTGCGTAACTGATTCATCCCAGCAACAATAACTGCTAGACGGCTAGGACTCTCGGCCTAGACCATACGTAATCGTTTGAGACAAAACAGAGTTGACATTCGAGCTTGCCGACCTTGTACGGGACAAATCATCACTGCCCGTCACAGACACGCTCGCTTAGTCTGGGCTCGTCGTCTCAGGCATTGAACAAGAGCTCAATGGCAAAATGCGGTTTTTACGGACGAGTCACGCTTTAGGGTGAGCTTTGCGGACGGCAGGGTGAGGGTTTACAAACGCAGGAACGAGCGATTTGCCCAATGTTGTGTGCAAGAACGAGACAGATTTTGGGGTGGCAACGTCATGGTTTGGGCGGGTATAATGGACAACCAACAAACAGATTTAGTCATTGTTCAGGGTAATCTGAATGCAGTAGGGTATGTGAATATTCTAAGGAATACTCTCCTCCCTTTCATGCATAATCTAGGCCCTGGAGACCACGCGAGACCACACACAGCTCATGGAACGTGCAGCGTTTGGTCCAGAACGATGTCAGCGTCTTAGAGTGGCCGGCGTTTTCGCCCGACCAAAACCCTATTGAGCAAATGTGGGATGAGCTGGAGCGTCCGGTTCGCAATAACCACCAAATCAACGGCGTGAATGACTTAAGACATGCCCTTCTTTTGGAATGACAGAACATACCAAATCAGGTCATTCGACGGCTCACAAATTCAATGAGAAGGAGAATAGCATCCTGTATTTTGGCAAATGGTGGTCACACACGTTATTGAAATAATGGTTTGCGTCTACACATTCAGAAATGATACTCAAAAATCACTTTAGTCTTTCGTCATTTTTGTGATTTTTGAAATTGACCCCTCTCTCTTTTGACCTTCAAGTTGACCTTTATTTTTCACGCCAGTGGTCCCGACCCTTTCACAAAATTAAGGGCATTGCTTTCAAGTTTTATTTAACTATAACATATGTATTCTATAGTGCTTCAAAGCAATGCTACAGCCATCCGAAAACCATGTAAAGTTTCTTTTTTTGCTAAGTACAGTTTTGTAACTTTTATTTTGCTCTATGAAACTCAAGCATTGAACAATCTAATCAAAACTTGGATTAAATATTACATGAAACTCAGGCCTGTGGAGCGACTCAAGACCTTCAGGTCTTCTAGTTTAAGTATCACACAATTTTGACTGAATTTCTGCATGAAAATGAAATAATCCGGCTACAGAGGGGGGTTCGTTTGAACCCCTCGAATCCCCTCTGGATCCGCCACTGGGTTATACTAGTCTCCGTATGATCATAAGTTGGGTGGGACATGAAACTAGTTCAGAAATAAAGGTTTTATTAGGGAAACATGAAGATCATATCTACATTTTTCAAACCAGAATCACGTTACAGTCAGAGACGATTGTTTTTAAAAAATACTTTGAATACTCGTGTGCTGAAGTCTAACATATTCCTTCCAATGTGTCTCTATATGTCTCTATTCACAAACCGTTCAATTCGGCCCATTCTAAAAATGAATGTATGAGAAATGTTTAATAAGATGGCACTGAAAATGGGCATTTCCTTACTTCCCCGCTACATTCGACGTAAAATTCTAATTACGGACAAACTCGGAATGGAACGGGATTAGTACAGCGGGCGTGAAACGCGTTGAGCATTTATCCCAGAAGTCGCTCCAGTCCCACCACTCCAGCTTTTTGACGTTAACTCACATATATCATCACTCATAGGCGTAGGAAGAGGGGGGCCAGGGGGCTGCCCCCCCCCCAATAATTTAGAAAAGGGGCCTGCCCCCCCCCCCCTATGACCCCCATAAGACACCCATATTTCCATTTACTTGAACGTTTGCCCCCCCCCCCCCCCCATATTATAAACCTTCCTACACCACTGTCACTATGTTAAAAACGTTACATGCAGAAAATCGCAATTATTAATTTGATTCTGAATTATGCATATCATTTCATGGAGATTATGATTACTGTGTAAAAAGTTACAGTCATTTGTAAAAGTGTTGCGTTATAACTTTTGATCAGTAGCCTATAGGCCTATTATAGTCAAATAGTAATCAGACTTCCACATGAAAACAATCCATTCTGCGCGCAACTTGCGGCTAGTGATATGTCTTGTCCTTTGCTTTACTTTGCAAATTCTTTTATTACATAATATAGATAATGGATATTGAGAGGAAAGAAGAAATTGCTGAAACAAGCTGAATTCTCCATTTGTCTCAAATGACGATATTGTGTATTGAACAGTTGAATACTGAACAGAAATCTAACCTTAATCAACATTCATTAGTGGTCTGCAGCTGCTAACCTGGGTCAGTCTAATATTTCCTTGTTTTGGGAAAGGGTTGACCCAGGTCCCCACGCTACCCCCCTGCACGCAGCCTTTTCGGCCATTCCTATAATATTCTTTAATGAGATGCAGACGCCAAAGAAATTCGTGTCAGAAGTAGAAACTGTGGATGAATTATTAGAACATAGGGGAAAGTGAAGCTGTTAACCTATTACCACACACTAACTCTTTTTAACTCCCCACAAGTCGATGATAATGGCATTGGAAAACATTGTAGAAAATGAAGAAATTGCTTGTGACAAGCAATTTCTTCATTTCCCACAATGTTTTCTACCCAAAATGATCTACAAATTTTGAATTTCATTCACTTGAACTTGTCATTTGCAATGACTTTGAATTTGGAACACCCTAATTTTTTGTCGTTTGGGAATGGGTTAAATATCTTTCAACAATTTCTTCTCTTCCCTGAATATTTTACTACAGATTCTTCTAAGAAAGACGCATCAATTAGACCAAGGGAGGTAACCTTTGTGTTCCAATTACTACAGTAGTGGAGGAATTATCGTTATTAACAGCGCACCTGTTTCCGCTAGGCGTCGTCATTTACCTGACAGCAAAGTGTCACTACAGAAGCTTTTTCAAGTTTTACCGGTTTAATGTCCCAATTAAGGTAAGATTTTAATAGCGTATTTTAGCTAATTAAGGACATGTCAATCATGAAAGTTGACTGTTAGCGTTACAGACCTTCATTTCCTGTTAGAATCATGTTTTTGTCTCATACAGGTGGTTTCGTTACAAAAAGTTTTGTAACTTTTTTCATTGCCGCTCTTTTTCCAATAATCACTCCAAAAGAGCTGTCAAATGATCGAATCCTGTGAGCGATTCTTCTTCTCGCGCAAACTTATTCCTAATGTCAGTTTGAAATTGACCATCAACCCAATCTATTGTTATTAATTGATGGAAAAAATTCCAGATTATTTATATTATAAAGGTGTGGAAGTGGAGTAAAGTTTAGTAGCAAGTTAGAGCATGTTGCAACATTTCAATTAAATAATAGCTCTGCCAGTTTTATTTGATGTTTACTGAAGGATTGTATTACTTGTAGCAATAGCCTGTAAATCAAATCCTAACACTTATTGATCTGATTGAAGGTTTCTCGTCTAAACTTTATAACAATATCATTAATTCTTATTGTAGAGTCCAGCAGGATTTATATTTCCAGGATGTTCCAAAAGAAAGTAGACCTACAGAATCTTTCCCAAACAACTTAATAATTAATTTGGTGGTCCAAACCACATTGCAAATGAGTAATACAATGTTACAGAAATCGGGAGCTAGTAAAAGACCATAGCACGGAAACCATTGAAGGAAAAGAGGTTAATGCTGGTTATTAGCATTCTTTTCTCTCAATACTTTCAAGAGCCTTCTTTATTTGAAATTTCAATATCAGGTGATGTTTGGGAAAAGATTAAACCCAATAGACTCTAGAAAAGGATTTGGAAAACATTGAGACATAAGATTTTCTCCTTTTGTCCCAATATTTTCTGAGCTATGAAAAGTTATTTGAAATTGGTAAATGCTTTCTTGTGATAATTTTCTGTACGCAACTAATATATTGATAATCAATTGTGCATGGAGCAAATTAGATTCTTGTCACAGAATAAGGCATAGTCATACTGTCTTCTACCCAGACTCTGTTAAACCAGACTCACATGTTTCATGTTATTTACCCAATTTTCAGATGACAAAATTTAAGACTTTCCAAAATTGCAAGATTGTTGCAAATGACAAAATTTGTATTGACAAACCAGAAAAATTGAATATTGGGAGAAATCATGTAAATGAGAGCGGATCTGGAAAAAGGTCCCTTATAGCATTTGAGATAGCCATATTTCAAGATCAGCCAGTGCCTAAATGGAGAGGGGCAGAGACCCATGCTGCTGTCTAACAGTTGCCACAGGTCACAAATAAGGTATTGGAGACCAACATGGTTCATGATCAGACTGGGTGTATACGCAGGCTGATCTGGAACCATGTTGGGCTCAAAAGCCTTAAAGGACCTTTTTCCAGATCCCGGTTCAAATAAATGGTGAAAATAATGACAATCTTGATTTTCTCCCTTTCTCTCAATGTTTTTCTAAAATATCCGCTGTTGGGTCAACAAAACCAGAAATTGTTACCTTTTCTCAATTTCTAAATGTTTTTTAAACCTGAAAAGTTTAAAATGGTGATGTAAATCAATATCGACTTTGTGCACATTATAACTCATAAATGATTAAGGAAAATGAGAAATTCTGGTTTTTCAAAGCAAGGTTCAGGTATTGTATGGGAAAGGGTTAAGAGTTGAAAACACTACGTCAAGCAAGCGGATATTTACTTTTGGAATAAAGCAATAGAGCAATAACAATTTAACGGTATTGACTGAAATCATAAAATGTCAATAGATTTGTACACTCTGAATTATAGATGGTAGTTTACCAATTTAATTCAAGGTTTTAACCTTTAATTGTGCTGATTTTGAAAATAAATCTTGTTTTTCTCTGTGGCAGAATCTAGAACACAAAGAATTCCTTTTCCCTCTGATTTCCAAACATTTTTTGGTAAGAACATCACAACCAATGAATTTTTTGGAAAAAGGCTACTTGACATGGGCGTAGCCAGAACTTTATTTATATTGCGCATGAGCGCCGTAGGTCTAAGAGGGGAGAGCACGAGAGGGAATATCCCTGCTCTAAAGGGAATTCGGGGGTCTCCATCGAGAAAAGTTTGATTTCCGTGTTTATTTTTAATTTTAGGGGAAGGGGGGTCAGGGCCCATAGGTGGGTGAAAATTTGCGTGTGAATGCCCAAAAAGGGGAAATTTATATCAATACATGCTTCAACTCTCAAATACAGTGTTATAAATGCATTTAACTTGCTTGTACATCATAATGGGACATTCAAACAACCATTAGAACTGTTAGAGATGCTTAGAATCTAAATATGATTTGGATTTTTCTTTGCAACAAAAAACCTAGTTCCAGGGGGGGGAAAAGTTCTCTGAAATGGGGGGGGAAAAAGTATATTCCAAGAGAGGGAGAAGGGGCCCAATATCGACCGTTTTTTAAGAAAAAAATCACTGGATTTGTAAGACTTGTTTTCGTGCATTTTGAGACACAAAATCGGCAAAATTGACAGAAAAAAAACCGAAACATTTTAGCAACCTACAACATATTCGCGATTTTTTACATTACGCACTTGCGTATTATGCGTAATGGCCCTTGCTTGATGTCCTGGTTAAGGTGACAGAAAGACATAGTCCTTTACAGAGCTACAAATAAGAAGGGATAATGGCTAAAGCAAAATGCAATTTCACTTTCAATCTTCATCAAACATTATATTGTGGGTACTCATTGGAATGTCATTATGATCTTGTTGAAACAATTAAAATGAGTACCACAACATTATGGTTTTGGTTTGATAAAAAAAAAAAAAGAAATAAAAATATTTCACTCCCTCTTATCTGTTACTCTGCCTTTTAAATTTTATCAAGGAAAGAAAATGAAATTTCAATTTATGAATTAAGGGTATGTTGGATGATTATTCCATTTTTGGTATGGCTTTTACATTGAATATAAAACTATGTTTTATGGTCCTTTACAGCTATTTGTGCATATTATCAAATCTTGAATGGTATATAAATGCAGTGTATGATTGTAAGGTAATTCAGATTTATGTTGTCATTTTAACCCTTTCCCGAATAAGACCTGCTTTTGACGTCCTAAAAAGAAAATGCTTGGGAAAGGATTGTGACAAAAGAAGAAACTGCTGATAACCAGCAGTTTCTCATTTTGTCTCATTGTTTTCAATGGTATATTGTATAGGCTACTAATTCTCTCTTTATCAACATCCATTTTGTCGTCTGTTGCAGCTTTCAAATTGGAAGACCCTCAAATTTTTTTCATATGGGAAAGGGTTAAACATCAAAACACAGTAAGTACAGAAGAAAGGCTTTGATATATAATTGGAATAGATTATGTAGAGTAATATCAGTCTGTGTATGGCTGTAGTTGCTAATTTTATATCTTTATTCTAAAGATCATTTTGTGCATCAATGTTGCAGTACAGGGATATGTTTGGGAGTTATAACTGTTCTTATTCTGTACCCAAACTGTTTGGCTCTGTGGCTGTAGTTGCTAATTTTATATCTTTATTCTGAAGATCATTTTGTACGTACAGGGAAATGTTTGGAACCAGAGCTGCAGATAAGAGAGGATGAAGACTTATTTCAAATCCAAACCCTATGCTATGGGTACTCATTTGAATTGTCTCAACGAGACAGTTTAAATGAGTACCCACAACATAGAGTTTGACGACATTTTAGTGAAATATTTCATTTTGAAAAGTCATCACCCCCTTTCATTTGGAGCTCTGTGGAAATGTTCTCATTCTGTACCAAAACTGTTTCAGACCTTTGCATAAAGTCCCCTAGATAATAATGTACATTTGACAATGTTTGTGAAGGACAAATTGCTATGCCAGATTGATTTGATAATTTTGAAAAATAAACACTAATTTATAATGCCTCTTTGGAAAAGATGCTTTGGCAAGAATGATTGAAAGTTCTCTCGAGTATATTTAAGATGGATTATAATTTATTCAAGTAGAAGCATTTTGAAGATAAGCGTGTTTAGTTATGCAGGAGATTGTTCGGTTATGTAGGAATGTCCATAAATCGTGTTTAGTTATGCAGGAGATTGTTCGGTTATGTAGGAATGTCCATAAATCGGTAAGAAAAAAAGTTCGGTAGCGCTGATAAAACAGTGAAAAGAAGGAAAACAATGTTATCTGCTTTTATTCCAGTTGTTGACATATTGATCAAGAACAATTTATCATGAAATAAATGTTTTATGCCACACAGTTTTTGAACTGATACTCCCACTTCTTGCTCCCTCTTTTTGTAGAAGTCAAAAGCTTTTTCAGTGGACTTAAATGAAAGTGATCAAAATTAATGTTAATTATCATTTGTATGTTTCCATTGGCTTTTCATTTGAACAATCATTAGGATGTAATGCTAGAATCTAATTTGAGGAAACTGGAACTTATCAAATTTACAATTGAGGTTTAAATAGTGTCTTTACGGTAGATTCTGAGCCTGAGGCACACAATCATGGCTCTTTTTATGCTATTTTTGCCAGATGTTTAACCCTTTCCCAAGACCTGGTTTTGACGTCCCTAATAGAAAAGGCTTGGGAAAACATTGAAACAAAAGAAGAAACTGCTGAGAACCAGCAGTTTCTCCTTTTGTCTCAATTTTTTCTGTACCATATTTTACACAAATCCTATCTTTAATAACACCCATTTTGTCATTTGTGACAGTTTTTGAAGTGGATTACTCTAAATTTTGTCATTTGGGAAAGGAAAATGACCCCCACCCCCATCCCCCCCAAAAAAAGCCAATCATGTAATTATCAAATAATGCCTGTATTTATTTGATTTGTTTTAATGGTTTGTTAATATTAATATATTTTTGCAGCATATCCAAACAATGATGAAAAATTATGCAGTGGAAAAATTGGATATATCATTATTTACTTTGTAATTACAATTCATTGCAACTGTCCATGTGGCCCTAAAATCTATGTATGGATTATTTGTAATCCTCAGTTATCATTGAGGCCCTAGAATGACAGATACTAACAACTCATTATGAACAAAATGAAAGTGCTCTTACTTCCACATATCCTGGTACCTCTTTAAAGCAATTTATTATGCATTTACCTATTCCAATGCAATGACACTTTGACACCTTATGCTACGGTCACAAATCAATAAATGCCACCGCCCGGCGTGATAACTGCCAGCTTTCATATAAATTCGGCCGGTGGCAGCCCTGCGGCAGGCAACATCGACAGGCGGCAGTTGGCATTTAGGACGCCGCTAGGTGGCAGTTAGAATTTTAACAAAAAGTTAAAATTCTAACTGCCACCGCCCGATTTTTTCCAATTTTGCAAGTCGCCCTGCCACCGGCTGGGTGCATTTCGAAGCCGTGCGGTGGCTGTCAAGTGGCAGGCGGGCTGCAGCACGATTTTTTCTCGGTCTTGGTGCTTGAAGGCATTCGAAAATCGTAGCTGCCACTTTCCTTTACCCGTTCTGCCGCCTTCATGCCATTGACATGCCACCGTCCGATTTCTTAATATCTGCCGGTGGCAGGGCGGAGATTGAAATGCAGCGGGGAGGCGGCTGTTAGTGTTGGTAGGTGGCAGGACGGCGATCTACCGAGTGCAGACTATGGCCCTAAATATAAATCAGGAAACATTCATCCGCTAAACAATATTATAGTCATGGTGATTGTAGTAAACTGACACGATTTAAAAACGCAAAACACATTTTCATTAACCATTCCTTTCCTATTGCCTCGATCGGCACCATATTTGGGGACATGCATGAGGCAATGTATACGCTTCACGCCTGAGCAATTTTGTCGTGTTTTCTGTAAACTATCCGGACATCTGGACCACCCATTACTAAATGCTCGTGTGTCTCGTGCATTCAGACCACGTATTAAATCACTTAGATTTTTTGTGTACAAATTGCCACTTTGATTTACTTATTGAAAACATAGGAGAACAACGAAAGAAAATTGTGTACAAAATGCTGAGGCTTACTTTGCGAAAAAGGAACCGAGTTTTTTGGCTTTTGGTTTGTGGTGTTTCGCAAATGAAGGTAGCTAGACGCTTTAATGTGGCCGAATCGACGGTTCCAAGGTTTATGAGACGTGTAAACGACACAGAAAGATTTACAGACCACCCACGTCCCGGTCAGCTGCGTGTAATAACTGTGTGTCAACATAATTGTATACGTCAACGTCACTAAAGCAACATATTTTTGACGGCTCAGTCTACAGCAAATTGTATGGTTGGTAATCGCGGGCGGCCTATATGTGTCGTGACATGGTGATAAATCGCCCGTGCAAACACGGGGTTCGTTGTCGTCGATGTTCGATGCCAGGCTCTGGACTCAACGTGCATTTTGGCATAATCTGACGTCCATTCAGGCATTATTCGTGGCTTTAAAAGTCATTTTCTGTCCTGTTATGCTAACAATTGTAACATTTACAATTTTACGTGGCTATACATCGGTTTTGTAAGATGTAGGAGATACCATTTGCAAAAAGTACTTTTTGCGTTTTTAAATCGTGTCAGTTTAGTTCCTGAGGATTGGATTCTTGTCTAAGGCGCTTTTGAGCTAGCGCCTTACTTTTACCCTTTTAGTTGCATTTAGGGGATATTATTCACAATTCAACCTACTGGAAGCTTTAGATATTTTGAGAACAATGTTAACTTTTAAGAGCAGTCTAGATTTTAAATTCCTCGTAAAACAAGCTTGCCGCCGTCAGATTATCGGGTGGGCCTCGGGCGGTGGCAGTTACAACGCCCGATTGCCGGTCGGTGGCAGGTGAAATATTGCAGGTCGCCGGACGGTGGCAGTTCAAAGCTGACGGTGGCAGGCCTGCCACCTGACTGCCACCGGCTGACATCCTTGTGACGACACGTGCACCTCGGGACCTTTGAAACCGCCTATCGCCGCCCGGTGGCATTTTACTGGCATTTATTTGTGACCACTCGCAGCGATTCGTAAAAAATCACCCGGTAGCATTCTAGTTTAAGAATTTTACGATGTCAAAAAATCGCGCGGTGGCATTTTCACATCTTGACTGTAGCATTAAGAGGAAGGGCATAGAAAAACATGATACAATGATTTCTAGCAAGAAATAGCAAAAAATTGAAATTTCTTCAACTTGAAATAAACCTTACTGTCTAGAATGTCTTTCAATTTAGGCCAATGATGAAGGGAAAATAAGTCGTTGTAAATTCACATTTTTAATGTAGTCTATGTAAATTGAATTCAGTAAAGATGTGTCAGCTGTGATAGAAAATTTTTAGGACTCAAGTGATGATCTGATGTTGTGTGTCAATGGTGCAGGATTTGTGTGCCATGGACAACTCTACCTCGTACACTTGTAACCATAGGAGAAGACCATGCAATGTACTAAAATTTGATGCCAAATGGCCGAAGAAAGGGGAAATTTATATACCATGGTTTATAAATGACAATGAGATCAAAGCAGAACAATGTACTTAACCCTAATAGTATTGATATATGTGTAACAATGAGGTCAATCAAAGCTTGTCAATGGTCAAACAATTAATTTGATATGACAAAATTGACTTATAAGCTAATCTAGATCATGTACAATAAGCTTGTTGGATTAATTTGTTCTACAATAGTTAAGAGCGTCTAAGAATTTCATGTTCTTCCTTTGATATGCCACCTGAGAGAAAGGTTCTGAACAATGGAATTGCAGTATGAGTCTTTTTTCTAAGCCAGTATATGAGCAGGCGAACACAATATGGATTGCTGATGCTTTAAATTCACTTTACTGCTAAATTATTTGAAGATTAAGGATCAGCTTTTCTAGTTGCATGGATATTGTTGGTGCTATGTTACAGGTGATTTAACCCTTTCCCAAACAGGACCTGGTTTTGAGGACCCTAATAGTAAGGTCTTGGGAAAACATTGAAACAAAAGAAGAAACTACTGATAACCAGCAGTTTCTCCTTTTGTCTCAATATTTTCTATGCCATATTGTACACAAAATCTTTAATAACATCTATTATGTCATTATTTAGAGTTTTTGAAGTGGATCACCCTAAAATTTTGCTGTTTGGGAAAGGGTTAAACTTCATAGAAAAGATTCTGAATAGGCAGGTTTTTGTCCTATGTTGAACTTTTAATTTTCATAGCTATGAATTGTTTGCAATAATTGTACAGCATTCTGTCCTCTCACAGCTCAGATGCTCTTGATACATACCTTTTTCTGATTGCAAGTGCCAGCGATTTGGAAAGGATGTTTTCAGTTGGACAATATGTACCTTCCTCCTAGAAAAAAAATGAATAACATCTACATCTAGATGCCAAATGTCACGATTTGAAATTTAGTTAACAGTCTGCTAGAGAAAGAATTAAAAAGAAAAATATAAAAGAAAGAAGGAAGTTCCAACAAATAGGGTAATACAAAATAGAGAGAGAAAAAAGAGAGAGCTGGTGGGTGTGATTGGAGTACCAGGACTAAAACACGGGTGGGCATCAGGGGAGCTACCTCGAAAATGTGTTAATGTAAATTTGTTCCCACGCCACATCCGGGAATGTCGAGGTAGTGGAAATCCCCATATTTTGACAAACGGACACAGGTGAGCTCTCCCTTTTATTTGTTTTTTCTTTCAAAGAGCGCATTCCTTAAAAATCTGGCGATGCAGTGCAATGCTACTATGTTTTAGCAATGCATGAAGACCGAAAACCCAATTAAATAGTGGAAAATACGAGCAGGACGACATTAATTCCAGGACTGGTGGATTGCATTTTCGCCCTGTGTTGACATATCGGCAGGCATCTCGAGGCAGATATTGTACTTTATTTTCAGTTTCTGACCACTTTAACATATTTTGATGCAACGTGTAGTCAAATTGACCACAATGACGCAAAAAATTCTGATGTTCTGGTCTCCTGAACAGATTAACTGTCCAAAAACTCATTCGTGTTGTTCCCAGACCATCGAGGTAGCGGTAATCTATCGAGATAGTTCCCATGTGTCCCAAACATCTAGCCTTCTGATATATTGATGTTTTGATATACTTTAATAATTCTGGACAGCGACCTAATGGCTAGTTGGCGAAAATCTGTCCCGCTAGTCACAGAACTGTGATGCACGTGCAATACATGTATCTAATTATTGCAGATTTTTGAGAACTTATGAAACAATGAGCAGGAACTGCCGCAATCATTACATAAATCCCAACCTGAAACCCATTCATGAAGAACAGAGACAACTATTAATCTTAATTCCCAGAATGCCGGAAGTGCCTTTCTTGAATTAAGTCCTCCGTAAATAGCCTACAAACCCACCTAGGAACAATATATACTGACGTCCAAAAGAAACGCCTCAGTCCTAATAAATGTCCGATTATTCAGTTAACCTAATTTGAAATTGCAAATATATTTCCATCTGTTAGTTTGATTATCTGTTGTCGAAAAATGATGATAAAGAAATTATCAAATTGTTACAGTTTAGAAAAAAAACGGCACATTTAAAAAGAGCGGTATTGGAATTTCCATTTGAAAATCAGTAGCGCGTGGTCCAAACTTTACTTTCGACGATAAAATATACCGTAAAATGTCTTATTTGGTGACCACAGCAAGTGAATACTAAACCCGACGTCGATTTCAACGTCTCAAACATGAGACGCATATGACGTTAACGTAAGACAGCTTCTGGTAAAACAGGCGTTACATGTGGTATATCTGACTTTGACCGATTGACAAATGTTTCTGTAACTCTTACTCGTCGACCAAGATGCCTAATCGTGCAAAGCAAGACGTCAAAACGCCAGACGGCTTTTTCTTGATTTTACCGTATTCGAAAATGACTAGTCTACTAGCTCTATTTTCCAAGCAGTGTGGCTAGCTCAAACGTTACTTGCAACACCTACAGTTTCCAGAAAAACATTTATTTGGCCACCACATTTACCGACTATTCGACAGAACTTCGATCCCAACGTCACAAACCTGAAACGTACATGACGTTAACGTGGAGAAATATCTTGTTTTACGGGCGTTACGTGAGGTCTAGTTGAGCGTGGCCGATCAATAAATGTTTGCAGAATTCTAACGCGTCGATCAAGACACCGAATCTGGAAACACAATATGTTGAACTGTCTTGCGACTTGTTTGTGCATTCGTCGCGTCCAAAAATGGCCATATTACGAGCTCTTTTTTCAGGACTTCAGTCTTGGAATCCTTCAATTCGGATTTTCAAAAGAAAATATTTGAATTCATGGTTGCCTATCCACTATCACATGTTACTGTGTAAAATGTGACCAATTTCATCCCGTGATGTACATACACGAAGCGCACGTAGAAAACGTGACCAGTCACCGGAAATGGACATGTTAATGGATAGAAACGCATATTTCTTCATTTGCCGTAATTGTCGGTCAAAATGATAATATACAGTATACATTTCACTAACATTGTTATAGGCATAATGAAAATAACGACAAATTTCATTGGAGCGTTTCTTTTGGACGTCAGTTTAGTTGATATATTTCACTGGCGGAATCAATACTATAATTTGATTTTAAGGTGTAGGTTTCTGGCTGAAGGTAAGCAGTACTGCGTTTTGTTTTGATGTAGATGTTCCTGAAAAATTGAATACGTTAAATTGTATATTTTTTTGCTTTTCAGTCATTTTATGTGTCCAAACACTTTCAGTTAAGGGGGAATGCTCCAGTTTTTCGGAACACTCGGTCTTTTCTGTAGTAAATTAAATGTTTCGTACCAATATGTTTCGCTACCATATTTTCAATAATATAACACATCATTACAATTTACCATTTTCGAAGGTAAAAGTGTATTTATTATGCGAAACTGATTTCCTCAAGTTGGAAATCGATTATTTAGAGCAAAACAGTCGTATGTGTGTATGCAGTTACCACTGTTTTGCATCATTTTCTTAATGTGTAGCTGATAAAAATTGCTGTAATTCACTATTAAGTGCGCTGACCTATACATTTTCTTTTTGAATTATTACCAGGACATGTTGCTTAATACAATGAGGGAGTTTTATCAAATTCTATTATGTAGAACTTGAAATATTTCCAAAAATATGCAAATTTTGACATAAAACACTCCAGCTTCATTTATCTAACCAAACACGTGAGCATGCTGTTTTATACATTTACGCGTTTAAAGTATCACATATTTTGGGTTTTCTGTTCTTGTTAAATGTAAGATGTTACTTCAAATCCGTTTTCGGGACTAAATGATGAATATATAGCATTTTATTAGCATTTTAGTGACCTTGGACAGGTGCAAGAAATTGCGCATTTTTTCGATGTAGGGGTATGTGATACGAATGCCTATAAAATTCAAACAAGATCGCTGACCTTCCATTTTTATTTTATTTTTCAATTGGTAATAACATGTAATTTCAACATACAAAATATAAATAAATTCTATTATTGGGAAAAAAAATAGGAAACTGCATGGGTAAAAGTTTTCAGGCATATGCCTGAAGTTCAGGTTTTTGAGTATTCCAAAATGCCCCATTTTCTCTATTTTTACTATATAAATACAGACTTTTCCAGGTTTTCAGGTTTTTCAAAATTTTCAACTTTTACCCCTGAAACTGGAGCATTCCCCCTTAAGTTCTGGTGACTGAGTGACAGACTTTTGGGAAAAAGGATGCTAACGCGGCTTACAATATGTTCTCTTTGTATTGGTGCTTAAATGTAATTTTTGTTGTTTCCCACTTGGGTTTCAGGTTGGGATTTATGTTGTGATTGCGGCAGTTCCTGCTCATTGTTTCATAAGTTCTCAAAAAAATCTGCTATAATTAGATATTGCACGTGCAACACAGTTCTGTGACTAGCGGAACTGATTTTCGCCAACTAACCATTAAGTCGCTGTCCAGAATCATTAAAGTATATCAACACATCAATATATCAGAAGGCTAGATGTTTGGGACGCGTGGGAACTATCTCGATAGATTACCGCTACCTCGATGGTCTGGGAACAACACGAATGAGTTTTTGGACAGTTAATCTGTTCAGGAGACCAGAACATCAGAATTTTTTGCGTCATTGTGGTCAATTTGACTACACGTTGCATCAAAATATGTTAAAGTGGTCAGAAACTGAAAATAAAGTACAATATCTGCCTCGAGATGCCTGCCGATATGTCAACACAGGGCGAAAATGCAATCCACCTGTCCTGGAATTAATGTCGTCCTGCTCGTATTTTCCACTATTTGATTGGGTTTTCGGTCTTCATGCATTGCTAAAACATAGTAGCATTGCACTGCATCGCCAGATTTTTAAGGAATGCACTCTTTGAAAGAAAAAAACAAATAAAAGGGAGAGCTCACCTGTGTCCGTTTGTCAAAATACGGGGATTTCCACTACCTCGACATTCCCGGATGTGGCGTGGGAACAAATTTACGTTAACACATTTTCGAGGTAGCTCCCCTGATGCCCACCCGTGTAAAAGCCTGACTGGGCCAGCTTTGGCAGCTTAGGTCCTCCCTTAGAGTATTTTGAACCCACACATTAACCTTACATGTGAATTAGAAGGCAGGATTTCTTAATTATAGCAAAATTCATGGCGAAAAGGGCGCCACCCATTGGCTAAAACAATAGGACATTTGGGATTTCAATACTTATGATGGTCCGATTGGCCTCAGCTTTTTACAACCAAAGTAGTTCTACAATATCTACTGCCATTGCGACTGTGATGAAATTCATCTAAAATTTTGAAGAATTAGATCATGCTGTACTTGGCCAGTGTTGATCAAAGATATTAGGGTCAATTTAAATGTTACAAGAGAAGGTATAACATCTGCTATGTTTGAAATGTCATAACTGCAGCTTGAATAAGCTGTAGTTACGACATATTTAAACATAGCTAATGATAGGTAGATATTGATTTATGAAATTCAATATAAAACTTGATCATAATACTGGTGGATCGCTTCTGTATTGTGAAGAAATGAAAATATCAATCATTTTATGATAGGAAAGAATTCTCCATTCAGCATGCTCTATTAAATCTATTCATGCCCGAGTCTGCAGCATAATACTCAAACATGAAAATACAATCAACCAGACTTGGTCTAGCAATGTTGTGACATCCTGCAACCTGTCAGGCTTTCTGCTAATTTAAGCAAGACAACATTAAGTAAGCCAATATCATTACTTTAAAAAGAATGATGGTAACTAAATTTGTTATTCTCATCAAAGCCCTATTTTGTGGTCTTGTAGATATTCAGTAGAAACATGCCGGGCTTAATATTATTGGTTATATTTAGCAAAACCATGATGCTGTGGGTACTCATTTGAACCGTCTGGAAATCTGGCATTGAGGACTTGCTTTCTGACTTTTCACAGGTTGTTTATCTTTCACTAATGGAAGTAATGATACAGATCATCTAGTGGTACATTGTACATGGGGATGAGCAGTAACTGTTGGTGCCTCTGTACTAATCATAATAAATGGAGTGCATAATGCCACATTCAATAGGGAACAGTTTTATCCAGTTAACAGTGACATAATTTCAGACAAACAAATATTATTTAGTGGATGTTATAAAATTGATTCAAGCCGTAGTTACGAGATTTTATAACATCACACCTGGTTTATCAATATATAATGGTAAACTGAATCTATTTTTAGCACAAAATTCATTCCTATTAGTTTTGTGCTTACCTCCTCTTGCCAAATGCTCCACTTGACCCGTTGAGTATTCTAAATATTGGTCACCCTGAGTTAAGCCAGATCAATGAGTTAAGTTTTTCTGTGTTACAAAAGAGAAAGATTATCTAGATGTTTATGTCAATAGCTTTTAGGTTTTTCAAAATGTGTTTAAAGGGGCTAATCTATCAGACCAAATTAAATATTGGCTCATATTCAAAGTTTATCGAATTCTTTCTACCATAAAAGGATATTAGATTTAAATACCGAGGTAGGGCATATTAAGCATGTCAAGTACTGACATCAAAATATTGCCTGTTTCGTGATGTTAACATCTCGAAAAAAACTCCCAAATTCATGTTATTAGAGAGTCAGAGTGATGTGAAATAAATGAATAAATAAAAGCAAATTTCATTCCAAAACGTGCTTCTAATCTTCTTTGGGAAGGGATTTAGTCAATCATTGAATTTCAAGTCATTAAACGAACCTTCTCTTCGATCTATAAACTGCTGTTGTGCAAAGTTAAATGGTATCCCATTTTGATTCACATTATCAAAGCATGTCTCATGAAATTAAATAAAGAAATATAAATTACAAAGATCGTTTTCCATTGAGCACTCTGACATCAAACATGCACCATAAAAGACTATAATTTTGAATCTTGAATGAATCTGAATTATGGTATATATTTTTTAAACTCTTTGCAAATAACAAATTTTTTGGATTGTAAAACTTTACATTTGATGCAGACAACAATATCAATGTTACCAAGTATTGGCATGTGTGTTATAGCTTTGAAAAGATTGGGAGAAATGGGGAAAATGTTTTAGTATAGAGATGTGCATCAGACCATCTATCATGAGGTCTTTAGTTCCATTTCCACTAGTGTTGGGCAATCGGTTTAAATTCACAATCGATTATCGGTTTATAATCGGAAGGGCAAACCAACTAGCTATCGATTATACAATCGATTTATCAGTTTAACAGTTTCTTTCCCATATTAATGGATGTTAGTCTTGTTACAATGGTTGTTTTTCCGTGTCATACAAAACTGTATATGAATTGTTCTGTTCTTTATAAATTAAAGAAAATACATTACCTTTTAATCCTTGTTTTATTTAATACCCTTTATTGTGGTCCTTGAATCATGATTTTTCAACTAGATGTAATGTTTTGTAAGAACCGTGGACAAAATAGCCTCTTGTAGTCAGCTGTTCTCACAAGAGGGTCTGTAAAAGGTGTATTACTTACTTAAATTATTGACTTTTTATGAGGATTAATCTAGAATGTGTAACACTGCTTGATCAGTAAAGTGAAAGTAGAAAGATGTGTTCGATTTGGTCATTACTGGGACGACGACCAAGTCATTTAATCGATTTATGAACACAAAAACAAACAACAGCAATCATCTACGTAATTTCATCATATCAATAAAAAATATGACAAAATTAATAAAATACTCGTATGTCTAGATAATAATTTGTCAGTTGTTCTTTGCTATAGAAAAAAGACAAATTTGCTTTCAACTGGTCAATTATCTAATCGCCGTTTTTTCAGCATGCATAGTCCATAAAAATAGGTATGGAACTGAAAATACGATGGAAATGCATGATAATTCTTAAAACTTCGAAATCCATTACAGAAAACGATGATTTCACCCACTCACAGGCTAAGATAAACAGATTAGTTCGGTTTAAGAAATCTGACTCGAAAGATTAAAGTGAAAAGAAATGAAAGTGAATCATTTTTTTCACAAAACATTTTGGGCTATGTACAATAAGGTCTTCAAACTCGTAGTCTAATGCGGATTGTGACATAAGTTTCACCTCATGTTTTATATTTAGGCCTACCTTGTGCTTTATATCCATCATGCGATTTAAAAGAAAAAAAACTTTTCAAATGCAACAGAAAGCAAATTCCACTCAAAGTTAGTCAACACGAAATACACACTGTTTTGGGGTTTAGAACATCGTAATTGGATACCATCGATACGGTGTTTTAGTCACTCACAATTTATATGACGTCACTTCTCCGAGATCAAATAAATGCCGCCGACTTCAAAAATGCGGTGTTTTACTTTACAAGGGAATTTATGTGTAAACGATTTTGAATATAAATACGTCATGTCTCGTGATTTAGTTCCATTGATCTGCTCTCCGGCGTGCATGATTAATGTCGTAAGTGTAGCTTACATGAGTTAGTGGGGTTTTTTTACATTTTAAGTGTGACCGACGCTATCATTAGAAGGGACACGCCTTTGCACGCGCCTTTGGGAGAATAGAAAATCGCTGTCTTGTTTTCGCACGCGCCTTTGGGAGAATAGAAAAAACTCTGTCTGGTTTTCAACCAATCAAAGTGGAGATGCTTTATGACGCACTTGTCTGCACGCGGGCTTTTTTGTAAACAAATGGTTATTAGATCATCCCCCATGGAGAATAAGAACCAAACACTGTTTTCAATGCATTTTAAAAACTGTTTTACCGATTTCATGACACGGACTAAGTCTTTTAAAATGGGATTTACTTTTATTAAGGTATGTTGGTGTTAACAATTTTAAACAAAGAAATGCATCTTTTTTGTTTTGCTGCAAAGTTCTAAGCAAACTTAGACCGAATAATATGCCGTTTGCATGGTTAATTGGCTTTACGATATCGCAGCTAGATCTAGATGTTTTCAATCTGTCTGACAAACAAATTATTCTGTCCACATCGCAAATTGTTGTAGCCTTCATAGAATAAACCATGTGCAAATGACAGGAGCGGTTTGGTTTTGGTAAACGGAATCGTTGAGCAGACGGCTTTCATTCTCTGAAAGCCAAAAATATCGAACTCAGTTACACAGGCTCGGAAACAATTACGTATAAAGTCCGGACGCGACGCTAAAAGTCGGTATCTATTTAAAGTCCGGAACGGAGCGAGTTCCGGTACCGACTACAATCGATTGCGGGATTTTCCAATCGATTATCGCAATCGGAAGCCTAAACCAACTGACTTTCGACTATAGTCGATCATCGGCCCACCACTAATTTCCACTGGTGGTGAACTCGGCCAAAGCGAGAGACGTTTTTCGCTACAACAAGGTATACATATTTTGCGTTTAAATGTGAGTTTACAGATTTTTTTTCTAATGACAATGAACTTGTTCTAAAAACAGACCAGATTTACCGTTTTGTATTGACAAACTGTCAGTGTTGTTATAAAATCTCGTAGCTACGGCTTTATCAAAGCCGTATAACAACACCGATGGAATACATTTTTCCAGAAAAAACGTCCCTCGCTTTGGCCAAGTTCACCACCAGTGATTTCCGGCTGCTGCAAAAATCCTTCCTGATATGTGTCTCACCATTGGTTAGATTTAACCCTTTCCCAAATAACAAAAGTTTAAGGTGGTCAAATTTGAAACCCGCTGCAGACAGCAAAAGGGATGCCTTTGAAGATAGAATTTGTGTTTCAGATAGCACAGACAATATTGAGACAAAAGGAGAAACTGCTGGTTCTCAATGTTTTCCCACGCCATTTCTACTAGGCATGTCAAAACCCGGACTTGTTTGGGAAAGGGTTAATCGTTTACCTATACGGGCAAGTAGCAGGAGGTTATGTTGGCGAGCAGCTGAAGGCTTGGTATAAGGGTGTTGTGGTAGTACTGACATGAGAAACAACAGGAATCATGATGGTTAGGTGCTCCAGCTGCTGTTACATGACCATAGCAGTTGAAGGAGACGTTAAACCCCACTCAATCTATGTATTTATCAACTATTATAATTCATTATCTGACTTAAATACAGCTCACAATAAATGACCTGGCAGAGCAGTGGCTGATCCAGGAGTTCGGGAGGTTCAAATGAACCCCCTCTGTAGCCTGATTATTTTATTTTCAGGCAGAAATTCAGTCGAAATAGTTTAAAACCAGGAAAAAGACCCCCCCCCCCCCCCCCCCCCCCCCCTTGCATGTTCAAACCCCCTTTACAGAAATCCTGGATCCCCCACCGCAGAGCATCCATAGCTATTAGCCAGTGATGCTCTGCCAGGTCATTTATTGTGAGCTGTACTTGATATTAACAATTCTTGTAAGTTTTCCAAAAATCAGAATCGTAATACAAACAAAAACAGACAGTCAACCCTTTCCCATACAAGACCTTGTTTTGACGTCCCTAATAGAAAAGGATTGGGAAAACATTAAAACAAAAGAAGAAACTGCTGATAACCAGCAGTTTCTCCTTTTGTCTCAATATTTTCTATGTCATATTTTACACAAATTCTATCTTTGATCCATTTTGTCATCTGGGGCAGTTTTTGAAGTGGATCATCCTAAAATTTTGACATTTGGGAAAGGGATAAGTGAAGTCAGGGGTTGAAAAATTTCTTCAAACCAACTAGTCCTGAAGGACTAGTAGCTCTGAATTTCTACTCGCCCTTAAGGCAACCCAACTCGCCCTTAAAGATGAAGAAAATTTTAGACTGTTGGCTCTTACGGATGCATTATTATGCAAATAACATAACTCTTTGACTACAAATAAAGTTTCTTCGGTATAAATGACAGACAGGGCTCGCGCTGGCGATCGCCACTTCAAAAGTCATAGGCGAATAAGGCAACAATTTTATTAAAAAAGATTGATCCGGTCGGCACAATCCCTTCAGCCAATCAAAAACGTCGTCAGTCGACCTGCACTCATTCGGTGGAGGTGAAAGCTTCGGTCTTTTTCCTTAAGGCATAACCAACTTTCAGCATTAATATCTCGACGACTACGCCAAATTATTAAAAATGCGTTGGTAGTTGAGAAAGTTTAAATCACATTCTTTAGAGAAAGAGTTTTGTTTGTGAATTTTAGCAATGGATTTTGGAAATATTCTGCCTCAAAAATGGTATCCCGTAACGATAAAAACCGAGGTTGTACCCTTGATGAAAAAATGAAAGTGAGGCTATGACGTCATCCCGACTGATTCAATGGTCAATAAATCGAATGTGGCTCCTGAAGACTTGACTCCATCTTTTACCATAAATTATTGCCTAAAATGTGTGTTTTCAGTCTGTTATTGGCATTGGATAACAAGCAAAAATCAGTCTGATATTGTCAAAAACGGTCGTTATTCAGTGCATTGTCGGACCGGTTTTGCATTCACATATCCTCGATCGGGGATTTGTTATGAGTGCTTCAGAAAATTGAAAATAAAGCCGAAATTTTGTCATTTCCCTTTTCCGCGATGTAAATTCTTATAAGACCCCATTTCCAGTTTATACCCCAATAAATACTAGGTCTCCCAGTGTAACCATATCTGATGACGTAATATACAAATGTAGTGACGTAGGTTTAATTCTTGGAATCAAAACGTAAACAAACGGGCAGCTGACAGATTTTGAACTAAAAGTGGATTTCATGGACACGGAAGAATATAAATTACAATTGAGTGGTTGTGGTCTAGGTCAAATATGATGGTAAGCCTATGTGTTTCTTGTTCTTCTTTTAGTTACTGCAATTGTTCCTTTACAACTTGGTTTTTTATCGAAATGAACGAATGTCTGAAACGAACCAGAGATCTACCTCGGAAGTTCCGACCTTTTGTTTTATTACTGTACCCGCACTGAAATGAACGTTAGAATATCCAGAGTATGTTTCCAAAAGAAAACTTAGTCGAATATTGTTACGATTTCGCCAACCCAAATGAAGATTATGTCAGTAAAAATGCGATGAAACTTGGCTACATAGCTGCACGATGAAAATCTAACGGCCCGTCTAGTGGATATCGGACTTACTCGATATATGTCGAGTCGAATGCCGGAAAACTCTGGTGTCTGTCGGTGAAAATGTGGCTAAATTTTCACAAAGTTTTTCAGTTATTCGTCTTATTTTATTACATTTCTTTGCAAATTCTTCATATTTTATGCAATAATAGCGTCAATTCACGTTTTTTCGGTCGTTAACATTCTCAGAGGCCCACAAAATGGGTTATCGCCCTCGACCTTCGGTCTCAGGCGATAACGCATTTTTTGGGCCTCTGAGAATGTTAACGACCTCAAAAACGTGAATTAACCCTATATCAATCGCCGATTAAACATTACTGTAAACACTTACTTTTTATTTAATTCGAAAGATAGATTAGCTGTCGAAATGGTCGAGTAAGCAGACGTGGTCAGTTTGATATGTACAACTAGGATCAACCCGGTAAATGTGAAAGAATTTCTTTGTGTAATCGCGAGGCGGCATAACAGAAAGAGACAACGCGTATGTGTTAAAACCATTTAATGTCGGTGTATTTACTACGTAGATAGCGTTTTGTTTTCATTGCTTCATCCCATTTTCCCGCGCTTTCTGCACACGTGACTTTTGTAAACAAATCATAGTAAAACGTAACCTTATTTGGTTACGGAAAAATCACGTGATTATATTGAAACTGGAATGACTACGTCATCAATTGACTGTGTTTGCGGCGTCTTTGATCTCGCTCAATTCATCGCATATGAGTAACACAGATTTACTCTAGTTTCCTTGTTTAGTTTCACTTTCGGGATTGATCGACATAAACAGGGAAATGCCTTATTTTACAGCGAATATTATTGTTTCCGATATGAAGTTTGAAATAAATACTTTCTTTTCGATCTTTTATTTTTTTCCCTCAATCAGCGTGATTCAAGTCCTAAATTTGCACTCGCCCCGTCGGACTAGTTCGTCCCCAAATCTACTCGTCCTACGGCATTTTCTACTCGCCAATGCGAGCGGGCGAGTGGATTTTTCAACCCCTGGAAGTGCATTTACAAAGCTAGCTGTAAAAAAGCTTAAAAGCTGTATGCAGGTTGTTGATGCATAAATAAATGATATTTTGGCGGTAAACCTTGCATGAATGATGTAAACTCATTATATATTCAAATTTATGGAAAATGATTATGATCCTTATAGTTTTCTAACTCCGAAGGTTACAAATAAGAAAAGTAAATATCACCTGAAAGTTAATATGCAAAATAATAAGCTGTGGACGACAAAATAAATGGGGATAAAAGAAAGAAATTGTGTACAATAGTTCCCAGAAAATATTGTGGCAAAAGGAGATATTGCTGATTATTAGCATTTTCTCCTTTTGCCTCAATGTTTTCCCAAGTTTTACTGTCGAGGACCAGGTCTTGTTTGGGAAAGGGTTAAATGATAAGTGTACAACTACTGTATGTGTAATACATTATATGGCTGTTTTTCAACAAAAACCTCGTAACTCAAGCTTGTTTAAAGCTGCAGTTACAAGGTTTTTTTGAAATGAGACAACATTCATGTATGTTTCTTTACAACAGTTTTGCATTAATTCATCAAAGCATAAGTCATGTAGATGCTGATGATAAGGTGATATAACAGATAATTAAGCCAAGTCATAAGAATATGATTATTCATGGACAATTTTGAGCTATATTGTACTTACTTACTGTATTTTTCATCTATGCTATATGTTTTTTCATTGTTGTACAACGCTATTGAATATGTTTATATGTAGAAATAGGCGTTTAATCAAATTTTTCAAGTTTCAATTTAACCCATTCTTTATAAGATGAAAACAATATTTACGCTAGTTTGACTTGGTAAAAAGTGTTGAGGTCTTGCTTATTGTCAGCTGATTTGATGAAAGTCATCATGTACAAATGCTGAAAGCAAGATAAATCAAGAAACAAATTAACGGCTTTTAATTTCTCACAAGGAACAGAAAATTTAAGGCCAACTTTACCATGAAAGAAAAGAGTCAAGTGATTAAAAGTTTTGGCGGCAAAACCAGTAGTAGTATGAGGTAATCTGTCTTCAGGCAATAGTAAATTGGATCAGAGCAGTGAAAATGTGCATGGAAAATGTTTATTTAATCATTAAAGAAAGTTTGAAATTAAAATTTGTTTGTGTGGTTAGGAAGAGTGGTTGATGTTTCATAATTGCTGTGGTAGGTCTTTAAATCCTTTCTCAAGCAATAGGACCCTTAGAAAATTGCTAGATTAGAAAATATCCTGGGAAAGGATACATACACTTGTTATTATCATTTACTTCTTTTCATTTAATAATGCTTTCTTTTAATTCAAATGAAAGTCCTTAGTTTGATATGATGTTGTTGATTTTGTCTTCTGTAATTGTTCTCGTTTTGGCCACGTTTTAGATAAATGATAAAACCTTAAGTCATTTCAATAAACAGGCAAAATGTAAATCAATGACTGCCATTAATTTTGTTTGCTAGCTCAAATGAATGATTTTTTTGTAGTATAGAACAATAACATGTACTTTCAACTTTTACGCATTGAATTTTTTTTCCAAACAAGCCATGGTTTTATCATTTTCTATCGGGAAAGCAAGGGAAAACATTTTGGAAAAAGAATGCCATGATGGCCTTGGGTCGCTCACATGAGGTCCCCTTTCCTTCTCTCAGCATTGTCTACCATATTTAGTTAAAGTTTGGATTCATTTGATTAATAATATACAAAAGTTTTCAATTTAGAATTAGTCATTGGGAAAGTGGTTAGGAAATAATTTAGCCAGGTCTAAGAATTTTTGGGAGATTGTAATGTTATGGAAGCTGTTATAGACATTATATTTCACTGAGGCTGAACAAATGGAATTGTTTATAACCATCCTTTATTTATAATGCCCTGAAATAAAAAAGATCAAGGGCAGAAATAGTCTTAACTTTTGTCTGGCCATATATTCACATTTCTTCTCTGCAAACTTGGCATGCAATTTAACCTTTTCTCAAACAGTTATATGCCAATGATAAAGCTTTCGAAAATTTTGAAGAGCTGGAAGAAAATGCAGATTTCCAGCCTTTTCTCCCTTTTCTTCAATATTTGACCCGTTTTCAAAGAGAATTTTCATTCTGGCAGTTGCATGACTTGATCATCGCATGTTGTTCATCCCTCCTGTTGCCTTAATATTTTCTCTGCTATGTTGTATGCATCTTGACTTGATCATCGCATGTTGTTCATCCCTCCTTTTGCCTTACATTTTTTTCTGCTATGTTGTACGCACATTTTAGCTTTATCAACATCCATTTGTGGTCTTCAGAAGCTTTCCAGTGGGGACAATTCCAAATGCACTGTTTGGGAAATGGTTAACCCATTCCCAAACGACAAAATTTTAGGGTGATCCACTTGAAAAACTGTAAACAATGACAAAATGGATTTAATTAAAGATAGGATTTGTGTAAAATATGGCCCAGAAAATATTGAGACAAAAGGAGAAACTGCTGGTTATCAGCAGTTTCTTCTTTTGTTACAATGTTTTCCCAAGCCATATCTACTAGGGATGTCAAAACCAGATCTTGTTTGGGAAAGGGTTAATAAAGTGTACCGTTTCTGATATATTTCAGGGCATAATACAACCCCAGTGATGTAGTGACACATTCCACCCCAGCAAGTATTGTGTGTTTTGGACATTTTCTTTTATCAACAATGATTTGGTGACCCAGCAGCACCACTGTGCAGAGTCAAGTGGAGTCAACAAGATTGACACGGACCTAGATCAGACAGGATGGATCAGCGTACACCAGGGATCAGCCCCGCCGGGTCCATGAGTTCGCTGTCTGGCAGCTTCAGTCCCCGGGACAGTCCTGGCCCGATGTCCCCGGGGGTCGGAGCTGAACGATCGTTCACGGACAGAGCGAAGAAATCTGGGGGTGGGGGAATACAGATGCAGATTCAACAACTACAAGGTATGTCCAAACAAAACTTTACAAAAAACCCACTCAAACAATTATTTAAGGTAGTCAACTCTAATGAGATTCACAGAATTTAATATGTGATGTTGTTAGCATTCGTTACATATCCAAACCTATTCGGGCAACATGATAAACATTCAGCGGAACATAACTGCATCGAATGTTTTTGACCCTGTCCGAATAATTACGACATAGTATGAATCTTGTTAGGGGTGGACTATCTTTCGTTATCCCATAGTTGTAGGAATATTTTGTAAGGTATTTATGGCCCCGATAGGGAGGCATCATAAATTTGACTTGTCCGTCCGTCCGTCCGTCTGTCTGTCCGTCCGTCTGTCCGTCATTCTGTCCAAAAACTTTAACATTGGCCATAACTTCCTTATTACTCAACATATTCGCTTCATACTTTAACACAACATTCCTTGGTACATTACCTTTCTGTAGGCACATACTTTGGTGACCTTGACCCCTGGATGACCTTGACCTTGAACATAGATTGACCATAATTTAAAATCAAAGCGGTGTCGGGGGCATTGCAGGGGTTGAAAAATTTCTTCAAACCTACTAGTCCTGTAGGACTAGTAGCTCTGAATTTCTACTCGCCCTTACGGCAACCCAACTCGCCCTTAAAGACAAAGAAAATTTTAGACTGTTGGCTCTTACGGATGCATTATTATGCAAATAACATAACTCTTTGACTCTACAAGTAAAGTTTCTTCGGTATAAATGACAGACAGGGCTCGCACTGGCGATCGCCACTTCAAAAGTCATCTATGCGAATAAGGCAACAATTTTATTAAAAAAGATGGTCAATAAATCGAATGTGGCTCAGACTTGACTCCATCTTTTACCATAAATCAATCACCGATTAACATTACTGTAAACACTTACTTTTTATTTAATTCGAAAGATAGATTAGCTGTCGAAATGGTCGAGTAAGCACACCATTTTAATATGTACAACTACCCGGTAAATGTGAAAGAATTTCTTTGTGTAATCGCGAGGCGGCATAACAGAAAGAGACAACGCGTCTGTGTTAAAACCATCTAACGTCAGTGTATTTACTACGTAGATAGCGTTTTGTTTTCATTGCGTCATCCAATTTTCCCGCACTTTTCTGGCACGCGCGACTTTTGTAAACAAATCATAGTAAAACGTAACCTTATTTGGGTGCGGAAAAATCACGTGATTATATTGAAACTGGAATGACTACGTCATCAATTGACTGTGTTTGCGGCCTCTTTGATCTCGCTCAAATCATCGCATATGAGTAACACAGATTTACTCTAGTTTCCTTGTTTACTATATATAAATTAGTTTCACTTACGGGATTGATCGACACAAACAGGGAAAGGTCGTATTTACAGCGAATATTATTGTTTCTGATATGAAGTTTTAAACTTAAAATACTTTCTTTTCTATACTTTATTTTTTCCCCTCAATCAGCGTGATTCAAGTCCTAAATTTGCACTCGCCCCGTCGGACTAGTTCGTCCCCAAATCTACTCGTCCTACGGCATTTTCTACTCGCCAATGCGAGCGGGCGAGTGGATTTTTCAACCCCTGCATTGTCATCTTACAGTGACAGCTCTTGTTTCTCAGCAATTTCTTGTTTCCCTTTGAATGTTCCTAAAGCTTGTATAAACACACAAAATCCTTGGTCATAAGGCTTCTGTGAGTTACGTTCGCACTCTTGACGATTTTTTCAGTCCTAATTAGTTTTAGCTAAAATGCCAGACCTGATTTATAAGATTACTAATCCAAGATTAACTCTAATCTCTGGGAGTAATGACCATTGTTTGAATGATTTCCTGCTGTAAGCAATTTATCCAGGGTAAAGTCGGTATGAAGGTTTTGTAAACATCCCAGTAGTATACACATGCAAATGATCTAGAAAAAGTGCCCTGTTTTCTCTTGAGACCTCCATGGACCCAGATCAGCTTGCATCTGAATACAGTTTAGTCTAACCTAGTGTGCGTACGTAGCTCCTACAGTCTCTATTGGAAGATGTTCTAACTTGCCACAATGAATCTCCACGGTGTCTACTGTCTAATTTTACATGCCACCTTTGAAATGCAGATGACTCTTCTTGTTCTTGAATCATTATTGGACAAAAGAAGAAAATGCAAACACTATTGCCAAGAGTTTACTTTTATAATTATGCACTTAGTTTTGTGCTAAGCCCTCATTAAAGTCCTTGATAAATAATATATTTTATGAATTGAATCTTAAATGGATTAAGGGAATATTTTGGATTATTATGGTAATATGACCTTTCTAGTATCAAATTTCTATTGATCGAAATAGATCAATTAAGTATTATCAGTCCTCAAATCTTCTTTCAATAACTGTAAATACATTTAGAGATTATCAATGAAGCTTTTATTGCAAAATTACTGCTAAAATACATGAATGAAGGTTTTGATAGATCAAATGTTATAGCCTATTCCATTACTTTTGCTGAAACCATCAACTATGGTAACCTTACTGTTTTGAGAAAGTTCTCAGCAATTTATTGTCAAACAAAGTTCTCAGCAATTTATTGTCAGAAGGGCTGTGTTTTCAAGCATAGAATGTTTAGAAAAGTTTCAGGACACAAATAGAAGGGGGATCTATACTATTCTCAGTGGGCCAGTGATAAGTGGTTTGATCTAACTTGCTTTAAGGCATGGCCTGGTCAAATACTTGATTCCATGTCCAAATCGGGGCTGGAGCATATCCAAAAATGGTCAATTGTACTGCATATGCTTGGACATGTAATGGTATGTGACCTGAGGCCTTTAGATACTGTTTAGATAAGATTTCCATGTACATTCTTGTCAACAAATATGGCATTAACTGTTTGTTGCAATCCAAGTCCAATTCAGTAGACCATATTTCAAGCTTCAACAAACCTCCTCTACTTTTACTTTTAGTTCTATTTTAATATTCAAGTTTCATTCTTTCATTCAAACAAGTATAGCCCTTGAAGAATGATTGTTGAAATCTTGTTTGCTAATCATTAAAACTTTCATTCCCAGCATGGGGTGAATTAAATTTGAAACTTTAATTTTCAGTAATTATTGTGATATATTGCCTTTATGGCCTGTCATTTCTAATTCTGTCAGTCAATTTCAAATGGTCCCATGTTATGATATGACATTGACTATTGGTAATATTTCTTGTATTACTTATATCCATAGGCTTTCTTGTACATGTTCGTCAAATTTTCAAGAAGATGTACAGCTGAATGAAACACCTTGATGGAATGATAAACCAGCAATTACTCATTTCCTCTCCATGTTTTCCTGACCAATATCCCAGTGTAGTCATCAAAATCTCATATTGCTTTGGAAAGTTTAAACCCTTCTCTTTGCAATATAGACTAAGATCAGCCTGCACAGATGTGCAGTCTGATCTTAGCCTACACTGCCTGCTTTCTACTTCATTATTGTGCCAAAAACTTGAGCTAATCTTCTTGAAATGTCTCATAAATTAGTAGTTTGAAACAAAATTTGAACTCCGTGGGACGAGTTCTTATCAGTGTGAATTGTCTCGGTCCATTGTGTATCAGGAGCTTTAAGAGTTGAACCAAGTAAAAACTTTATTGGTAATTTCTTTTTATTACCTGATCAGGGCAAGAAGAAATATTAGTTTAGGTCCAAGAATCAATAGCAATCAGAACTGTAATTAATAACCCAGTGTCGACAATTTAATGTCAGGCAATAAGGGCCTTGGCAGAGCTTCAGATTGACGGTGCACAAAATTAATTTCAATGAATGTATGATCATGAAAAAGTAGATTTCAAGCAATATTGACCTTCGCATAATCGCATAACGCACCGGTAATCTGCTATAATGTATATCAAGCTAATTGACCCGATAAACTTATTTTTAGCTCACCTGAGCACGATAGTGCTCATGGTGAGGTATTGTGATACCGCTGTGTCCGTCGTCCGTCGTGCGTCGTCCGTCGTGCGTCAACCTTTGGCTTGTGTGCACTCTAGAGGCCACATTTTTTGCCCAATCAAGCTGAAATTTGCTCAGAATGATTGTCTTGATGAAATCTCGGACGAGTTCGAAAATGGGTCATCTGGGGTCAAAAACTAGGTCACGGGGTCAAATCTTAGAAAAACCTTGTGTGCACTCTAGAGGCCACATTTTTTGCCCAATCAACCTGAAATTTGCTCAGAATGATTGTCTTGATGAAATCTCGGACAAGTTTTAAATTAGGTCATCTGGGGTCAAAAACTAGGTCACGGGGTCAAATCTTAGAAAAACCTTGTGTGCACTCTAGAGGCCACATATTTTGCCCAATCAACCTGAAATTTGTACAGAATGATTGTCTTGATGAAATCTCGGACAAGATCGAAATAAGGTCATCTGGGGTCAAAAACTAGGTCATGGGGTCAAATCTTAGAAAAACCTTGTGTGCACTCTAGAGGCCACATTTTTTGCCCAATCAACCTGAAAATTGATCAGAATGATTGTTTTGATGAAATCTCGAACAAGTTCGAAATTGGGTCATCTGGGGTCATAAACTAGGTCATGAGGTAAAATCTTTGTAAAACCTTGTGTGCACTCTAGAGGCCACATTTTTTGCCCAATCAACCTGAAATTTGCTCAGAATGATTGTCTTGATGAAATCTCGGACAAGTTTGAAATTAGGTCATCTGGGGTCAAAAACTAGGTCACGGGGTCAAATCTTAGAAAAACCTTGTGTGCTTTCTAGAGGCCACATTTTTTGTCCGATCAACCTGAAATTTGCTCAGAATGATTGTCTTGATGAAATCTCGGACAATTTTGAAATTGGGTCATCTGGGGTCAAAAATTAGGTCACGGGGTCAAATCTTAGAAAAACCTTGTGTGCACTCTAGAGGCCACATTTTTTGCCCAATTAACCTGAAATTTGCTCAGAATGATTGTTTTGTTAAAATCTCGGACAAGTTCGAAATTAGATCATCGGGGGTCAAAAATTAGGTCATGGGGTCAAATCTTAGAAAAACCTTGTGTGCACTCTAGAGGCCACATTTTTTGCCCAATCAACCTGAAAATTGATAAGAATGATTGTCTTGATGAAATCTCGGACAAGTTCGAAATTGGGTCATCTTGGGGCAAAAACTAGGTCACGGGGTCAAATCTTAGAAAAACCTTGTGTGCACTCTAGAGGCCACATTTTTTGTCCAATCAACCTGAAATTTGCTCAGAATGATTGTCTTGATGAAATCTCGGACAAGATCGAAATTGGGTCATCTGAGGTCAAAAACTAGGTCAGGGGGTTAAATCTTTGTAAAACCTTGTGTGCACTCTAGAGGCCACATTTTTTGCCCAATCAACCTGAAAATTGATCAGAATGATTGTCTTGATCAATTCTCGGACAAGATAGAAATTGGGTCATCTGGGGTCATAAACTAGGTCATGAGATAAAATCTTTGTAAAACCTTGTATGCACTCTAGAGGCCACATTTTTTGCCCAATCAACCTGAAAATTGATCAGAATGATTGTCTTGATCAATTCTAGGTCAAGAGGTCAAATCTTAGTTAAACTTTGTGTGCATCCTAGAGGTCACATTTTTTGTCCAATCAACCTGAAAATTGATATACAAAAAGTATCTATCAGGTGAGCGCTTCAGGGCCAATGGCTCTCTTGTTAGATTATTATAATGACCTTACTTGATCAACCAATCATATCCCAAATTTCAAACAGTAAACAAGCAGTCGGCCAATCTCTAGCGATTTCCGTAACCTTTACCTTCGATTCGTTAACCTTCACCTTCGACTTGTTACTATTTTTAGTATCTGAATCCGTGACAGTACCCGGCTTTGTGTTTCAAATCGGTAACCAGACAACTCGAGTGAAAACTTCCGGCTGTTTCAACTATCGTTTCGACGATGTCTCAAACAAGTTTAAAACGCTTTCCTCAAACGAAAATCAGGGGAAGATACGGGTAAAATCACATATAAAGAACATACGGCTGCATTTTTAAATCGAGCGGATAATAAGTCAATAATCGTCGAATTTTCGGCAGAATGATTTGACCTTAGAAATTTTGCAAGCAGACAAAATCTGAATACGTGACAAATCGTCAGGGCCTAGCTACTCGCTCTTTCGATACTATTTTTTGTTAAATCATTTCATCTCCCCATTCATTCAAACTGGAGTTAGGGGTTTTTAATTCCAGCAATTAGAATGATATTCATATCCGATTCATTTCATATTGGACTAGTATAAAAAATATTGTTATGGAAAAGCTAATTCAAATCATTAACACACACAAAATTTATAACTATAGAAGTGAAATATTCTTAATGTTAACAATGTTTATATGAATCCACTCAAATAACAACAATACAGTGATGAATTCACAGCAAATAAGTCATTTACTCCAATAGCAAGTTTGGATATGAATGCTTAACTGTGGCCCATTGTTTTGGAAAATGACCCCTCAAAATCCTGTGTGGTGGGCCCTGTTGCCCACAGGTCTCTAAAACAATCTGAAGCTCTGCCTTGGTTACAACAGGATAGTTTGTATATTGTGCCATTACTGGATCTTCATAAAAGTTTTTTAGCCAGAACCCTCAAAAAGGAGTTTATGGCATTACTTACTGCCTGATCAAGATTCATGTTGTTATAGCTTGTATAGCTTCTTCAGTACCCAAAGCAACTTAATAATTATTAGATGCAGATCACTCTGTATTAAGGCCAAGGCTGATTTGGATCCAAGATGCTTGATATGAGAGACTACAGCATTGTCTAAATTGATAAATCTTGTATACGAGAAGAGATGTTTCTCAATAGTGAAATTTTCAATGCGAAAGCAGGAGGGAAAAGAAGAACATATTATTATTTCATCTTGAACACCTTTTACTTAAAGTGGTGTATGAAATTTTGTTGTTTGAGAAAGTGTTAATAAATAAATTCCTTACTGTCATGACTGATCAGTTTTTACTTGTTACCTACTTCAATATCTCCCTGTTGCCCTTGATAAAACATGGATCGAACCAGGATATATTGATATATTGAAAGATAACAACTTTCATATTGTATGCATAGAAATGTTTATACCCATACCTTCTTTTTCAATAGCCTAATTTATTATTTTGTCTTTTTTATGTGGATAGTTCTTCAAATTTGTGTTGGTGTGAGATATGTCCCGAACACATCTGTAGGCACAAGCCATGGCAGTATGACTAAAAACTGGTAAAAAGCAGCATCAAATCTCAATTAATTGCAATAATACCATGATTGGCGCAGCCAATGATTATTATGGCATAATACATAAAATTAAATTTCACAAGAATGTGTTTGGTGTATTAGTTACCATTTTGCTCTTTCTCTGGTACATGTATCCCTTGCCACCCAAGTCTTATGGATGAGACTTCAAATTAAGGTTCTGTATTTATGTCTCAATGCTAGCTACTTGTTGGGTCTGAAAGAACAACAACATACAAATGCCTAGCCATTTTCAATCAATCAATTGATTAGGACCATCAACTAAGGAAAGCACAAACAGTAGACTTGGAGAGATCGTATCAAAATGTAATGGTGCACTCTATTGGTGTGAAGAATAGTGTATGGTTGACTAGCTAGGTTATCAGTCACACCATGCTGGGCTTCCTACTGCACTGATTTGTTCTATCATTCTGCATCATGCTTTATCTTGCTATATCTAATTGATGCCTTTGATTCAGATAATACACCCTGTATTATTGTTATAAACAAAATTGGGATAACAAATTATAATTCATCACTTTTCAACAAAAACCTTGCAACTGCAGCTTAAAACAAGCTGTTGAAAAGCATAAAATTACTAGCATAATTTGATATGTGAAATGAAGAAAATAAAGAAGTCTGAATAATCATTATTCCAAAATAATCTAAATACTGGATTGGGTTAGATTGTCCCATTCATTTAAGCCTTTCCCAAACAAGACCTGCTTTTGTTTTTGACGCCCCTAGTAGAAAATGCCAAAAATGCCAAATTTCCTTAATTTTACTCTGAAAATTTGGTGAAAATCCAAATTAGCCCCCCCCCCCCCCACCACCCCCACCCCCATATGAAATTACTAAGTCCTACGGGCCTGATTAGACAGCCAATGAACCTTAATCGATTAAGTTTATTTTGAAGCTGTTGAAATTGTTCCTCTCTCTTTAGACTTCTTTTGGGTCTTCTGAAAGAAGACAATGCTACATTGTACATAGTTTAGCATAGGCTAACAAATTTCTGCTGACATTAATGACATTTTTAGAGTAAGGAAGTGAGAATTAACACTAAAACCAGAGTATCAAGTTAAGTGGAATTCCAGCCACAAGTGGCGGTGATTGATGTCTGCCAGATGTTTACAACTTTACCCTCATTATTGTTGTACAGTTAATTTGATTGCTGACAAGTATAGACTAAGAACAGACTGCATAGACATGTAGTCTGATCTTATTCTTTGCTTACAGCCCTTCAGAAAATTGTTAGCACATTTGTTATGTCTATCAACAACATTGTCTACATATTACCAGGAAAATGCTGTTTGGAGAATTTACAAGTTCGAAGAACTTTGACCTTTGCCCTTCTGGCAGTCTGTTAGCACATCAGTCATGTCTGGCCACGCCCTTGTTTACATTTTCCACGGAAATTTTTTCAGAAGTTTTTTCCTGCTTTATCTTTGTTATGATTTTCTGAGTGGGCTAAACATAATGTAACTGGTAGTAACCCTTTGCTGCTAATCATCATTCTGTTTCAAGAACCTTTGGGAAAGTATGTGTCACAATGTCTTCTGGAATTTATTGTATCATGTCCTTGTCATTCAAATGCAGATCTACATGTCCATTTCATTTGTGATGGATTTATTATTATGCATGGTACAAAAATTGACCTGAAATCACCAGATAATAAACTCTACAAAATGTAATATGAATGCTTTATTTCATTTGGCTAGCTAGTTTCAAGGGATGGAATTAATTGATTGAAATGGAGATGTGAGAGTCAGTTTTTAGCTCACCTGAGCACGAAGTGCTCAAGGTGAGCTATTGTGGTCACTTTTTGTCCGTCGTCCGTCTGTCTGTCTGTCCGTCCGTCTGTCTGTCTGTCCGTCCGTCCGTCCACAATTTCGTGTTTACACTCTAGCATCTACAAATATAAGCCAATCTTGACCAAACTTGGTCAAAACATGTATGGCCATAAGATCTCGGATGAGTTCGATTATGGGTCAGATCGAACTAGAAAGTCAGGAGTTATCTGCCCTTGAATGCGAAAAATACTTAGTTTTGACATTGTTTACACTCTAGCATCTACAATTATTGATCAATCAAGACAAATCTTGGACATAACATTGCAGACCATAAGATCTCGGATGAGTTCGATTTTCAGTCTGATCTGACCAGAAAGACAAGAGTTATGTGCCCTTGAATTTGACAAAATTGCCATTTTCGGCTGTTTTTGACCTTGTTTACACTCTAGAATCTACAATTATTCATCAATCAAGACAAAACTTTGACACAATGTTTGGGACCATGAGATCTCGGATGAGTATGATTTTCAGTCTGATCTGATCAGAAAGTCGAGAGTTACTTGCCCTTGAATTTGACAAAATTGTCATTTTTGGCTGTTTTCGACAATGTTTACACTCTAGAATCTACAATTATTGATCAATCAATCCAAAACTTGGACACAATATTGGGGATCATAAGATCTGGGATGAGTTTGATTTTCAGTCTTATCTGATCAGAAAGATGAGAGTTATGAGCCCTTGAATTTGACAAAATTGCCGTTTTTGACTGTTTTTGACCTTATTTACACTCTAGAATCTACAATTTTTGACCAATCAAGACAAATTTTGGACACAAGGTTGGAGACCATAAGATCTCATATGAGTTTGATTTTCAGTCTGATCTGACCAGAAAGGTGAGAGTTATGTGCCATTGAATTTGATAAAATTGCCGATTTCGGCTGTTTTTGACATTGTTTACACTCTATAATCTACTATTATTTATCAATTAAGACAAAACTTGAACACAATGTTTGAGACCATAAGATCTTGGATAAGTTTGATTTTCAGTCCAATCTTATAAAAAAATGGAGAGTTATGTGCCCTTGAATTTGATAAAATTGCCAATTTCGGCTGTTTTTGACATTGTTTACACTCTATAATCTACTATTATTTATCAATTAAGACAAATCTTGGACACAATGTTGGATATCATAAGATCTCGGATGAGTTTGATTTTCAGCCTGATCTGACTAGAAAGTCGAGAGTTATGTGCCCTTGAATTTGACAAAATTCCTGTTTTCGGCTGTTTTCGACCTTGTTTATACTCCAGAATCTACAATTATTTATCAAACAAGACAAATCTTGGACACAATGTTGGGCACGATGAAATCTTGGATGAGTTCGATTTTCACAATGTTATTGACCATAAGTTCGTTTTCAGTCTTAAAGTCATAAATATTTTTTGAAATGAAGAAAAGTGTTGCTTATATCATTTTGGTTCAGGTGAGCGATATAGGACCATCATGGTCCTCTTGTCATGTAATTTACTTTGCCTTTGCTGTGCATTTGATACAATATAGCCCAGTATCCCTGCTCTCTTACATAATTGTTGATGATAAAATGAAAACTGGCCTCCCACTGTCTTTATGAATTAGTTTTGAATAAGACCAGACTAGATGTATTAACCCTTTTCAAAACAAGCCCTGGTTTGATGTCAGTAATAGATAATGGTTTTGCAAGCACTGAGACAAAAGAAAATACTGATTGAGAGCATTTTCACATTTTTCGTCAATATTTTTATGGATTGATACATGATTACCCTGCACAATTTTGTTGTCTGCATAGACAACCCCGACGAAAAATGTTCAAGAACGCATTTTTATTCCATTTAACATTCTAGAACAGTTCTTCGAACTTAATGAACTTTTCGCAGGGGAAGTCTTCATTTGTTAGTCTACGAAAGGGATAGTGATCTAGCCACAGATAAAAGAGCTGCTACCAGTATTTCAGCTTCTTAATTACTTGGTATAATAGGCTCAAGGTATAAAATTAATTGTATGCATGAATTCGAGAATGTGGGAGTCAGCTTTCGATCAGTATGATTTATTAAATGCCTTGTATTTGATACAAAACAGCTTAGCTTCTCAGGCCACTTAAGACATAATATAATCATTTGTGATAACATGATCACACAAACATTTTTATCAGATGGCAAAAAGTAAAAGCTTTCATATAATTTTAAATGCCAACATCCCATTGCATGGTTACATATATATGCAGAGGGAGAAAGCCTGACACTTGAAGTAAATGCATGATAATGAGGCATGACAATGATTTTTTTGGAAGAAATCAAAGGTAAAGGTCATACATATGATGTTGCTCTTTGTAGAGCTATAGTCCAGTTATGATATGGCACTTGTTTGTAAATGCAGCCAATATAATCAAGGAAAAAAGTGCCCTTAATTTTCAATACAATTTTGCATGTGTTGGTTTGAATCTTGCAGGTGTCTCAACTGCAAGATTCAAACCATCACATTCAAAATGATAGTAGTTTGGAGTTTGAGATTGCATTATTTATGTGGGCAACTTTTGTAAATAGTTGCTGTAATATCTTTACCGGACCATAGAATTTACCCATCGTTATTCTAATGTTTCTAGATTACATTGCAGTGATGATCCACATTGTTATTTCACACCTTATTGAAAGAGCAAAGGAAGCTGAAGCCATTAAAATTTGATTGTTTAGTTACATACAAAGGGAATTTTAAAGTAGGCCAATAAAGTATTCAAATTCATAGCATCTCATGCAGGGAAGATGCTGGGATTGAAATTCTAATCTTATTTCAAATTCTTAACTTTAAAATGACAGAGAAAATTCAGTTTTATGACCATATAGAAGCTGAATTTGAAGGAACAGATCATTCTTTTGTCATTCACAAATAGAACCCATAGTATAAAAAATATTGTATTACATGTATATATTTTTTTGAAAATATATTTGAAATTAATGTGTGATAAGGACAATATATTGTATTACATGTATATATTTTTAGGTCACCTGACCGAAGGTCATGGTGACCTATTGCGACCGTGTTTTGTCTGTCGTCGTGCGTCGTGCGTCGTGCGTCGTCCGTCGTGCGTTAACTTTTAACATTTTCGACTTCTTCTTGAGAACCACTGGACGGATTACAACCAAATTTGGCAGGGAGCATCCCCATGGAAAGCCGCTTCAGATTTGTATGAATCATGGAGTTATCTCCCTTTGGGGCCCCATAAGGGGCCTAAAAGGGGTTAAATAGGGTACATCTTAAAAAATCTTCTTCTCATGAACCGGCTGTTGGATTGGATTCACATTTGGAATTTAGAGTCTTTAGGGCAAGGACAACAAAGTTTGTACAAGAGAAAAAAATCCGTCCAGAAATGGCCGTGCTGGGGATGGGGGATGTGAGGGGGGGTCGCGTTATTAGTTAACTTAACATTTTTGACTTCTTCTTGAGAACCATTGGACGGATTACAACCAAACTTGGCAGGGAGCATCCCCATGGGAAGCCGCTTCAGATTTGTACAAATCGTGGAGTTATCTCCCTTTGGGGCCCCATAAGGGGCCTAAAAGAGGTTAAATAGGGTACATCTTAAAAAATCTTCTTCTCATGAACCGGCTGTTGGATTGGATTCACATTTGGTATTTAGAGTCTTTAGGGTAAGGACAACAAAGTTTGTACAAGAGAAAAAAATCCGTCCAGAAATGGCCGTGCTGGGGATGGGGGATGTGAGGGGGGTCGCGTTATTAGTTAACTTAACATTTTCGACTTCTTATTAAGAACCATTGGACGGATTTCAACCAAACTTGGCAGGAAGCATCCTAAAATAGAAAGCCGCTTCAGATTTTGTACAAATCATGGAGTTATCTCCCTTTGAGGTCCCATAAAGGGCCAAAAAGGGGGTTAATAGGGTACATCTTAAAAAATCTTCTTCTCATGAACCGGCTGTTGCATTGAATACACATTTGGAAGTTAAAGTCTTTAGGGCAAGGACTACAAAGTTTGTACAAGAGAAAAAATCTGTCAATAAATGGTCGTGCTGGGGATCGGGGATGGGAAGGGTTCGCATTATTACTAAACTTTGAACATTTTCTACATTTTTTTGAGACAGATTTCTACCAAACTTGGCAGGAAGCATCCCATTGGGAAGCCGCTTCAGATTTATACAAATCATGGAGTTATCTCCCTTTGAGGCCCCAAAAGGGGCTAAAAGGGGGTAAATAGGGTACATATTAAGAAATGTTCTATTGTTGGATTGAATTCACATTTGGTATTTGAGTCTTTAAATAAGTTTGTACAAGAGAAAAAAAAACTGTCAAGAAATGGTGGTGCTGGGGGGTGCGCTATTAGTTAACTTTTAACATTTTCCTTAACTGTGTCTGCTCATTTGATTCAGGTGACCGATAAGGCCCTCTGGGCCTCTTGTTTGAAAATATATTTGAAATTAATGTGTGATAAGGAATCATGACTATTGTAAGAAATTAGACTTTTGCTAAAGGCAAATATATATACATTTTTCAAGGTGCATAGTTTTTACCTTGCAAAAAAGCACCAGTTATGCTATGCTGAGTCAAAAAAGAAAGTGTGCATAGAGAATAACCTGAATTTCTATAGTAATTTTGAATATTGATATTATAATATTGGTATCAAATTAAAGATAATTCAATTGCCTATAAGTAAGTGTCTTTTTCAATTGTGTAAAATGGAATTTATCTTGTGTTTTCTTAAGATATTTGAGATAGGGGTCAATTTCGAAATTCACAGACCTTGCTGACGAACGTGAGGAGATTAAATAATGCACATTTCATGGGATTTCTGCTTCAATTTCTATTGTGACTTGTCCTTAATGAATGACGGCAAACATCTGTGGTCTGACTGATCGAACACAACGTTTCATTTAATCGTTTGGAATTTCATTGCGTTCATATTGCAAGACGTATTCCACGTCCTGCAAATTCTTTAACTGGGCCCTAAATTTTGCGAAACTCAGGCAGAAGAGATGTTTGGCGCTACACCACACTCATGACTAATTTTAATGCGTCCGGTACGGATGACCATGTTCCAAATGCAGGCGTAACATAAGATTTAGGCATCACGATAATGTGACAAACATAAGGTATCAAATCTCTTTTGAGCCGTCCGCCTGCCTTCGTCTATTTCCAATGTTACTTACATATGCTTGCTTTACTGAATCGCCATAAATGGTGTAGTTTTGATACGTTGACATAAGGGCGTCAACGTCATGTAACGATCTTGTCTAGTTATTCTTGCGTTCAGGATATCTGACTGAAGCCTATCAAAATGTTTCCTTTCTTTTGGAAACATGATTGCAAACGCCTAATTTCAGAACGATGGCATTTGAACGACAACGACACATTTTACACCGGTTCAAGACACTAGCAAAACTAACGTGTGAAACCTGTCTTGTTTACTAAGACGTAGCATATTTGGCTATTCAGCATTTTGAAATTTAATGTTTGATTTTGCTTTTATACACCTTGAATACAGATTTTAGACAATAAAGTTTATTATGAAACGTTTGTTTTGATAACCACGTGCAAAAAGGTGATAACAGAATTTGATGATATGCCAGACAATTTAATCATCTAAAGTTGCTTCCCATGTCAATAGACATGAGAAAGTCGATTGCTTAACTACGTGTAGAATTTTGGTGATGTCAATTGCATCGGTTACATAGATTTATGAAGTAGAAGTATGCACACTTTCTTTTTTGACTCAGTATATAAACAGGACACCTTTTCTGCTCAGGATGCCATGAAGTATTCAACAGGTTTCTGCAAAAACAGTAGATGCACTTCAATAACTCTTTCCCTAATGGCAAAAATGTGTGTTTTCAATTTGACAGCTGTTGCCGACGACAAAATGCATGTTATTAAAAATGTTAGTAAAAATAGAATTTATGCATGATATAGCGTAGAAAACATTGTGGCAAAGTAGAAAATGCTGATTATCAGCATTTTCTTCTTTTGTCTCAATGTTTTCCCAAACCTTCTTTGCTGGAGTTGTCATAAATAGGGATCATTTGGGAAAGGGATGATGACAGCATTCTTTACTATAATGCTCATAGCTAATTATGCTTTCTGTCTGGGAAATTCACACAGGTTGTCTACTTTCTGTTTCACTTTCTCTAAGGAAAATGGGTTCCTTGCCAATATACACCATTCAGAAAATTGGAAGGTGCAAGAATAATTGGAAAGGGAAAACAAAACTTGAATGAGAATGGTCGCTTTTCCTTATTGTAGCATAGAACAAAATGTACATGTACACATTCACCTAATACTATACTGCCTGCTTTTTATGCACATATAGAAAGATCAAGGGGCATATTGTTTTACTCATGTCTGTCTGTCTGTTTGTCTGTCTGTCATTCTGAAAACTTATCATTAGAACTTCTTAGGCATTATTGTTTCACAAACACTTCTTGTTTCAACTCTAACATGGCAAATTTACAAGCAATGCAGAATGAGAGCTACAAAATTATAATGTCAAGTGCTTATTAGAGCCACGCCTACACTAATAGATTTGATCATTAACTTCCCAAGGTTTTTAAGAAGCTGGGAAATTTGAAACTGTTGAAACTGCCTGCCAATCAATGAGTCATGAAGTGTAGAAAACACTGTTAGAAAGGAAGAAATGATGATCACCGTTTTCCTCTTCTTTCGCTGCTATGATGATTTCAGAAGATTTTTGCCTCTAATATATCAAATCAGATATTTACTAGCAGTACTTTTAAAATCATTCAACAAACACACTATTCAGAATCCTAGTCGGTAAAGTATTGCCCCTGTGAAAACTTCATTTAAGTTCAAGAACTGTTCTAAAACGTTCTAGAACATTAAATGGCACATCTAGAACTGTTCTAGAACAGTTCTAGAAGTGCCATTTTACGTTCTAGAATATTCTAGAACTAAAAAATGTGCTCTTGAACTTTTTCTGCAAGGGTGGTGCTAATGGTAGATGCAGCTCACCCATGATCAAATATGTTTGTGCTAGTCTAGTAAACTTCAAACTATAAATCTCCGGCTTTAATTAACTGGTAATTAAATTACCAGTTAATTAAAGCCGGAGATTTATAGTAAAATATGTTTATGAAATAGAACCACTTTGATATTCTCCCATAAGATTGTTGTTTTACTACTGGCATCATTTTTTAATTGATTTCCTGGAATATGCTTTGCTTTTCTAGATTCTTTGAAGCCATTTAGTATTTAGTTTGGTTGAATGATTTTACCAAAATTTCGCTTCATCATTCTGGAAAAAAGTTCCAAATGACAATTTTTATACGCCCGTCGAAGACGGGACGTATTATGGGATCACCCGTGATGTCCGGCGTCCGGCGTCCGGGCGTCCGGGCGTCCAGCGGCGTCCACTTCTTTGTCCGGAGCATAACTCTGTCACCTTAAGTCCGATTGACTTTAAACTTGGCAGTTATATTCTTCTCATCATTACGGAGTGCAGTGCACAAGAACCATAACTCTACCTGGCTAATTTTTTGAGTTATTGCCCTTTGTTGTTTTTCAAACTTGAATCTTGTCCGGAGTATATCTCTAAAAGTATAATAGCTAGGATCATGAAACTTCATGGGTGTATAGATCTCACAAAGGGGGAGTGCAGTGCACAAGAACCATAACTCTACCTGGCTTATTTTTTGAGTTATTGCCCTTTGTTGTTTTTCATACTTGAATCTTGTCCGGAGTATATCTCTAAAAGTATAATAGCTAGGATCATGAAACTTCATGGGTGTATAGATCTCACCAAGGGGGAGTGCAGTGCACAAGAACCATAACTCTACCTAACTTATTTTTTGAGTTATTGCCCTTTGTTGTTTTTCATACTTGAATCTTGTCCGGAGTATATCTCTAAAAGTGTAATAGCTAGGATCATGAAACTTCATGGGTGTATAGATCTCACCAAGGGGGAGTGCAGTGTACAAGAACCATAACTCTACCTGGCTTATTTTTTGAGTTATTGCCCTTTGTTGTTTTTCATACTTGAATCTTGTCCGGAGTATATCTCTAAAAGTATAATAGCTAGGATCATGAAACTTCATGGGTGTATAGATCTCACCAAGGGGGAGTGCAGTGCACAAGAACCATAACACTACCTGGCTTATTTTTTGAGTTATTGCCCTTTGTTGTTTTTCATACTTGAATCTTGTCCGGAGTATATCTCTAAAAGTATAATAGCTAGGATCATGAAACTTCATGGGTGTATAGATCTCACAAAGGGGGAGTGCAGTGCATAAGAACCATAACTCTACCTGGCATATTTTTTGAGTTATTGCCCTTTGTTGTTTTTCATACTTGAATCTTGTCCGGAGTATATCTCTAAAAGTATAATAGCTAGGATCATGAAACTTCATGGGTGTATAGATCTCACCAAGGGGGAGTGCAGTGTACAAGAACCATAACTCTACCTGGCATATTTTTTGAGTTATTGCCCTTTGTTGTTTTTCATACTTGAATCTTGTCCGGAGTATATCTCTAAAAGTATAATAGCTAGGATCATGAAACTTCATGGGTGTATAGATCTCACCAAGGGGGAGTGCAGTGCACAAGAACCATAACTCTACCTGGCTTATTTTTAGCTCACCTGAGCACGAAGTGCTCATGGGGAGCTATTGTGGTCACTCACCGTCCGTCGTCCATCCGTCTGTCCGTTCACATTTCTTTAAACATCTTCTCCTCCTAAACCATTAGGTCAATTTCAACCAAACTTGGCAGGAATGTTCCTTGGGTGACCCTTTTTAAAACTTGTTCGTGAATTTTTGATTCGTCAAAAAATGTGGGCGTGGCAGGGCGTGGCTTATCTGACTTAGAGAAATCCTAAGAAAATTCTTTAAAAATCAACCATTGGCCCAATTTGAACCAAACTTGGCAGAAATGTTCCTTAGGTGACTCTCTTCAAAATTTGTTCGTGAATTTTTGATTCGTCAGAAAAAGTGGGCGTGGCAGGGTGTGACTTATTGGACTTAGAGAATTTCTAAGAAAACTCCTTAAAACTTAACCATTTGGTCAAATTGGACCAAACCTGGCAGAAATGTTCCTTGGGTGACCCTTTTTAAAACTTGTTTTTGATTCGTCAAAAAATGTGGGCGTGGCAGGGCGTGGCTTATCGGACTTGAAGAAATCCTAAGAAAATTCTTTAAAAATCAACCATTGGCCCAATTTGAACCAAACTTGGCGGAAATGTTCCTTGGGTGGCTCTCTTCAAAATTTTTTGTGAATTTTTTATTCGTCAGGAAAAGTGGGTGTGGCAGGGCGTGACTTATTGGACTTAGAGAAATTCTAAGAAAATTCCTTAAAAATCAACCATTTGCCCAATTTGAACCAAACTTGGCAGAAATGTTCCTTTGGTGACTCTCTTAGAAATTGTTTGCGAATTTTTGATTCGTCAGAAAAAGTGGGCGTGGCTTCTCAGGCTTAGAGAAATTCTAAGAAAATTCCTTAAAAATCAACCATAAGCCCAATTTGAACAGAACTTTGCAGTAATGTTTCCTTGGTGACTCTTTTCAAAACTTGTTCGCAAATTTTTGATTCGTCAGAAAAAGTGGGCGTGGCAGGACATGTCTTATCAGACTTAGAGAAATCCTAAGAAAATTCTTCAAAAATCAACCGTTGGCCCGATTTGAACAAACTTTACAGAAATGTTTTTTGGGTGACTCTTTTTAAAATTTGTTTGCGAATTTTGATTCGTCAGATAAAGTGGGTGTGGCAGGGCGTGGCTTATCGAAGTTAGAGACACCGTAAGAAAATTCTTTAATAAAAAACACAATGGGCCAATTTGAACGAAATATAGCAAGAATTTTCCTTGATAGTCTGGTCAATATATGATTTGACCTAGACAAAATTTGAACAGAATTGAAATATGCACCATTCTTCTTGGGAAGTATCTACCTTTTCACAGAAAAAAATATAAAAGAATCCCTCCATTCGGATTTCTGTAATTTTGGGGCAAAAATTGGGTATTTTGCTGAAAAATCAGAAAAATGGAATTTCCTATTTTTTGAATAAAAAATATTTTCATCAAGTTTTTGTTTGAGAAAATGTTATAAAATATCGATTACATTGATAAAACAATAATATTTAGCTAAAAACATAAAAAAAAATATTTTTTCTGATTTTTTTTCATCAAAGGTGGGGGGGGGGGATATAATACTATCATAGTAATACATGTAATTCATTTTCTTATTGGGATTTCTACTTTAGATTACACTTGTATATTGAATTAATTGGGTTTGGATTCAACACTAAGTTTGACTTTTCTCTTTCATATTTCAAAATTTGGTGCACCTGACCATGTTCGAATTATCTAATTATTAGTAATTTGTTTGGTTTTTTTGAAAATGTGAAATATGACGTTTATATGAAACAAACTGCTATTAGACATCAATGATATTATAATGTAAATAGAAATGCTTTTTGGTTAAAAAAGTCAAATTATATAGTTTACAGTGAGAGGGGTTGACTCCTGTAGAATATGAAAAAAATATATTGATACGCGAGGCTGGTGGGGATGTTAATAAATGCACTTGCACTTTATCTTAACAAACGCTCCATGTAAAGGTACTGAATCATATTTTGGACGAAAATAGACAAATTATATCTTTATACCGCGTGGTACAGAGAATTTAGCAATTGGCATGGTCAACAAATTATTGATTCTTCAATTCTGACAATGGATATCGCCGTCTTAATCAACTGAAATTCTGGACCAACAGGATGTTATGTTTACGAATAATTGTCAGACATACTAAAGCCGGTGATGATCAGTTTGCAGCTAAAGAGATACAGCGAATAGACAGTTTTAGATAATTCAGTGACAAAAACAATGGAAAGATCATTACATTTAACAGTCATGAGGATTGTTTTATTAATTTGACTAACAGCTGAGATACAGGGAATATACAGTTTTAGATATTTCAGCGACACAAACAATGGAAAGATCATTACATTTAACAGTCATTAGGATTGTTTTAATGGTTTGACAAACAGCTGAGGATATTCCTATACTAAAGGGATAGGCAGCAGGAAACTACCTTCTATCAACGCCTAGGCTCTTCTGTTGTATGAATTAATGCCACCGAGACAATATTCGTAATGTCAGTCCTGACATAGCCAACCCAGGTCTTTCTCTGACATTTATGGCCTCTTGCTCCAGATAAGTTCATTTCCGTTACAGAGTAAATACAAGAGGCTGCATGCCAGACATGTCCATACCATCTGAGGCACCTTCCGCTTAGTGCCGGTGAGTTTAATGGGATCCCAACCTTTGTACCTATAAACCCTTGTCAAAATGCCGTCAGGGGGTCTGTGGCAGACCACCACATACTCCAAAGATCACAGATGTGTCATTTTGACGGAGAAGCTGCAAATCCAAAGCTTCGGGTGTGAATCTTTCACTACTGGAGAAGGGTAGAACGCGCAAAGGTACCTGAAATCCTTCCTGGAACCCATGCTCATGTGATGTCGGGAGAGGAAGGAGCTTCTTGAACTTTAACCCAAGGAGCAATGTATTGTTGGTGATATCAGTATTTCTTGGCGCCTGGGCAGCTTGGCCCCTGCGGGCCAAGATACCCGCGGGTAGATTGCCCATGAGTGCCAAACTTTCACGGTGTAGCTTTGCCCACACCCTTGATATCTTGACCCGGGGAGGCGGGCAAGATAAACTGGCTAGCCAGCCATGATATTGGATGGGGGATCTTTGCCCCTACCCCCTTTTCCAGGCCAATTAAATGAAACATTGATCAAAACACATCAAACTTTACTCTCCAAGCCGAGGCCTATTGGTTAAATCATCAAACAACGACATTTCATTTCATCATAGTTTACGAAGAGGAAATGTACTTTGTTGTAAGAAAGTAATCAAACTTTTGCTTTTCTTTACAATTAACTGTAATATAGGGTAACATTTATAAACATACCTTTGCTCTTATTTTAAAGATTGCAGCCGTGATACCCCTACCAGGTTCATACCAAAATCGCGCAGAGTCGTTGTTAATGACCTTTCGTACTAAAGAGTCAATCATATGCTCAAATAACCTTATGGCATGGTCTATATGCTCAGGCCTTCAGTAGTTGGTGTATGCAAGAGAATCACCTTGGTACACGTATTTGTAAAAATTAATGATAAAACCCATCTTCATGATCTTACAGTCATTGGGGATTAGGCCTATGCCATCAGTGACATTATTACCCTATGGTCATCTTACCACCTCTCTCTTAAATCGGAAATGATGCTTGAAAAGAATGAAGGTTTCCACTCTTCAGTTCGCTAAGAGCCTTATGGATCATGCCACATGTAACTTGAGGAGGAGGACCTAACAGGGGTGATATTACGGCGTCCGACACTCATATTCTACATTTAAAAGCAAAGCATAGCACATGTGCCAATTACCGTTAATACTGAGCGATAGATCTTCTTTGTGTTTCCAACAAACTTCTCGTCAACAACATCCTGTTTTGTCATGCCCATTTGCTTTGTAACCTTGAAGATCTACAATCATGCAAAATGAAAGCAAATATTGAAAGCAAATATACTAAATCATGATGCACATTCTATTATTTTTATGACATACAGGTGCCATCATTGTATTATTAGAAAAATCATATCACCCCATCCAAATTGAATCAGAGAGTATCTTGCTAAGCAATTTTTTTTTATTGTTCCATAGATTATCTAATCCGAGATTAATATTCAAAACAAGAACCGATTTTGCCTGATCTAATGTTGCGAATTACCAGGAAAATAGTTGTTTATCACTTTTTCCCGTTCCCTATTTAACTGCCAGCTAAAAAAGCATGGCTCATTCACGGTGGAGATTGTGCATTGTGGAATGGGTAAATCTACGGACAACTTTGTCTCGCTTCAGCTAAGACATTTTGCAATAACTTTCTTATTTCTCTGTCAATTTTCAAACGGTTTTTTGTGTGAACCCTGCCTTACTGAGCTCTTTCCTGTGATATATGACTTACTTCAATTCTCATTTTAATTATTACAACAAGAGGCCCAAGAGGGCCTGAATCGCTCCACTGGCTTAAGTGGAAGAATTATCCCATGATTTCTTGTAAGCCTTACACAGCCAAATCTTGAAATTTGTGAATAGATTTTGAAGAGAGACTCAAAGAACATTCTTGCCAAGTCTAGTTCAAATTGGCCTTATGGTTGATTTTTAAAGAATTTTCTTATGATTTCTCTAAGTCTGATAGGCCCCTTTCTCCCTGCAACGGCCACATTTTTTGACAAATACAAAAATTTGTGAACAAATTTTAAAAAGAATGACTCAAGGCACATTCCTGCAAAGTTTGGTACAATTGGGCACACTGGTTGATTTCTAAAGAAATTTCTTATGATTTCTTTAAGTCTGATAAGCCCCTTCCTCCCTGCCACGCCCACTTTTTTTTGACAAATTTAAAAATTTGTGAACAAATTTTGAAAAGAGAGACTCAAAGAACATTCCTGCAAAGTCTGGTTCAAATTGGCCCTATGGTTGATTTTTAAAGAATTTTCTTATGATTTCTTTAAGTCTGATAAGCCCCTTTCTCCCTGCCACGGCCACATTTTTTGACAAATGTAAAAATTTGTGAACAAATTTTGAAAAGAATGACTCGAGGCACATTCCTGCCAGGTTTGGTTCAAATTGGCCTAATGGTTGATTTTTAAAGAATTTTCTTATGATTTCTCTAAGTCTGATAAGCCCCGCCCTGCCACGCCCACATTTTTTGACGAATCAAAAATTCACGAACAAGTTTTGAAAAGGGTCACTCAAGGAACATTCCTGCCAAGTTTGGTCAAAATTGGCCCACTGGTGTAAGAGGAGAAGATGTTTAAAGAAAAAGTTAACGGACGGACGGACGGACGGATGGACGGACGCACGACGGACACAACGCCATGACAATAGCTCGCTGGTCTTCGACCAGTGGAGCTAAAAATTGTTCCCCAACGACCAGAAAAAAAATCAGGTCTTTTCAGGTGTTTAAAAGGAAAGAGCTAAGTAAGGTGGGGTACATGCAACAAACCGCTTGAAAATTGACTAATGAATAAGAAAGTTATATGCACAGTTCCTTACCTGAAGCGTGATTTCTTTGACCGTAGTCGTTATCATTTCGTTTTTTTAGTCGGTTGGGATAAATTTTTTGAAAAAGTAAAATGATTCCACAAATAATTCATATTATCTAAGAAAAGAGCTCAGTAAGGCAGGATACATGCAACAAGCCTATTGAAAATTGACGCAGAAATAAAAGTCATTGCAAAATATTTGACCAGAATCGAGATTATTTTTGTCCGAAGTCGATATCTATCGCATGATGCACAATCTCCACCGTGTTATTGTAGAACCTTAAAAATTGGGATATTGTAACTATCAATCATAAGATCATGGGTTCAATGGCTGCCTAGGTCAATATCATTTCTCTCCTTTGACAAAAGTTGTTTTCTCTCAATACAGGAAAAATTATTTACTAATGACCAGCATGATCGATCAGATTGGAAGTTGTGTCTGCACTGATACAAGAAATATCAGGAAAACATGATCAGGTGCCCCCATGACGACACGATATGACTATTAATTTTATGAAAGGAGGATTTAATCATATTTTGACTCATCTATTCAATAAAAATATCTTAGTCCGATTTATTACTATGCTAGTATCAATAATACCCCCCCCCCCCCCCCAAAAAAAAAGAAAAAAATCATAAAAAATCATTTTTTGTGCTTTACAGCTAATTCTTATTTGGTATCACTGGAAATCATATTTAATAATATTTCCTCTAATAATAACTACACAAACAATAATATTTTTCACAAAATGATAGATTCTAATTTTTCACGTTTTTTAGTAAAAATACCCAATTTTTGCCCCAAAATTACAAAAATCCGAACGGAGGGATTTTTTTATATTTTTAGCTCCACTGGCCGAAGGCCAGCGAGCTATTGTCATGGCGGTGTGTCCGTCGTGCGTGCGTCCGTGCGTCCGTGCGTCCGTTAACTTTTTCTTTAAAAATCTTCTCCTCTCAAACCAGTGGGCCAATTTTGACCAAACTTTGCAGGAATGTTCCTTGGGTGACCCTTTACTTAAATTGTTCAAAGAATTTTGATTGGTCCATAAATGTGGGCGTGGCAGGGCGGGGCTTATCAGACTTAGAGAAATCACAAAATAATTCTTTAAAAATCAACCATTTGGCCAACTTTGACCAAACTTGGCAGAAATGTACCTTGGGTGACTCTTTACTTAACTTGTCAGTGAAATTTTGATTGGCCTATAAATGTGGGCGTGGCAGGGCGGAGCTTATCAAATTTTGAGAAATCACAAAATAATTCTTTGAAAATCTTCTCCTCTCAAACCAGTTGGTCAATTTTGACCAAACTTTGAAGGAATGTTCCTTAGGTGACCCTATACTAAAATTGTTTAAAGAACTTTGATTGGTCCATAAATGTGGGCGTGGCAGGGCGGGGCTTATCAGACTTAGAGAAATCACAAAATAATTCTTTAAAAATCAACCATTCGGCCAATTTTGACCAAACTTGGCAGAAATGTACATCGGGTGACCCTTTACTTAGATTGTTCAAAGAATTTTGATTGGTCCATAAATGTGGGCGTGGCAGGGAGGGGCTTATCAGACTTAGAGAAATCACAAAATAATTCTTTAAAAATCAACCATTTGGCCAACTTTGACCAAACTTGGCAGAAATGTACCTTGGGTGACTCTTTACTTAACTTGTCAGCGAAATTTTGATTGGTCTATAAATGTGGGTGTGGCAGGGCGGGGCTTATCAAATTTCGAGAAATCACAAAATAATTCTTTGAAAATCTTCTCCTCTCAAACCAGTTGGTCAATTTTGACCAAACTTTGAAGGAATGTTCCTTAGGTGACCCTATACTTAAATTGTTTAAAGAACTTTGATTGCTCCATAAATGTGGGCGTGGCCAGGCTGGGCTTATCAGACTTAGAGAAATCACAAAATAATTCTTTAAAAATCTACCATTCGGCCAATTTTGACCAAAATTGGCAGAAATGTACATCGGGTGAGTCTTTACTTAACTTGTTCGTGAAATTTTTATTAGTCCATAAATTTGAGTGTGGCAGGGCCGGGCTTATCTGACTTAGAAAAATCACAAAATAATTGTTAAATTCTTTAAAAATCAACGATTGGGCCAATTTCAATTAAACTTGGTAGAAATGCACCTTAAGTGACCCTATACTTAACTTGTTCATGAAATTTTGATTGGTCCATAAATGTGGGCATTGCAGGGCGTGGCTTATCAGAATGGGAGAAATCACGAGAAATTCTTAAAATCAACCATACTTTGTTACTTTCGACCATACTTTGTTTTTCAATAATACTTTGTTAGTAAAATTTTAATTGGTCTATAAATTTGGGTGCGGCAGGGTAGGGCTTATCAGAATATGACAAACCATGAAAAAGTTCTTTAATTAAACATAAATCTTTATTAGGTCAAATCTTAGAAAAACCTTGTATGCCCTTCAGAGGTCATATTTTCTGCCCAGTCAATCTGAAAAGAGGTCAGAGTGATTGTTTTGATGAAATCATTGAAGGATTGAAATTGGGTCACTGGGGTTGAAAACTAGGTCAAGCGGTCAAATGTTAGAAAAAAACTGTTTTTTGTCCAAAAATGGGTGCATGGCAGGATGGGGCTTATCAGAAATCATTAGAAAATTTTTCATTGATTGCCGCTTCTGTAATCACTGGACATATTATGAGTGTACTTTGCCAGAATGTTCCTTAGGTGACTTTTTGCAATTTTTAGCTCCACTGGCCGAAGGCCAGCGAGCTATTGTCATGGCGTTGTGTCCGTCGTGCGTGCGTGCGTCCGTCCGTCCGTGCGTCCGTCCGTCCGTCCGTTAACTTTTTCTTTAAAAATCTTCTCCTCAGAAACTACTGGATGTATTTCAACCAAACTTCACAGGAATGATCCTTGGGTGACCCTTTCTCAGATTCCTTCAAAGAATTTTGATCGAACCAGAATAACCTGAGTTATCTGCCCTTGAATGTCAAAAATAGCTGGTTTTGACTTTATTTTTACTCTAAAATCTACAAATATCAACTAATCAAGACAAAACTTGGACAGAATATATATAAGCATAATATCCTGCCTGGGTATAATTTTTAGCTTGATCGGAATTATATATCATGAGTTATGTGCCCTTGAATTTGACAAAATTGCCATTTTCAACTCTATTTTGACTTTGATTTCACTCTAGCAACTACAAATATTGACAAATCTAAACAAAACTTTCACAAAATGTTGGTGACTATAAGATCTTGCCTTGGTGTAATTTTCAGCTTGTTTACATTTGTCAAAAAATGTGGCCATGGCAGGGAGGAAGGGGCTTATCAGACTTAAAGAAATCATAAGAAAATTCTTAAAAAATCAACCAGTGTGCCCAATTGAACCAAACTTTGCAGGAATGAGCCTTTAGTCGTTCTTTTTAAAATTTGTTCACAAATTTTTATATTTGTCAAAAAAATGTGGCTGTGGCAGGGAGAAAGGGGCTTATCAGACTTACAGAAATCATAAGAAAATTCTTTAAAAATCAACCATAAGGCCAATTGTAACCAGACTTTGCAAGAATGTTCTTTGAGTCTCTTTTCAAAATTTATTCACAAATATCAAGATTTGGCTGCCCCTGTGTAAGGCTTACAAGAAATCGTGGGATAATTCTTCCACTTTAACCAGTGGAGCGATTCAGGCCCTCCTGGGCCTCTTGTTTTCTATGAACAGTTAGATACTCCCTGAGTGTATTGGCACATGTTTCAATTCTGTTCAAATTTTGTCCAGGTTGCACCAATATTATTTTAGTTTGACCAGACTATGAGTGACTCTTTTAAAAATGCGTACACAAATTTTCTTAGTTGTCTAAAAATGTGGGTTTGGCAGGGCAGGGTTATCGGACTTAGAGAAATCATAAGAAAACTCTTTAACCCTTTCACTGCCAAATATTTTTTTCGGACGTGTTTCTCACTGCTGAATTAATTCGAAGAAATTTCCAAGAATGGATACCCTATTCACAAAAACATGCATAACTTTTGACTCATTTAATGGATTTCTTTCAAATTTTCAGCACATACAGACAAATTAAGCACCTATATGTGACCAAAATTTAAAGGTAATTTATGAAATGAAAATATTTTTTTCTTTTTTATGTTGTTGGTACTCATATATTTCGTCCCCATAAATTTGTCGACAAAAGTCGCCTATGGCAGGGACCCCCTATAGTCGACAAAAGTCGCCTATGGCAGTGAAAGGGTTAAAAATCAACCATCGGGCCAATTTGAACCAAACTTGGCAACAATGTTCCTTGAGTGACCCTTTTCAAAATTTGTTCATGAATTTTTGATTTGTAAAAAAAGTGGGCGTGTCACAAACTTCTTTCAGGTGAGCGATATAGGGCCATTCTGGCCCTCTTGTTTGAGTTATTGCCCTTTGTTGTTTTTCATACTTGAATCTTGTCCGGAGTATATCTCTAAAAGTATTATAGCTAGGATCATGAAACTTCATGGGTGTATAGATCTCACTAAGGAGGAGTGCAGTGCACAAGAATTTTAACTCTACCTAGCCTATATTTTGAGTTATTGCCCTTTGTTGTTTTCATACTTGAATCGTCCAGGGCATATCTCGAAAAGTATAATAGCTAGGACCATGAAACTTTTACCAACCCGCTCCCCCTGTTGACATAAAGCAGTGTTACGGGCGGGCGTTTCTTGTGACAGTTTGACACCTTGTTTTTTACTGCAGCACACTTTTTCTTTCCCCATCATTAATATGAGAGTTGTGTCAGGTGACATTTTTAAACATTTTGTAAATTGTTATTACATAATTATTACATTATCTACTAACATCACATACTATCCCCTGCGAAAAGTTCTTTTATGTTCGAAAACTGTGAACTGTTCTAGAATATTCTTGAACTTAAATGAACTTTTCGTAGGGGATAGTAGGTGCAAAAAATACCCCTGTGAAAAGTTCATTTAAGTTCAAGAATTGTCCATTTAACGTTCTAAAATGTTCTAGAACAGTTTTTGAACTTAACTGAACTTTTCGCAGGGGTATTTTTGTGACCTTAAATAAGGTCACAAAGAATGATGGAAATGATCATGGCAGATAATTGCATTCTTATTGTTCTGACAATATGTCCTTAGGTTTGTACTGATGCAACACAATGTCAAGGTCATGACAGTGGTCAAGTTTAAGTTTGTAAGTAAGTAATCAATGCTGATGATATAGCAAATATTTGACTTGTACATTGATCTATGTAAGGCTGTTTGACCAGTAGTGATTGACTTCTTCTTATAACAAAACAATCCTGGTTACCAAACCCAGCACAAAATATGCAAGACATTTGTGTGAATTTGTATATTGCAATTTATTATAGACACCCATAATAATGTTGTTTGTGTTCAAGATTGTGTTGACTCTGGAATGAAGCTGAACAGTTTTATGAATCTTAAATGAATCTTAAATGAATCTTAAAATGAACCTGTCATTAATATTTTGTCAGTCTGTCAGCCACCAGTCAATCACTATAATACATACGTAATGTTGTTTTTTCCAACAAAAGACTCGTATCTACAGCTTTGAAAAAGCTGTAGATTTTAGGTTTATGTTGAAAAGCAGCAGTAAGTTATGTTACCTTTTCATAAAACAATACCTGGTTTTGACTTCCATTAAAGAAAAGGCCTGTGGAAATGTTGATGTCATTGGAATGAAAATAGGAATAGTCGGCATTTTCTCCTTAGGTGTATAATTAGGCAAATATTTGACATGGTACCTTTAATTGTTCCTGCAAATTTTCCATTAACAATTTCCATATTGTATTTTGAATTTTTAAGATGACATTTATGAATTGATTCAAGTTTGAGTTAAGTGTCATATAGTAATAATCTTCGAGATTTCAAACCAAATAATTGATGTATTGTTTGAGAAATATTTCCTATATCCTATGTTGATAGATTGAGTCCTTTATCAGGGAACTATTATAAATGTTCTATTAAACAGGCTTGAAATCGATTTACCCTTCTTTTGAATATTCAATTGTTTGTTTATCAAACCGCTGTTCATTATATGCATTCTGTCCCTTGTTTTTGAGTTGTTGGTTCTTGCAAGTTTTGACCAATCTGATAAAAGAATCTTAACCTGTCTCACAGATGCCTCTTTCATGATGTTTAACCCTTTTCCAAACAAGGCCTGGTTTTGACGTCTCTGATAGAAAAGGCTTGGGAAAACATTGAAACAAAAGAAGAAACTGCTGATAACCAGCAGTTTCTCCTTTTGTCTCAATATTTTCTTTGCCATATTTTACACAAATCCTATCTTTAATAACATCCATTCTGTCCTTTGTGGTATTTTCTGAAGTGGAGCACCCTAAAATTTTGCTGTTTGGGAAAGGGATAAGAATAATGTCAATGTGTAAAAGAGCACTCACTCTTTTAAAAACAAGTCCTGCACCTTGACCCCCACACCCAATCCCCACCCCAACCTCCCATACCCAGATAAAAAGGTTCATGAAAACATTGAGACAAAAGAAGAAAATGCTGATAATCAAATTTTCTCCTTTTGTCTCAATATTTGCATTGCTATAAGGTAACACAGATTCTTTTTATGCCCCTATATTGAAAGATTGGCGACATATTGACATACTTGTGTCTGCCTATCTGTCTGTCCATCTGTCTATCTGTCAGAAAACCTAACATTGGTCATTTTGGAAGCATTCATGTTTCACAAACACTTCTTGTTTTATATTCATGTTTTAGGTAGATTTCTGTACAAGCTTTAAGTCATTTTTGCTCTTTAACCCTTTCCCAAACGACAAAATTTTAGGTTGATCAAATTTGAAAGCTGCTGCAGATGACAAAATTGACAATAATAACGACATGATTTGTATGAAATATGGCACAGAAAATATTGAGACAAAAGGAGAAACTGCTGGTTATCAGCAGTTTCTTCTTTTTATGCCCCCGATAGGGAGGCATCATAAATTTGACTTGTCCGTCCGTCCGTCTGTCCATCCGTCATTCCGTCCAAAAACTTTAACATTGGCCATAACTTCCTTATTACTTAACATATTCGCTTCATACTTTACCACAACATTCCTTGGTACATTACCTTTCTGTAGGCACATACTTTGGTGACCTTGACCCCTGGATGACCTTGACCTTGAACATAGATTGGCCATAATTTAAAATCAAAGCGGTGTCGGGGGCATTGTCATCTTACAGTGACAGCTCTTGTGTTTCAATGTTTTCCCAAGCCTATTCTATTAGGGACGTCAAAACCAGGTCTTGTTTGGGAAAGGGTTAAAAGATTTTCGGCATGTAAATGCTTACACAAACAAAAGTTATGTGATAACCCCTTCAATTACGCTGACTAAATTACAAATTATGGGTGCAAATGATCCAAGAGTATTTGGAATTTTTGATTCATTATTAGATTAAATAGGTATGGGTGATTGCCAAAATCAACAAAGTTTAAGTAGCCTTTGAAAGGTTTTGAGTTTTCAAATCATTTTAAACATATACTATTTATACCAGCCACTTGATAAGAACCCATTCCTGTGATCTTTGTAAATAAACATTTTGCAAATGTTTTAAAACATTTTTAAAATTATTTTGTTAGGACTACTGGGTATTCTGGTCCTTGGATAGATTTTGCAGAATTTACTTGCCACAAAGTATTGTCCTCTAGTTGAAAATGTATCGCTCTTATTATACCCCCCACCTACGAAGTAGAGGGGGGTATATTGGTTTCACCATGTCTGTCTGTCTGTCCGTCCGTCCGTCCGTCCGTCCATCCGTCCGTCCGTCCGTCCGTAGACTTTTTCGTTTCCGTGCTCTAACTCGAGAACCGTTTGACCTAGGATCATGAAACTTTACACAGTTGTTGCCCATGACCCAAGGAGGTGCCCTATTGTTTTTGGGTCACGAAGGTCAAAGGTCAAGGTCACAATTGGACTTTGTTTAAAATCCGTTTCCGTGCTCTAAGTCAAGAACCGGTTGACCTAGGATCATGAAACTTTACACAGTTGTTGCCCATGACCCAAGGAGGTGCCCTATTGTTTTTGGGTCACCAAGGTCAAAGGTCAAGGTCACAATCGGACTTTGTTTAAAATCCGTTTCCGTGCTCTAAGTCAAGAACCGGTTGACCTAGGACCATGAAACTTTACACAGTTGTTGCCCATGACCCAAGGAGGTGCCCTATTGTTTTTGGGTCACCAAGGTCAAAGGTCAAGGTCACAATCGGACTTTGTTTAAAATCCGTTTCCGTGCTCTAAGTCAAGAACCGGTTGACCTAGGATCATGAAACTTTACACAGTTGTTGCCCATGACCCAAGGAGGTGCCCTATTGTTTTTGGGTCACCAAGGTCAAAGATCAAGGTCACAATCGGACTGTTTAAAATCCGTTTCCGTGCTCTAAGTCAAGAACCGGTTGACCTAGGATCATGAAACTTTACACAGTTGTTGCCCATGACCTAAGAAGGTGCCCTATTGTTTTTGGGTCACGAAGGTCAAAGGTCAAGGTCACAATTGGACTTTGTTTAAAATCCGTTTCCGTGCTCTAAGTCAAGAACCGGTTGACCTGTAGCACTTTTTCAGTGACAAAGCGCTAGTGGGGGGTATTTGTCCGCTTTGCGACAGTTCTAGTTGTTTTCGCATTGGCAGGCAGCACAGAAAGTGCTGGTTCTTAGTAACTTGCCATATACATTTTTAGAAACAAACAAAAAAAATTAAACATTTTGTTAACAATTCAAGTATTGAAAAGTAGCTAGTACAAATATTCTGGTGTTGATGAACATCAGACTAACTGTATATGTGCAGTCATGACTGTCGGTCCGGCAGACATGTCTGATGAAAATTCCTTTGGTCTGATGATTTTTTGGCTACTGTCAGTCCAACTGTCTGACACAAATTTTGATCAGTTAGATAGGGAATTGGAGTTCGGTCTTACAAAATTTTATTCGGTCTGACAGATTATTCAGTATTGTCAGACCGAATGTCTGACAAAGATTTATGCTTCTTCTCCATGTCTGATGTGTGCTGGCTGAGGCAGATCAAACATCCTTCGATCATCCTGACCAGGATCAAGAAGTCCACCTCTTTATGAAGAAAGTGTTAAATGTTTTGATTGAAAAGTGCCATGTTATTTACAGAATGAAATCTTGTGTATCAAATATCAAATAGACTCATCTGAGCATACATAATGATGTATTATAGGCTTTCACCAATACACAAACAACTAGGGGGTACTTGTAAGTGCAGATTCCAAATCCCAAATACTTGAAAATACAAAAAATACTTGAAAACCATAAGTGCAATATTTTATATTTGCTCACTTCATGATTGTTGCAGTATTAATTTGTGTAAATGCATGCAATGCACTCATAGTATTTTAATCAGTCTGACCCCATTATTATTCTTTTGATTTGTGAATTTTAGGCTCCACCAAGATCTTATTAAGAAAGATTGATTCCAGAAGAAATTTGTATCTTCCAATGTATCAATTCATGTTACATGTTAAGTTCTGTTATAAGAAATAGGACATAATTATTCTGTTTAATATAGAGTTAGAAATCAGAGCAATAAGGGCTGTATTTACTTAAAGTATTACATTTGTGTTAAAATATAGCAATATGTTCAAGTGGCCAGGCTTGCCAAAACTTGTAACCAAATGTATAAGCCAGATAGTTTACCCAATAACCTATATAATGTCCTGTCATCCTGGCAGGGTACTAAGCCATTACCAAACGACAAAATTTTAGGCTGAACCACTTCAAGAACTGCCACAAATGATGAAATGGATGTTATTAAAGATAGAATTTGTGTAAAATATGGCATAGAAAATATTGAGACAAAAGGAGAAACTGCTGGTTATCAGCAGTTTCTTCTTTTGTTTCAATGTTTTCCCAAGCCTTTTCTATTAGGGACGTCAAAACCTGGTTTTGTTTGGGATAAGGTTAAGCCATGAAATGCTGATCTATGTGCACTTTGACAGGCATTGTAGAATAAAGGTCAGCCTGCATATTTCTGCAGTCTGACTGAAGACTATGCTGCCTTTTATGCTAGCCTTCCCAGTTGAGCTCAGCTGGAAAAGGGTAAACAGACATGAATTTTAGGATTCCCACTGCATGGACAGCCAGGGTGTTGACTTATTTCCATTCTTATTCTTAGATTAAACAACGCACAACTTGATTGGACAGCAAATGTAATTTGTTTCTTGTCGTATGATTAGAATAAGAAAGTAAATTGAGTTAGTAATGACTCTCATAGCTATAATGCATATTTCATAGTTTTTAATTGAATTAGAATATTTTAAATATGTTATATTCTCACCTAGATTCAATAAAAATTATTAAAATACGAACGAAACACATTTTAATTATATTTTTTTCACCTAATCTTGCTTAAACAATTAAAGAAGTATAGATTTTTGAAATGATAAATATAGCTCGGGCTGACTTGATTAGCATTTTAATTGTTGATAAATTCTGCTGATAAAATCGAAAGGTAATTAAGCTGGCTCATAATGTATAGGCAAAGGGAAACAACTCTATTTGATATATAACATATAGAATATGAGTTACCTCCCTTCAGTTATCATCAAAATATGTAAGCTTTCAAGATTTATGATTAGAAGCTTGTTTTATTACTTTGCAAAGTAAAAAAGAGGACTCCTTTTGGACATCCTATCCAAAAGTTGAGCATGCAGTCCCCTTGTTGGAATCTTTCAAGATTTGATGAATTATTGCAGATTTTTCCTTATTTGTGAATTTGACTTGTGTAACTTTAAAAATTCATGGCAGTTAGCAAAGGGTTATGTAAATAGGGATTAAAAGCTCATTGAATTAAAAATCTGTAGAGCTTTTCTCGTTAAGTCGGTGTTAATCTTTCATTAAGAAATGGTGTTTTGTAAATAACAAATCTAGCAAAAAGAGAGTCAAAAAGAGATTGACATTTAATGGATTAAAACACTCTATACCATTAATGATAAGTCAGTCATTTTAGACCTGCAAAAGTAATTATACTCAAAATTCAAATTAACTCTAATTTCATGGTTAATAAAATATTGCATCTTAAATACCTTGAAATGAGCAAGCACTGAATTGCATGTGCAGGTTCATGTTCTATAAAACCTTGTCATTTTAAACTTGTCTAACTACTACTTATGATTGCTCATTAGAGAGGTCCCGGGTTTGATACCCGGCCGTGGCAAATACCCTTTCAAACAAAATTGTCACCCACCAATGGGTTGAAATCGTAAACCTAAGTGGGCGAGCAGCTGGAGGCTTGGTAAGGGTGTTGTGGTGGTACTGGTTTGAGAAACAACAGGAATCCATGGGTAGGTGCTCCAGCTGCTGCGATATGACCCTGGCAGTTGAAAACGGCATAAAACCCCAATAAAAAAACTTATCATGGCTTTTCAACAAAAACTTCATAACTGCAGATTAAAACGAGGTTTTTGTTGAAAAGCAGCTGCTGCATTTTGCTATGGCATGGAATTATTAGAGATACAGATTGAGAAAAAAGAAGAAAATACTAAAAAGCAGACAGAATTTTCTTTTTCTATGCATGACATGCTACTTTATACAAATTTTCATACATTAAGTTAGAACTTTTTTTTGTTTGTTTCAAATTGCTAAAATCTTGTTGTTTGAAAAAGGGTTACAATGCCTTGTCCGACCACAGGGCGCTAAGAGTTTGAGAGACAGACTCAAACTTGGCAGATATTCACATATTTAGCATTATTTTGTGATCAGATAGCCCTAGTCTGATGACAACCTTTAAAGTCCTCCAAGACAAAACAATTATATACAGAGATATCTCACCTTTGAACAATATCAGACATAATTGTGGCTTACATTTCATAATTAATCGGTAAATCACATGGTAGTTAGCAATGTATTATAGTTAATAGTTATGAATATTAAACCCATTACAAAATGACAAAATGTAAGACTTGTCCAAATTCAAAGATGCTGCAGGCAACAATTTTAGGCGAATGAAATTTTACATTCCTTGGTCTTTGTGTGCAAAACATTGAGGGAAATGAAGAAATTGATTGTCATAATCAATTTCTTCATTTTCGACAATGTTTTCAAAAGCATTTATCCTGTTGGGGGTCAAAAAGCATCAAATGGGAATGGGTTAATTAGCAGAAAATGGTAGACAACTCGTCGTTGTAAATGCAAAACCTCGTATCTCGGTTTTGGAAAATTTTAAAGGGGAGGGAAAAAAGTGTAGTAACTTTTCCCAAACTGAAATGCCTTACTTAAAATTTGGACATATTGTTCTCAAATAATGTGTCAATAATACTGATCGGTCAAAATATCTCAAATCCTGCGAGAATTGTCTACACAGGGCACACAAGTTTGTACTTTGAAAATCGCATTAATCGACATACGAGGTTTTGCATTTACACCGACAAACTCTAGCTTTAGAAATTCATAAAGACCCTACTGAAGATGTCACAAGTGGTATAAGCAATGAAATTCCTGTGTTGTTAAACAGTCTCCCAAATCAACCCAAATTCAATCAATCGGAATGTATTGAAGATAAATCATTGAAGATAGGTATTAAAATTGATATGCATGTTCATACTTGTCATAAGTAGACCAAATAAAAGGTTATTGAAAAACTACTATAAATACATATAGACTTGTATTCACTTACAGTACTTTTGAATTAACCCTTTCCCAAACAAGACCTGGTTCTGACGTCCCTAGAAGAAAAGACTTAGGAAAACATTGAGCCAAAAGAAGAAAATGCTGATAATCAGCATATTCTCCTTTTGCCTCAATATTTTATGTGCTATATTTTACAGGAGTCCTGCCCTTCTCAACATCCATTTTGACTTTTGCAGCAGCTTTATAAATGGAAAAATCAAAATTTTCACTGTTTAGGAAAGGGTTAACCCTTTCTCAAAGAAGCTCATTTTACGATGGCCCATTTTGAAGGCTGCTGCAAATGACTTATGGATCTTTGTAGACAATGGAATTGTGTACAATGAAGTCCAGGAAATATTGAGACAAAATGAAAAATTGTCAAAACCAGGTCTTGTTTGGGAAAGGGTTTTGCATATTAAAATCTCCATCCATGAATAACTATTTCTTAGTTTCCAGTTGCAGATGAAAAAAAAAAAAAAAAAAAAAAAAAAAAAAAAAAAAAAAAAAGAAAAAAAAAAAAAAATCAAATGGAAAGGAAAAAATTCTGGCCATGAACATTTTGTTGATAAAGAACTGCAGCTGACCAGCATTTCCTCTGTTCCCTCAATATTTTCTTTGCTAAACCTTGTAATTTTCTATTTGAAATACCCTTTGTCCTTGCAATATCTAAGGGTTATTCTGTATTATACCAAAATCCATATCTAGTCCAATCATCCATCTGACTGATTTAACTTGGACAGATTGCTGCCACGCCCACTTCAATGAGAAGGCAGACATTTTATATGGGTCAGATTGAATGAATATGAACGAGCCAGGATCTGGACAAGAAAGCTCTTATGGCATTTGAGACAAATAAGAATCCAGATCAGACTGTCGATATGCATATGCATAGCCTGACTAATATCCTTGCTATTTTGCAATAGCTTTTCTAAATGTTTCTCTTACATTGAAATCTGCATCTGTTCCAGTAAGCTGAATTCAAATTTAGATGTTGCAGGAAGATGTAGATTTAACCTTTTACCAAACAAGACCTGGTATTGACGCCTTATTGGTAGAGGATTGGGAAAACATTGAGATAAATAAAGAAATTACTGTCAAATCTTGAATGGTCAATCCATTATTAATACTGAGTGAAAGGGGAACTGAATGCTTGAAAGTCTTTTGACTTGCATCTTTCAGATACACAATTTTGTAAGCTTTACTTCTGCCAAATACCAGATTATATGTTGTATCCTTTTCTCCTGTAAATGAAAAATAAATGAAAGAATATACAGGAACTGACATTTCATCCTGCATTCATGCTCCATTAGTAACTATAATGTATCATCATCTGTCAACACTGTGGAACTAAAGACTGCATGCAAGGAATGTTTGCTTATCAGCAGTCTAGATTTATTGTGTGGTCAACTGTACTGGCTCTCTCTGTACTGATTCAGGATCATTTCTCCTGCATGGGCAATTGCATTTCTTTCATTTGTTTTGTCTGCTAAAATCTATAGCACATGTACGGGAAGTCTAAATCCTATGTGATGACAGAAAAGGAATTCTTTGTTTCCTCATTTGTTGTCAGAGCATTTAAGGCTGGGGGACCAAAAACCAATATCATTAATATGAATATTATCCAAAACATGCATCAAATTTCAGCTGACTTCGAATTTTTTGTCAAACAAATTGCCAATATAAGAGACATTTCAATATGTTCATCTCATGTTTTTGCCGTGATAATTCAGTAGTAGAAAAACAGGCAGTTTAGGCTAAGATCAGACTGCATGTCTGTGCAGGCTGATCTTAGTCTATACTGTTTGCTAAAACTTGTTAACTGTTTCTGATCTATCCCACGAAGCCATGAGTGCAGTTCGAGTTTTAAAAGAATAGACAAATAGCTATCTTAGACATTGACAAAATGAAATGAAAGATCATAAACTGTAATCTATTTTTCATGCTTTGATGTAAAAGAAATTGCTATAAAAAAAGGTGCTATAATGTTTAAAATGCCATGTTATTGAAACTCCAAGACTGTTTAATGTAGCCCAGCACAGCACTATTTATGTACATGTATATATTTAGTTCAAATATGTCCTCAAAGATTTTATTGAAATTATCAATTAACACTTTTCTATTTCTTGACTTAAATCTCAAATATATAAAGCTCTTTAAATACACAAAATTTGCCATGTCCAAGGGTGGATGTGATTTGTAAAAGGCCAATGAAACTTATTGAACTTTTTCAATCGAAAGTGAACACTGTTGTCAATTGAGGGCATGGCCTATTTAAATTTAAATCTATTTTAGGACTTAAGAACATACATTCTGTATATATTGAATCTGAAATTTGAAACTGTGGCTTAATACTTCATGTATAAAATGTGGGAAAATGGAATTACAGTGACTTCAGATTATGTGGTGATGAGAACTAGTTCTTTTTATGATGTGAATCATTTAGTGGTATATTTGTCTTTTTTATATGGGATGCACTCTAACCCATTCACTCGCATTGACACTCTATATGAAGCTCCATCTAGAAAAAACGCTTGGAAAACATTGTGTAAAATGAAGAAATTGCTTGTGACAAGCAATTTCTTCATTCTCCACAATATTTTCTAATCCAAAATGCAAACATTTTTAACATGTAATCAGCGTGAAATTGTCGTCTGCAACAGTTTTCAATTTGGAACAGTTCATAATCTTGCCATTTGGTAATGGGTTGACATACAATAATCCTGGCTTTATTTATCTTTAGAAAAAAAGGCGTTGGAGAAATCAACAAAAAGGGGAGATGCTGTTAACCAACAATTTGTCTTGCAGATACAATAATGGCTTCCACTTATTGCCGGATCAATCTATGATATTGTTTTCTGTTAATTGGTAGGAACATGATATTAATGCTGAAAATTGTTGTTTGTTTTTATGAGAAAAATAAAAGGTCTTTTATTTGTACATTAATTTACAAATGCCAACTGAATTACTTGGTATGCTCCTTGTTTGCTAAGATTAAATTACTAAAAAGGTATTCTGTTAAGACAATCGGATGGAGTTGAGATTGGTTCATTGTACAATGTCAAAATAAACTACATTGATGACAAATGAAAAATTCAATGAAAATTTTGTAAGCTATAATCATTCACTTGCCACCAATGCTCATGATAATGCAGTAGCTGTTGTCTGAAAATAAATATGTAAGAGGGTCGTGATTTATTTTATTTGTAAAAGCTTTTCAAATGTTCGTCAGCAAATATACAAATATTAACTTTCAAGGTCGCAGATCTAAGGGACAAAGTTGTTATCATGATTATGGTCTGTTTGGTGTCACAAAGGGGAAAATTAAAGTCTTGTACCAATGTAAGAGTCTGTACCAATGTAAGAGTCCAGAGCAGAATCTGAGACTTGGTCAGGGCCTTTTTTGCATGTAAATGTTGGACATATCCCTTCTTATATGCAGATCTTGAATTCAAACAATCTTGCTCTTGAAAACAGCTCTAGATAGAGATCAGCGAACAAGGTGGTCTGTACTACCTATTATTTCCTTATACCAAACAGTACAACAAGAGGACCATGATGGTCCTATATCGCTCACCTGAACCAAAATGATATGACCATACTTTTGTTCAAATCAATCAATATTTATGACTTTAAGACTGAAAACAAACTTATGGTCAATAACCTTGTGAAAAACGAACTCATCCAAGATCTTATGGTGCCCAACATTGTGTCCAAGATTTGTCTTGTTTGATAAATAATTGTAGATTCTGGAGTATAAACAAGGTCCAAAACAGCCGAAAATGGCAATATTTTGTCAAATACAAGGGCACATAAGACTCGACTTTTTGATCAGATCAGACTGAAAATCCAACTCATCTCAGATCTTATGATCCCCAACATTGTGTCCAAGTTTTGTCTTGATTGATCAATAATTGTAGATTCTGGAGTATAAACAAGGTCAAACAGCCGAAAACAGCAATTTTATCAAATTCAAGGGCACATAACTCTCGACTTTTTAATCAGATCAGGCTGAAAATCAGACTCATCCGAGATCCTATAATACCCAACATTGTGTCCAAGATTTGTCTTGATTGGTCATTAATTGTAGATTCTAGAGTATAAACAAGGTCGAAAACAGCCCAAAACAGCAATTTTGTCAATTTCAAGGGCTCATTCATAACTCTCAACTTTTTTATCAGATCGGACTTAAAATCAAACTCATCCAAGATCTTATAGTCTCAAACATTATGTTCAAGTTTTGTCTTAATTGATAAATAATTGTAGATTCTAGAGTGTAAATAATGTCAAAAACAGCTGAAAACGGCAATTTTATCAAATTCAAGGGGACATAACTCTCATCTTTTTTGATCAAATCAGACTGAAAATCAAACTCATTTGAGATCTTATGTTCTCCAACCTTGTGTCCAAGATTTGTCTTGGTTATTCAAAAATTGTAGATTCTAGAGTGTAAATAAGGTCGAAAATAGTCAAAAAACGGCAATTTTGTCAAATTCAAGAGCTCATAACTCGAGACTTTCTGATCAGATAATACTGAAAATCAAACTCATCCCAGATCTTATGATCTCCAATATTTTTTCCAAGTTTTGTCTTGATTGATCAATAATTGTAGATTCTAGAGTGTAAACAAGGTGGAAAACGGCTGAAAATGACAATTAGGTCAAATTCAAGGGCTCATAACTCTCTATTTTCTGTTCAGATCAGACTGAAAATCAACCTCATACGAGATATCATGGTCCCCAACATTGTGTCCAAGTTTTGTCTTGAATGATGAATAATTGAAGATTCTAAAGTGTGAACAAGGTGGAAAACAGCTGAAAATGGCAATTTTGTCGAATTTAAGGGCACATAACTCTCGTCTTTCTAGTCAGATCAGACTGAAAATCAAACTCATTCCAGAACTTATTGTCATTCATCTTTTGACCAAGTTTGTTTAAGGTTGGTCAATATTTGTAGATACTAAAGTGGTAACAAAGTCAAAACTAGCCATTTTTGATGTTCAAGGGCACATAACTCTGGACTTCCTGGTCCAATCTGACTCAAAATCGAACTCATTCGAGAACTTATGGTCATACATGTTTTGACCAAGTTTGGTTAAGATTGGTCGATATTTGTGGGTGCTAGAGTGGTAACAACAAAATGTGAACGGACAGACGGACGGACAGACGGACGCCGACGGACAAAAAGCAACCACAATAGCTCATCTTGAGCACTTCATGCTCAGGTGAGCTAAAAAGTGTGACAATAGCTAAAACGGAAGAGCCTTATTTTCGAATCTTCTTGATTTGATTTCCATTGCACATGAAACAGGCAACATATTGATGAAAGGTCTGGTCACATAAGCAATTTTACGTCCACATCACGACCAGAGCATATTCAAAGACGGTCAATCACAGCCAGAGCATGCTTAAAACCCTTTCCCAAACAAGACCTGGTTTTGACGTCCCTTATAGAAAAGGATTGGGAAAACATTGAGACAAAAGAAGAAACTGCTGATAACCAGCAGTTTCTCCTTTTGTCTCAATATTTTCTATGCCATGTTTTACACAAAACCCATCTTTATCAATATGCATTTTGTCATTTGTGGCAGTTTTTGAAGTGGGTGACCCTAAAATTTTGTTGTTTGGCAAAGGGTTAAATTTGATGTGGGTGTGATGTGGACGCTGCATTGTATCTGACTATGCCTAAATATAAACCAGCTCACTTATGATTTATTTTGGGAGGTCACTTCCATAGCTTGGTATAACACTTGTTAGCAGAACTAAAGTATGCAAATTAGTACAGATTTCCCTTTGAAGTGTTTCATTTTAGTGGCAGTAAACATTTATATTGACCTATTCACAGTTGGTTTGACCAGTGTTTGATTGATCTGTTTATAACTGCACCATTGTTGACAAATAGGTCATATCTATATTAACCTGTTCCACATTAGCAACACTATCCACAAGACCCTTAAAAATGATTTCCATAAAATCTGATGTCAAAACAAATACTTATAAGTCTGCAACATGTCTGTATGATTGATATCTTAGTCTGCTCTTCTTCATAGAGTTGTGAATTATGTAAAAGTTCTGCACAATTCATGTGTTGACTATGATACAAATATCAGCATACACTGCCCATCTTGTCTTATCTTTACATGTATATGAATATATTCGAAAATTACCTCAAAATTTTAAATGTAGATGATTATCATAATGGTAGATCTATATTATGAAAATCATATAAATTAAGTATGATTAATCACAAAGTGATAACATAGTAGATGAAGTAATGCTGTGTACAAAGTAGCTGACCTAAGATCTGCTAGGGCTACTGGTAAATATGCCTTTGTTTGCCAAAGGGTAGAATTGATGGCTATTTTGACAGTATGACAGCTTTGTCAAGACAAAGTCAGCTCAAATTCCACTGGGAATACATTCTGCAAATACCAGGAATATTCTATTAGAGAGTGCTAATTATAGAAATTATTGGAACTTCTGTGTTTAAGTACCGTGGCCATGTGATGGGGGTTGTGTGTCATGGGATTGATCCTGTAACAGATAGTAAAGTGGCTGTTGATTTATAATTGCTTCATTGTCACAGGGATCCGATGGCTGAGATACTGTCATTTTGATTCTTAATTATTGTTTCTGCATGATGCATTTCTAACTGTAGCAACTAGTTCAGATTTCGGAAGACTTTTGGCACTTTAAAATTTTTCAATGAGTTAGGCTTAGGCAAAGAATTTTGGCCCTAAAAAAATATAAGAATAAGACATTAGAAGAGCTTGATTGAATAACAAAATTCTCTTAATCTTTTCTTACTCTTGTGCGTTTGAGTCAGATGCAGAACAATTGAATTGGATGGATGTCAAAATCAATTAGGATCTATGTGAAAGTCCTTTGAGTGAAATCATCTAGTCTGACCACGGTTGAAAGGTGACCTTTGTATCTAGAATTACCTATCTGTTCTGTTGTATTAACAAATCGATACTTGACCTTTAAGCCGCAGGTATACTTATCATACTGATTAAAATGAAGTTTGTAACTAAATCCATAATGAGGTGATTGTTTTGATGAAATAAGGTGACTTTTCGGCCAAGTCACTCTTATTTGCATGAATACATGCAATAACTTCCGTAAGTCAATTGTATACTTGCCTTACTAAGATGCTATGATCACAACAGCTTGGTCTCAAAATCAAACCACTATAAATGTGATAAATGACATGAAAACATGATACATGAAAGATTTTCATTTGAAACAGACATGGTGGATTCATGTACAACTTGTATCAGTTTTGCTTTCATGTTTAGGTTTATCCTTGCCCATGCTTGCAGCAAAAGCAGTACTAATGGGATGAAAATTAGAAGGGTTAACCAAGGATAACTGGTCATTGTTGAAAAGGTTATGGTCAGTTATATCTCTAATCCTTTGACAATATTCTCACATCCTTTGACGATATTCTCACATCGATGAGAATTAATTTGAATTCTGTTTCCGTCAAATTGGACTGTTAACCCCTTCGATGCCAGAGATTTATTTCAAAATGGCTCCGTATTTGCCAGGCCATTTTCAGGAAATTTGAAAAATGGTGTTTTCGTTAAAAATAAGCTTTAAATATATAAAATTCTTTATAAAAAACCTTTAAAACTTACCAAAGTTCTGTTTTAAATCTTTTAATCCACCATTTAAAGCTCATTTTCAGATATTTTTTCTAAAAACGTGTGCAGCTAAAAATGACGAGAAATGTCAACGTCACCAACTCGTACATGTCGTCATTTTTGCTGTCTAAATAAAAAGAATCGTCACTTTCGAAGTCAGCACATATTTCCGATGGTGTTTCATTATATAATCTTGCTAAAACCTCCTCATCTGTATAGAATTTACATGTTCTAAGATCATTTTATTGTAATTCAACGAGTACACTCATCATGTCCGCCATGTTGTTTTTTGTGTTTCAAAACAAAAAAATGCTCTGATCGGGTAACTATTTGATACTATTTGTATGTGATCTAGATACATATTTTCTATTTTCAGATATGGTTTGGAAAGCTAAGATGTTGATTAGTCGAAATGCATTACACATCATGCCATATTCTAAAAATAGAACAAAATACATAAGAGGTTTTCCACAGGACGGATATACCCGTCCAACTGCACTTGGGTGACATTTTCGCAGGACGGGTATGGCCGTCCTGGGGCATCGAAAGGGTTAAAGTTGCTCACACTTAAAATGTACTTAATCCTTATTAAAATCTATTCAACACATTGTAAGGAACTGAGAAATATTTATGACCTTAACAATACATGTCCTTCTCTATGCTAATGGAAATAACCTTTGCTTGAAAAGATTTTAATTGAAAGCTCCCTAAATAATTTTCAAAATATTAAGAAATGATAATCACTTTACAAGTAAACTCTATATACTGAGCTATAGTAACTTTCTCTGACTAAATAGCTCCGAACAACTATTTCCTTATTAAATTTATTATAGCTCTCTCAAATTTATGGATATATTCTTATGTAACTATAAGACATGATTTTTGTGCAATGGCAGTATTCTGGACTGGCTACACAAGGGTCACTGGTCTGATATCCATTCACTCTGGTCTTAGTTTCCGATGAAACTTTAAACCATTTAGGTCCCACCTCCTTGTAATGTTTAAGCTGTTGAGTGGGATGTAAAAGTCCTTTAACTTGATTATTACATACAACTTTGGTCAAACTTTTCAAAAGAGAAATGAGGCTTCATTGCTTTTATAACAAGCTCCTTAATTATTTCTGTTAATACTATTATGGGAATTCATTGCATGACTTTAATTTGGTTTCAGTCTCGAAGGATGAAGTGTCCACAATAAACAGGCATTATGGGACAAGGACATGTGACTTCCAGATGTCCATTTTTGGTCATTTATTTCAAATTAATCACATACCCAATACACAGTCCAGGCTCTCTAATTAAGATTCCTGTCTCAGGGAACTTGGTAATTTTATGCATGACGTTCTTTGTAATGTTATTGTACCAATAAATGAAAAGTAATGAATGAAATTATGACAAATAGAAACATTGTGGAAAATCGAAGATTGGGTTCAGCATTTTCTTTTATGCAATATCAAATATTTCATAACATCCAATATTGAACTAACATCTATAAATTTGTCATCTGTGCAATCTTTAGAACATCCTTAAATTGTATTATTTGGGAAATGGTCAAGGAACCATAAAGCAGATCTGGTACAAGTTTAGAATACCATTTCCCCAAAGTTCCATCCATATGGTAGATATCTTAGTGGCCATTGTGCCTGAAGTCACAGAAGCTTCCAACGCAGTTTAGAAATCTGATATCAGTTAGGTGGTTGAAAGCTAGAGAAATTGTTTACAGTTGTTTCTGTTTATTTGTGTTGCAAGAATTGCAATCAGCTCGCATATCATCATGGCAGTCAGTACATGTACTGTTCAAGATATTTTAACATTTTGATTTAAATGAAAGTTCAGATATTGATTTGAAAGTTTTCAAAAGTCAATATGAATTGATAAATTGTAAGAATGATGATATGATAAAATATGAATTATCATAAATATTAACTCAGTATTGGTACTTTTAGTTAAAAACTTACAGCATAGTTCTGCTCAAACTATTCTTTAAAGGTCATTTGGAGAAATGATATCAAAATTAAGTACATGTGTTCACTGTTAAAATGTCATTTTGGTCTTCAAATCATAATTTCGTTTTCTATATTGTCTTGTCATTAGCTCACCTGAGCATGAAGTGCTCAAGGTGAGCTATTGTGGTCGCTTTTTGTCCGTCGTCCGTCCGTCCGTCCGTCCATCTGTCCGTCCGTCCGTTCACAATTTCTTTCAACATCTTCTCCTCCTAAACCATTGGACCAATTTTGACCAAACTTGGCAGGAATGCTCCTTGTGTGATACTTTTCAAAACTTGTTCGTGAATTTTTGATTTTTCAAAAAATGTGGACGTGGCAGGCAGAAAGGGGCTTATCAGACTAGAAATCATAAGAAAATTCTTTAAAAATCAACCATTGGGCCCAATTGAACCAAACTCGGCAGGAATATTCCTTGAGTCACTCTTTTCAAAATTTGTTCACAAATTTTTATATTTGTCAAAAAATGTGGCCGTGGCAGGGAGAAAGGGGCTTATTAGACTTAGAGAAATCATTAGAAAATTCTTTAAAACTCAACCATTGGGCCAATTTGAACCATACTTTGCAGGAATGTGCCTTGAGTCATTCTTGTCAAAATTTATTCACAAATTTTTACATTTGTCAAAAATTGTGGCCGTGGCAGGGAAAAAGGGGCTTATCAGACTTGGAGAAATCAGAAGAATATTCTTTAAAAATCAACCATTGGGCCAATTTGAACCATACTTGGCAGGAATGTGCCTTAAGTCATTCTTTTCAAAAATTGTTCAGAAATTTTACATTTGAAAAAAAAAAAAAGATGCCCGTGGCAGGGATAAAGGGGCTTATTAGACTTAGAGAAATCATAAGAAAATTCTTTAAAAATCAACCATTGGGCCAATTTGAACCAGACCTTGCAGGAATGTGCCTTGAGTCATTCTTTTCAAAATTTAACCACAAATCTTTTTGTTTGTAAAAAAATTGTGGCCTTGGCAGGGAGAAAGGGGCTTATCAGACTTGGAGAAATCATAAGAAAATTCTTTAAAAATCAACCAATGGGCCAATTTTAAGCAGACTTTGCAGGAATGTTCTTTGAGTCTCTCTTTTCAAAATTTGTTCACAGTTTTTTTCATTTGTAAAAAACTGTGACTGTGGCAGGGAGAAAGGGGTTTATTAGACTTAAAGAAATCATAAGAAAATTCTTTAAAAATCAACCATTGTGCCCAATTGAAGCAGACTTTGCTGGAAGGTTCCTTGAGTCACCCTTCTCAAAACTTTTTCGCGGATTTTTGATTGGTCAAAAAATGTGGGTGTGGCAGGGAGGAAGGGGCTTATCGGACTTAAAGAAATCATAAGAAAATTCTTTAAAAATCAACCATTGTGCCCAATTGAACCAGACTTTACTGGAATGTTCCTTGAGTTACTCTTTTCCAAATGTGTTCTCAAATTTTTCCATTGTTCAAAAAATGTGGGCATGGCAGGGAGGAAGGTCTTATCAGACTTAGAGAAATCATAAGAAAATTCTTTAAAAATAAACCATTGGGCCAATTTTCTATTTCCCTTATCTGTTGCTCTCAGGCTGGCCCCATGTTTATCTTATGTAAACAAATAAGGGATTAGCTTTAGCTTATCAGATGGTAATCTTTCACTAAATTCTATCAATCACAGACAAAATCTTGTTAATTGAGCCTATCATAAATGATCATTCTCTAACAGATCAGTATGCTTTGAAAATTAGCCCTATGTTGTATATTGCGAAATCATGAAATAATTGTTGAAAATTAACTAACTCAACAATTGTGCTAATTCATACCCAACCTTACAGGATCGATTGGAACAAAATTATTTCTTAATTGTTTCCAAACAGAAAGTCCTTATAAGTTTCATGCCTTTGAATTTGACAAAATTGCCATAATCACTCTTGTCATCTTGATTCAGGTGAGCGATTTAGGACCATCATGGTCCTCTTCTTAAAAATCAGCCATTGGGCCCAATGAAGCAGACTTTGCAGGAATGTTCCTTGAGTCACTCTTTTCAAGTTTATTCACAATTTTTTACATTTGTCAAAAAATGTGGCCGTGGCAGGGAGGAAGGGGCTTATTGGACTTAAGGAAATCATAAGAAAATTCTTTAAAAATCAACCATTGGGCCCAAGTGAACCAAACTTTGCAGGAATGTTCCTTGAGTCACTCTTTTCAAAATTTGTTCCCAAATTACCACAATTGATAAAAAAATGTGGCCGCGGCAGGGAGGAAGGGGCTTATCGCACTTTGAGAAATCATAAGAAAATTCTTTAAAAATCAACAATTGGGCCAATTTGAACTAGACTTTACAGGAATGTTCCTTGAGTCACTCTTTTCAAAGTTTGTTCACAAATTTTTATATTTGTCAAAAACTGTGGCCTTGGCAGGGAGGAAAGGGCTTATTGGACTTGGAAAAATCATAAGAATATTCTTTAAAAACCAACAATTGGGCTAATTTGAACCAAACCTGCCTGAAAAATTCTTTTAGTGATTATTGAGAGATAATTGCTTTTCTAAAAAGCAACATTTTGTGTTAATATTCATCAAACCCTATGTTGTTGGTGATCATTTCAGTCATCTGCTTGAAAAGATTAATACATTCTACATGAGGTTTGGATATGAATAATTAAAAAAGGAAAGGCTTTCCTATTTCTCTTATCTATTTCTCTTATCTGTTGCTCTGGCCCCATGTTTATCTTATGCAAACAGATAAGAAGGGATTAACCTAGCTTATCAGATGGAGATCATTCTTCATAACAAACTTTACAGGATCCATTGGAACAAAATTATTACTTTATTGTTTCCAAACAGAAAGTCCTTAGAAGTTTCATGTCTTTGAATTTTACAAAATTGCCATTATCACTCTTGTCATATTGATTCAGGTGAGTGATTTAGGACCATCATGGTCCTCTTGTTTATCAAAATTCATAAGTGTTTGCATGGATTATCCTAGATGATAGTGTTAAATTTCAAGCGGAACTTACTTTGTTTAAAAAAATCAAAAACTTCTCTCTATCTATAACATTAGGTAAACAAGTACCATATTTCTTTATTTATAAGCTAAACAAAAAAATTTATACCAAAATAACCAACATCTTAAAGCCTTTTCCCCAAAAGTTGATAGTCAATTATAAAAATGTGTTAACAGTTATTAACTTTTTACACCCAAAGTCTTCATTAACATTATTATTTTGACAAAAACAGCATCAGCAAATTGATGTCGTTCTCACTTTTTTGACGGTTACAGGCCTTTTAAAGCCTGAAAATTGTCACTTTTGACAATCTTTATTGCCTTTGTATGATGGACATATGAATTGTTGTTGCTTGCAATCATTACCCAAAGTGCTTCATTTGTGATACAGAGTTTAGTTTATTTTGATCTTCTAAATTTTTTATTGCTATTCCAAATCCTATATTGTGGGTGCTCATTAGAATCGTTTCGATGAGACGATTCTAATGAGCACCCTCAAAATAGGATTTGTAGGAAAAATTTTCAAATTTCAAAATTTTAGTTTCTATCCAATGTTATCTAGAGCTATGAAAGTCCTATTGTTAATTAACCCTTTCCCAAACGGCAAAGTTTTAGGGTGATCCTGTTAAAAAACTACCACAAATGACAAAATGGAAATTATCAAAGATAGGATTTGTTTGAAATATGGCATAGAAAATATTGAGACAAAAGGAGAAACTGCTGATTATCAGCAGTTTCTTCTTTTGTTTCAATATTTTCACAAGCCTTTTCTATTAGGGACGTCAAAACCAGTTCTTGTTTGGGAAAGGGTTAAGGGAGCTGGTCGTAAGTGTGCTGGGCATCCGTGTGAAGTGGAATCTGAGCTCTATAATTGTCTGGAATTCCAGAGTGGACAGTCCAGTGATGGTCGAGAATTGTAATGGACTGAGGAATATCAATCAATAGGGAAACAGCAATAGTAATACGAGGCACTTGTTTGCTGACTACTGTGATTTCATGTGAATCTTTTATTTTCTTTTTAGAAACTTTTGTTAATTTTCTATCAAAAAAACATTTTACTAATGGAGTGTTAAACTGTCAAAATTGTGTGAAAAAGTCAATCAATAGGGGAAAATAGCATAAAATATTTCTTTGGTGGCTACTAAATGAATTGTGAATTTCAGTTTGGTCTTTTTGCTTGAAAGTTTGATTGTAATTACTAAATAAAAGAGAAAATACATTTTTTTTTCTTCCTCAGGAAAATTGAAATAAAAGCTTTGTGAAATATAAATATCAAAATATTAAACATAGGAAATGAGACACCTGTTCTTTATCAGGAATAATATTGATATTCTTGACCATCTTATAATCTCCAAAGAAAGTGAATATTTTCTTCTTAATTAATTGTTATTTATGAACCTTCATATTTATCAATATTCTAGCAATACTTTCTATGTGAAAATAAAAATGTTTCTACAGATTGACAATAAATAATGCTCTAAATGGAGAGAACATTGGATAAAAGATATATTAAAAATGAAAGTGTTTTAAGTGAAAATAGAACCTTTCCTAATGGATTTAGAAGAAAAGTAGAGGATTTACTTTAAAGTCTTTAATGGATTAACAGCTTTTGTGTGCAACATGATTTAGTTTTGGTGAACTAATGAGTTTATTATTACGTTTTTGCTTTGTGATAGAAATGATTTGATTATTATTGTGCAAGGATGCAGAGAATAAAAAGAACATGCTTGCTTTAGCAATGAAAATAAACATATCATTCATATAAAAGGATGCACAATTAATTTGTTTGTGTACGGGAAAGGATGCAGTGAAATGAATGGAAATATTTTTGGGTTCAAGCAAGTTTGATTCTTGTTTACTTATAGATGAGAATGAGAATGGAAGGCATTATGCATTACCTTAGAAAGTACTTCAGAAAATAATGATAAAAGCTTTGAGAAAGGAGTAAATTGACAAAGTAGTGAAGTGGTCGAATGTGTCCGTGAATTGGGGAACACAAGTTTGATTCCTTATTCCTAATAATGAGAGTAGAATGGTAGAAATTATCTGTTACCATGGCAAATACTTCAGGAAGAATGACACCTTGGCTATCAGAAATCATGAAGGTAAGTTATATATTGTCACTTTTCTACGAAAATCTTGTAACTGCAGCTTGTTTTAAGCTGCAGTTACAATGTTTTGTTGAAAAGCAGCTATATATTTGTATGATTTAGTTCTACTTGCAGAAATGTTTTTATTCACCATGTGTAGAACCTGCTCACGATGTGCTTTTGTGACGGGGTCCTGAATCCATCATGTATCATCTAGTATCTCGTGAATGCCTCCGAAATGGCCAATGTTAAGTTTTTGGACAGACAGACAGACGGACGGACATGAGTTAAACAATGTGCCTCCAATTATATAAGAGTAGTTGTAGTAATGAAACCATGTTTCTCATCTACCATGTATATTTTTTCTCACATAAGTATAAAATCATGATGATGCATAACAATGAAGTGATCCCAGTTGCATATTTTGGACAAGTTTTTGTCATATTGTCCAGCAAGATTAACCCGGGACATCTGCATATGTAATGACCTCACTTCGGCTTTGTTTTGTTAAGACGCTCAACTAACGGACTTTGCGCACGAAAATTAAGTTGTCCCGGGTTAACCTTGTTGAACAATACCATAGAGATAACAAACAGCAATTGTACTGTTTACAAATAAATCAGCTTTTGAAAGCCCATTAATTGAGATATCTTTAAAAGTCTGACTTTCTAAACTTGCCCTTGAAAAATTATCTAAATATAATATAGAGAGCCATGTTGTGTTTGATACTACCAGCTTTTACTAGTTCTTTTATGACAGCCTGGATCTGGAAAAGGGCACTATAAATATGACATTGACGAACAACTTAGATGATCACACAATATGATCTAGATCCATGTTGATCTCTTATAACGTTCTCTTGGCCTGTAGCATCTGTAAGAGAGCTGTTTGGATACCAATTTAACTGCATTTAGTGACAGATCACCTTAATAGAGGCAGTCTCAGCTGCTATAAGGGCTGTTTTCCCAGATTTGGACTTAAATATAATTACTTCCCTTTTACCTATATAAGTAATGATGGACATATACATGTTCTGATGGACATAACAAGGTATTTAATATATCCTCCTGGGTGGTTAGTTTCATATCACGCCTTATGCTTCGAGGGACAACAAGCTTATTTAGGAGCATCATGAGGAGGCTAATATTTTACAGTACACTGATTAAAGGGACATTTCAGAATTTTTTGTCATGAATATTACTTTTATTTTTATCTGAAAGAGCATATTTCCTTATGAAAATTCTGAAAATTTCAAGCCAAAATATTGCACCGTTTACGAGAAATTTATATTTTTGTGTTAAAATTGAACAAATTGTTGTGGACAACAGTTCAGATTTATATGCAATTTATTGATTATGTGTCAACTTTAAATGCGTGTATCTCGCTTACTGGAAACAACTTAAAAAAACTAATAGTATTTATACTCATTAGAATACCCAATCTTGGCATCAAGACATACTTTAAAAAATTGAAATCGGAATGAAATGTCCCTTTAAATGCATTGTAACATCTACAATAACCTCCAGGGAAGCAGATTACAAAAAGAAAATAGATGAAATGATCATCTGACAATGACCATGATCTACCTACCACAAGGTTAAATAATTCATAGAAATATTGATTAGGAAATGATTGAAGCAAAAGTAGACATTGATGATATTTAATTTGATATCATACCATATTTTCATCAACACTCATTCTGAGTCTGCAACTCTTTTGATAATTGGAACATTGTATAATTTTGCTTGTTTAGGAAAGTATTAATAAGCAGCAGAACAAAGTTATTGAAGTAATTAGAACAGTTCCTAATCCACAAATTTGGCTAGGGCTCTTGGCACGACTATTGACTATCAAAGTTTTATATCCCTCTAGTGGACTTTGGCCATTTGTGAATTCCTCTGCTCACTCTATTGATTTCTTGTCCATAAAAGTGTCCCCTAGCAACATTTTGTTACCAATTTCATACTGTTAATGCCAAATTAGGTTTGTTGCTGGGATGGAATTTTATCTTGGCTGGCATACGCTCTGTGTCTCTGGTTTTGACAGATCTCGTTATGCTTTGTCTGGACAAACTTTTATCTTCTATATTTTTTTCATGTTCTCCTTTTGTCAGTGTTTATGTCTGGAAAGTTGATTCTAGAATTGTTCAAGATGTTGCAGACAATTTACAATTTTAGATGAACGAACTTACATTTTTTGGGGAAGAAAACATTGTGGAAAATGAAGAAATTGCTTGTGACAAGCAATTTCTTCATTTCCCACAATGTTTTCCATAGTACTTATCCTATAGGAATAAGTTGATTTAAGTTCCATAACTCGTGAGAAGTATTTAGAGAGAATTATATCCTCACTATGTAACATTTTCTCGGCTTTCAATTTCTTTTAAAGATAGTTAGACATATTGTCCAGATAGCTCTTGTTTTGCTTCCTTGAACATAGATGTTGGCATTTTCGATTTTGACGAGTCAAATATTTTATCGATTAGGAATGGGGTAACTGACCATCTATGATCATCTAGACCATGGTTTATCAGGTCTGACATAGATTTTATGATTTCCCAGTTCATCTTTGCTCTTCTTTATTTGATTTTGGTATTATCTAGTGATAAATTACACACAAAAATACCTATATATTGATGAGTGACACTTGCCTTTATAGTTATTTTGTAGTCCCTTATACAAGACAAAACTTTTCACTAGATTTAATTGATAGCATAGTATAAGCATGAAGTCTTATAGCAATCCCCATACAGAAAGATCAGGGGCATGTTATTGTTTTACTGTTGTGACATCTGTCTGTTATTCATTCCAAAAATTTTAAGACTGCATCTAAAACATTTACGCACAGACCAAGGTAGACGCCTTTCTATTCATTATAGCGCTTAAGGTAAGCTAATTTATTCGATTGGAGAAGATGGTCTAGGTCTGTTTACTAACAAATTTGTATTCTGTACAAGAAATCTGTTATTATAAAGGCAAGTTATTGAGGTTACGACAAATTGTCATAAATATGGCATAAATAAGCCTTGGTTAGAACATTTTGGTCACCCACATACAATATATGGGGTAATCTTGTCAAAATCTGAGTACCCTTGTTTGATAAGAAATTGTCAATAATCACACTTTTGTGGAATTCAAGATGGAAAGAGAATTTATAATGGACTTGATGTCTTGAAAAAAATGTTAAGAATTCATTTTAGTCCAAAAATGAGTTTATTTCCAAGTAAGTCTGATTTACTTCATTACATAATTTCATGGCTAACAGTTGAATTTTAGGTAAAATTCTGGTCAAATACAAAAGTTTTTATCTTAAAAAGCTTGTACAGACTGTATTGATCAGTGCTTTTCATCCAAATCTTGTATTCACAGAGAATTGTTCACTTGGAATATAAGTATAGGGTAATTCGCCCATGAGTCGAACGGGTTAACTTTTCGTCACCCGACTCGCTCACAACTTGAAAGGGTACCAGGTGTAGAATAGCCTGGATGCCTCGGATGTTACCCTAAGATTATTTAGACGTGTTTCTGGTTGGTTACCGGCCATATAGGACGCTACATATGCAAAAAAGATCAAATACCGTTTCTTGCCCATGACACGAACACCCTCGCCCTTGAGTCGAACGTCGGTTTTTGCTGTGTGGAAAAGGGTTAATGAAGGATGTGTGTTATATCAGTGAAGGCCTACTGAAAAGGCCTACATTTATAGCACAGATTACATCTACATTCCGAATAATCCATGGCTTTGACCAAAACATCGAAGCAAATGAATATAATATACAACCATTTCGTCTTTCCTCTAAGACATCTGTCGTGTACAGTAAAAAATCTAATAAAAACAATTATTTTGTCGCCCGCAGATCAATTATCTTCCAATTTAGATACATTTTGTAATTGTACAGTTTTGTTATACAGGAATCGTGGCTTACAAGTCCTTAAGCTAAACACCGTTCGTCTCAAGGGCTAATCGTGTTTGGTTTAAGGGCAAATCATTGAGTTGACTTTGATTACGTCGCATTTGTAAACTATCAAATGAAAATGTGTAAATTAAAAATAATGTAAGCATAGATAAGCTGATCTAAACAAAAATTACACCCATTTTGTCTAAAATGATTCGTTTGCCCCCCATAATATTCCTTTTTGAACTTTGTTATTTTAAAAATAAGAAGAAGTTTGTTCGCCGAACATGACTTTTCTGTCATTGAGGTAAGCAGCTCTAAGAAGATATGGAAGAAATTACCGGAAAGGACCACATGTATCTTATATGACGAAATATCGAAAAAATCTAAAAATAACAGGGTTGTACGGTAACAACGCTTATGATCGGTAGAAATATTGTCTTGAAATTGTTCGACTCAAGGGCGAATTCGACTCAAGGGCGAGTTACCCTGTTGTGGCTTTTCTCCAAATACCCTGCAACTACAGCTTCCATAAAGCTGTAGTTTTGTTGGTTTTGGATAAAAAGCATCTGATGTTGTAGTCCATGGGCCCATAACCGAAACCCTCCCCCCCAGTGGGATTTTTGAAGACCTATATTTTCTTGAAGCTTATGATATATAGTAATGAATTCAGGTTGTTGTTCAATTTAAAAGTGCTGGATAAGCAAATGGCGGGCTCGTTACCATGGCAACCGTCCATTTTTCTACAATCCATCGCTTGGATCAATTAATTGCAATAAAATTACTTATTTTTGTCATAAATCCTTCAAAATAGTTTTAAATTATTACCAAGATATTTCTCTCACAATATAGATATTTTTTAGAAAATTTGCTAATTTGCATATTCATGAATATTAATGAGAAAGTAAGAAAATGTGTTTAATTTGCTAAAAACAAGACTTTACTAGTGAATTTAAACATCCCTACCAGGTAGGATTTTTGAAGATCTATATTTTCTTGAAGCTTATGATGTATTTTAATACATCCACATTGTTATTTGATTTAAAAATGCTGGATAAGCAAGTAATTGGCTTGTAACCATGGTAACCACCCATTTTCATTCGTTCCGGCGCTTGGATCAATTAATTGCAATAAAATTACTTATTTTGGTCAGAAAACATTGAGGCTAGTTTTAATATGTTGTCATTACATTTCTTTCACAACCAAAAGATTTTTCAGAAATTTTGCTAATTTGCATATTCATGAATATTAATGAGATTGTGGAAAATATGTGTTTAATTTGCAAAAAGACGACTTTACTAGTTTCCTAGTGAATAGAATCCCTTCCCACCATGTGGGATTTTTTAAGACCTATATTTTCTTGAAGCGCAGGAAACATATTAATGAATTCAGGTTCTTGTTTGATTTAAAAGTGCTGGATAAGAAAATGGTAGGCCTGTTACCATGGCAACTGCTCATTTTCCTACGTTTCAGTACTTGGATCAATTAATTGCAATAAAATATGTTAAAAAACTTATTTAAGATATATACTTATTTTGGTAATAAAACATGAGACTAGTTTTAAAATTTTAAATAGACATTTTTCTTGAAATCATTTTTATTTAGCTAATTTGCATATTCATGAATATTAATGAGAAAGTAGAAATATGTGTTTAATTAACTAAAACAAGGCTTTTCTGTGGAATAAATATGCTGAGGCGATACGTTTTTATAATGCTTAATGTTTCAAATGAATAAGAACACTAATAGATCAATAATAAGTTTATAAACCATTCATCAGCTACACAGAACAAGCAAATACGGGCTTATTCGCATTCACAATTATTTGCATACTTTTCTCTAAATGGCAAATAATTTCTCAAATATTCTCTAATAATGTTAATGACTTTCATTTGTGCACCTTTTTTCCCTAAATTGTTCACTTGTTGTGTTTGAAAACTAAAATTTCATGATTTATCCATTAAAAGGGAGAATCTTAACAATATATTCTCTGAAAAATTACCGTATAAATGGCAATTAAATTCCATTTAGCGCAAATGACATGATGAAAACTTTAACCTGCTTTCTTTGATTTTTTTCTATGTGAAATACAGTTTTCTTTTACACAAGAAACTTTATTTTGTAAAAGTTAAGTACTAAAAAGCGTTTTAATAATGAATTCCCATTGGAGTACATGTATGGTCACCTTTGATTTATGCCATTTTTGCCTTGTAATGCATGCTTTTTTACATGTTACTCCAAGTTTAAACTTAACAATACTATTGGAGACATGCTGTGCAGTAGAGAAATCTATCCAACCACTTCTATTGATTGGAATGCTATGTTACAGGAACACAGTTTACCAAATATATTCTAATAAGCGATAGTTGAAACTGGTCAATTTCATATTTGCACTGTCATGTGCATTAATTGATGACTTAAAATTGCCTATAATATCAACTGAATTATTCATTTCTTTATCAAATTGCATTTATAATTCAGAATACTTATATGTGATAATATAAACAGTTATAAATTGTACATATGTACCTTATTGGTTGGATACCAGTACTTCGAAGACACTTGATTTGTGAGGAATCCTCGTATTCGTGTAACAAAATGTTGTTTTGAAAGATTTAGTTTAAATAGCAAACGCAATTTCTGTTGATTATGATGAGAGGGAAGCACGTCATATTCCAACTTCTAGTGTTGTAATATGTCGCTTGCCGAAGATTTGAAATCCTTCGTTTTGTTATCAGTTTTTAGATATGCTCGTGCATTTCTTAATTCATTTCAAACATCTCCACCACAAATTAGTTTTTGGAATTCTGACTTTTGTGGAAGACAACAAGCTAACCTCAGGATGAGGTAAAATCCATAAACCATAAGGGCTAGCTATGAATAACACATATAAGCAATTTCCAATCAACCAAGGAATCCGCAATTTATATATGTCATTATATGTGCACAAACTTGTCTAAATATACGGTTATTAGAAAGCCTTTTCACAAAAAAGGGAGAGCCTGCTATGGTTCGACACTTGTATTGAAAAGGGACTGAGGGTAAAACATGCATGATGAGTTTACTGGTCTTCTGTACCATCTTATTCTCAAGTAAAATATCGTGGTTGGGGGGGGGGGGGGGGGCAGGGGTTATAACGCGACAGAGAAACTTAAGAAGATGATGCTCGGTCTGAAGGCAAAGTTGCTACCACTGTCGATGGTATGTGTCATAAATTCACAGATCTGATATAACTTGCTGAGCGAAGTAAGTAATTGTCCATGCATTATCTTTTTCAAGATATTGCTTGGTCGCAGAAGGATGCACAAACTTACAGACTGTTGGGTCTAAAATTCCAAAGAGTACATGTTGCATCCTCATGAACGAAAAAAAAGTCCATGGGCCTGTTTCATCAAAACATTTAAGTCGTATTTTTGACTTACCGACGACTTACGACAAGTTTAGGGTAAGAAAAGTGTATCGCCATTCTATCAAAAGCTGGGTTATGCGATTGTTGTTTTAAGCGAGTTTTAAGACATTGGTAAGTCAAAAATACGACTTAAATGTTTTGATGAAACAGGCCCCAGAGTCCTAGGTACGTTGGTATGGAATCCCAATGGCCAAGAAAATTATTCAATGTTTTAAGACTTTACAGACAAGGTTCAGTATTCAATGTTTTGGGACAATTGGGGGTTGCAATAAAATATTTTGTTGGACATATTACCCAAGAAAGGTACAATTAGCGAAGCATACTATGCCAAGTTGCTAGACAATCTGAAGCAGACCATACGTGAGAAACGTAGCGGCAAACGCTCAAAATATGACCGCTGCTTGCAACTGAAAATTACATTAGTACACAATTGCCAAAGTACAATGGATGCTGTCGAGAAAAATGGGTATCAATTTAGATCACACCCTTCCTATCCACATGACCTTATTGCTATCGACTTCTTTCCTAAAAAGGACACGAATGGTTGCAATTTTAAGTCTCATGAAAGAAGTTATTGATGCAGTTTAGGTGTGGTTCTTTGGAAAGTTCTCGGACTTCTTTACTTCTGGACTGATGTCACTTGACCACCTTTAACGTTGATTAATTTGTGTTTAACTTCTTTTTCAACTGCTATGGTCATATCGTTTGGTCAAAGCGCATAGGCCTGGGTGGAAAGTATTTCAAGAGAAAAGATGTCGATCTAAACATAAAAAGTTAGGTCAGTTAATCATTGATCCATGCTCGTATTTGAGCATTTAGGCAGATTACATAAAATACATATTATTGTATTGTATTATATGTCATGTAAATTAACAGTGAAGAAGCCATTTTAGTGTTGATATTGGTGTTTTGTATTAAACATATCCACCCCACAAAAAGAGCTTAAACGCTTTATGACCAAAATAAGCCTTAATGTCTTTATACCCTCTATAACACCTATTATCCAAAGCGTCCCTTGTCCATGTAAGACTTAAAACCTTCATGCAAAAAAATACCAATGATGTACTCCAATGTGAACTCATTATCAAAGAGTCGGGTACATGGTTTCTGTCAAAGAGTTTGAGTTTATTGGGGTTTTACGCCGTTTTCAACTACCAGGGTCATATCGCGGCGGCTGGAGCACCTAACCGTGGGTTCCTGGTATTTCTCGCACCAGTACAACCACAATATCCAAACCGAGCCTCCAGCTGCTCTCTCACATAGATGATTCACACCCATTGGTGAGAGACAAATGACTTTTGTCAAATGTCAGAATGGATACTGGCCGAGCCGGGGTTCGAACTCGAGACCCCTGGATTGACAGACTCCGACGTAACCGACTGAGCTATCCGGGCTCGGCTTCTGTCAAAGAGGGAAAATGCTTGCATATTTGAGATTTTGGCGGCCATTTTGAAACTTAAAAAATGACAAAAAAGCCTATTATGAGCATGGCAACACTTTAAGATTTAATATACTCAATTTTCCTAAGAAATGATCTCATTTACATACAGAACATGATTACAAATTATAGGGCAGTGATATTTCGATATTTAGTCAAGTGGTCATTTTGCAGGCGGCCATCTTGCAAAATCATTTGAAATGTCGAATATATCCTAAAATGTGGATAGTCAACACTTTGATTTTTATTACAAGGCATCTAATAAACACTTTAAAACAAATTCTACCAATTATTCGCTGTGGAAATGATTTCCAAATGCAAAGTAAATATAAACAAATGCAATATCTATACTATTTTCTCTTGTTTTACATATTCAAGGGGCATAATTCGTGCTAATTTTGGTGTGAAATTATCTTTTACTATTTAACGATATGAATTGATAAAATCTATAAGCATTTTGGTCATTTGCGCTTAAATTTGGGTTATTTTGGATCCCATGAATGTGTATAAGGTGAGTTATAAACAAGTATTTTTTGTAATTCAAGGGGAGATAATCAATCGTTCCGCATATGCTTATCCAGCACTTATATATCAAACAACAAGTTGCATTTGAAAGGGAATTCATCAAGCTTTACAATGATATAGGTGTCATAAAATCCCGGTCGGGGGGGACCTAGGGTGCAGCCAGCCCACGGACTATTGTTCATCTCCAAGCGAACAATTTTCTTATTGAGAAAACATTGAACATGTATAATGCTACATTGCTCCAATTCCCGGTCCATCTAGTATCAATATAGACTTTTGACATTGATACATGCATTATTATGTAACATGAATTACTTCTCTGATAGATAAGCAACTGGCCTGTGTCAAATTCAATGTGTTTCCATTGAAGCAAGAAATGATAAGAATATACTGAACTAAATTCACCAGTGGCTACCTTATGACGGGAACATTCTTGAAAAGATCATTTTAATCGATTCCCTGACATACTGACAATTTTTGTAAAATGTAAAATTCCATTCGCTTTAAATTGTTGTTTGCAACATCTTGTAATTTTGACAAGTCTAAAATATTGTCATCTGGTAATGGGTGAAAGGAAAAAGCTTTGAATAAGCGAGGAACAAAGCTTAGACAGTTGTAGGCTGTTCAAGAAGCCTTTCAAGGGCATTAATCAAGTTTTTACCGGTAAAAATAAAAGAGGATTTACCTCCCTTGCATAGGAGTGTGGATTTCAATGATCAAAGCATCCAACCTGGCTATTATGTTTGATTTGATGGGGGAGGGGTGTTGTATCTAATGGCTCATAAAACTTAATGGTGTGTAAACAGGAGAATTTGTAGAAAATTGGTGATTTGTCTGTTTTGTAAATTGATCTTGTAACTTGGGTGATCTTCCATTCATGAATTTCAGAAATTCTGAAAGAGAATATTTACCCTTTCACACATTATGACACCTTTTGACGCTCTACAAGGTTATAGCTCTGGAAAACATTGTTGAAAATGAAGAAATTTGCTTTAACCCTCTCCCAAACAAGACCTGGTTTTGACGTCCCTAATAGAAAACGCTCGGGAAATCATTGAAACAAAAGAAGAAACTGCTGATAACCAGCAGTTTCTCCTTTTGTCTCAATATTTTCTATGCCATATTTTACACAAATTCTATCTCTAGTAACTTCCATTTTGTCATTTATGGCAGTTTTTGAAGTGGATCACCCTCAAATTTGCCATTTGGGAAAGGGTTAAACAAACTATTTGTTAATTTATCTAATTGCTTTCTACCCCAAAAGACAAAAAAAAATCATTCACTTGAAATTGTCATTCTATAGTATCTTTGAATTTCGACTAGTCTAAAATTTTGCCCTCTGGTAATGGTCAATTCATCTTCTGTCTCAATTAAGAGCTTGATGCAAAACCGTTGTAAGCTCAACTGCTTCTGTTGTCTTTCAGAAATTCTTTTGCAAAAGCAATGTAGCAAAATAATTGGAATGGTGATTTCTAACATTAATCCCTTTTCTGCCTATAAAAGGTGTTGAAAAAGGGGGACACTTGTTCATAGAATAAACAAGTACACTGATTCAATTCTTGTTTAATGAACAAATATTTAGACAACCTAGGGTTACGATTATCATAACTCAGGGCAGAATAATTATGGGTTCTGTAATCCATAAATATAAAGATGAGTTCATGATGACGTTTTTGCTATCCTGTAATTTTGTTGTAAATATATGTACTCTTCTTCTTCTTCTTTCCGTATGTTAACTCATGTTTCTGTAAATCTTCATGTAACAAAATGAGGAGATAAAGATATGAATGAATGAAAGAATAATTTCTATGTTGATGGCAATGAAAATTACATTTGACATAGTTTGCATTATGTGATCAGTTCTGTAAACACATTCTTGTCAGCTCCATGTCTGCAGTTTCAAATGCACCTTGCCATGTATCTGTAATGGGTAGAAGTGCACCTAACCATTTACATTTTGACAACATCATTGCTCCTTTAGTATCTGCCCTTGTATTCATACCCTTCTTCTGCTGCATGATCATGGTTATTTTTTGTCATGCTCAAAATAACATTGTAGATTGATTTTGAGAAATTGAAACACGGTATGGAGATGGACTGTTCAACTTTAATGAGCAATCCACCAGCAGAGTTGACTGGACATTCTGACAGTGTTTGTTGTTAGTATTTCTTGAGAGTGGGTTAATACAGAGAAAACCGGATAATCCTGACCAGAATTCATTAATAACTCAGTGACTATTGATTGATTTACAGCAGACTTTTACCATCATTCTCACACTATCCCCACCCACAGACTCATCGTGAACCCACTGCAAACAACGGTTATTTCACAAACAACAGAGATAGAATAACTTATCTAGATCAACAATATGCAGTTATTGATCAAAACTTGATTTCACATTTACTAATATGAAGAAAATTGAGCTTTGATTATTCAAGGTACACATATGTTGTTGGTCAAAGGAACTTGGTCAATATACATTGTGACCTTGAATTTGAATGTCGAAGAGCATAATTCCAAAGTCCTCAAAATCAATTATTTTAAAATGTTGTAGGGAATGTCTTTTTATGATGTTCAGAACGTCTCACAAAATCTTTTTTTGCCAGCTAAAACTTTGATGCTGAATGATCCATTAAAAATAGCAAGTTGTTGTGACACGGTTTTGGATTCTGGGGATATCAATTCCAGTGGATGTGACCAAGTCAAGCTGTGACACACCAATCAAATTGTATTGATCTGGAGTCTGGAAGTAATAGCATAGTATCATGGATGATCCACCAAAGCATAGTGACTGTAAACTATCTGATGCTGTTGTTATGTTGCTTTTGTCATCCAACAACTCTTTCATTTATATCAATACACTATGGTTCTTGGACTGAATCTATATGGTACTAGAAAAAAATAGTCTTATCTTGGTCAATTATAGAAAACACTAACTTGCTGTGTTGCAGAAAAACTTTGAAATTGTAATTTTATTCAAAGAGGCCAGATTTAAAAAGAGAAATATTCAGATCCAATAATTGTTTCACTTAATTACTCAAGTAATGAGTCTTGAAATATTTATAAACCAATTAATATTCAAAGTGTTCCAATTCCTTGGTGGGATTTGACAAGCAAGCAATAATATATTATTTTAGATTGAAAACTCTTGGTTGGTAGACAAGTCATATTTAGGATACGGTATCTCCATCAGCTTAATGTTGTCTAGCAATGAATTACAAAAGTGAACATCATCCTGTATACACAACTGTGCAGGCTTAATTCTGTCTACAATGTTTGCATCCTCAGGCAAAGGAAATAATGTGCTACTGAAAGTCTAATAAATGCCCTCTTATGATAGGTTTAGTTGAGACAGATATTCGCAGACAGTAGACCTGACTGAAATGGGCTGTAAAATTATATTCAAACAATGTTGACATGGATCAGACTGCACATTTGTACAGGCTGATCTCTGTTAACTAGGGATGGGAACGAATACCAAAATACATATTCGAATATTCGTTTTAGATATTCGAATATATTCGAATATTCGTTTTCGGGGCTTTATAAATATACACATGTATCTACATGTAGTATATTGGGGAACCTAAATTTTCAAACAAATTTGTTTGGTTTCAGAACAACGCTACACCTTCCCATATTCTTATTTCGTTACATAAAATTTATTTGTAATTAGCAGTGCAGAGAACGATCTTTTAAAGATGTACTATTCATTCTTTACCAACGAACATTTCCTTCAAATCCACTTATGGTTAAACAGTCAAAGTGCAAAAAATTGCATGTTTGATATCCTTGTCATCATAATCATGAAAAGCTTCCATTCACTGCTACATCGTAGACATTGCTTCTTTACTTCTAAGATTTTGCTTTTTCATTTGTTTATGGGACGGAATTTCCTACCTTTTATTTGGATGTAATTCTAAAGAAGACCAATTTCATCTACGAGAAATAGAAATTATGATTGGCTAATACAAGTTAATCAATAATTGATCAATATAATTTGTGAATATTCAAAAACCTTGTTAGATTTGAAGGTGCTAAAATTATCGCATTAATGTGGATGTGTATCTGTCACAATAGTAGATCTATATGCCTGGTTCATGTTTTATCTTGACAGGTGTCAAAACGTAGTGACTAGCGTTATGACTGCAAATAAGACGCAGTCATTTCAAATTTCAAAGGATTGTGATTTTTTACCAAGTTATTTTTCTTAATTAAAAAAGTAAAAAAAGATAATATTTCGTTATATTTAACGAATATTCGAATACCAGAATTGCATTCGAATATTCGCAGCAAAAACGAATATTCGAATATTCGGATATTCGTTCCCATCCCTACTGTTAACATTGTTTGTAAAAACAAACAAAACTCAATGATTTGTAACATAAATTGAATTAATTCTATATAATAATAGATATAACAGACATGATGTGATGTGGGTGGGGGATCTGTCCAAAAAGGCAGTAAAATTAGATGACAACTGCAAATTAAAATGTTCAATTATGCATAATAACTTTTTCTCCCTCAGGTAAACTGTAAAAATGTCACCTTTTTACATCGGAAATAAAACTAATATTATGCTAATGCAAAATGTCTGATTCTATTGTTGGGAGTGGTTGACTTTGATCAAAGCCTTTCCTGAAAGGCAAAATCTTAGACCTGTCAAAATTCAAAGATGTTGCAAAGAGCAAATAAAATTTAATAAAATGTAGAAAATTATATGCCATAGAAAGACAATGGTTTTCTCCAATTTCTCCTTTTCTCTCATGTTTTACAGTGATTTGTGTTGTAGCTCTTAAAACTTGAACTTTTGAACCCAATACCAAGAATATGTAGGGGAGACAAGATTTTCTCATTTGGGGTTATTCTGAAAAATGCTGTATGAGCTGTCTGCCTGAATGGATGGATTAATCCCGAGCAAACAGAGTGTGTCACATGGAGATCAAACTGTCCAATCAGAAACAAGATAGCCTTTAACCATTTCCCAAATAGGGAACTCTTAGACAGGTCCAAATTGAAAGCTGCTGCAGATGACAAAATGGATGTTGGTCACAGTACAACAACAGCATAGAAAATATGTAGGCAATAGAAGAAAATGCTATTTTAAGTATTTTCTTCTTTTGTATCAATGTTTTCCTGAGGCTTTTCTATTAGATCTGCCAAAACCAGATCTTGATCAGGAAAAGGCCAGTATGATATTGAACCCTTATCTTTACCAATATTGTATTTTTTCTGGCATTTTATAGATGTTATTTCTGCAGCTGTGTTGGCTAATGTTGGTCATTTGGTCAGATATGTGATTAACTTTTGGCTGACTGAGGTCCAACACCTGTTACTATACAAAAATGGACACAATTTTTCATGATGATTTTTCGTTTATTGCAAATTTACTTATACCGCGTTGATGGATTATAATTTTGCCATGGTTGGTTAATCTCACAAAATGGCGGGAAGGACTATACTATAAGGTGGATATTTCATGATATTGATCATGTTTAGTATGGTATACTGTTATAAAGGCTTTAACGGAGTTATGGCTATTCGGTTGTAATCATGTTCTAAATCGGTTATTTCAATTCCAAACCCTATATTGTGGGTGCTCATTTGAATCGTCTTGTTGAGACGATTCTAATGAGCACCCACAATGTAGGGTTTGATGAAGAATTAGTGAATGAATTTATATTTTCGATTTTGAAATTTTGATTACCTGTTCTTACCTGTAGCAATGGATTTTATGACTGAATTAAGACAAGGTGATCTTGTCAGTTGGAACTTGGGGACGGTTATCGCAGGGTGCGAGAAACATGGAGGACATTTGGGCAACCGTGAAAGAATGGCGACATAAACAGTTGACAATGTTTCATAAATATGTAACATGTAATCACTAATCAATGATCATTCATGTATATAAATGCCTCAAAGATTTTCACTGTCACTGTATTTCAATTGTTTAACTTGTGTTTTTTTTGTATCGGAAAAATTGGACAGTCAGCTTCTGCCGTGTATTGTTAGAGTTCTATAGAAGGATTTCCCGAGAATTGTGATTATTGAAGATTTCCTGGAAATTCCAAAGTAATAACAACAACATAGTTGGGCTTCTGTTTTTCGTTTGTGGAGATATAAATAAAAAGGAACTTAACATTTTTTCAGTTACAATGTTTCTACGGTAACATAGCTATTGGGATTTTAATTCAAGAAAAGGAGAAAAATGGGAATATGTGCTGCAGGATTTAATTTTGTCTATATTTGGTTAAAACAGTAATGACTGAAAACCATGGCAACCTATAACAACGTAACATATCAGACGAGGGTGTTCCAGGAGAGGGTTTTAACCTTGAAAGGTGAGAATTAGTACATCACTGTGTTGTAAGTTGTCCGTTAGATTTGTGTAGTTTGTACGGAAGTTTTGAGTGGTCAATCAAAGATGGCGTCTGTGGAAAATCGTTAGAGGTGGGTGTCTTAGTTTTTCGTCGATAATTTCCTTAAATGGCTGTATTTTGACTTGATACTGATATCATCGTACAGGAGAAATGTATACATATTAACGGTGCTATATAGCCAAGTACCAGTGTTGTCCTATCGTACTCAGTCGTTGTGCAAAGACAGCCCAACACGGAAAACTTTTTTCGAAGCGAGAAAGTTGACCTTTTAAGGATGATTAAATTGTACATAGCAGACTAGGGAACAAACTAATGCTCTAACTTGGATGTTTTGAACATGCTCTTTTCTATGGTTACCGTTATAGTACACAAAAATGTCCAGAATGACCACAAACGCTGTGTTTACTAAATGGCCAAACAACGGTGTAGTCCCAGTGAAAATATGCAGACACAACGGTGCAGTTTCTGTGTTTTATGTACGGTGTAGTTATTATTTTCACAACAAGTTGTAAACGGTGTAGACTTGGTATGTTGTATAGGGCGAACTAGCTCTAACAGCTAGCAGATCATTTGCACATCTGATTTATCTCCCTCAAATACTTTGGTCTTAGAAAACTCAGTTCTTTCCCTTGATGAAAACGCCACCATCCTCAAAGTAAACGAAAACAAAAGTTAAGAGAATATGCAGTTTTTTCTTTATTCACATAAGCCTAAAAGAGTTCGATGTATGTTTAATTTAATTTTCGGAAGATATTTTTTGTTATTTGTTATTGAAAAAAAACATATGACGGACATGGTAATCACAAGGAATACCATCACAAACTATTAATCAAGACATCCGATAACAGTCATTTTAGAGCCATGTTTAGTGACTTACCCTAAGATGTGGGTGCAATGGCCAGTTTCTTGTTCATCCGTTCATTTGATTTGTAGATTCGAAATTTCAGCTCTGGCTTTGATTTTTTTGTAACTGTTTTAATTGGCTATGACAATCAATTCTTGTAATTAATGAAATGATTTCAACTTAAGGAGTATGATAATTATTGATCAACATGTATCTAGTTTTCAAATTGACCCCTCATTGAAAAGTCTGATTTTACCCAAAATAAAGGATTCCATCAACAAAACATAAATTATAAATAACAAAACATAAATTATAAATTTGTTTCATAAACATTTGGGCCTTTTTCGTCTAGTTCGACTTAAAGTAATTAAGTCTTGAAAATAGAATTACGGAACTGCAAAATTTATTGTGGAATTTTCATACGTAATTAACCTCTTCTTCAGGACTGACAATTTTCTGACCAAGATTTTTTTGGGCCCACTCATAAAATGTAACCATTTGAAATTAAAAATACAATATTCTATTCGCCAAAAATAAATAAAATGCAATGTTTTCCATCGGGAACCGACCTTCCTTGACCAAGATAAACAATAACCAAGTTGATCAACGCTTCTCAATGACTTAATCACATCTGGGAACAAACTGTTCATTTCAGCCATTGTTTTCATGTTCTCGTGGGGAAAGAGAAGAGTCCCCATCCGTTTCATCTGTTTCAGCACGTCCAATGGAAATATCAGGAATTAAGGTCGGAGCTTTTTGAACGACTGTATAGGGTGTTGACTTTCGTAATTTTTTATGTACTGGACTCATGCATTCAAAATCGGGGATATCATCGATAGAAAGATTGTTAACCCCCAAATCCTTTTTTCTACATTGATGAGGTCTATCTTGTGTATTCTATGCTTGCAAATGGGGATGATGTCCTAGTCTGACCTCTTGATAATATTGGAAATTATACTACAGTTCAGAGTTTTCAAACCTGTTTGACATGTCTGATCATTGATCTCCCTCCTGCACACTTTTATCATCTGACCGGAATGGTCCTATTCCGAATGCTTCACAAACTTTTCGAAACTTCCTTCGAAATGACAATAGTAACAAGTGAACAGCATGGAACTGAAAATAAAAGAAAAAATAAAACAGACGCTGGCAGATTCTTGGTACTTTCTACTTTTTGACTCTTACGGAATTGTTTTGACAAATAGCAAAGAAACTAGATTCTTTCTATATTCTGATTAAAGTATATTTTGTAGACATATTGTCACCTTTGCTGCAAAGCAGTTACAAGTCAGTCACATATTAACATAATTGTTGAAAAATTTCAGTAGTAATTGTAAAACATGATTCTCAGCTGTGAAAACGTTATTATTAAACATTACTATTTCATCATTCGAGAAATAATACGTTCTGTATTGCTTCAAGTCTACACCGTTCACAATTGAATTATGTCTACACCGTTCACAATTCGTTATGAAAATATAACCACACCGTACATAAAACACAGAAACTGCACCGTTGTGTCTGCATATTTTCACTGGGACTACACCGTTGTTTGGCCATTTAGTAAACACGGTGTTTGTGGACATTCTGGACATTTTTGTGTAAAATGACGGTAACCATAGAAAAGAGCATGTTAAAAACATCCAAGTTAGAGCAATAGTTTGTATCCTAGTTCGCTGATTACTATGTAATCATCCTTAAAAGGCCAACTTTCTCGCTTCGAAAAAAGTTTTCCGTGTTGGGCTGTCTTTGCACAACGACTGAGTACGATAGGACAACACTGGTACTTTGATATATAGAACCGTTGATAGGTATACATTTCCCCTGTATAATGATATCAGTATCAAGACAAGATACGACCGTTTAAGAAATTTATCAATGAAAAACTATGACACCTACCTCTCATGCTATATCGTTGTCGCCATCTTTGAATGACTGCACAAACCTAACGGACAGCTTACAACACAGTGGTACATGTGCTGTAAATAATTTTTTTTTGCCAGAGAAATATAAACATTGACCTTTTTCCCAAACAAGACTTTATGTTTTGATTAGCCTGGTAGAAATGGCTTGAGAAAACATTGAGACAAAAGAAGAAAATGCTGATAATCAGCATTTTCTCCTTTTGCTTCAATGTTTTCTATGTGATATAATACACATATTTTACCTTAAATAACACCTGTTATGTCATCTGCAGCAGCTTTTAAAATGGACAATCCTTTTGTCATTTGGACAAGTGTTTTGCACTTAGCTGTCATTCCTTAAATTAGATATTTTTGTGCAAGAAAGGAATGAAAACTCGTTGGATAATCAATTCAGGCTCTGATAACAAGAGACCCCCTTTGGCCTTAACCCATTACCACATGGCAGAATTTTAGACTCCTCCAAATTCAAAGATGTTGCAGAGGACAATTAAAACTGAATGAAATTCTACATTTTTTGGTCTTTTTGTATAGGAAATATTGTGGGAAATGAAGAAATTGCTTTTCACAAGCAATTTCTTCATGTACACAATGTTTTCCAAAGCCATTAACTTAGATGGAGTCAAAAAGAGTCATTGTGTGGTAGTGGGTTAAGTCCCTAGATAAATGTATCCTTTCCCAATCTACAACATTTAGAACTTGTTCAAAGTCATTGGAATAGTCAAGTAGATACCATGGATTGGAGAAGGATTAACCCACTCCAAACAATGATAATCATTTAGAGAAAATTTGGATAATTAAACTTTGAAACAAAAGAAGAAAATGCTGTTCTCAGTATTTTCTCCTTTTGTCTCTTATTTTCTCTTTATCAACATTCATTTTGTCATCAGCTGCTGCTAAAACTTAGTTGCATATGAAAGGGTTAACTTGCATGAAATATTAATACCATGGGTCCTCATTAGTGTTGTCTCATTGACTTGGTTAAAATGACTGCTAATGACTTCATCAACACTTATACAAAGGTAATGCAAAACTGAGTGAATTTCAAAGGTGACCTTGCAAATGAAAGGGGTGACTGAAACAAAAATTTTACATTTGATTGCAATAAAACCATTTGCAGAAAATGAGAAAGGGTTGATTACTGGTTGATTATTAACTTCTTTTCTATCAATGTTTCACCTTGTTTTATTATGGGTGTCCAGAGCAGAAGTTTTGGAACGGCTCAAGGATGAAGGACTTTATAATTAAGTCTGAACATAATGCATAATAGTAGCCTTAAACAATTATGCAGTCATTACTGATACAAATATTCTGAATAATGAAGAAATGCAAGTCATGGAATGCCTTGTTTTATTCAGATCAACTAAGATTTTTTGGAGATGACTTTAGAGGGAAGACCCTCCTTCATAGCAGAGCATTTGACTGATGTTGCTTGAATAATTATGAAGTCTTATGAATCCCAAAATGGCCATGTCATGGGTATTGGTAAAGTTCTAAAGGTCCTTTCCCAAACAGAAAATTTTAGGGGGTTGGGTGTTCAATTTGGAACTTGCTGAAACGGAAAATATTGATCTACTTTAAGTAAGAATTAACGTATAATAGGGCCAGAAAAATAGTGAGGCAATAGGAGAAAATGCTGATAATCAGCATTTTCTCCTTTTGCCTCAATGTTTTCCCAAGTGTATTCCACTGGAGACTTCAAAAGCAGGTTTTGTTTGGGAAAGGGCTAAATCAGTTATTGTTGTTTACAGATAAGATCCATTGTGAGAGTAAACATAAACAAAAGTTTTATTGAACATTTCATACTTGAACCCATTTGACTTTACTTATTTATAACAATGCTTAGCCCCTTTGATCCTTCATGAAACCTGGACTGTCCAAAAAGTTACACTTTCCCAGTGACAGAAAGTTCAACTAATTGTCAAATTGGAAGGAATTTGCAGGAAAAGTCGTTGCTACTAAGAAGTGGAAAATGAGTATGGTATGATATACCAATATTATAATATATAATGTTTTCTCTCCATTGGTCGTTTCATAATGAGGCATAAATGCTTAGAAAAGGCTAATAAATTTTCTATGAAGTTGTAAGACCACCACTTGTTTTAAGCTGCAGTTATGAGGTTTTTAGCTCGACTTTTCGAAGAAAATGAGAGCTTATACTGTCACCCGGGCGTCGGCGTTGGCGTCGGCGTTGGCGTTGCAACCAAGGTTAAAGTTTTTTCAAACATCAATAACTTCCATACTATCAAAGGGATTCAACCCAAACTTGGTATACTTATTCACCATCACACCCTCTACCTTACTATCAGGGCCCATGACCCTGGGACTACTCTATTTGGAGTTATGCCCCCTTTATACTAAGCAACTTAGAAAGTCGAGCGCGCTGTCTTCGGACAGCTCTTGTTGTTGAAAAGCAGCGATAAGTTATATAAGATACTGAACATCAGTTCTATCTTTCACTATCAAGGACCAAAATGTAAATTAAGTGTTACCCCAGGATATGTTGAAACATTTTGCTATTGTGTCCTAACTTTTGAAAGATTATCAAACTTCAATAAAAGGTATCTTGTTTCACCTTGAGCAATATTTGGGTCTTAATAAGTATAGTGTCAAAATCCTATCTACTTGATCTATAAAAGTATAAAGTTGTCATGTTCTTTTGACCTTTATGGTTGTATCTGATCATGTATGTGGTAACCCTCGGGCAAACAACCCTAAATTGATGATTCACATGTTTGAAACTCATAAAAAGGGAGACAGTCAGAAGGTTGTTGAGAATGGGACAAAGTTTTAGTGATTTCTTTCCTCAGTAGTCAAATTCAACCTGTAGAAAAATTCTGTCCTTTTGGGATACTCAATAGTCAAATAATATTGGATCTCTTTTACATGGGTTCATATTCTGTCTCAACCTATGTCCTTTGTGGCATTTTTAATGTCATTATTTTGTCTTTCACCAACATTTTGTTAGTGTGATGAACAGCTGGTGGCAGACAGAAGATGCTGTGTTAGTACTGGTGGGAGAAATTCCAGTAATACATGGCAAGGTATACAAACTGAGGCAATATACAACTTAAAAATTGTGAAAATTGTGAACCTAGTCTAAAACCTAAATAACTGACAGAAAAATAATCCTGAGTCGTTATATTAAGGAATTTTGTTAGAAAAAATCTGTTGTGATTTACTAAAATTAATATAAAATGTTGTTTGTTTACCCTATATAATGATTATACCATCAAAGTAAGAGTAATTGGGTTTATTCATGCATGGCCAACCGATTTTTGTGTCAAAAAGATATGAAAATTGAAATTTTACACTTTGATGGATTACAAAAACAAAATTGTTTTAATTTTCATTATTTTCATGGTTGAGTAGCTAAGGCTAAGAAATTTTTTATACAAGTACCGACAGGTATTTTAGAAAGTTTTGAATTATATTGAGAAAAAGACAGAGATGTTGATATCCAGCATTTTCTCTTTTTTCTTCAACATTTTCAATCATGTTTCATCAAAATATAATGATACATTTGCATTAATCTTGTCCTCTGCTACTCTTTTGAGTTTTGAATGTCAGCAGTCTAAAGTTCTGTAGAGAAATTCAAAAATAAGAAGCCCATACAATTATTATTCTACAAAATCTATTTTCTAGATGTGAAAAGATTAAGAAATATTCAGGGATGAAAGGTGATAATAAGTGAAATGAGGTGAAATAAGTCTCAATTTAAAGATGTATCCAAATAATCTACCAACAAATCCCTATATATGAGATATTTTGGAGGGTTTTCACCATAATCTGAACCCCACTGAGAAAAGCTGATTATGTTCATAATATATAAAATCTGTTACTATGGTGATTAGTTCAACAAGTTTAGGATGAACCATCTGGTAGTTTTAATTAGATCCACACTGCACAACCATGCTGTGGCTACTGTGTTTATAACTACTTCATTATATTCTTAATTTCATAACGTTACCTATATTCCTATTTTTGCAATGTCCAATGTGGCTTTGAGAGGGGGTTTGCTTTCTTTTCTAAAGTCCTAAAAAGGAATCTAAAGGTTCTTTTAATGGAATCCACGACAAAACTCTGGTCACACTGACGGGCTGCGGCCTTAGCGCAGTTGGTAGTGCATCTGACCCTCATTTGAGAGGTCTCGGGTTCAATACCCGGTCGCGGCTAATACCCTTTCTGACAAAATTGTCACCCACCAATGGGTTTGAAATCGTTAACCTAAGTTGGCGAGCAGCTGGAGGCTCGGTAAGGGTGTTGTGGTAGTACTGGTTTGAGAAACAACAGGAATCCATGGATAGGTGCTCCAGCCGCCGCGATATGACCCTGGTAGTTGAAAACGGCGTAAAACCCAAATAAACTCAACTGGTCACACTGACAATGTCTTTTAGCAGGACATTTAAGTTCATATAGCTCCCCTTTGAAATTTTCCAAAAATGAGATATGAGGTTTTGCATTTACAACGACGAAATACAAGTTTGGTCAATTAACATTAACAGAAGTTTGTTTCTGGGTCTGTATTTTACAAATTTAATGATCATTTAAAGTTAACAGTCTGAAAGTGTTGAGACCACATGTTTCATTTCCAAACATCTTGGATGTTTAAAAGTTGTTTGACCCTCAGATTGTTTGAAATATACCATATTTCAGAACTGGTCAGCTAAGGTCAACGTCCAGGTAGAGATTAATCTTTTAATGCAGGGTCTCTTCTAGATTTAACTCTGGAAATGTCCATGTTGCACAACTCAGTTGTTTAACCCTTTCCCAAACAAGAACTGGTTTTGACGTCCTTAATAGAAAATGCTTGGGAAAACATTGAGACAAAAGAAGAAACTGCTGGTAACCAGCAGTTTCTCCTTTTGTCTCAATATTTTCTCTGCTATAGTTTACAAAAATCCTATCTTTATTCACATATAATTTGTCGTCAGCAACTTTTTTCAATTTTGACAAGCTGAAATTTTGTCGTTTGGGAATGGGTTAATTAATATGCCAAGTTCATGACTTTGAATGCATAGACATCCCACAAGTACATGCTTCACACACTTACAAGAGTTTCATTGTAAAACTGCACATATTGCAGAGTATCAGAGTCATATTCTGAATAACATTGTCATAAAGTTACAGTGAATAAAGTTTACCTTGTTAATTTTTCATACAAATCAATCACTGTCATGAAAGATAAATGAAGATAATCTGTTTGATAAAGACGACAGATTAATGACCTTTGGATGAGTCTAGGGAGAGAGCATCCTGAAATGTTCACTACATGATCTAATGCAAAGAGACTCACTAAGAATTAGAATTGGAACTTCTAATATATTTTGTAATTCCGCAATATTTATACTGATTATATCAAAGAAAATGCACATGGATGTCGTTAGAAAAATGATGTTGCGATATGAAGGTAATGCAGACAACTTTCTTAGTGAAGAATGGACTGACTAAATCTAGATATTGGTTCCATATTTTCATGGTTCCATGATCAAACATCATTTCCGGGTGAAGCACAGGTGTTTGTTTACTATGTAGATGGTTATTAATATAATAATTCAGTAATTAGCTATAACCCAGGTTATGTCTGAAACACAAGTAGGGGGTCAGTCTGCCAACATCTCTGTGTTCCTGGATAACAAATACCACTGGTGGGGAACTCGGACAAAGCGTCGGACGTTTTTTCGCGAATACAGTGTATTCAGTCGGTGTTGTTATAAAATATCGTAACTACGGCTTTATCGAAGCCGTAGTTACGAGATTTTATAACAACACCGACAGTTTGTCAATACAAAACGGTAAGCCTGGTCTGTTTTTAGAACAAGTTCATTGTCATTAGAAAAAAAATCTATAAACTCATATTTAATCGCAAAATATCTATACCTTGTAGTCGCGAAAATTGTTTTAGTTCACCACCAGTGAATACTGTAAACATTCATATAACACTGTAGTGAAAGAATGGATGAAGTGATTGTTTTCATGAATAAAATTTATAGATCTTAATTTTGAAACAGGATTTTGAAAATGACTTTAAGTTCCTATAGTATATGTGGATGAAATATGTGGATTTTAGTGAAGAAAAGTGGCCTTTAATCATTTCAGTAATATATGGGATTCATCTTCGAACTTTTTGTTGCAAAATCTGCCAAACTTCAGAATGTTGCATGAGCCTGACAAATATGATCTAACAGCTAAAGAAATTTTAGCTGGTCATAGCTTTAAACTCATGCTGGGTCCTTTTATGGTCAACATGTTTTTCTTGTTGGAAAATATCATTCTGATAGTTAAGAAATGAGAGCACATTCATGATTTCAGGGCAGTACTAAACTTAGACTTACTGGAGAGTGTACATCTGTAAAATCAAAAGATATAAGTAGCAATGTCAGCCTTATATATTACATACAGAACATTAAGTTGGCCTTCTTCATAGGTACCATGTAGTCGCTTTTCAACAAAAACCTCATAACTACAGCTTGTTTTAAGCTGCAGTTGAGAGGTTTTTGCTGGGTAGAAGCGAAATAAAACTGAATACTTAAATGCCCAACAAAAACCTAACACCTTTACATGTATAAGATCAAAGATATAAGTAGCAATGCCAATCTTTGATTTACTCTTGTAGAACACCGCCCATCATTAGGCCCTTATCATAGGTAGCCTTATGACTGACCTTAACCCTTTCCCAAACAACAAAATTTTAGGGTGATCCAATTTGAAAGCTACTGCTGACGACAAAAGATGTTGTTAAAGATAGAACTTGTATACAACACAGCACAGAAAATATTGAGACAAAAGGAGAAACTGCTGGTTATCAGCAGTTTCTTCTTTTATCTCAATGTTTTCCCAAGCCAATTCTTTCAGGGGCGTCAAAACCAGGTCTTGTTTGGGAAAGGGTTAAACCATATTTTGTGCTAAGAAGTTCCATATGGATGCTTTTTAACAAAAACCTTGTTACTGCAGCTTGTTCTAAGCTGCAGTTACAAGGTTTTGTTGAAAAGCGATGTCAAGTTTGGTCTTTGTCCATTTCAATTTTTCGAATTCGATCAATAACAAAGTTATAATGGTGGCTGGCTACTAGTTACAAAATTCATAGCATTTGATCAGGTTTTGTTGATTACAGAATGGTTGTTAAATTTTCTCAGTTCTAACAATGGCCTATTAATTATTTATCACCAATTTGTAAAGATAAGGGTAACTACAGACTGGACATAGGTGCCAAATTGACTTGTGTTTAGAATTAGTTACAGCAACATATGAAAGGTATTCCAGAGTCTTTGATGACCTGTGATCATCATCATCATCATCATTAACACCGGCATTGTGAGGATCTTTGGCTTGTAACATTGTGTTGGATTATTATGGAAATACAGGGAATAGTTATGTGATATAGGAAATTATGGTTTATTATTCTCATAAAAGAGGTATGTTGCAAAATATTTAATAAATCTTATGAATATGAATATTATTAAGATCATGAAAATTGTTTGAAGGAACATGACTTTGTATTTCTTGTAGGGGTTATATAGATCTGCATTTGAAAATGTTTGTTTTCCTTAGAAAGTATCTGCTATTCAGCAAAAAGCCTAAGAGAGTAAAATGCTGCAAGTCTCATTACGAAGATCATATCTAAATTAAATTAAGATTAAAAATGTCTTTGGACGTCGCGCACGGTATTGCGTCACTTTTCAAAAAATGCTACCCTCCGTGATTCATAATTGTATTTTGTAGGAATCGTTTTCGTTCTCTTAACTTTGTTATATATCAAAATAAGCGTAAAGCCGTGATATTTTTCAATGTTATACTCATTTGAAGTTCTTATTTTGTATAAATTTGATAGAAAGAATTTTAGTTCGTAAATTCGGCGAAAAATCGCGTGTAACATGTAACATAAATGTTCAAGAGCGAGGGTTATTTATAAACAATTTTGAAATAAAGTAACGTCAAACACATGGAAAATATATTTTGTGACTGTGAAAATGCTGTAGAATGTTTTGCCGAACGGAAATAAAATTTCTACGTACATAACTCAAATTAGCCCAATTTGTTTACCAAAAACCGCAGTGTAACAATTAAAATCACGTCGCAGAAAAAATGACAATTTTGTTGAATATTTTGTTAATTAATGACTCAAATGCAACCAAACTTTATATTAAAAATACCATTTTTCTCTATTTCTATAATACATGGAAGAAAATCAGTTAGCATAATAAACGAAACAATTATTATATAAAATGCGTGTGGACAGAAATTGTTTCTTGTAGTTGAAAACTCTCCTTTTTTGCACTTCAGACTTTGAAAAATACAAGTTCTCATATTCATACAAACATTTAATTTCAATGTGGAAATACCGTTTTTTTCTTGTTGATCATATCAAATTTTCGACGCAAAATAATGAAACGTGTAAAAGATATTCAATTTTTTTCTTGTGGACAGAAAATTCATAAACTTTATCTCATTGGCACATTTTTACGATGAAAAAAGAACGCATTAAAGTGGCGTGATAGCTATAGAAATACAAAAGATGGAAGCAGTGGAGTATTTCTTAAAACGTGGTCCTGTCGTTATAAATCAGATTAGATTTTGTAGAGAGTAACCATTAAAAGCACAACACAACCATCTACGCAAACTCTTAGAGTTACGCATTTGACGTTCGCTAGTTTGACGTTACATTTTAGTGCCGCAATACCGTGCGCGACGTTTTGATAAACACAAATTTTTGAGAGCATTTTGTTTAAATGATTCTAATTGCGGATGTATGAGTAGGTACAATTAATAGAGGCATATTTTGAATGTTTCTGGAAATTCTACTAACTGTTCAATTTACAAGGATGTCAATCAGAAAGCAAATGATACTTGTAAATACTTTTGTAAGTGAGAGGAAGGAAGAAACTCAATTTCATAGTTGTAACATGGAACAAGTAGCAAATATTAATCATTTCTAAATAATGTCGGATTCTGACGTCTCTGTGAGTAATGATTTGGGAAAAAACCATTGAGGAAAATAGAAGAACATGCTACCTACCAACATTCTCACCTTTTCCCTAATAGTTTTCCCGACATCAGTATACACATTATCTGCTTTCTGTGACAGTTATTAGGTCATCTGCAATTACTAAGTTTGTACCTTTAAAAAAATCTTTGGCCCATATTTGAATACTTACGGTAAATTGATTTGATCTTGCAATTATAGTTATCATGAAGCTTACAGTTTTACTGCCAAAGGAAAGGTCAAATCTACATGATATAATGAGCATATAAGTGCAATATGTGCCATGTTACTTGACAGTTGACAAGGTACTGCTTGTAGGTTGTCCACGCTGGTACAATATTGCTGAAGTTGGCAGTATAAATATCATTGGTCTTTTAGCAATGTATGACTCTGATCTTGCTTGAATTATCTATATGGGATGAACAGAGATGTTTGAGCACAAAGCTGATGTAAGTGCAGTTTCTAGCCAAGCTTTTCACTGATGGCTTTGATTGGATGTTTGCTAAATGTCAAAGAAATAGCAGCAAGACAATTGGCTATGTACACTAGCCACTGCCTGATGGTAAAATTCAGCCCTACTCAAAAAAATTGTTACTATTCTTTCATGTTCTTTGCAGCAGAAAAGTGTCGCAACAAGTTAATGCAAAACTGAACTTCAGATTGAGCAGCCAGAATATAACAATTTCACACATTTTCATGGGTTGATTAATCCAAACCTACTTTACAATGTTTCTAATTACGTCTTCTAATTCACTCCAGGGCCAACATTCAAACCATTCAGGATATTCTATAAATATTTAGATAAAGGATTTAAAACACCTATACCCATTGTTTTCAAATATTTTGTGTTCCGATCTGATTCAAGATAATCCGCCATGGGTCCAAACACTTGAATAAATTAAATGGAAACCTTCAAATGAGCTTGTTAAAAGACTCAAATCATATTGAATTGATATTTTATACACCGAATAATCAGGTTTGATTGGAATCTATAAAACACTATATCATGGTTTACTTTTGTATTTGACAAATGAGTAATATTATGTAGAGCATTTCAAAAATCTTTAACCTAAGAACTGAAAAAAGAAAGGCAAAAAGCTTAAAAATGAATATCATCTCCATTATAAGGAGGTTGGGGATTATCACGCTCATGCACTGAAAGATCGAGGACAAATTCAAGTTGTATGTTTCCAGTTCAGTCAGTTGTCAAATCTCTTTTGAGTATCCCCAAGTCACATTGATCATCATGATTTCTGTCTAGAAAGTCGTATTTCAATTTTGATATAGATCTAGATATGTTCCCCTAGTTTTGTAATGGATTAACTTGTAGGCAACATTTGATATACCATTGTACCTGCATTGGATACTATAATTAACCCAGCCAATCATGATGTAACATATTGTGCTCTAATAAGATATAAGTAATGAATGAACAGCATCAGATAAAGCTGTGCTGCAAAGCCCTGGTTTTGATGTCTCTTACAGAAAAGGCTTAGGAAAAGATTGAGGCAAAAGAAGAAAATGCTGATAACCAGCATTTTCTTCTTTTGCTTCAATATTTTCTTCATTTCAAAACTCAGATACCATCATGATGTAACAGATTGTGATGTTGTGAGATAATGTACCAGCTAATAACAAATTATCAACATCAGATAAAGCTGTGCATTTTATAGCAGTAATTACTGTCTACATACTGTTGTGGTGTATTTTTGATTGACATTGATGGGTGATTTTATCCCTGCTGACACATGAAATACCCTCATTAACTAATTAACCTGGACCCTCCTCCTGCATATTTATTGATACAGGCAAGTACTGCCATATGATCAAACTCCCAAGTGCACTCAGTACTGCAGCCAAAGAAAGCTGTTACAAGTTATGACATTTTCGAATGTATCTGATTGAATAGGACCATATATTTTTACAACTTCCAAAAATATACTATGTACAATGAATTCTTTGTGTATGGCTGCAATTGAAGATGCATTTCCATTTTGAGCTGTTATTTTAAAACCATCAACTGTAAGGATGAAATTTTAAGAGAATGCAAAATTGTAGGGATTTGAGAATTTAAAGCTCTTTAATTGATTGACAATGTCAATTAATATCCTATCTATGAAGTAGCATTGACTTTGCCTAAATCATATACAAATGTACAAATGGAATGTGGTTAAGGGAAAGTGATCTAAGGGCTGTGTGAAATTATGCAAATGATGAGAGTTTGTGTATTTTATAAATTATGGTTATTTGATCAGCTATCTGTATTAAAGTTGATCATGATGACTTTGTAGTCGAAGGCGTCAGATGGACTGATCTCTGCATTATGATCACCTACAAGTGTTGATGGTGTAAGTCTTGTCACTTAACCCTTTCCCAAACGGCAAACTTTCAAGGTGGTCTAACTCATAAGCTGATGCAGGTGACAGAATTGATGTTAAAAAAGATTGGATTTGTGAGTCATATGGAAAAGAAAACATTGAGGCAAAAGAAGAAAATGCTGATGAGCAGCATTTTCTTCTTTTGCCTCATTGTTTTACCAGGCCTTTTCTGTTAGGGACATTAAAACTAGGTCTTGTTTTGGAACGGGCTAAAGTCGATCATGATGACTGTAGCCCCAGGCGTCAGATGGACTGATCTCTGCATTATGATCACCTACAAGTGTTGATGGTGTAAGTCTTGTCACTTAACTGTCTAATTAAGGTGTTTTAGTAGATCATGACTACTTAACTTGTCAAACATCACATTAGTATGGACAACCAGAAGATGTACTGCTTGATATTGCACTGTCCTGTACCAACTGACAGTCATAGGTATGAAAAACAGGATCTGTCAAAAGGGACTACATCAGTTGCTCAGACATGCACTGGAAATGCATTGGACCTTCTATCTTTAGAGTCTCTGGTTTGATTCCGTGCCATTCCCTTAGTTTAGGTACCCAAAGTTCAGTCTTCAGAATAATAATAATCCACTGCGAAAAGTTATTTAAGTTCAAGAACTATTCTAGAACAGTTCTTGAACTTAAATGAAATTTTCGAAGGGGTGAATTCGGCACTTGAATTGGATATTAAAGTCCATTCAATCAAAATCAGCTGCTTTAGTGAAAGAGGTACTATCTCCATTGTGCCTAGAATTCTGATATTTGTTATTCATTTTGTATCCTATTGATAGTGTTGTCATGTACTAATGCATTCATACAATAGTCCCAGCCGAAAATGACAGTGACGTAGGTTGATGTTTACTGCTGCAAAACCAATCAGTTCGTCTGATTTACACCGTTACAAATACGAACAGAGTTGATTGGTTGTCAAGTAGTAAACATTAGCCCACGTCACTGTCCTTTTCGGCCGGTACTATTGTACATGGAATTCCTCTTACTGGTGATGTCACAGGAAGTCATTAGTTTCATGCTTTCATAGTTACTAATGTTTATTTTATGCCTAGTATTCATTTGTGCAAGAACATGTACTACAAACAATTTCACATGCCCTTTGTAAATTTCTGCAAAATCTGTGCAATAGCAATGGATTTTGTTCTAAAAATAGACTGGGTTTACGGTTATGTTTATGTATGATAAACTGTCAGCGTTGTTATAAAATCTCGTAACTATGGCTTGAATCAAGCCATAGTTACAAGATTTTATAACAACACTAACAAAATACTGTTTGTTTGTCCGAAGTTACGACATGGTTAACTGGATAAAATCATTCCCTATTAAGTTTATGGGTTTGTTTGACACCTTCATCATGAAATTATTCATAAAGTGCAGAACTCACTTGACCATGAGCTCTTTATTGTCTGTCTTTGAATAAATTATACCCTCCTTATTTGAAGAATTTGTTGATTTCTAAGTTTGTTCAAATTTTATGTGGCTGAAAAAAGATCATTTGCATATTTATCAGGAAGACATTCTTTTGTAAGCATGGGATTGTCTATGAAAACTAGTTCTGTACCCTTTCCTAAATTATACCTCAGCCTTGGTTTTGGCAAAAAAAAAGTTATAAAAAAACAACAAAAAAAACCATTTAAAGCATGCAAAGGATATCGTCGGTGCTATGACAAAATTGCGTAACTGAAATTTTGCTTGAAAACCATTTTTTTTCAGGAGAGCCAAAAACATTTTTAACCGCTTTAAAAAATGTGAAAATATTTCATAATTGATGTGTTTGAAAGCCTATGGATCTTAAGATACTTACATGTAGATCTGGTTGTCTGGTAGAAACAAATTCTTGTTTTCTGATCTAGAGACTTGGATTTGCATCTACCTTGGTCAATGATTTTAATTTTTCCACCTATTCTTTCAACATTTAGGTATCAAAGATAACCGATTTAGCCAAGCCTTTGTTCATTTCAAGTTGTATAATGTATGAATTGTTTTACGAGGTTTTAAGTGCATGGCAGCATTAAATATTCACACCTTAATTGGAGTTGTGCCATGAAACCAAGTCTCACAATACTCAATATAATAGGTAGATGACAATATATGATACCTCAAATACAATGTAAAGTACCCTATTGCCTCTTTCCCAAACAGAAAGAAACAGCTGCAATTTGAAAGCTTCCGCATAGTACAAAAAGGATCTAATAAAAGAGAGAATTTGTGTACAATTTAGCACAGAAAATATTGAGGCTAAAGAAGAAAATGCTTGTTATCAGCATTTTCTTCCTATGTCTCAATGTTTTCTCCAAGCATTTTCAAATACAGACATCAAAACCAGGTCTTGTTTGGAAAAGGGTCAACATAATATCAGCAATTTGATGCTGGAGTTTACCTGCAATTATAGGTGCAGTTGAGGAATAATGTCTCAATTTTAAAGAAACCTTATATCTAAGCTCCTGCAGATTATAGGTTTGTTGCATGTTGAAATATACCTTGGTTTAAAAAGGCTAGGGGCATTTTAATGCAAATTTTGTATTTCTTAAAGATTTAAGATTTTTTTAGGTCCTTAGTAATCTTATTCAACATGTTAACCATGACAATCTGGATCATAAAATATAGTGTTTGAGTCGACTATCTTTCATGTTTCATGTCACCTGCAAAATGCTTCCACAATCCTGTTTAGGACAGTCTAGGGTCAAGCTATTTCATGGAACATGGATTACTCTATAAGTCATGACGCAGGTATAATGCCTGTCATAGGGTCCCATGAGAGCCCAGCTCATTATATATTCTGTAGATTGGTGTGAAACTGACAGACATGAGTGATTCATGGACCAGGATTTATGTCCTGATGTATAGTCCTACCCTGAATGAAGATTCAGATAAATTAAAAACCTATCTATTACCCTGTGGTTGAATAAAATTGTGGAGATGGTCAGTAGTATAACCCGTCCCAAACTGGCAAAAACATGTACGGTTATCCAATTTGAATACTGCTTCAGATGACAAAATTGTGCTGATAGAGACTGGATTTGTGTACAATATGGCAAGAAAATATTGAGACCAAAGGAGAAAATTCTGATCATCAGTATTTCCATCTTTTGTCTAAATGTTTCTCAAATAGCCTTTTCCACCAGGAACATCAGACCAGGTCTTGTTTAGGAAAGGGTTTAAAGATGGATCTCTTTGGAGTTGTGTTAAAATTTTGTAGAACTGTTGTCCAAAATATTTCTGACCATTTTAATTCATTCTTTAAAATAACAACATCGTCACCAAACCTTCAAGATTATTTACAACGTTTTGCATTTATCTTGGAGGAGCATCCTCGGAAACCCAGCAGTAAATTTTGAAAGAAAAATGTATTGATTGGTCTTATACAGTAATTAATTTAATCAGTTTACAGATAGTTGAAGACTTTGATGTATTGATGAAAGCATGTAACATGCATGTTCCAATCAGATAAACTGTCCTTTGGGTGTGGCAGTTCTAGAATGGATCAAAGACAAAACCAGGTTATTTGTCTACTGCTATAATCTGTAACCTTTCCTTAATTCTTGTAGAATGTTATTTTGGCATAGAAAATTTTGTTGTTATACCCCCGCAAACTAAGTTTGGAGGGGGTATACTGGAATCAGCCTGTCGGTCCAGTGGTTGGTTGGATGGTTGGTTGGTTGGTTTGTTTGTTTGTTTGTTGGTCTGTCTCCAAAACTTTGTCCGGACAACTCCTCCTACACTTGTTGACCGATTTAGTTCATACTTGGCACACATGTTCATTGTAACCTGTAGATGTGCAAGACGCAAATTTCACAAAAATTGGACCGATACTTTCTGAGTTATGGCCCCTGATTTGACCAAAAAATGCTTGTCCGGATAATTCCTCCTACACTTGTGGACAGATTTAGTTCATACTTGGCACAAGTGTTCATTGTGACCTGTAGATGTGCAAGACGCAAATTTCATGGAAATCGGACCAATACTTTTTGAGTTATGGGCCCTGATTTGACCCAAAAATGCTTGTCCGGCCAACTTCTCCTACAGTTACTGTCCGATTTGCTTCATACTTGGCACAGGTATACATTAGGACCTGTAGATGTGCAAGACGCAAATTTCATGAAAATCGGACTGATACCTTCTGAGTTATGGCCCCTGATTTGACCAAAAATGCTTGTCCGGATAACTCCTCCTACACTTGTTGACCGATTTAGTTCATACTTGGCACACATTTTCATTGTGACCTGTAGATGTGCAAGACGCAAATTTCACGAAAATCGGACCGATACTTTCTGAGCTATGGCCTCTGATTTGACAAAAAAATGCTTGTCCGGATAACTCCTCCTACACTAGTGGACCGATTTAGTTCATACTTGGCACAAGTGTTCATTGTGACCTGTAGATGTGCAAGATTCAAATTTCACGGAAATCGGACCGATACTTTTTGAGTTGCGGCCCCTGATTTGACCCAAAAATGCTTGTCCGGCCAACTCCTCCTACAGTTACTGTCAGATTTGCTTCATACTTGGCACAGGTGTGCATTAGGACCTGTACATGTGCAAGACACACATTTCATGAAAATCGGACCGATACTTTCTGAGTTATGACCCCTGATTTGACCAAAAAATGCTTGTCCGGATAACTCCTCCTACACTTACTGTCCGATTTGCTTCATACTTGGCATAGGTGTGCATTAGGACCTGTAGATGTGCATGACGCAAATTTCACGGAAATCAGACCGATACTTTCTCAGTTATGGCCCTTGATTTGACCAAAAAATGCTTGTCCGGACAACTCCTCCTTTAGTTACTGTCCGATTTGCTTCATACTTGGCACAGGTGTGCATTAACTTCTGTAGATGTGCAAGACGCACATGTCACGAAAATCGGACCGACACTTTTTATACGCCGCCGGAGGCGGACGTATATTGGCGTCATCTTCTCCGTCTGTCCGTCCGTCCGTCCGTCCGTCCATCCGTCCGTCTGTCCGTCCGTACGTCCGTCCACTTTTCTTGTCAACGCAACTCCTCCTAAGTTTCTGGCTGGATCTTCTTGAAACTTGGTCAATGTTATCACCTCAATTGGTAGATGTGCATGAAGGAAGGATTTTATGGTTCATTGATTTTTGCCTGAGTTATGCCCCCTTAAAACTTAGTCCCTGGGGCGGCGTATATTGTGACCATGGCACTCTTGTTGAGTTATGGCCCCTGATTTGACAAAAATGCTTGTCTTGACAATTCCTCCTACAGTTACTGAACTATTTGCTTCATACTTGGCACAGGTATGCATTAGGACCTGTATATATGCAAGATGCAAAATTCACGGAAATCAGAGGGATACTTTCTGAGTTATGTCCCCTGATTGGACCAAATTTCAAGAAAATCGGATTGGCAATTCCTGAGTGTGGCTCCTGATTCAACAAAAATGCTTGTCCGAACAAAGGTGGTGGCGGGGGTATTTATATCACCTTCAGTGATAGATTTCTAGTTTGAATTACCCATTCCCACATCACACTTTTTGACACCTAATGATAAAGTCTTTGGAAAATATTGTGGAAAATGAAGAAATTGCTTGTGACAAGCAATTTCTTCATTTCAAACAATATTTTCTACTGAAAGACAAATATTAACCCTTTCCCAAACAAGACCTGGTTTTGACGTCCATAATTGAAAAGGCTTGGGAAAACATTGAAACAAAAGAAGAAACTGCTGATAAACAGCACTTTCTCCTTTGGTCTCAATATTTTCTGTGCCATATTTTACACAAATTCTTTCTTTAAAAACACCCATTTTGTCATTCGTGGCAGTTTTTGAAGTAGATCACCCTAAAATTTTGTCGTTTGGGAAAGGGTTAAATTTCATTCACTTGCTGTTATTGTCTGAAACTTTGAATTTGGACTAGTCTAAAATTTTGTCATTTGGTAATGGGCTAAACAAGCATTCTTCATGTCATTGTTCTAAGCTTGTTGAGATGCACCAAATCAAGCCTTACCTGTTACCTAAAATCAATACAGTAATGAATGTATTGCATGTCATGGTGCTATCAGTCCTATCTGTCTTGTGTTCTGCAAAAAATATGTCAGGTTGTTCTGTTTTATCAAGCTTTCATCATAAACAGGAAGGAGGCTGCTGCAACAGTTTTCCTTTGCCCTGAATTGCTGAAACTCCATTTTAAAAGAAGTGTCATGACATATTACAAGGACACCTCTTGTTATCTAAACTGCCATTTTGTCATCTGCAATTATTATACGAGGGCTCAGTGCAAAACTATTGTAACTACATATTTTTCAGAAATTCACTTTTTTGCATTTTCTGAATTTTTAGGAAGGAATACATCATGTGTTCTAATATTATGTTTCAATTCTGTATACTTAAAAAGATATTTAGAATTTTAAAAACATTTTTCCTCTTTAACTTTGAGAAAATCAATAAGTTTTTTCCCTCTCCTGTAAAATTTTACAAAATGTAGTTACAATAGTTTTGCACCAAGCCCTCGAATTATAGGACTTGGATCTTTAACATTTTCAAATGAAACATGATAATTGATGAACAAAATATTTAATTTGTATCCTTGTGTATTTTCAGATGAACAAGAGAGAGTACAAAAGAAGACATTTACAAACTGGATGAACACATACCTCAAACAGGTTCGTAAACCTTGCCCCCCCCCCCCCCCCCCACATACACACAATTGACCAAACGCCGACTGTCAATCAAAACCATCAATTAGCCAATGGGCAATCAGAAAAATGTCATGCCCCAATTGTTCTTCGTTGCACGTGTTATTGTATCAATTTATCGACTGAAAATCAAAACAATCGACATGCCAATGGCAAAGAATTTTGTGCTAACAATAGATTAGGTTTACTGTTATGTTTTGATAAAGTCTCGGTGTTGTTATGAAATCTCGTAACTACGGCTTGAATCAAGCCGTAGTTACGAGATTTTATAACAAACACCTACGAAATGCTATTTTGTTTGTCCAAATTTACGTCACGATTAACTGGATAAAATCATTCCCTATTAACGATCACATCCCCATTGTTTGTCTTAAATTCTATGTTGGGCGGAGCGATCTGTCGATTGGCGTTTGGTCAATTATTTCTGTCTTCAGCCACAGATTGATGTCGATTTAGACTAGATAGAGAATTTAAAGGGGCTCGTTCTATGTTTTTATGCTTCCGAACTGTTCGGAAACTCATATTTGTGCATGGAAAAACAATTAGCAATGGATAAAAACCTCAATCTCGGCGAAAAAACATTTTCCCTTTGCTATAGATCAATCCTTTACAAGCGTGTTTACACATTCTATTTTTACTTCAAAACAAGACAAGGTCAGGGTCAACGAGACACACCTCCGCGATATTAATACACCGTACAACCGGCTGTGTGGATGACTGTGACCTTCTTTGCGAGGAATACGTGAAAAGGTTTATTGTGTACAAGCACTGAACATTTATACGCGTATTTATCAACTATAGAATACCAAAGATCCTTTCGTTTATTTATAAAAGTAAATTCATTTGACCTACCATGCACATGACATCAGATGCCGAATCTGTCTTCGCTGACTTTCTACGCAGCCGGTTGTACGATGTGTGAAATCTCGCTGAGCACATATGACGTATCTCTGACGTAATTGATTTTTGAAGGTTGGGCATATGTAGCCGTTACAAAACAAAAACAAGAACGACCAGCATGTTATTAATTGACTTGGATTTTAATACTTAATAAAGCTCGACGAGTGGTAACAATGGACATAAATGATCTACCCCTTCAGGTTGGTAATTTCATACGTTATTTCTGGTTTGTAATTATTGTGCCATTTGCATTTTCGACAGCCTAGCTTGTCCCCCTTTAACTCCATCATAAATTTTCTCTTGCTCTAAGTAATATAAATGCAGGTATAAGTAGGACAACAGAAAGAATCAACAGAGAACCTGATATATAATTACCTATTGTTTCCCAATGACAGGATAAATATTCAGGAAATAGGACAATATTCATCAATTATGTCATCAATTGTCTCTGACTGCATGCTGGTTGAAGATTCACATTACACCCAGGGTATATCACATACAATACTTACTGGATATCATATGATCTGGGAACTGAGAAAGGCGCCTTATGGCAGAGCTACAGATTGACATTATGGCTAAGATAATTGTACCATTAGAAACAGCAGTTGAATCTCAACTTTTTCACAAAGCATTTTAAAAATTCTTTATTTTGAAAGTTGGAAGATGTAGGAAAATAAATAAACGTCTAAACAAGGCATATAAACTGTTCAAAGCAGCATAAACGCCACACAATTAAGTATATTGACTATATTCATTGATGTTTCTATGTCATACTGTGAGAGTACTATTTCAGGTCTTCAGTCAAGCTGTGATTGATTCATTAATAAATCAGTGGCTACCAACATTCCCATAGGGAGTCTACATTATTTGAGATATGAGAATGCTTTCCTATACAAGAATTGGTGTTGACTTCTCCAAAAGTGAAGGTTTGAGAAATCATTGTGGGAAAAGAAGAAAATGCTGATGATTAGCATTTTCTCCTTTTCCCCAATGCTTTCCATGCTATGATGTTGAGATACCCTGCTTTTCGTAATATCTTTTCTGTCATCTGCGATAAAGTTGGACAGGGTTAAAATATTGTTTTATGGGAAAGGGATAATGCTTTCATATTATGTGTCTGATATCAGTGATTTTCTGGGACAACCTGAATAAATTCTTACCTGCATTTACTAAGTAGAATCTATGTGACATTTCATATCACTAGAGAATGTGGCATGTTGAATGTCTGTATCATTTGAAAATGAATCCTGATTAACTCTTTCGCTGCCAAATTTCCTGGAATTGTCCTATTTCCAGTGCCAAATTTTTGAAACTTCATAAGAGGGCTTATCAGTTTACTGAATAGTAAAAAATCGTTGTTTGATAATATTAAACTGAAACTTCCAGGAATCATTGCACATAAATTGTTTTGCCTAATAGCATACTTTTTATCAGGCAGTTTGATCAGATTACCTTGCCCTTGACCTTGAATGACCTCATTAAGCTATGTTTTGGAAGTCGCCGATCGGCGACGTTGGCAGTCTTCCTATGGGTCGCCTTTTGGCGACATTGGCAGCGAAAGAGTTAAATGTTATGTAACAAGTTAAAGCAACCATGTCACGCACAGTGTTAGTATAGCTTCTTTATCATCAATTGTGGTGTCTGCAATTATTTCTTGTTTTCTAAGATTATCATAATTCAAAATCAGTTCTTCTTTGTTGATTCAGCTATAAGTAATTTAGAAATTCTGCCATCATAAGCTATATAAGACTAAATAAACAACTTTAATTGAATAAGTACAGTTGTTTATTTTCTACAGTCTCAATAGTAACTGTTGCAGCTGTTGGATTTCATTAGCCTATAATGCAATTATTACCAATTAATCTTTGTCCCAAATGTAAAATGAATTCAAGATGAAACGACAACTGAAAGAAGTTAATTTTTCTCAAATTTGTTTTCTCAGTATTGAGTTTCTGAATAGTTTCAAAACTTGTGCATTTTTTTAGAATTTAAAGGTCTTTTAATGTTGCTATGTTCTTTGATTCTCAATGTAAAACGAAATCAAAGGATGGAACTGATTAGAAAATACAAATTAATTTGCTCTGATTGATTTTCTTCATGAAAATTCAAGCCAAGTTTTCAAAGTTATGAATATTCCAGCCTTCAAAGTCTATTTTTAATAAGCCAACTCTCAAATGTATGATATTGACTATGGAATTGACAATTCTAATCAGGCTAAGATAATGGCATTAAGTTTGTAGGAAGTGAAAACCTCTAAACTACAGCTTTTCAAGCTGGAGTTACGAGGTTTTGACCACCCACCAACGATAACTGATTTGTGAAAATCAATATGTAATTACCTGGAGTAAAATTGGAGCTGAATACAATTATTCTGTATTCTGTTGACTGAGGCAATCAAAGATTTACAGTGTCATCAATGTATTGTATTTATCATATCCTCTAAATATTGTGAAAATTGTCATCTACTTGGCATGTTTCAACATGTTTCTTTAACCCTTCTTGAGCTGAATTAGGACAAGCAGGTAGTGTAGAAGAAGATCAGACTGCACATATGTGCAGGCTGATCTTATTCTATTCTGCCTGCAGAAGCAACCAAGTCTATTCCAATAGTTCTGCCCAGCATTACAAATACTATGTTACATCATCATACATGCCAAAGTTTCTAGAGTAATGCAGGATCAGCATAAAAAGGCTAATGTTAAGAAATTTAACTAAAATCCTACAAGCTAATAAATATGAAAGGTCATTGACTGCTTCATGGGTGAATTACTTATCAAAATGCTTCTTGATATCAACTAAATCTCAAAAGATATAGATGATATCTTTAAAATCAGTGGTCATTTGATTAATGATTTGATAGTAAAATCAAGTCTCTGAAAAAATCAGTGAATGCTCATAAGTAAAATTGAATGAGTCAAATCTGTTGTAAATTGAATTCTATCAAGTTTTCATAAGTCCCTTGAAAGATTGTTAAAGCATACAATTAACTTTGAGATCATCAAAAATCACTTATGATACCCTATGTATCCATGCCCAAAAAATTTTGAAGAATATTATTTGTCTAGATCTAACCAATTTTTACACCAAAATAATGTACTTCTGCATACACATAATAAAGAAATGAAAGTCATCTTCAGTCTTTGCCAGTGATCAATTAAAATGGGCACCATGTCAATTCATTGCGTTACACTGTCATCACTATATTGCATAATTGTATAATACATTGTCAGTGTTATTTCAAAAACTGGTAACTCCAGCTTTTCTCAAGCTGGAGTTACGAGGTTTTGCAATAACACCAACAACTTATATCTCTAAATATGCTTGTTACTTGACAAACAATTAAGAAATGAATTTCATCTTCCTTGTATTTCAGAAAAGTCCTCCTATGAAAGTTGAGAACCTGTTTGAGGATATTAAAGATGGCGTGGTTCTACTATCACTACTTGAGGTCCTATCAGGGGAAAAATTGGTAAGTTGAATAAGTGAAGATTATTATAATGAAAAAAGGATTACAACCCATCATTAATACAAAAACACTTCGCGTATCTTTGCACATCATGCGTAGCAAAAGAAATTGACAAGGATATCTCTTGTCAATTTCTGTTGCCATGAATGACGCATGGAAACGGGCAAGGATGTCTTTCGTTAAGTTTCTTTGTCACTGATGATGCACAAAGTGATTGGTATCCAATGATGGGTTGTAATGCTTAACCCTTTCCCAAGCAACAAAATTTTAGGGCGATCCACTTCAAAAAACTGCCACATATGACAAAATGGATGTTATCAAAGATAGGATTTGTACAAATATGACACAGAAAATATTGAGACAAAAGGAGAAACTGCTGGTTATCAGCAGTTTCTTCTTTTGTTTCAATGTTTTCCCAAGCCTTTTATTTTAGGGACGTCAAAACCAGGTCTTGTTTGGGAAAGGGTTAAGATAAGGAATAAGTTTTATATGCACAATGATAAAAATTTTCAAGGAAAAAAACCCACATGTTAAGCAAACTTTACCATGGTGTGACTGAAAACAATGAAAGACCTCACAAACAAAATACATAAACATGTATTGAAGTATACATCTAAGTGGTCATAATGAAACAAGTTTGACCCTGAAACCATTGAATAAATATTTTTCAAACACCTAAAAAACATCTTGGCAAACATTCAGTCTTGGTAAGATCATAAATGTAAACTGTTCTGATTTTGTTTTGGTTATCAGATTAGTCTTGGTCAATGCACTCTTATGAATAGATTCATACTAAACTGGTGTTTAACCCTTTCCCAAACGACAAAATTGTAGGGTGATCCACTTCAAAAACTGTTATAAATGACAAAATGGATGTTATTAAAGATAGGATTTGTGTAAAATATGGCTTAGAAAATATTGAGACAAAAGGAGAAACTGCTGGTTATCAGCAGTTTCTTCTTTTGTTTCAATGTTTTCCCAAGCCTTTTCTATTAGGGACGTCAAAACCAGGTCTTGTTTGGGAAATATTTACTGAAATCGGTTCCCCATTATACCTGGTTTTGACATACATACTAGTTAAGACTTGGGAAAATATTTAGACAACTGAAGCAAATGCTAGTAACCAGCTAAATTGTCCTTTTCCTTAGATACGTTCTATGCTATATTGTACATTAACCCTTTATCTATCAACATGCATTTTGTCTTCTGTAGCTACTTTCAAATTGGAGCTGTTTCAGATTTTGTTATTTGGTAACTGTTTAATCCACAAAAATTGGCTTAGCTCTTGTCATGCTGATCTTGACTAAGATTATCTTTGCCAGACAATGTAGATTAAGATCAGGCTGATCAGATTTAAGTATGTGATAATTACAAGTGGGACTAGATTAACCCTTTCCCAAATGATAAAATTTTGGACTCTTCCAAATCGAAAGATGTTGCAGACGACAATATCAGGTGTATGGAATTTTAAATTTTTTGGTGTTTTTGTTTAGAAAACATTGTGGGAAATGAAGAAATTGCTTGTCACAAGCAATTTCTTCATTTCCCACAATGTTTTCAAAAGCCTTTATCTTGTATGACATCAAAAGGTGTATATGTGTGGGAATGGGTTAACCTTTATCTGCTGTCGAAACACTTCGTCAGCCTTCTCTGATACTGCAGCAGTGCTAGTGTGTGATACATGATATAAATTTTATGATTCCTGATCTGAAAAAATGACCCTAATGGTTTTTTAAACCAACGTGGATCAAGATCAGCCTGTGCATACTCAAAAATATGTTCAGGACCCATGCTGTCCTTTTAGAGCTTCTAAATGACATGTTGCTACTGTTAGACAGCAATAAAGAGTGTGACCAGATTGTACTTTTGCACAATCTGATCTGGATAAATCATAATGGTCTCAAATGCCATTAAAGGGGACTTTTTTCAGATTCAGGCACAAATTATGTGTTGTTCCATAGTAATGTTAAGAAGCATGTAAGAAGTGCATCAGTAAAAGAATCTTAAGTTTAAGATTCATGTTTGTAAGTTACATGTGAAGTTTCCAGAGGAAAGGTAAGATAGGTGTTAAGTGGGTAATAATGACCTGCTGGTGGGATTATCTACAGGCAGATTATCTAAATACATAACCCTTTCCCAAACAAGACCTGGTTTTGATGTTCCTAATAGAAACGGATTGGGAAAATATTGAGACAAAAGAAGAAACTGCTGATAACCAGCAGTTTCTCCTTTTGTCTCAATATTTTCTGTGCCATATTTTACACAAAACCTATCTTTAATAACATCCATTTTGTCTTTTGTGAAAGTTTTTGAAGTGGATCACCCTAAAATTTTGTCGTTTGGGAAAGGGTTAAACAGCCTCACTTCATGGTCAAACATTCTGTAACAGTGGATTAATGCAAAACTGTTGTAGTGTATAAAGATTAATAATGCATTTACAATATTTTGCACTTAATCCTTTCTATTTTACTTCAACACATGTCAATATCATCAAAATATTAATGATACATAAGAACAAAGACAGGGAAAAAAGGGTCTTGTTGCTTATGAGAGACCACCTGGGACCGATACCCCTGGGACCAGCCTTGACCCGTTCTCGTACATTTACTTTTTTTGATGCCTCTGAAGCAAACGTTTGAGAAAACATTGTGGAGAAAAAGGGAATTGCTTTTGAGATGTTAATTACCCAAAATATTGATATGGGTTTAAAATTTGGTTGAAATTAAAATGTGGTCTGCAACTTCTCTCAAATTGGAACAGTCTGAAACAGTGTTAGAACCCTAGAGCTGGATCAACATTCACATAATTGCAGTTTTATCAATACATATATTTCTTATATATTTTCAGCCCATGGAAAGAGGAAAGTTAAAAAGAGTACATTATGTCAGTAACCTGTCAACAGCCCTGAAATTCCTGGAAAGTAAAAAGGTATGTGCCGATAGCTACTACTTTCACTTACTCCAGCTGCTTTTGTTAAATTGATCCTGCAAAGTTATATGACTACATTTGCAGGCAGCATAGACAAAGATCAGCCTGAACAAATGTCCAGTCTGATCTTTGTCTACACTGCCTGATAACACTGCAAATGAAATGTATATGTATATGAAAAGAAATAATACTTAAAGTTAGTGCATGAGTGCGTCCTGTGCTATTGGTACTTTGCTTTTAAAGCAGTTTTAAAGTAAGAACTCTGACATTTCTGTTATAAAGGAAAATAGCATGAGATGTCATATCTTGTAATCAACTACACGTTCCTTTGTATTCTTTTGGAAAGATATATTGATAATTGAAAAAAAAACTTTCATCACTTATGACTCTCAAACTCAAATGCAGAACAATTTTATTAGCCTGATTGTTCATGGTAATTTGCAGAGGAAGTTTAAAGACAAAAGAAATAATAAGTGTAATGTAAATAACAGACTTTTGTTTTCCAAATTGATTTTTAGCTCGCCCGGGACGATAGTCTCGGAAGAGCTATTGTCATACCCCCAGATGTCGGCGTCGGCGTCAGCGTCCGCAAAAAATTTAACCTGGCCCTATTAGAGATACAGCCTTCATATTTCACCTGTGGGTACCTCTAACTAAGACCTTTGATTTGAGGCCATGACCTTCGACCTTGTGACCTTGACCTTGGAGTTTGACCCACTTTTTGACCGTTTTAAAAAAAACTTTAACCTGGCCTATATCTAATGCCCTATTACACCTACAGCCTTCATATTTCACATGTGGATACCTCTCACCAAGACCTTTCATTTGAGACCATGACTTTTGACCTTGTGACCTTGACCTTGGAGTTTGACCTACTTTTAAAAACTTTAACCTGGCCTAAAAAAACTTTAACCTGGTCTATATCTTATGCCCTATTGCACATACAGCCTTGATATTTCACATATGGACACCTCCTACCAACACCATTCACATTTGACCATGACCTTGAACCTCATGACCTTGACCTTGGAGTTTGACCTACTTTTAAAATACTTTAATCTGGCCTATATCTCATGTCTTTTTACACCTACAGTCTTGATATTTCACATATGGACACCTCCTTCCAACACTATTCACATTTGACCATGACCTTGGACCTTGTGACCTTGACCTTGGAGTTTGACCTACTTTTAAAAAACTTTAACCTGGCCTATATCTCATGTCTTTTTACACCTACAGTCTTGATATTTCACATATGGACACCTCCTTCCAACACCATTCTTATTTGACCATGACCTTGGACCTTGTGACATTGACCTTGGAGTTTGACCTACTTTTAAAAAACTTTAACCAGGCCTATATCTCATGTCTTTTTATACCTACAGTCTTGATATTTCACATATGGACACCTCCTTCCAACACCGTTCACATTTGACCATGACCATGGACCTTTTGACCTTGACCTTGGAGTTTGACCTACTTTTGAAAAACTTTAACCTGGCCTATATCTCGTGTCCTTCTACACCTACAACCTTGATATTTCACATATGGACACCTCCTGCCAACACCATTCACATTTGACCATGACCATGGACCTTGTGACCTTGGAGTTTGACCTACTTTCAAAAAACTTTAATCTGGCCTATATCTCATGTTTTTTTACACATGCAGTCTTGATATTTCACATATGGACACCTCCTTCCAACACCGTTCACATTTGACCATGACCTTGGACCTTGTGACTTTGACCTTGGAGTTTGACCTACTTTTAAATTTTTTTAACCTGGCCTATATCTCATGTCCTTTTACACCTACAGCCTTGATATTTCACACATGGACACTTCCTTCCAACACAGTTCACATTTGACCATGACCTTGGACCTTGTGGCCTTGAGCTTGGAGTTTGACCTACTTTTAAAAAAAATTATTTTGGGCCATGACCTCTTTACCTTGACTTAGGAAATGACTTTTCTTTGTGACAAGCTCTCGTTAGGGCGAGCTTTATTGTCCACGGACAATTCTTGTTCTTATTGCTAATATTCCAGTCTTTTACCATCGCTTTTGTCAGATTTAGTGTGTCAAAGAAATACTCTTTGTAGTTTGTATGTAAAGTATTATTAGAAATTTGCTATCATGTGCAACAGTACATGATGATTCTACTGCAATATCACAGAAAATAAATCAAAAATACCTGATAGCTTTTATTGTAACTTTTAAGTGATTTGCTTTGTAATTGTTAAACAGAATAGAATACAGGTAAATTAAATTATTTGACAAAATTTTGTGTAAGGTAGATCATTCTTTATTAAAGATGTTTCAATTAGTAGTGTCATCATGTGGGGAATATTCCATCTTAACTCTTTCCATAATACATCACTTATCACCATTTTAATAGTTCAAGCTGAAGATGAAATAAAAGAATATGAGGTGTATGCTGAATACTAGCATTTTGCACCTTTTCACTCGAAACTTTCTCCATTTCATAAAAAATATTGTTATTGTCTGAAATGCTTGTTTAATAGCTGAATCCGTGTACTTCTAATCTGTAAAAAGATTATATTGTTTATCATCATTGTATTGCATACATCATCATTAGGTGGAAGGACAAATTATGTTTTACGTTTGTAGGGTTTTCTTTGAATTATTTCGAGATGGTAGTGTACTAAGCTCTTGATTTTCCAATCTAGAGCATACACTGTGTATAATCATGTGACTTAGAATTTCCGATAATCTTCAATAACTTTGTCAATACTTGACCAATTTGAATTCGGTGTTTGAAGCAGAGAATGTGGAAAAATGTCAGGAATTACATGGACGTGGTAGATTTTTAAAAAATCAACAGATAAAAAAGTTATTGAAGATAAACCAAAATTTTGGTTTATCTTCAAAAACTTTTTTATCAGTAACGTTGCTTTTTCAAAAATCAACCATGTCCATCTAATGCGTGACGTCTGTCCACATTCTCTGCTTCAAACCGAATTCAAATCGGCCCCGTATTAACAAAGTTATTGAAGATTTTCAGTAATTATTGCACCACGACATTATCCACCGTGGCATAGGTGACAGACAAGCTTTCTGGTCATGGCTTATATTCATATTTTTCCATCTTTTAAAAGGGCATGGATTGTACAAGAATCAGACATTTTCTATTGTCTTATTTTTACATGTATTTTCCTAACAAAGGTTGTTTTAGACGAGTTTTGTGACTGAAATCCTTGATATTAGGCTCATTAAGATTTTAGATATTGTTCTATGAATCAAAATTGTAGTGACCTAGTCCTTTGTGGTATCATATATGCCTTGTCTTTTAAAATCTCCAATCTTTTTTTTTTTTTTCGACTTCAAATTGCATTAATTAAGATAACATGATACATTTAAGAGAGATTCACTGTAACATTTTGTATATTTTGTCCTATTTCAGATAAAGCTTGTAAATATTAATGTATCAGACATCGCAGATGGCAAAGCCTCCATTGTACTGGGTCTTATATGGACCATCATCTTATACTTCCAAGTAAGTATTATGGTATTTGAGCAACAATTTTTATAGCAATGAAGACCATTTAGTATATGTGTGCAATAGTGAAGCAGTGGACTTCCAAACTTGGAATCACTGGTGCTATCTATGCCATTTTGGTCTTTTGGATGAAACTTTGGATCAATCTTTAGTATCTTTTACCATTGACATAAACATGAATTCAATCAATCAATTGTTCAAGGTTAATTTGTTAATTATAAGTGATGAAGAGAGGGTAAATAAAATGTTCTGAAGCCAGACATTTATGAATACTTATATTTATATGAATTCATGCACATGTACATTTAATGCTATGATCAAAACAAAAATATCATATTTAGATGACTGTGATTTAACAAAAGGCCATGAAATTATGCAAGTTAGTACTCAAGTAAACATTTCTTGTATTTAAGATATTTAATTCTACTGTTTGTTTTTAGGTTCAAACCATTCCACATTTCTTAGAAAGTATAGAAATTGTATTGGGGCAGGTACTCTTGCATCCAAATGTTACTGTTAGACTTTAAACTGTGGTCTTGAAAGATGTGTACCAAACAAATGATTCTCATACAATTTCTGTTCCTACTAATTCTAATCCTTTTCCAATCAATATCTGGCTTTTATACCTCAAAGAAAAGTTGAGGCAAAAGAAGAAAATGATGATAACCAGAAATATCTCCTTGGAAATATCTCCTTTTGCCTAAATATTGTCTGTGTTATAGTATACACAACATCTTTTTTTAATACAAACAACCATTTTGATATCTGTAGCAGCTTTCAAATTGGAACTGTCACAAATTGTTATTTTGGAAAGGAGTAATCTGATGGACTAGATCAGAAACATTGGAAGTGCAACACTGTATGTGTAAACATTTATTTGCACTGACCCCTGTACTGTATATAGTCTAGTCAAACTAAAACTGAAACAGGGGTAACCTGGACAAAATTAGAACAGAAATGAAACATATGCTATTGTACTCGGGAAGTACCCACCTTTTCACAGAAAAAAATATACTTCGATCCCTCCGTTGCGATTTGAGTAATTTTGGGTCAAAAAATGGGTTTTTCGCGAAAAATGTGAAAAATTGGAATTTTCAATTTTTTCATAAATTGTTGATTTTCATGCAGTTTTTATGTGAAAAAATGGTAGCAAATATGAATTAGATGGGTAAAAAAGGAAGATTCAGTGAAAAATTGTAAAAACTGATTTTTTAATGATTTTTTAGTCAAAAGGGGGGGGGGCAAAAGGCGGGGGGGGGGGGTAGAATATTGGTGCAACATTCTTCATGGAATAATTCCTATTTTAGATGTATTATAATGAAATTTACTTGATTAGTGATTAGAAAAAAGTAAAAGAAACCCTCTGTTGCGATTTATGTTGTAATTTTGTTGCAAAAAATTGGTATTTTGGTGAAAAATGGCAAAAAAAAAATGGAACTTTCTATATATTTAGTATTTGTTGATTTTTATGATATTTTTAGGTGAGGCAATGTAAGCATATAAGTATAAATCAGATGGAAAGGTATTTGTAATTAAAAAAATCATAAAAGCTAAATTTTAGTATTTTTTAGTCGAAAAGGGTGTGGTAGTGCATTAAATCGGGGGTGGGGTTGGGGGAAGATTGATATTAACATAGCACTGAATTCTTTATTGATATACTTCCTATTTTAGATTGTTTTAACCAAATTAATAGGATTAAGGAAAAAGAAAAAGTAAGCAGTTTTAAACAAGTAAAAGAATCCCTCCTGCGATTTCTGTAATAGGGATAAATTTTATCAAGTGAACGTTGACGAATTTTCGGACAAACAATAGTATTCTATCGGTGTAAATCTAAAATGTCACAACTACAGTTTGATTATAGCTGTAGTTACGAGATTTTATAACAACACTGACAATTTATAAAAGATAACGGTAAATCCAGCTTGTGTTTTGCACCAGATTCATTGCCATTTTGCGGAAATTAAAATGAAATGTGATGATTTTTTTCAGATTTCTGCTGTTTTTTGGGAGGTGGGGGTGGGTGGGGGTGTTAACCCATTCCCAAACGACAAAATTTTAGGGTTATCCACTTTAAAAAACTGCCAAAAATGACAAAATGGAAGTTATTAAAGATAGAATATGCGTAAAATATGACCAAGAAAATATTGAGACAATATGATGTTTTTCTCGATGTTTTCCCAAGCTATATCTACTAGGGACGTCAAAACCAGGTCTTGTTTGGGAAAGGGTTAAGTTTTAATTTTTATGAAGTAATTAGATGAGTACATGTTATATCAAAACATGTTAAACATATATATATATAAAATGAAAATTTGGCTAAAAAGTCTAAAAAGTAACATTCATTCAATGATTAGATGCTCAGTCATTTTGTATCATTAGTTGCACCTGATCATGTGAAGATTGTCCATTTCCATTTCATTTATAGAAAATGTCAAAAGAAGTTTATATGATACCGGTATGAATTGTGACCAATCATGAATGATACTTAAACAAAAACTATCTTTTGCTCAAAAGAATTAAATACATATATACTGTACTGGGACGGGTGATTAGAGTGTAATATGGCGTATTGATACTAACGATGTTTGTTTGGTGTGGTTTGGGTTGTTAATTAATGCGCTATTTCTCCACAGAAGATCCATATTAAAATGCTGTCAAGTTTGGTTGACCATGTCATTGTCATTGGGCCATGTAATCATCAGGTAGAATGTATACCACCCCAGGTCATGTAAAGAACATCAAGGAACATCCATTTTAATGGACATGGCTTAAATATTCAGGCCCGTAGGAACAGGGGACTGTATAAGGTTGGGGGATAAGCAGCAAGTTGGCCAAAATGCCTAATTTTACTTGTTTAACAATGACAATTAGAGAAAATTCAATTTAGCCCCCACCCCAATATTCAGACACTGCCCGGATAGGTGTTTCAGCTCTCCCTCCCCAATATGAAATTGCTTCCAACGCACATGAGAGTAATGCTCATACAACTCAAAGACTGAATGGGATTTGAAGAATCAACACCTTTTGTGGTTCGGCATATAGACAGTCTTGTTAAAATGGACGTAGATAATATAGTGCCACAAACAATGAGATTATGTGACAGTAAAGAACCATGAGGATAAATGTATAGGCCTAAAGTAGAAAAAGATAAAACACATGTAAATCAATTATCATGCATCTTCTTTAGGTACGGCGTCTTTATCCCCATCCCGTTTGAACCCGAGGGCATCTCACCAAGCAAAACAGATCCTATTCCATAGCTTATTCAAATCAAGATTTTTACAAGAACCACTGTCTGTTGTCTGTTGTAAAACTTAAGTTACAAAAACTGCAGTGGTTGATCAATTACGATTTCGTATTCCAAATGCCTTTAATAATATGCCAGAGGGAAAGATATTCTAGAGCCATAAAACCGGACCTCTTACAAGACTCGCTGAAATCGTCTAACGAAAATACATTTTTATGTGATCAAAGTAATGCAAATAACACAAAATTCTGTTCTAAGCTCCTTCCTTGTATATTTAACAACATTGTCTTACACTATTGGTACTTTATAAAACGCCTTATATTAGGCAAAAGACAGTGTCCGTTTGTCGGCAGACTGATTTCATGTAGGGAGTAATAAAAAAAGGGTAGAAACCCCTATAGAAACAGGTTTACATGTAGGATGTTCATATCAATACCCCTACCAGCATACATGTATCTGTCCCCTTCCCCACACACCTGTGGAATAACAAATAATGAAAATTTAGATTTTATGATTCTTATTTTATTGAATTTCACTTTTGTTTCCATCTAATTTATTTGCTAACATTTTCTCACATAAAACTACATAAAAAGTTTGAATAAAGATTGAAAATATTGAAGAAAAAAATAGAAAACTCCAAATTTTCCCACTTTTCACCAAAATACCAATTTTTTGCCCCAAAATTAAATGAATCGCACCAGTGGGATTCTTATACTTTTTTTCTTACCCCAAATCCAAGTCATTTTATTATGATAATCTAAAATAGGAATTATCCAATAAAAATCAATGCTAAGTTCATATCTATACAAGCCTATACCACGACCAGTCTAGCTATCCCACATCCTCTCGACTAAAAACAAAATCGCAAAAAAAATTGTTTTTTTTTATGATTTTTTTGCTGAATGTTACTTCTGTATCCATCTAATCCATATATGCTAACATTTCCTTCCTTAAAAACTGTATAGAAATCAAACAATTTCTGAAAAAAATATACAATTCTTTTTTTTTCCCCATTTTTCACCAAAATACCAATTTTTTGCTACAAAAATACAGAAATCGCATCAGAGGGATTCTTTAACTTTATTTCTTACCTCTAATTCGGTTCTTTCATTATAATAATCTAAAATAGGAATTATCAATTTGGAGAATTCAGTGCTATATTATATCAATACTCGCCCCCCGCCCGCCTTTTTGCCCCCCCCTTTTTTGACTAAAAAATTAATAAAAAATCAGTTTTTACGATTTTTCGCTGAATCTTCCATTTGTACCCATCTAATTCATATTCTCTACCCATTTCTCACCTTAAACCTGCATAAGAATCAACAATTCCTGAAAAAAATGAAAATTCCAATTTTTCACATTTTTCGCAAAAAAAACCATTTTTTGACCCAAAATTACTCAAATCGCAACGGAGGAATCGAAGTATATTTTTTTCTGTGAAAAAGTGGGTACTTCCCGAGTACAATAGCATAGGTTTCATTTCTGTTCTAATTTTGTCCAGGTCAAAGTGTATATTTACTAGCCTAATAGTGGAATTCTCTCGTCTGTAGGATAAGAAAAATAAGAGCATTTTAGAATAATGTAGTGTGGTCACATCTTTTCAAAATATTGTTGATTTATGCATGGATAATTTAGAGATGTCTTTTGGCATGATGATCTGTGTTAAAAAACCTTTCATTTGAATTTATTTTGATATATGTCAGGTATTTTCAAGTTAATTTATATTGAAAATAAGGAGAGTAAATCGTTTACTGAAAATTTCTCCTCTTTGTGAACCATAGATGCTGCAGCACATGATACTGTTCAGGCTTAGTTATTGTATCAGAGTTTATATTGGTCTCCATTATACTTATAAATTACTTTACTTCTGAGAAATAAAAATCTACAATATCTTAAACAATGCATGTGAGTCAAAATATTATCTTTTGTAATTATAATCTTTATTATTGAATTACTGTTTCAAAGTTCAGTTGTGTATTATTTTAACAAAGACAAAACATCATGATGCATATTCTAGATTATATAGAAAGACTGTATAAGTATGTTATAGATGTAGACTGTAATCCTAGCAGTACACAATTTTATGTCCAGTCTAATACAGAATTACTTAACCCTTTCCCAAACAAGACCTGGTTTTGACGTCCCTAATAGAAAAGGCTCAGTAAAACATTGAAGTAAAAGAAGAAACTGCTGATAACCAGTAGTTTCTCCTTTTGTCTCGTTATTTTCTGTGCCATATTTTACACAAATCCTATCTTTGATAACATCCATTTTGTCATTAATTGTTTGGCAGTTTCTTGAAGTGGATCACCCTAAAATTTTGTCATTTGGAAAAAGGTTAAAGCATTCTTAGCAGGATCAAATTTTCTAAGTTATGGTGAAAGTTGTAATAAAAATGTGGCCCCTGTGTATGACAAAAGTTGGACAGCTTCTTTAAGGTAGAATACGCCTAATGGCAACTTTAGAAATTGGGGTGACAGACACTTCTGTCTGATAGAACATTATATTAGACATCTATATGTCCAATATGACAGAAATTCGTCCAGAGGTTTACTAGAAATTTGATTTTCCCTTATCCCACCCCAACTTACAAATTTCCAAAATGGCGGCCACCACTCAAAGCAAAAAAGTATCTGAATTTTGGACATAAACACATTAAATGTGTCTAGATTTTGGTTTTTATTGTCAAAAACATGTTTATCCATCGTCTGATGTGAAATGATGTAACCCTTGTGCGCATATGAGAGATATTTTGTTAAATTACTGCGTGCATATTTAAGAATAAAGCATCTTTATTTCCTAGTTTGAAATTTATGCCTCTGAAACAAATGGTGACAGTGCCAGAAATAAGTTCATGCACTCTCTTAAACCGATATTAAAATTATTCTTATATGTGTAGGAACACGATAAAATCCACATATGTACATTTTATCCGTCAAAATTTAAAAATATGTAAAGGTAATTCTTAGTGCCCTCATACTTTCGAACGCACTATTTCTTTCCCAAAAGAAGTCAATGTCCCAAATGAAGGGAACCGTAGCCCATATTTACTTATATGCTAATAACTAAAACCCAAACGTTGTATTAGACTTTCAGAAGTTGGCAAATGACAACATATCAGTTGTGATTTCGTATGACTTTCACCATTTTAACCCTTTACCTAGTAACCAATTGAACATCGTTATTTGTAAAAAGTGAGGCAAATTCTAAAGACAAAATTGTACTTAGTCTTTTTTATAGTCTATTACAGCTTCATTATACCACTTCTTCTGGATTGCATATTAAATCTAAGGACTTAAATGAAAAAAGAATCTAAAAAAGGATCAAATCACGGATCAAACCACGTTACAATTTATTGACAACGAGTTTGCACATTTGAATAAGGATCGCCGGCGAAGAAGTGATGAAAATCAAGTGCGAATGTCTTAACAATGATGATCTGATCCACGCGTCGTTCTCAAACGATAGGCGTTTGATCATCACATCATAGATTTCATTAGAATGCATGTATATGTCTTCAACTGTCGGGTGTTTCGGTACAATGAGCTAACCAGTATCAAGGGAAGAAACAACATTTATACATACTACAAATTGTTTCCTAAATAGGAAGTTTCATTAAGTATCAAAGTTTCTAATCACATACAAACTATGATATCAATCAAAATCATATAAAATACACGAAAAATGTCTCTAAAAAATTGATGTTAAACGGAGAATCATACCGGAAAAAGATATTCGGGGTGTATTCCGGTAATTTTATTTACAAAGGGAAGTAATATTTAGCAATATTGTTGCTAAAAATAGATACTATACTGATACGGAAACTGTCGACATGTGTCGAAAATGTACGACAATAGTAAATATGCATTAGAATTATTCTACCTTAACTAGTGTTTGCCTGAGTTTACATTACATTGTTAGTGTTTGAATCCTGATTTGAAAATGCATGTACAAGACATTGACTTGTTGAAAGTGTATATCCTCTTGCATTCTTAGATAGAAAACATGTTGAATGCTGCTATATCTTGACTTTTACTTCCTAGATAAGCAAATGTGTCTGTTTGTATCTCTTTAAATTCTTCTGTATCAATTGAAATGGCTATTATTGAAAGAAGAAATATGCTTCAAAACATTGTGCATAAATTTGGTAATCAACAAACAATCTTAGTTGAATGTTTTTTTGCCTAAATTTCCTAAAAGACAGTTATAAGGTTCAATGTATATATGAGAATGTCTGTATTCAGTCTTCTTCTCTGCAAAGGTAGTGAATGGCTTAACCCTTTCCCAAACAACAAAATTTTAGGGTGATCCACTTCAAAAACTGCCACAAATAACAAAATGGACGTTATTAAAGATAGAATTTGTGTAAAATATGGCATAGAAAATATTAAGACAAAAGGAGAAACTGCTGGTTATCAGCAGTTTCTTCTTTTATCTTAATGTTTTCCAAAGCCTGTTCCACCAGGGACGTCAAAACCAGGTCTTGTTTCGGAATGGCTTAATTTAGAGTATTATCTTGTTTATGAAGAATTTATCACCTGAAAGTCACCTGCCATGTAATTGAACAGTTCTGCCATGATGCATATGGAAATGAATTAATTATTATACACCCTTTCCTGCTTACAGAATGTCAAACTTTGTCTGAACTAGGGGTATTTTGCAGCTGACAAAATAAATTATTTGCTATAAGAAGAAAATTTTACATAAAAGAATGAAAAAATTAACAGATTGGGTGGAGGAGGAAGAACAGCACCAGTAGTAGTATTTATGATAACATCTTGCTTTCCAATTTGCCAGGTTTGCCATGAATTATTTTGAGAAAAGAAGAAACCTGTGGTTTTCAGTATATTTTTGCCTTTCAAAGTTTCATTTGTACCAAAAAACAAATTGATTAAAAAACATTTATTTTGTCAGCTGTATCATACTCCATTCAGAACAAGGTTTGAGCTATTTACTGTATGGCAAAATTTGGATTGGTCTATATGTTTCAGACAACATTATTAAGTTGATGAAATTTAAGAATTGTACGACTTCTTTGGTAGAAAGCATTTTGGGAAATGAAGAAATTGTTTTTCATAAGCAATTTCTTCATTATCCACAAGGCTTTCCAATGTAGTTATTCATCTTGCTGGGCTTCAAAGACGTCACTGTGTGGGAATGGGTTAAATTGTATCAATGCACACTTATCAGAAAAATGTCAATGAAAATTAAGTTTATACATTAACGTTTCCCCCCAGATTGAGGAGACGATGGTTGCCCAACAATCCCAGGATACAGAGGGAGAAGCACGACCTCTCTCCGCCCTCGACAAGTTCAGAATGAACGCTAAAAAGGCACTACTGGCATGGACAGAAAACGCTATCACAAAGTGAGTACTTACACTCTGTAGAATATTCTATGCATAAAAATATTTAACAATGAAAACCTGTTATAATATTACATAAATGGATGTTTCAAATATTTTCTGAATTTATGAGTTTTTGTTTTCACCTTTGTAAAAGTCAGAAGGTTAAAAGACTTTATTCCACTTGCAATTCTGTTCATCAATTCCAGTTTAAATGTGACCATGCAACAAAATTAATTAAAATAATAAGGATGATCTAGTGATAAGGTAAACAAGTGTAGATTTATTTCATATTTTGATTTTTTATTGGAATGCAGAAAGGTAAAGCAAATATTTTATCATGAATTACCTTTAAAATTCTAAAGATTATTAAAAAAAGCCTAAGATCTATCCTAAGGTATCATCTGTTGTGCAGAAAAATATATTTTGATTTTCCTTTGCAGACGTTATGGTATAGAAATACGAGATTTTGGAAAGAGTTGGCGTGATGGTTTAGCATTCAATGCAATTGTACATACAATACGTCCCGATTTGGTTGACATGGAACAAGTAAAGAAACAGAGTGCCCGCCTTAACCTAGAAAATGCCTTCTCTACAGCAGAAAACCATCTTGGTATTGCACGTCTTCTCGATCCAGAAGGTAGGTTTAAACTTACAAGCGGTATTTTTCATTTTCTGCTTGACAAATTGTGAGAAAGTTGGTCTTAATTATTAGTATCATCTCCATCATCAGTCCATCAGTATGTATGTAACAAGGTGTGTTCATATGTCCTTATGTCATTAACACATGTCCTCATGTAAGAGAAGTGGACGGAATTTTCACAGAATATTCTTAGATACCTTCCCATGCTCATATTGTCAGCCTTTTGCATTATTATGTTGCATGAAGGAAAAAAGATACTTAATGCAAAAAGACAGACAGTCTATTTCAATACCCCTGTATTAAAAGATCAGGGACAATTATGCACCTGTATCAAAAGATCTGGGGCATATTGGTTCACTCATGTCTGTCTCTGTCTGAAAACTTAACATTTGGCATTTCGGGGCATTCATGTTTCACAAACACATCTTGTCGTAACATGCACGCTTTTAAAAGAACAGGGGATCTATTTCATTCATCATGGTAAAACTATAATTTTTCTGTTCAAATGTTTTTAAAATAGAAATTATGCAAGTTATGACTTGGAATATTTCCGAACCCCTGGAATACTTAGCTTGAAATAAATTCAATTCTTCCAACTCATACATCATTATCTTTTATTTATATATTGTATGAATTAAACACTTTATTTCTCACAGATGTGGATGTTGCCAAGCCAGATGAGAAGTCAGTGATGACGTATGTAGCCCAGTTCTTGAAGGCGTACCCAGAAGCTGGGGAAGACCCTGCGGTAAGTGGTGATTATACAGGTTTACACCTGGTTGTTTTGATGTCGCTAGTAGAAAAGACTTGGGAAAACATCGAGACAAAAGAAGAAATTGCTGATAATCAGCAATTTCTCCTTTTGCCTCAATATTTTCTCAGCTTTATTGTGCACAAATTCTATCTTAATCAACATCTATTTTGACACCAGCATCAGTTTTCAAATGGGAATATTCCAAAACTTTGCTGTTTGGGAAAGGGTTAACATTAAAGTCGTTTGTCCCAGAAATTGAAGAACCATGTATAAATTATATATATACAATGATTGGGCAGCTGATGATGACTCATTGTATTTATAGTTTGTACTGGTGCACAAAATGCCTGATATACAAGGTTAGGTGAACTGCAATCAATGTAATATATCTAATGAATACAATGAATGAACTCATGGTAAAAGTAAAATGCGAAAAGTTTGTTATAACTGAAGCTTATTGATTTGAATCAGCCAATCAACTTTCTTCTTCAATAATAATTGGAAAGCAGTCCTAATGTCTGGTTAATGAAATGAATGATACGGGAAAGCATAAATGTTTTATTGTGGATAATAAAGAATGTCTTATAGAAAAGGTAAACACCATTATTGAAATTTCTATTGTTGATTTGGCAAATGACACCATTTGAAATTCAGCACACATAGGGCTTTGTCCTTCAAGAAATATACTGATCTACTTATAGGAAATTATTGCTCTCACTTATCTTCTACAAAACTATTGAAAGGAAAATTACTTTTTCTTGACAGCATGCAATGTTGAACATGATCAGACTGCATGTCTTTGTAGACAGATCTTTGTGCTATCTTTCTGCAATTATCATAATTAATTGATTATCATTATCATTAATCAATTATCATTACCATTATCTTGACATGGATAAAAGAAGGGAGCAAAATTAAATGAAATTTACATAAATCTTTAAGTGAGTAACATTAAAAATACAATTGAAAACCCATTACAAATTGGAAATATATTAACTGATTTCTCCTGTATAATTTTTATGGCACTCCATTATGTTTGTAAGCAAAAGATATTGCTTTTGTGTCAGACACACATTTTAATGGACAAGTTAAGATTATGAAATTGAAAATTATACACAAATAGGTATTGTTAGGTATAAGATGTAATGTTAGGAATATTTCAGAATTTTATCTGCATCTAAGGAATTAGCATGATGTTAGAATATTAGGAGAAAGGATTTTATTTTCTGTTGGAAGTTTTGTGCATAAGTTATGTTTTTGGGATTTATGCTGTCATATCAAAAACATGATAACCTAAGTAAAGAGTGTATAAAGAAAACAATGTTTTACTAGGTGTGTATTGCATAGTACTAAATCATAAATTAGCAAATCTTTGGATTTATAAAATACATGCATGTATATACTGAAACTTGACTTGCTTGGATATGCTATAATAGTGTCATTATTTTCCACAGTTACGAAAGAAAATAAAGACCCCAGCCGAGCAAGAGATGGCGGACTACAATGATTTAATGGCCTGGTGCACCACAGAGGCTGAAGAAGTATTACAGATTGTAGAACAGCCTGTAACAGACAGACAACAAGAATATATGGTAAGTGTGTAAATATACGACAATGATTTGTCATGTGTGTAAATATACAACAATGATTGTTATCTGTGTAAATATACAACTTTGATTTAATGGCCTGGTGCACCACAGAGGCTGAAGAAGTATTACAGATTGTAGAACAGCCTGTAACAGACAGACAACAAGAATATATGGTAAGTGTGTAAATATACGATCAGTACAAATGTGTAAATACACGACAATGAGACAATGATTTGTTTTGTGTGTAATATATTACACTGATTTAATGGTCTGGAGCACAGCTGAGGCTGAAGAAGTTTGTAACTGACAGACAACAAGAATATATGGTAAGTGTGTAAATATACGACAATGAGTAAATATACAACAATGATTTGTTAAGTGTGTAAATATAAGACAATAATTTACTGGCCATGTGTACTACTGAGGCTGAAGAAGTTTTACAGATTGTGGAACAGCCTGTACCAGACAGACAACAAGAATACAGGGTGAGTGTGTAAATATACGACAATGAGTAAATATACAACAATGATTTGTTAATATATTCCCAAGCCTTCTCTGTTAAGAGACGTCATAACCAGGTCTTGTTTGGGAAAGGTAAAGATAATTTCAGGGTCATATTTAGGTCTAGCATGAATGCCTTACTTTCTGTTTACTTAAAATTGAAATCCGTGATCTAAAACTCATTGCCTCTCTTCACAGAAAAATCATGATTTAGAATTTCGGGTAAGCATATCTTAAAACTCTAACACAAATAGCAAAAACTTGGACTGTTCCAAATTCAAAGATACTTGATTGATGTTGATAAAAATGGAATATGTGTACAATAAAACACAGAATAATATTGAGGAAGAAATGTTGGTTATCAGCTTCTTTTACTTTGATGTTTTCCAAAGTTTTTCCAAATACTTATATCCTAACCTGGACACATTTTGGAAATGTTTTTAATTAATTTATAGCCCCTTAGTCCATATCATACATGTATATATTATCATAGAGCACAGAATAACCTAAATGTTATACAAACTCACACATGTATAGAACATTTCATGGAATTTAGTAAAACAAGTATGTAGGACATTGTATCTATTTGAAATAGTTTAACAGTTAATTCAACCAAGTCCCAACCAGGTACACCTTTTGATGACTCTTTAAGAATAAGTTGAGCCAAAAGAAGAAAATGTTCATAACAAGCCTTTTCTCCATTGGCTGCAATATGTTATCTGTGCTATATTATACAAAAATACTTTCTTTGTCAATATATATTTTAAGTCTGAAGCAGCTTTCAAATTAGACAGTTTTGGAAAGGAATGATTATCTGTATTGATAGATCTATTTCTGTACTCTATTGATTAGGAGAGAAATTTTATTGTTGTAATAAAATGTCTTGCAGGAATGTAGTACCCTTTTTTGCCTTTCTATTTTGGTCTTCTACTGTTAAGTAATCCAAACTTTTAAATTGTCTGTAAGATATCTAGATCTACTTAAATTTGAAATCTGTTGAACAAGGAATGCTTCCATTTATCATGATTTGACTAATTAAACCTAAAAAGACTTTTAACACTAACTTCATTAAAAAAAGAAAATGAAAAATAGATAGCAGTTGTTTGTTACAGAATTAAAGGTATCGATGATAATTAATTATTTATAAGAAGTGGTTCCTAGTAATTGAGCAAAGGACTTTAAACTTATTCTTGGATATTCTTGTATTTGCAGGACTATTTAGCTTTTAAAGCAGAAGTTGACAGAAGAGGAAATGTATATAATAAACTAGAAGAGAAAGTGAAAAGTGGTAAATCTGTGAAAATAAACGCAGAACAATTCCAACCTCTAGAAGAGGCATGGAAAAAAGTGGTTAGGAATACCAGACTATGGTTGTGGAAGCTGGATGCCAGTCTACCTGGTAGACTGGGTAAATTTGGAGACTGGTTAAACCAGGCGGAGGAAATGTTGGAACAAGAGGAAGATGTACTGGAGAATCCAGAAGAAATGGCAGCTCAACTGGGAAATATTCTACAGGAACACAAGGTAAATAGTGCAATCAAATAAAATCTTCCTACTTTGTCAGCTTGTCCAGCAAAAGAAGTTTGGGACATCAGAGACGCGTTCTTTAGAGCGAGATTTCTTGAGATATCTTGAGATTTCTTAAGATGTTTTAGGATAAAGCCCTCTTTTGAGCAAGATTTTTAAGACGATCACTGCGAGCCGCCATTGCTCTATACTTCTTTTGGAATCCTTCGGTAAATTCTGTAGAACCTATATGGGTGAGAATTGACAGAGTTGTTCCGAATGCTCCATGATTCATAAACCGAGGTGTTCCGAATGCTCCATACTTCATACAAATGACGTCATGATGACGTCATTTGTATGAAGTATGGAACATTCGGAACACTTCGCTTATAATCTCGGTCTCGAAGACGCTGTATCAAAAACATCTTCAGAAATCTTAAAAAATCTCGCTCTTAAGAATGCACCTCAGATGTAGCCCTTTCCCAGAAGACAATAAATCTAGATGGTCCAATTCAAAATCTGCTGCAGATGACAAAATTAATGATATGAAAAGTAGAAAATGTGAATATTATAGTTTAGAAAATATTGAGAGAAAAAGAGAAATTGCTGATTATCAGCTATGTCTTCTTTTCTTGCAATGTTTTTCCAAACAAATTATGTCAATACTGTTGTAGATAAGGTGGTCATAGATTAGGCTTAAATGACAACATTGAGACCTATTGTTATTTCTCAAAACTTTCTTTTAACAACCCCAGTATTGTTATAAAGATGCTAAAAGACATATGGAAATGTGGCATAAAAATGTTTACAGCATATTTTCCAGGAAAATTTAACTTTTTTCTTTGTGTTTACTTTCTGAAACTAGATGGCTTTACAAGAAGTAACAATCCATGGTATTTATTCTGAAGAAAAGGTTAGAGCCAATACAATAGTATATTCATATCACTTTCTGGAATGTTTCTTCCTGTATCCATCACCATTATGATTTCTTAACAATTTGCATTGCATTCAAATGTACATAAGTGTATTACTTCAGTTTTTAGCTCACATGAGCACGAAGTGCTCGAGGTGAGTTATTGTGGTCACTTTTTGTCCGGCTTCCGTCCGTCCGTCAACTTTTGTGGTGTTTACACTCCAGCATCCACAAAAGTTAGGCAATCTTGATCAAACTTGGCCAAAACAAGTAGGATCATAAGTTCTTGGACAAGTTCGATTATGGGCCTGATTGGACCAGAATGTGCGGAGATATCTGCCCGTGAATGTCAAAAACTGCTGTTTTTGACTTTGTTTACACTCTAGCATCTACAATTATTTATCAATCAAGACAAAATTTGGACACAATGTTGGAGATCATAATATCTCGGATGAGTTTGATTTTTAGTCTGATCTGATCAGAAAGTCACCCTGTGTGCCCTTGAATTTGACAAAATTGCCATTTTTGGCTGTTTTCGACCTTGTTTACACTCTAGAATCTACAATTACTAATCAATCAAGACAAAACTTAAAGACAATGTTGGGGACCATAAGATCTTGGATGAGTTTGATTTTCAGTCTGATCTGATCAGAAAGTTTAGAGTTATGTGCCCCTGAATTTGATCAAATTACCATTTTCGGCTGTTTTCAACCTTGTTTACACTCTAAAATCTACAATTATTAATCGATCAAGACAAAACTTAATCACAATGTTGGGGACCATAAGATCTTGGATGAGTTTGATTTTCAGTTTGATCTGGTCAGAAGGTCCAGTGTAATGTGCACTTTAATTAGACAAAATTGCCGTTTTCGGCTGTTTTCGACCTTGTTTACACTCTAAAATCTACAATTATTGACCAATCAAGACAGATCTTGGACACAATGTTGGGGACCATAAGATCTTGGATGAGTTTGATTTTCACAATGTTATTGACCATAAGTTCGTTTTCAGTCTTAAAGTCATAAATATCAATTGAATTGAACAAAATTGTTGATCATATCATTTTGGTTCAGGTGAGCGATATAGGACCATCATGGTCCTTTGTATAAAATGTAGGGTACTCAGTAATTCTGTCCTCACCCTGGATCAACTTAAAAATAAATTTACGATGTAGGCATGTTATTCACTGGAATATCCATTTGACTGTTCTGCATTAATCATACAAATATCGCCTTGCCTGAATTCTATGTTCAAAACATTCTTATTTTTGAGGTCAGATGCATACACATTTTAATTAGGGTATGTTTGATTCACCCACCTTTTATAGCATGCTCACATTTTCACTTGAAATCTTGTAAATGTCAAAAGTATGATAATTAATACTTAGTGTTTAAAAAACATTTTCCAACTTGTAAGAAATTGAATTAAAATCCAAACAGGGATATGCCAAGACTTCAATTTTGCATCATTGTCCTCCAGAAACAACAATTGTCCTTTGTTTTCCAAAGCCATGGTAGATATATTGGATCTAGATAAAGAGACTATGGCTTTTCAAGCCAACAAAGATCTTGATCAGCCTGTGTATACTACAGTCTGGTCAAGATCCATGCTGATTACTAATAGCTGTTCCATAAAATAGAGATTTTAGGACAACAATTTGAAACTTAATCAGACTGCCCTTAGGTACAGGCTGATCTAGAAACATAGAAGTCTCAAATGCCCTTTTCGAGATTCCGACTAAAATGGTTTTCCTTCATATTATTTGCCTATGTGTTAATTCTATACAATAAATGGGGTAATGTTATGTTATATTTGGTAAAAGTAACCCTGACATTAAATTTGTATATCTGACATCTCACAGACAACCTTTGCAAATAATGTAACATTTAGTGCAATGGTTCAATGTGGTCATACATATCTAGGAGTATTGTATATTCAATATTTCCGTTACAGAAATTTTTCAAGGACCTTGACTCCAACAAACAGTTCTTCATGCAAGTGAAGCGAGCTGGACGTTATGAAGGGGAGTTTCTGCCGGGCCCGCAGATTGACAACCTTCATCAGCGGTTACAGGTCGTCTGTAAACAGGCTCCACAACGAGAACGAAGGCTAGAGTTCGAGGAGATGAAGTATCAGTTACTGGCGTACCTCGTGGCCTCCGAGAATAAACTGAAGATATGGACAGTGAAATATGGCAGACAAGACAGTGTAGAGGGTCTACTGGAAGATTATAATGTAAGTTATTCTCAACTGATGGTTATAGCTGGCTATGATCAAATTGAAACATTTCTGTAAGCTAACCTGATCTTTCTTGAACAGTAAAATGTATCAAAGACATTGCAAATGTGTACATAAAAGGAGACTTGCTGTAATAGATTTTAAATTATTTTAAGCTTGAGCAATTATCAATGTAAAAGAGTCTTCTCATGTTTTAATTGTCTTCTTACAAATTTGCAATAAACATCTTGGGTAATTGAAGCATTTAACCCTTTCCCAAACAAGACCTGGTTTTGACGTCCCTAATAGAAAAGACTTGGGAAAACATTGAAACAAAAGAAGAAACTGCTGATAACCAGCAGTTTCTCCTTTTGTCTCAATATTTTCTGTGCCTTATTTTACACAAATCAAATCTTTAATAACATCCAATTTGTCGCCAGTGGCAGCTTTTGACTTTGAAAACCCTAAAATTTTGCCGTTTGGGAAAGGGTTAAGGAGATAAAAGAGATCTATCAAAATGGATATCATGTTTTTTCAGGAATTTGTACATAGAGGAAACTTATTTAAGAATTATGACAAGACATATGAAGCATGCAAGAGAAACTCTGACGCATACAGAAAAGCAAACATTCCAAAGGAGGAGGTGGAGAAGATGAACACGTATTTTGACGAGGTTAATGGTCGCTGGAAGAAAGTGTCCGTGGAGATAAAGAGTGTACAGTCGATGCTTGAAGAAGTGATTGATTGTTGGAAGAAATATAATGCTTGTGTGGATATTATGACTGCATGGTTAAATGATGGAGAAGCGGTCATGTCACAGTCTACTGAACAAAAACAGGTGGGTAGCTGATGTTTTGGTATGTTTGTATTTGTATCTGTCGGATTATTTAAGAAATGTGTATCTGTACAAAATCAGGCCTGTGTTTGACATAGATCAACATACAAAATTTCAGTTTAGATATTTAACAGACAGTCCAAAACTTATTGCATTGCTTATATTTCTGATGACACTTTCCTAACTTACTGATTCATGGAATATGCCACCTACAACATGTTCAGTTGAAATTCATGATAAAAATATAGATAAAAATACATTTTATGCTCCCCGAAGGGAGAGCATATAGTCGCCGCTTCGTCTGTCTGTCCGTCATTCCGTCCGTCCGTCTGTCCGTCCGTCCGAAGCGATTTCTCTATAACCCTTGGGCCAAATCAAATGAAACTTACCATGTGAACTCCCTATGACATAATGCCGATGTACTTTTCCCAGTTTTGGATTTGATGCCTCGTCATGGGAAAAGGGGACTTAAGGTCAAATACACTTTTTCTCTAATTTCTCATAGTCTAATGGTCAGAAATTGATGAAATTTCATATTTGAGTAGCAAATCAGATGCCCTTGACAATAAACTACTTGAAATTTGCGTATAAAAAGTATGTCATGGAAAAAGGGGGCTTAACGTTTGTTAGCCTAATCTTAGCTCTGCATGGCATACATTTATTGTGACAATGCCTTAATCGGGGAGCATTGTCCGTATCTGACGGCTCTTGTTGATTGACAAAATTTATTTCCATGTAAACTTTGGTGAAATGTTTACTAAATGATTACAAGTTTCAAAATGTTACCTTTTCTTATTTGCAGCAATTCTTCTCTGACCTTCCACAATTTGAGGAGAAACACAGAATTTTGAATGAGTCTGGAAACTTCCTGATAGAGACCGTGGAGGAACCAGTGGCAGCGGAAATCAAACAAACATTACTGATGGTGAACCGACGATTCAAGGATCTCGTAGACGGGTACCAGACATTCAAACAGGTCGAGGTCGTGGGTAAAGCTCGTAAAGAGTACGGTGAAGGCCTCAGTCGGTTGTCGATGTGGTTGAAGAATGCGGAGGAACTTCTGGTTAGAGAGGTGCCATGTAGCCATAAAGTACTCAAGGAATATCTGAATGAGCTAGATGTAAGTAATTATCATACTAATCATGAACTAAGCACAAATTCTTCTTCCTGATTTACAGTTATATGTACTTAACCCATTACAACACAGTGACGCCTATTGACGCTCCATAACACAATGGCTTTGGAAATCAGTGTGGAAAGTGAAGAAATTGCTTGTGACAAGCAATTTCTTCACTTCCCACAATGTTTTCTACCACAAAAGACCAAAATATTCTAGATTTAATTGATTTTGAAATGTCGTCTGCAACATCTTTGAATTTGGATCAGTCCAAAATTTTGTCGTTTTGGTAAAGGGTTAATTGTGGGAGATTATCATTTTGCAAGATACCTCAGCTACCAAAAATGTATAAATGATGAATGTGGAAATAGGATATAAAGATAAATAATCTTTGCCTGATAAAAATCTTTCTAGAACATTTTCTTTATCATCCCCTATTCCTGTATCTCAATAGCTTTTAATAATAAAAAAAGGATAACACTATTATAGAATTTCAATGTTAGGATATGCGAACATGAAACATGAAATTCATATTACTTTGATATGATTATACAGAGATGATGCACACTTGTTTATGTTTCCTTTGCACATTTCCAGACATTTACAAACCAGATCCCCTCCATAGAGAATGACTTCAAGGTGACCACAAAGACCGCCCAGTCCCTAGTGAAGGAGAGTTCACAAGAGGTCGTGACCGAGATGTTACAGTCTCTCAACATACAGAAGGAGGTGCTGGTACGACTACGTAAAGAGATCCCGGAGAAGACTAAATATATGAAAGCGTTGTTACCTAACGTGGAGTCACTAGAAACTGGCCTTGTTGACATGAATGATTGGTTAGATAAAGGAGAAGCTCTGTTAGAATCAAATAAACTGGACGGTACACAGGAAGAGGCTGAGATGAGGCTCGAAAAACACAGGGTAGGTACAAATTAGGCTTCAGTGATGTACTCCATTTGGGTGAAAGGTAGCATCCGGAAAGTATGTAAAGTATTGTCTGACTGAGTAGACTATCAGAATGACTCTGATGGAAAACTTTCACTCTTAGATGATATTCTGAATCTAGAATGTTTTTCCTACCTTAATATGTTCACTTTCCAAATTTGTGATCATGGTCTGGTTTTATGGAATTCTTGGATTATGCTGTCTCTTGACATGATGGGTCACAAATATTAAAATAATGTGAACAGTTGAAGAGCAGGAGCAAAAATTAAGACAATATGATTTTAATGTACTTGCTGACAATTGGCAATTTCTACTTTTCCCTCAATAGTTTCTTTGCTTCAACACACATTGTCTTCTTTTGTTATGTTTTATTTTGTCCTCTGCAACAGTTTTTGAATTGGACCACTGTAAATTTCCAGTGCTTTGAAAAGGTTTAAATTCTCTTTATCTGACTGTTGACAATATTTCTGTTATCAGGCCTTCTTCTCAGAGATAACCTACCAGAAATCCATCATTGAGAGTAAAAACAAAGTACACCAGAAAGTGTCCACGGCTAAACCTAAACTAAAAAATGTGGACTTCTCTGTCGTTGATGTGCCTATTGAGGAGATGAATAAACGATTCCAGGTAACCATAGCTATTAGTCATGTGACCAATTTGAAAATATTATCCATATTTTGTTAACATTGAGGTAGTTTCTTAAAAGAGGCTGTGATACTTAACCTAAAATGGGCCAATATTTTTTCAAAAGTTTCCCTATATTCTGCATAACATAACGCATGTACAGGATTTGATAATGAAATAAAGGTTAGCTTTTAAACATTTCCGAATGGCCAGTTTAAGCCGTCAAATCATTTTGTTCAGAGAAAGAATTTGTGGATTTTTCGTCGGTTAGTAAGGTATAAAAGATTAATTTCAATGACTTTTAAGAAACTACTTCCTTTCTCCCATGAATGATATTTTGTTTGTGTATGCTTGCTTCATTTGCAAAAATATTAAAGATATATGTAATTGCCATGCAATTAATGGATGTTATAAGCCCATAGAAGACAGATCACCATGTCCAAAAAAAGTGTTCATGATAACATTTCTAGAGTCTTTTTACTTTGTTTCTTTGGAGATGTACAGAAAAAAGTACAGATTGGGAAAAGTCTCCCATTTGTGCAAGGCTTAATTATTTGTAAATTCTTTAATAATGGAAATGTATATAGTAGTTTCAATTTTCAAGTTTTGTGAGTGCTCCTTGACTTGCATTTAATGATAAATACTTGTCAAACAGTTATGATTTATTTAAGATTTTTCACAAGTTTCATAATCTGGATTGCTCAAAATTATTTGATCATAGCAACTTATGAATTTCATTTAAATTGGTACCATGGTCTTGGCAATGTCAACCTTTTCTATTGAAAGAGGTCATTAATTGTTTTGTGATCATTTGTTTATCTTTTTATGGAACTTGTGCCAAATCTGAAAGCATCTTTAGACTATCAAATTTATGTAAAAAAAAACAAACAAAAAAAACAATAGGGGACATGCAATGATTTGTTTAGTCAGTTTCTAGCTTTCATAGTTGAAGACTAATCTAAATTCAAGAGTTTCAAGCAGTAGAATTACAGCAATGAAACAATGAAATTTAAATTTCATATGGTTGAGAATTTTGTGTGAACATGTTTTTGTCACAGATATATGAAACTGAATATTTTCAATCTTTCCAATTGTTTACTAGCAAGATATTTCTGAGTAGAACTTGATCTCATTTACAAAAGTGTTTTACCTCTGAAAATGCTTTCAGACTTGCAATATGTCATTTTCATGCTTGTAGAAGTTAAATGTTTAGTTGGCCAAAGATTTACAGTATGGTTTTCAGCTGCTAGATTAATGTTTAAACCTTGAGTAGAATTGAATTGATCTTTGTTATGTTGATATAATTCCAAAGCCTTTCATGTATACTCAGTCTGAATGTGAGCCAGGATTATAGGACCTTGAAAAAGGGACTTTTATGGAATTCGAGCCCAACATAGAATCAGATCTGGCCTGTGGTCAAATGCATGTTATGTATTCTAAAAACCCCTTTTCCTGATCCTATTTTCAGTCTGAATAGTGTTAATGCTGTATTGCAAAACAATAATTATCGGCATGACAAGGATCAACATAGTAGAATTAATTTCTAACTATTTTGAATGTTGCAATCCTCTTTTCTGTCTGTGTTGTAAAACAATTTCATCACCTATGTGACATGTTGTCATATTTCGATAGCAACACTGCTTGATAGATAGCAACTTGAAATTAAGATTGTTAATGAAGATCAAGTAAAAAATCTAGAAAATTATTGAAATGGACATACTGAATTTCAATTTGATCCCTGGATTATAGCGCAGTGTTATCACTATGAATTTTATAGTCCACAATCAGATTTTCTGTAGTGAACATGAAATTTAGAAATTCTAAGAAAAGAGGATTGTTTGCCTAATATAGATAAATTATAGAATATTCTAGACTAACCAATGTTGATGCTAACTAGACAACCATTCCAGGACTAGAATCTATAGAGTATAGGGCTTCAAGCTTGGTGCCAGGTGTTTGTAGGTTAAGCTCATGTTATTGTCATACTCAAGCATCCAACCCAACACACTTTTCAGATCTGTGTTGCTAAAGCCAAGGAATGGGAGAAGAAACTGGACAACCTGTCACGCCTGTGGCGGGTCTTGAACCAGAAACAGCACACCCTGGAGGCCTGGCTCGATCAGGCGCAGGCTAACTTGGAGGACACAGAGGATGACTATGACAGTCTCATTCGCAAACATAAATCATTTTTCGTGCGTGTTGACGAGCGCATGTTGCAGGACTATGTGCGCGCATGTCAGGATATACTAATGGTGCTAGAGGAGGAGGACCGAGCGCCCCTGAAAGAATCGATGGAGAATATACAACAACGGTGGGAGGTAAGAACGCTGATTGTCTCCGGCTTGCCTGAAGGGTACCTGACTCACTTGAGAAATTATTCTCTCTCTTCTCTACACAGGTGTTACCACGGTGTATTATAACATGACTCAGAATTTCAGATAATCTTCAATTATTGTGTTAATACTGGACTAATTTGAATTTGGTTTGATGCAGAGAAGATGGGAAAATGTCAGTAATGAGCTGGGCTTGGTGGATTTTTAAAAAATCTTCTGATAAAAAACGTTATTGAAGATTAACCAAAATTTGGTTGATCTTTAATAACTTTTTTATCAGAAGATTTTTTAAAAATTAACCATGTCCATTTAATGTGTGATGTCTGTCCACCTTCTCTGCTTCAAACTGAATTCAAATCGGCCCTATATTTACAAAGTTATTGAAGATTTTCTGAAATTGTTGTATCACATGATTATCCACTGTGGTTAGTCACAGTCCACATTAAATGAAAGTTTGGTCTTTATGTCTGATCCTTTTTCAGTTATGCCACTTTCATTTACTGTAGACTGTGTCAAAAATACTTGTGCTTCTCTGCAAACTTTTTCTATCACCTCACCATCTTTTTTTTTCCTCCCATTATTTGACTCCTTGGAACAAAGCCTGTATCATAAGATCAAGAGTTTAAAGTACAATATCTGGAAAGTTTTGTTTTGGCTTACAATCTACATTTTCTATTGCCTTATATCTATGAACTGTTTTCGCGTATGCTCGGTGCTTTTGTGGATGACTGCCGTCTGTGGCACAAGTCAGTCAGAGATGTCAGGTGAGTGCTGTTTGTTGGCTGCTCTCTAGCTTCAATCTTCTGCCAGTGTTACAGAGCTAGTCTTTCTGCTATTAAGCTTTAGTGTTTTGCCAGCGTTTGAAGGCCATTTAAAATGCTTAACTTGAGCTAGTCCCTTTATAATTTAGGTTAGAACTTTTTTAAGAGTTTGAGAAACATTCAGGTTTCATCACTTCAGCCATTAACTTGTTATTGTAAGGAGAACAGGCTATTGCACTTTTGTTGGTGCTTTTAGCTATAGAACTGATGCTAGTTGTATTCCAGAATAGAGTCCATTTTTCTCATGCTTTTATTTATTTTGAAAACAAAAATACTAGGTTAGACATTTGGCATGATTATTAGTTAGTAAGGTCAATGATTGACTTTGTCAGTAAGTATGATGAAGGAAATTGTTTAGTATTTATTTTGAATATTCAGATTCAGTAGACAAATTTTCTATCCAAGAATAGATTTAGAAATTTAATGCACTTTTTATTTCATTTTTGTTTAGTCAATGCATTTGGTATTCCAAGATAAACATCAGAATTTTCTTCTGAGTCCTTTCATTGTTCATGCAAAATTGTAGGTTAATATAATTGTGAAATCCTATGACTGATGAATACAAACAAAAACTATTGATAGTGATATAGAAGTTTTGTGACATACACATAGTCAGTTCCTGCAATAAAAAGAAATTGAATTATCCCGTTCTTCGGTCACAGTTTTACAACTTGCTCAAGTGTTTATGCCATAGAAATTTGTGCTTAACTCCATTTTTTGAAGGATGCTTTGAAAACAAAATGTACCTTGTTGCAGTATTCCACATGCTCTTCTAACATTTCAAGAGTGAATACAATGTGCTCCCTTTATGTTCTCTTATAATTCTTACAATTCCTATTTTATGTGTCCCTTATAGCTTGCAGTTTAGTTTTTGTTATCTCTACAGCTTGTTTGATTATGATGTGCATGTATTTGCTGTGTGACCGCTAGGTTACTGAAATTGCTTGATTTGCTGCTTCATTTTTAACATTCTATACTGTTTGATATCCTACTATTATATTCATAACCTTTGTACAAGTATTAATGTATGAAAAATATGCTATATAATTATAAAAAAAGCTATCTCTTTAAAGTAGAGGTTTTTAATCGAAAAAAATATGATAATCCATGAATGTAGTTGTCTTCAATTTCAGGATTGAGTAACTCATGTTTCTTGGTTAGATTTAAAATTGTCTTGATGACTTGCAATTTGAAACCACACGATAAAATATGTTCATGAAAAATTCTTTTGAGTGTGGATGATAGTCAACAGCAAAGTTCTACAAAAGGAAAGCCGATACATAATGTCTGCTGCATTTATAAGTATTCCATAACTCATCTAACCCTTCCCCAAACGGCAAATATTTATGGTGATCCACTTCAAAAACTGCCACAAATGACGAAATGGGTGTTATTAAAGATATGATTTGTGTAAAATACGGCACAGAAAATATTGAGACAAAAGGAGAAACTGCTGGTTATCAGCAGTTTCTTCTTTTGTCTCAATGCTTTCACAAGCCATTTGTATTAGGGACGTCAAAACCAGGTCTTGTTTGGGAAAGGGCTAAGCAATCCTTTATTTAAAACTAGAACTGTAGAACAATTATATCGAAATTGTATTTGTAATTGTTTGATGCCCATTATTAACCACATGTATATCAATGTGACATTACAGCAAATCCAGAAGATTGCCCCTGTAAAGCTGATCAAGCTAGAGTTTTGTGTACAAGAAGAAAAGTTCATGGGTATGGTGGAGAATGCGGAGAAAACAATAAACCAACAGCAACAGAAGCTACAGCGTAGAGAGAATGTGAAGGAAACTCTACAAAAACATAAGGTATACAGAAAGAAAAGGAAAAAATTCCAAATTAAGATGTGATGAAAGTATGGTTTACTTTGACTGCAAAACTTGTGTGCAATGTCATTTAATTTCCTTGTAACTTTTATTATGGAAAAACTAGAAATTTCCATCAGATGAGAAACATTTCTTTTCTACAGTAACTGCTGAAATAAATTTTAGTTATGGTTGAGTTGCATGCTTACACACCCCCCCCCCCCCACACACACACACACACACAAATTGCTTTGAATGTCCATTACTTGTTTTTTTAACCAGTGTCATTCTTCGCGTCTTACATCCGCAAAATCATTTCTATGCAAAGTTTATAATGATGCACGGTTGACACAGGAAGGCCTCTGCATTTTAATATTCAATTCCAACCAAATCTGGGACCTCTCGAGGGAGAGACAGATGTGCTACCAACCAGCCTCGGCCATGGCAAATATCCTTACAAAAATGTTATCAACCAATGTTTTGATATTGTTAACCTATGTGGGTGAGCAGCTGGAGGCTCCATTAGGATGTTGTGGTATTACTGGTATGAGAAATAACAGGAATCCTTGGTTAGGTGCTCCAGCCGGTGCAGTATTACTGTAGCAGTTGAAAATGGCGTTAACTTCTAATAAACCAACCAATTCCAACCAAGCTCTTTTTCTAATTTACAGCAAATGTTCCACCAAGGCGACTTTCAGAAGACGTGTGTAAAGTGCCTTGAGTCCATGGACAACTTATCTAAAGACTTACTGAGACAGGACAGTCGAGACTCAACATTACGGGAACAGTACGAGATACACAGGGAACGATGGGCTAAACTGAAGGATGCCATCGAGGGGACGTTACTGTCACTCAAACAACTACCTGAGAGATGGAAAGAATATAATGCCAAGTAAGGGGTTAATCCTTTCTGTAAAGCGTCTCGATAAATGACCTGACAGAGCATCTCTAGCAAATAGCTAGAGATTCTCTGCCAGGTCATTTATCAAGACCTAAATCAATCAACTAATATGATTATTTTTTCCGTTACATGAATTGTCTACAATTTCTGACAATGAAATTCTGATTTTATTTTTACGAGGCAACTTAAGACAATGGAAATTGTAGATGATACTGTTGACATCAGAAGTTGCAAATCTCTAAACAGACAATAAATTCTCTCCTCTTCTGAGAATTTTACCACTCTTACATAATAATTTAAACATTGAAATATAACAAGCTCAGTTCATGTCTTACACATGTAATTTCTGTTATTGTGCAGGTTGGGAGAGTTTACCAAGTTTGTAGAGACAGTAGAAGATCTAGCTAAGAAGCTACAGAGAGAGGATCTCACTACAGAGGAATACAAGGACCTGCAAGCTCAGTTCCAGGTATAGTATCATGTTATGCTACACCACTGTATATGTCTATGGTAAAATAGATTTGTATAAAAAAGAAGAAATGATTTGTAAGCTGCCTTTGATTATTTGTTGTCAGTAACAGTTATGAATTTAGACTTTCAAAATTGTGAACATTTCAACTGATTTGAATGTAATACTGTTTAAATGATACCCAATTTTCCCAAAATGTATAGATGGATAAAAGTTGCCACTATTTCTGTCCCTCTGTGTCCCTCTGTATATTCACTGTATGGGGAAGGATAATAAAATTTTGACTTTGTTTTATAAGAGGGATTTACTGACTATTTTTAGCTCACCTGAGCAACATGCTCAAGGTGAGCTTTTGTGATCACCCTGTGTCCGGCGTGCGTCGTGCGTCGTGCGTTGTGCGTCGGAAGTCGTCAACAATTTCTTTAAACATCTTCTCCTCCTTAACCACTGGGCCAATCCTAACCAAACTTGGCAGGCATGTTCCCTGGGTGACCCTTTTCAAAACTTGTTTTCAGATTTTTGATTCGTCAAAAAATGTGGGCGTGGCAGGGTGGGGCTTATCAGACTTAGAGAAATTGTTAAATAATTCTTCAAAAATCTTCTTCTCCTTAACCATTGAGTCAATTTCTACCAAAGTTGGCAGAAATGTTCCTTGGGTGACCCTTTTCAAAACTTGTTTTCAAATTTTTGATTCGTCAAAAAATGTGGGCGTGGCAGGGCGGGGCTTATCAGACTTAGAGAAATTTGTTAAATAATTCTTCAAAAATCTTCTTCTCCTTAACCATTGAGTCGAGTTTTACCAAAATTGGCAGAGATGTTCCTTCGGTGACCCTTTTCAAAACTTGTTTTCAAATTTTTGATTCGTTAAAAAATGTGGGCGTGGCAGGGCGGGGCTTATCAGACTTAGAGAAATTATTAAATAATTCTTCAAAAATCTTCTTCTCCTTAACCATCATGTCAATTTTTACCAAAGTTGGCAGAAATGTTCCTTGGGTGACCCTTTTCAAAACTTGTTTTCAAATTTTTGATTTGTCAAAAAATGTGGGCGTGGCAGAGCGGGGCTTATCAGAATTTGAGAAATTGTTAAATAATTCTTTAAAAATCAAATGTTTATCCAATTTGTACCAATATTGGCTGGAATGTTTCTTGAGTGACTGTCTTCACTGTGTGTCGAGAAATTTTTGATTCGTCAAAAAATGAGGGCATGGCAGGGCGGGGCTTATCAGACTTAGAGAAATTGTTACATAATTCTTCAAAAATCTTCTTTTCCTTAACCAATGAGTCAATTTTTACCAAACTTGGCAGAAATGTTCCTTTGGTGACCCTTTGCAAAACTTGTTTTCAAATTTTTGATTTGTCAAAAAATGTGGGCAGGCAGGGCGGGGCTTATCAGACTTAGAGAAATCATGAAAAAAATCTTTAAAAATCAACCATTGGTCAAATTTGAAGTAAACTTGGCAGATCTGTTTCTTGAGTGACTGTTTTCAATGTGTGTTCATGAATTTTTTTATTTGTCAAAAAATGTAGGCATAGCAGGGCGGGGCTTATCAGACTTGGAGAAATCATTAAACAATTCTTTGAAAATTTTCTTCTCCTTAACCGTTGGACCATATTATACCAAATTATTCAGGAATGTTCCTTAAGTACCCCTTTTTATTTTTATTACAAATTTCTGATTCGTAAAAAATGTGGACATGGCAGGGTGGGACTTATTCGACTAGGAGAAATGATAAGAAAAATCAACTGTTGGGCCAATTTGTACCAGGGATGTTGCTTGAGTGACTCTTTGTAACAATAATATTGTTTGTGAATTTTTAATTTGTTAAAAAAAAATGAGTGTGGCAGGGTAGGGCTTATCAGACTTAAAAAAGTCGTACAGAAATTCTTCAAAAATCAATTATGGGGCCAATTTAAACCAAGTATAGCAAAATGCTCATTGAGTTACTCTTTCAAACACTTTGTTATAAATTTTTGACAGGTTAATAAATGTTGATGAGGCAAGGAGGGGCTTAAAATATTAAGCATATTAATGCTTGTAATGTATCATTCTGATGTTTCAAAATTTAATTGTAAAAGTTAAATCTTGGTTATAAAAATCAAACTGGAACAGCACATGATATTCAATATTTAAGATGTCACTACATGCAATATGATTGAATACTAATGTGACTTCATTGCATTCATTGGAAATTATGAAACTTTATTAACAATAATTTGATACGACTTCTATATTTGTTCACAACAAAATTTATATCATACACAATCAAATACAGGAAGAACTCAGGTGAGCGATATCAGTGCCTTTCAGGCACTCTTGTTCAAACATTACAGAGAGCTGTGAAGAATATGAACAAATTCAAGGATGATTCTAAATGGTTGAAAGACAACTTGGAAGAACTCCTACAAGATTCTGATGATACTAATGCTCAACAAGAGCGGAAAACATTAGAAAACATGTTGGGACGATTTAACAATCTAATGCCAAATATGGATAGAACATCGGACAAATCTGCTGTATTCTCTAAAGCGTATGATTTCCGTGACGGTATTGACCGACGAGTGAGTTGGCTGGACGATGCCCAGAAACAAGTAATGGATGAACCGTTCATTGATGGACTCGAGGATGCCAGAACTTGTCTACATGAACATGAGGTATGTATTTTGAACCTTTGTTAACATTTTTAGGTCACCTGACCGAGGGTCATGGTGACCTATTGCGACTGTGTTTCGTCCGTCGTTGTGCGCCGTGCATTAACTTTTAACATTTTCGACTTCTTCTTGAGAACCATTGGACGGATTTCAACCAAACTTGGCAGAAAGCATCCCAATGAGAAGCCCCTTCAGATTTGTATAAATCATGGAGTTATCTCCCTTTGGGGCCCCATAAGGGGCCAAAAAGGGGGTAGGTAAATAGGGTTTATCTTGAAAAATCTTCTTCTCATGAACTGGCTGTTGGATTGGATTCACGTTTGGTATTTAGAGTCTTTAGGGCAAGGACTACAAAGTTTGTACAAGAGAAAAAAATCTGTCAAGAGATGGTCGTACTGGGGAGGGGGGATGGGAGGGGGGAGAGGGTCACCTTATTAGTTAAGTTTTATCATTTTCTACTTCTTTTTGAGAACCATTGGACAGATTTCAACCAAACTTGGCAGGAAGCATCCCCATGGGAAGCCACTTCAGATTTGTACAAACCATGGCGTTATCTCCCTTTGGGGCCAAAAAGGGGTAAAAAGGGTACATATTAAGAAATGTTCCACTGTTGGATTGAAATCACATTTAATACTGTATTTAGTCTTTCAATAGTTTTTACAAGAGAAAAATTAATCTAGAAATGGTGGTGCTGGGGGGGGGGGGGGTAAGGGGGGCAATTAGGGGGCCACGTTTACATTTTCCTTAACTGTAAATCCATAACATTTCTGCTCATTTGATTCAGGTGACTGATAAGGCCCTCTGGGCCTTTTGTTAATGTTACCATTACCAGACAGAATTCTTTTGGACTGTTCCAACTTGAAAGGTGTTGCAGATAACAATTTCAAGTTCATGAAATTTAAGAAATCTTTCTATTTTAGTTTAAAACACATTGTGGTAAATGAAGAAATTGCTTGTCACATGGAATTTCTTCATTTTCCACAATGTTTTTCAATTTTTTCTGTGAGGGAGTCAAAATGCGCCACCACGCATTTATGGGTTAAGGTAGTTAGGATTTTGTGGTAGATTTAAATGCTGCAATGAAAAAAAAATGTTATAATTTATTTTTCATAAATGGTTGTTTGGAAGATTTGCTTCTTGAATGTGATCATAAACCTATGTGGCAGAGCAGCTGGAGGCTAGGAAAGGATGTTGTGTCAGTACTGGTGAGAGAAATGACAGGAATCCATGGCCAGGGGCTCCAGCCACCGCCATATGTCTGAAATGCTATTAAAAGAGGTGTTTAACACCATTCAACTAATCAACTTGAACACACAAATGATTTTGAATGATTAAATTGTACGAAAGGATAAAATGGAAAAAACAAATATACAACAGAACGGTTGAAATATAATTTAGCGCTTCATAATTAAGATGGGTCTCTGTTTGTAGGATTGAAAATGTTGAAAATTAAAATTCTAAAATGTTGCAGGGACAAAATGAAGTATGTAAAATATTGTAGCTTGATTCAAGTATTCAGCATTGTCGTGAATACTGACTTTCTCTATTTTGTTGTGTGCATATTGTTCCAAATCTGAAATGAATTTATCTTGTCTAGATATTCATCACAATTAATTTTGACTTGAAAAGAGTGAGAAATTACATTTTTGTGGAACAATATGACATTTTAGTTAAACAGAAATTCATTCACAAATATTCTATTATCTTTGTTGCACAGATTTATGTGGTTTTACAGTCTACATAACTTTCTTTTGCTTACCCTTTTGCTTTTTCATGCCCTCCTGTTTCAAAATATCTTGGATACATTCCTCCATAATTGTTTCGTCTATGATCGTGATGATGATGATGTTCTGAACACATCTTTAGTTGCCACATGTGTTTCATAAACACATCTTGTTTGAGTCTTTGTCTATAATCCTACTTTTTCCTTCAGAGAGAGAACCCATTCCAAAACATTGAGGCCTTCAGATGCCAAATAATCTAAAGGCTTTGGAAAACTTTGTGGAAAATGAAGAAATTGCTTGTCACAAGCAATTTCTTTATTTCCCACTATGTTCACTATCACAAAACACCAAAATATTTTAAAGTTAATTCACTTGAAAATGTCGTCTGCAGTATCTTTGAATTTGGACCAGTCTAGAATTTTATTGTCTGGTAATGGGTTAAGAGACCAAATTCATGTACATGAAAAGATTGAAATTGCTTCAACTAACACCTTTCTCAAATGCTTACTATCCCTGTACCTTTTCTTCTGAGGAAATGTTTTTCTTTTTGTCTTTGATTGTTTGAACAAAAATGAATAGAGATCTATCTAATTTGACATCAACATTTTTTTCCTGTATCTTACATTAATAGAAAGGTAATCTAAACCTTTAATGCTTTGTAGACAGTATTGTATCTGATAAAAGTATTTGTATATTTTTCAACTTTTCCCGACATGGAAAGTTGTTTCATGGTGTCTTGGATTTCAAAATGATATCAAGACATTTAATTATCAGGAGAGTGAAAGTAAACCAATGGCAATAAATTAAATTATGATAAGGTCTCTTGATGTTTTAATCTCATGATGTTGGCAAAGAATTTTGATCGAATTCAAAGAAATAATAACCATGACAATATTGACAACCCATATTTTGTATGTACAGAGCCTGATGTCGCGACTAGAGAAGGAACGAGATGCCATCATGAGAGAGTTAGAGGAGGGGAAACGTTTACAGAAGGAGAAAAATGCTCCCGCCTTTATAAAACAGAAAATGGCAGACCTGGAGCGGAAACTGAAGGATACAAACCAACTAGCTGAGGCAAAACATACTAAATTAAAGGTTTGTGTTATGAATGTTACGATTTATTAAATTGTTAAAAAGTTTCTCTATATTTGAAAGATAAATACAAACTTAGTATAAGTCAGCTGGAAGGAAATTTCTCACAAATAGACTTCTTACTTACATACTTGTTGTCAAACAAATGGACAATAGAAGGATATACTAGAAATATGCTTCTAAGAAAATTTGTGACCATTTTCATACAGTGGTTCATGAATCCAAAGTAAGGTCTGGTGAAATGTATTTTCTATGAGATCTTAAAATATGAAAAGTACTTGCAGACTTTAAATAGATCCACATATTATGATTATGGATTTTGCACAGTATATGTCCTCACTTCTGAAGTTTTGTGAAAAAAGTATTTTTCCTAGAGTAAATAACTTGCCATTGTCTTTTCAGAACAAGGTGAAGGACTGGGAGCAGTATGAAGGAGAGAAGACCAACATGTTACAGTATTTGAAACAGGCCGAGGCTGAATTAGAGAAACCTCTAGCTACTACAGGACAAGAACTTGCTCAAAAAGATTACTCTTCAAAGAAGGTGGGTCATTACAACTTCTCGGAATCTTTTACTACCATGATGACACCTAAATTAATAAGTCATAATCTGCCACTTTTTCATGGATGATAATTATAAAATGATTGACATCTCTTGAAATTTTTAGTATAGAATAAAGATAGTGAGACACAAATCTTATTTGTCTATGAGATATTAAATAATATATTTAGCAAAATAGTTTGCAGAAGAGTTATTGTAGAGGAATTTGTTTTGAATTATAACCAAATTAGCTTTACTTAAATTACATTCTTTCTCTCTGCAGGAGCTTCAACAAACACTCAGCAAACTAAAAGGCAGCTTAAATGAAGTACAGAAACTCAACGCCATCCTTTGTGAGGGAGCTAGTCGGGAACGACGAGGACCCTTGAAGGGAGAAATGACTGATATTGACAAGAGACTAGAAAATGTGTCCGTCCGTCTGAATGCCAAACTATCTGATCTCGAGGCTACCATAGCTAAATGGACGGAGTATTATAAACGCCTAACACATTTCTGTGACTGGCTTAACGAGAAAGAAGAAAAACTAAACAGTGTGTATGAGGACAAGTCTAGTACACCTGAGGAACAACTTGAACATGCTAAGGTATGTCTTGTCAATTATTTGATAATACTGAAGATTTGTTGAGATATTTTTTTTAGGCAGCCTAGTCAACTAGTTATGTATGAATACAATGCAGGCTAATGTCGACAAACTAAATGTTTTTGCCATTATTGAAAAACTGACAAACAATTGGTAACAAGCAATTTCTTCATTTCCTAGGAAGTTTTTCAACCCAGTAAGACCAAACAACTGTAACATCTCATTCACATTAAATTGTCCTCTGCAAGGCAATATCTTTGAATCCTGATCAGTCTAAAATTTTGCTGTCTAGTAATGGTTTATTGTTTTGTGCAGGCCATAGCTACAGAAGTCTATGAAAACCATATAACATTAGAGAATCTAGAAAAAGATGCCAGAGGATTATCTCAAAACTTCCGATCTCGTGAAACAGCAGCTCTCAAATCAAAACTTGCCACATTACGCAGACAGTGGGAGAGCTTGTGTGCGCGTGCGAAGGATCGCAGTTCAGCGCTGACTGGCAGCGTTGCTCACTGGCAGATGTACCAGAATCTCGCGACGGAGCTGATGCCGTGGGTACTGAAGGCTGAGAAATACTGTGCTACTGAACTACCCAAATGTTCTAGCATGCAGGAGGCCAAGGATATGTTTGATATACATCAGGTAAGGATTGGATTTTATATTTCTCTGCATCCATTGTTAAATTCAAGGTGTGTGCCTGATATTTAGGAAGAAAGAAACTCAAAACAGATGGCTATATGCAAAATAGGCTGTTTTGAAATTTTGAGATATTCCACTTCAACACTACAGTATTCTTTCAAACTTTGTATTGGTAATTTTACGTGAAGGCAATATTTATCAGTATTTTAAAATTCCTTCTGAAAGATAGGATTTGCCTCAATGAATTGGAAATTTCTTTTGAAAATTGATTTTACAGTTCAACTGCAGAGAGAAGAACATCCAAATAATTTAATCTTGCTCAGAATGGCTGATACAAAAGATCTAAAACTTTCTTAATGCTTTTTCAGCAATTCCTGCATGAATGTGAGACAAACCTGCCCATATTTGAGAAAATGACCACAGAGGCAGGATTCATCATTGATCAACCTAACATGCAGAAGGAACTAGAAAACCTACAGCGACGCTGGGGTGATATAATCACAGCGTCGGAGGAGCGCAGTCATCGTGTGGACAAGATGCAGGGAGCGTGGGTCGCCTACAACCAGGAGGCTAATAATATTGAAGAGATTCTGGAGAAGTTTGAACACAGACTGGCTCAGGAGCCGAACGTTAACTCTACAGATCCTCAGGTGCTAGAACATGAGGTGGCTCTATGTAAGGTAGGGAGAATTTGTGTTTTTAGCTCACCTGAGCACGAAGTGCTCGAGGTGAGTTATTGTGGTCACTTTTTGTCCGGCGTCCGTCCGTCCGTCCGTCAACATTTGGGGTGTTTACACTCTGGCATCCACAAAAGTTACTCAATCTTGATCAAACTTGGCCAAAACAAGTATGATCATAAGTTCTCGAACAAGTTCGATTATGGGCCTGATCGGACCAGAAAGTGCGGAGTTATCTGCCCTTGAATGTCAAAAAAATGCTGTTTTTAAGTTTGTTTACACTCTAGCATCTACAATTATTGATCAATCAAGACAAAACTTGGACATAATGTTGGAGACCATAAGATCTTGGATGAGGTCAATTTTCAGTCTGATCTGACCAGAAAGATGAGAGTTATGTGCCCTTGAATTGGGCAAAATTGCCACTTTTTTGCTGTATTCAAAAATGAGTTAATCTAAGGGAAGGAACTCTGACACTACTATTCTTCAGTATAAGTAGAGTTACCTAGTTTGATAGAGGATATAAATAGATTTACACCCATTACCAAACAACAAAATTTTAGCCTAGTCCAAAATCATAGGTGTTGCAGACGACAAGTTCCATTGAACAAAATTTAACATTTTTTTGGTCTTTCTTGGTAGAAAACATTGTGGGTAATGAAGAAATTGCTTGTCACAATGTTTTCCAAAGCCTTTATTTTGTGGGGCATCCAAAAGCGCCAATGTGTGGGAAAGGGTCAATCAAGACAAAACTTGGACACAATGTTGGGGACTATAAGATCTCAGATGAGTTTGATTTTCAGTCTGATCTGATCTGAAAGTCAAGAGTTATGTGCCCTTGAATTTGACAAAATTGCCATATTCGGCCGTTTTCAACCTTTTTTACACTCTAGAATCTACAATTATTAATCAATCAAGACAAAACTTGGACACAATGTTTTGGACCATAAGATCTGGGATTAGTTTGATTTTCAGTCTGATCTAATCAGAAAGTCAAGAGTTATATTCCCTTGAATTTGACAAAATTGCTGTTTTTTACTGTTTTCGACTTTGTTTACACACTAGAATCTACAATTATTGACCAATCAAGACAAATCTTGGACACAATGTTGGAGACTATATAGATCTCAGATACCTTTGATTTTCAGTTTGATCTGATTAGAAAGTCAAGAGTAATGTTCCCTTGAATTTGATAAAATTGCTGTTTTTGGCTGTTTTCGACCTTGTTTACACTCTAGAATCTACAATTATTTATCAATCAAGACAAAACTTGAACACAATGTTGGGGACTATAAGATCTTGGATGAATTTGATTTTCAGTCTGATCTGATGAGAATGTTGAGAGTTATGTGCCCTTGAATTTGACAAAATTGCCATTTTCGGCTGGTTTCGACCTTGTTTACATTCTAGAATCTACAATAATTGATCAATCTATACAAAACTTGGACACAATGTTGGGAACCATAAGATCTCATATGAGTTTGATTTTCAGTCTGATCTGATCAGAAAATAGAGCGTTTTGTGCCCTTGAATTTGACAAAATTGTTGTTTTTGGCTGTTTTCGACCTTGTTTACACTCTGGAATCTACCTTTATGGATCAATCTAGACAGAACTTGGACACAATATTAGGGACCATAAGATCTGGGATTAGTTTGATTTTCAGTCTTAACTGATGAGAAAATCGAGAGTAATGTGCCCTTGAATTTGATTAGATTACTGTTTTCGGCTGTTTTCGGCCTTGTTTATATTATCCAGCAAGATTAACCCGGTACATCTGCATATGTAATGACCCCACTTCGGCAATGTTTTGTTAAGACACTCAACTAACGGACTTTGCGCACGAAAATTAATCAGTATCAGTTTAATGTGGTCAAACAATACTCTAGAATCTACAATTATTTATCAATCAAGACAAAACTTGGATACAATCAGGGCTACAGATAAGTGGAGGTGAAGACATACTAACATTTTTTTTTTCGAATTCAAATCCTATGTTGTGGGTACTCATTTGAATCGTATCGACGAGACGATACAAATGAGTACCTACAACATAGGGTTTGATGATCACTGACAGCATTATTGCAGTTTGAAAAGTCACCACCCCCTCTTATCTGGAGCCCTGTACAATGTTTGGCATCATAACTTAGATCTCGGATGAGTTAGATTTTCACAACCTTATTGACCATAAGTTCTTTTTCAGTCTTAAAGTAATAAATATTAATTGAATTGAACAAAAGTGTTGCTCATATCATTTAGGTTCAGGTGAGCGATATAGGACCATCATGGTCCTCTTGTTGTTTTTTACAAAAAGTTCAACAATGGTTGATCATTTGTCAGCAAATACAATGATTATGCATAGAAAGCCTAAAGAGAAATAAAGCAAATGCTGGTAGATTACCAGCATTTGCTTCATTTCTCATGAGGTTTTCTAAACCTTTCTCTATAAAGTTCTCTATGAAAACTGACCAATATTTTTGGGTAGCCAAGACTTATATTTGGCCTCTTGGTTGCATACAACCAGGAGGCTAATAATATTGAAGAGATTCTGGAGAAGTTTGAACACAGACTGGCCCAGGAACCGAATGTTAACTCTACAGATCCACAGGTGCTAGAACATGAGGTGGCTCTATGTAAGGTAAAGAATATGATTATCGTCAAAAACTTGCTTTCTAGACAACAAGTTGTACGTTGACAATCAGCACTTTCTTCCTTTGCCTCAATACTTTCTGGCCGCTGCGATATGACCTTAGTAGTTGAAAATGGCGTAAAACACCAATAAACCAATCAATACTTTCTGTGCTAAATTTTTCCAAATTTCCCTTTTGTTTATGACTATGCTGTCATCCACAGCGGCTGCTAAAATGAAATTTGTTGTTTGGGAAAAGATTAATACTGACTTAGACGTTTACCTAGCTAGTCACTGACCATTTCTGTGTACATATTTCAGACTCTACAAGAAGAGATCCGCAGTCAGCAGCCCCATTTGAACGCCTTACAGCGGCAGTTTGAACAAGTCAAACAGCACGCCACACCAGAGGGCGTGCAGGATCTCAAGTCTAGACAGAACGCTGTGAAGGCCAAGTGGGAGAAAGTGTCCGCTGATGCTGCTGAGAGGCAGAACATGTTGAACGCTGCGTTACGTCACAGACAGGACTTCTACGGCAGACTCAATGAGTTTGAAAAATGGGTAAAGAAAACACAGAGAAAGTTGGACTCTGGAGCAGAGATATACTCTGATGAAGTAGGAGAAACAATGCAGAAACTTAAAGCTTTAAAACGAGAATGTGAGGAGAGTGAACCAGAATTTAATGCTCTTGCTGAAGAGTTTAAGGAACTAGTGAGAAATTGTAATGAAGATGAGGCAGCGATATTGACAGATAGATATGACAGAATTATGGGTGGTTACTCGAAAATAGACGACCTACTGAAAAACAGAGAACAATTATGTGAGGAGTGGGAAGATTATCAAAATACTCACCGAGACACACAAGGTAGACTCAAAACATTGCAGGCAAAACTTGCTTCTCCAAACATCACAGAGGAAGAGGTGGCTGAAATCAACGAAGAAGTTAAAGCTCTCAGAAAGGATATGAATGATTGGAAGAAGAAGGCTGATCCTCTGGACGAGCTCATGGCATCAGCTCAATTGACGATCAAAGATCGAGCGACCCAGAAGACTCTTCATTTCGGTACAGAGTTACAGGCCCTGGATTCTATGTGTGATTCAGTGTTGTTTAATTCACATCAGAAACAGGAGCATCTGGGAGAGTTGGCACAGTTATGGAATGAGTTTGAGAACAGACAAGCAGAACTGGTGGATAAACTGGGGAATGTTGGAGACAAGATTGATACACTGACTGTCAAAGATTCATCATTACAGGGTATTAAAGACCTGGTCAGAGACATTGAGGTAGGTTTTATACGTTCAATTGTTAGTCATTAACCAGTCATTAAAAGAAGTAAATCACCGATCTTTGTTCGGATGAAATACAGAATACTAGAACCTGAGTTATTATATTCCCATAAAATACATAAGTAGTTATTTGTAGCTGGAGTGGAATTGTGGTAATGGACATGAAATTTAAGGATTCTTAAAGATAAAAGACAATTAATCTGATGAAAAGATGTAAAATAAATCAAAATTAAAAAAAATGCTCTATATGATACCATATTCTTTCTCTGTTCAAAACAAATTCATTCCAAAAGCTTGTTTTTGTGCACTCGGAAGATATTTGGAAGGTCCTTCTTTGGACATCAGCTCATATCTTATCTTTATCCAAGATTTTTAACCCATTACCACACACAGTGGCTTTTTGACACCCTATAAGATAAAAGATTTTGAAAACATCTTGGAAAATGAAGAAATTGCTTGTGAAAAGAAATTTCTTCATTTCCCACAATGTTTTTTCACCAAGAAACACAAAAACCGGAAATTCCCTGTAACATTTTCTTCCCTACACCTTTCAAATTGAATAGTTCAAAATTTTGCCTTTTGGGAAAGGGTTAAACAGCACTAGGTTATGTTTGAGCTCTTTTGTAACAACTCTTGTTATTATTGTATTCAGGATGTACGAGATGAAGTATTTACCATTAACCCCGAATATGAGCAGCTACGTGAGCTGGGTCGTCAGATCATGCAGGCGGACCCCAGCAAGGCCTCGTCAGTGCAGGCTAGTCTGGGAGAGATCAACAAGGCATGGGACGGTGTCCAGGGACAGCTGGGTGATAAGCTGAATCATTACACGGCTGTGGGTAATGCATGGCAGCAGTATAATGACCTCAAACAGGGCGTGGTCAGGACACTGGATGATGTAGACCCATTGGTAGAGTCAGATATAGCTTTCAAGTCACAACCTGATGTGAAGAAATCTCTAGATCAACACAAGGTGAGGGAAATATTGAGTAATTTGCATAATTTTAAAGTACAATTCAAAAAGTTCACATAGAGCAACGTCGGGTACTTTCGGACAGTTAAGCGATCGTAATACATTATTTAGATAGGTGAAGAGAAAAACTGTATCTTATGTCACAATCAGAAAATTCTAAGCCTTTTCCCCAGCATCGGTAATGAGAAGTATGTATTAAGCGTATAAAACCGGGTACCATGAGGAAAACAAAATGAGTCATCAACGACGGGTTATTTCGGACACATTGGGTCTGATCGGACAGGCCGATAATCGAGCTAGATCTATTTCAAATAATTATGTTTGCATCTATTAAGTAATTAATTTGGATCAATCTAAAATTTTGTTTGGAAAGGTTTTAGATAAGGTAAAATACAAACGAACGATCTAAACTATTTATTTGCATCGAGTATTTCATAAAAAAAAGTTGAAAAATTATACGCCGATGGCTGGAATAGAACGTCGGTTCCCCGAGTTTGGAGACCACAGCGTTACCACTGGACCACTTTTCTCGCTGATTATTAGGTGATATATTTAATATATAAAATCATTATTTGTCCGGTTAGACCCGACGGATAAATTTTCCTTCGGGTCAAATCGGACACCATTTTATTTCCGAAAATAACTAATATTTCTACCATCGACAGATAAAGACCTCTCGAAATCCTTTTAATCTTCTTTTTAAACCAGACTAAAGAAGATTTAATCGCAATAATACATCGTCATAATCTTGTGTCTGCAGGGTATCTATTTAGATCATTGCTTATGGAACCTCTACGGAAATTTTGAATCGGGGGAAAACCCCCTAAACGTTGAGTATTGGTGGGGAAGAAGAATTTCAAAAGAATAGCTGCGCTAGAACTATTAAAGCATGCACAGAGGACATAAAAATTCGCGCGCATGTAGTGTTAAGGACGCATGTCCGAGTTGACACGACGTCCGAAAGTACCCGCCATTGCTCTACAGCAATAAAGTTATTGAAGCAAAAAGTTAGTTTCCCCTTTTCTACATCCAAATTACCAAGAAATAGGATAATGCAAATTAACAGTAAGTATTGTCTTAACCCTTTCCCAAAAGACAAATGTTTAGGGTGATCCACTTCAAAAACTGCCACAAATGACAAAATTGATGTTATTAAAGAGAGGATTTGTGTAAAATATGGCACAGAAAATATTGAGACAAAAGGAGAAACTGCTGGTTATCAGCAGTTTCTTCTTTTGTTTCAATGTTTTCCCATGCCTTTTCAATTAGGGATGTCAAAACAAGGTCTTGTTTGGGAAAGGGTTAAGTCAGTCTGTTTGAATTAACAAAGATTTAGATTTCATCATAAAATTTTCTGTTTTGAGGAATCTTGTGACCTTCATGAATTTTTTAATCTGTATGATGTTAACCTTGTTTACAGAATGCCGAGTTTGAACTCCATGCCAATCAATCCCAACTTGACCAGATGAACCATAAAGGTCTACAGCTGCTAGAAGAGCTTCGTAACCTTCCAAACTTTGATCAGTCCATTCTCGAACACGACCTTGACAATATAAACCACCGCTGGGAGACGTCGAATGCCAAGATTGACGAGCACAAACAGAATCTTGAGGCGCAGCTGAACTGCTGGGACCAGGTACAGACTGGTAAAGAAGAGATGGAGTCCTGGGTTAACTCCATGGTCACCAAGCTGGATGACAGTTTACAACACTTTGATGATGCCGTCACTGTCGAGTCTTGTCTCATGAAGTTTAAGGTTTGGACGAGTTTTACCTTTGTACTTCTTATTCAATCTGTCAATTATTACCAGTAAATAGATCTAGCACAGTTTAATTCACAATCTTCCTTTGAATAAAATCTGTTTCTTCTTGATTTGTCCTATCTTGGTTATGCATTAGATTCTGAAGTTCTGCAATCTCCCTCAACAGATCTCTCTTGATCTTTGATGCTTTGAATCCAGTAGAATGCTGTTACAGTCATCATTCCAAAATCTGTTCACTGATGTTAACAGTTGTATAAGGCTTTATGTGTTACAATCACAGGGTTACATAACTTGGAATTTAATTCTCAATTTCTTTGCAATCCAAGGTAAAAATGAAAGTAATATGGTTGTAGCTCAATGTCTAGGAAAAAGTCAGTTTACAATATCAACACAACATAAGTTTTTATACGCCGCCGGAGGCGGACGTATATTGGCGTCATCTTCTCCGTCTGTCCGTCCGTCCGTCCGTCCATCCGTCCATCTGTCCATCCGTCCATCCGTCTGTCCGTCCGTCCGTATGTACGTCCACTTTTCTTGTCAACGCAACTCCTCCTAAGTTTCTGGCTGGATCTTCTTGAAACTTGGTCAATGTTATCACCTCAATTGGTAGATGTGCATGAAGGAAGGATTTTATGGTTCGTTGATTTTTGCCTGAGTTATGCCCCTTAAAAACTTAGTCTCTGGGGCTTATTGAAATTGCAGCCTTGTCAACGCAACTCCTCCTAAGTTTCTGGCTGGATCTTCTTGAAACTTGGTCAATGTTATCACCTCAATTGGTAGATGTGCATGAAGGAAGGATTTTATGGTTCGTCGATTTTTGCCTGAGTTACGCCCCTTAAAAACTTAGTCTCTGGGGCTTATTGAAATTGCAGGCTTGTCAACGCAACTCCTCCTAAGTTTCTGGCTGGATCTTCTTGAAACTTGGTCAATGTTATCACCTCAATTGGTAGATGTGCATGAAGGAAGGATTTTATGGTTCGTCGATTTTTGCCTGAGTTACGCCCCTTAAAAACTTAGTCTCTGGGGCTTATTGAAATTGCAGGCTTGTCAACACAACTCCTCCTAAGTTTCTGGCTGGATCTTAATGAAACTTGGTGGATGTTATCACCTCAATTGGTAGATGTGCATGAAGGAAGGATTTCATGGTTCATTGATTTTTGCCAGAATTATGCCCCCTTCAATCTTAGTCTCTGGGGCTTAATGATATTTCAGCCTCGTGAATGCAATTCCTTCCAGGTTTTTCACTGGATATTTATAAAAACCTTTTTGTGAACACAATTTTTTAAAGGTTTTTCAGTGAATATTTATAAATCCTTGTCAATGTCATTTTTTTGTCTCAAGTTTTATAAGTGGCGGCGTATATTGTGACGATGGCACTCTTGTTCAGAACATTTCTTTAGTCTAGAATCAAGCTATGTTGTAAAACATATACAACATTGAACATTACAGGAGGAATCCCCAGTCTATGAAGAGATCCTTAATGAGATGGCTCAGAAGATAAGTGACCTTAAAGAGATGAACAGAGATGAGGAAATCCCTGAACTAGAGGCTGAATATAAACAACTGAAGGGACAATTTGACAAGGCCAAGAGCCTGGCTAACCAGCTGGAGGGTGTGATGGCCAACTTTACTGATGAACGAGAGAACCTACAGAAGGAGATAGAGGCTGAATCTGAATGGCTGAATGCTATGAAAGATAAACTTGGTAAATGTGATGATGTCTCCGGTACTGATGAAGATCTGGTGAAGAGACTACAGAACTGTAAGGTAGGATGACTTAAATTCTACTTTTATTGTATGGTTACCCCTTTCAGTGAAATTTTAAACGACAAAAAATTGATGTCAAGAAAAGCAAGCTGAAATTAATTGAATTCATACTTCAGTGAAAATTCGTAAAATAAAAGTATAGCCTAATGGAGTTTTGAAACCATTCTATGAATTACTGACATTACAGAGAAAATTTTCAAAGCAGAATACTGCTTAAGTCATAAAATATTTGGAGGATCTGTTTATGCTTTTTCACTGAAATTTTACTACAAACATTGTAGGAATTGGAAGAAGAGATGAAGCAACATCAAGGTAACATTGCTGCTCTACTGGACAAGACCAGTGCCATGCAGGCTCGATTCCCATCAGCCGAGACAGCCAACCTCGCCAAGGATGCTGTGGTGCTCAACAAGAAGTTTGAGTCTGTGCTGAACCGCGGTGAGAAGACAGAGGACCTGTTGCAGAGTACGCTGGAGCAACACTGTAATGATGCACAGATGCAGCAGCAGCGATGGCTCAACGCCGCCAAGGAGAAGGTGGCCTGGTGTGATGATATAGCCGGGGACAGATACAGTGTGGAGGCCAAACTTGGTACCATCAAGGTAACATATCACTGCTTTTTATCTTTTGTGTCTTTTTTTGCCCTTGATGATACAAATAGCAACAATCATAGTTGAATTCAGTGTATGATTCATGTACTAAATTGCATTTAAAGTTTCTAATAGCCAGATAAACAGCTTGCCTCACATTACCACAACACTTTCTTAGTTATATTATAAAAAAAATCTAACTTAATTTTGTGATCTGTCTATGCTTTCAAACTTGATCAATCTAAGTGTTTGTTATTTATACATAGTAGAATTACTCACTTTCAGATTTTGCCAATTTACAATTTCAGGATCTGATAAACAGTGCAGGAGAAGGAGAGACCAAGAAGGCCACGGCTAAAGCCAAGATAAAGGCGCTGATGGCCGTGTTGCCCAAGAAGAAGCAGGGTGAACTGGGGCAACAAGAAGAAGTCATGGAGGCTGAGTGGACACAATTGTTAAACTCCATGCAGAATACTGAGTATGTACAGATGATGCTTTCTATGTAGACCAAACAGTTTTAACTCTTTCCCAAACGGCAAAATTTTAGGGTGATCCACTTCAAAAAGTGCCACAAATGACAAAATGGATGTTATTAAAGATAGAATTTGTGTAAAATAGGACACGGAAAATATTGAGACAAAAGGAGAAACTGCTGGTTACCAGCAGTTTCTTCTTTTGTCTCAATGTTTTCCCAAGCCTTTTCTATTAGGCACGTCAAAACCAGGTCTTGTTTGGGAAAGGGTTAAGGAATTAAAGCTCATGACATATATTTGTAAATTGCTGGCATTTGAAATTGTTTTGTAGAAATAAGGAGAATGTGGTGATAGAGTTCATTCATTTTACATTGTTCTTGCAATTAAGATGCCATCGAATTACGTTAAAGCCACATAAATGATAGTGAGAAAATAGTTTTAGAAAAACAATTTTCTTGAACTCTTGACATTTTGAAACCATTTTATGAGTATTAACAACCTCTGAAAGTATCCACATAGTTTGTTCTCATATCTTTTATCATTTCCTCAATCAAGTGCTATCACACTGCTGCATATTTATTTACAAAGTCTCATATAATCATATGTTAATTTCAGAAACAAATTAGAGTCCTCTATTGACCAATGGCAGGCGTATGACAAGGAGTATGACAATTTATCTCATTGGTTGAAGGATATGGAGGGGCGTGTCAGAAATGAGTCTAGTCTTAAACCTGATCTACAGGGTAAAGCTCATCAATATCAACAACTCAAGGTAGGCTGATTGTTCCATTTCTCCAGAAAATGAATAATTTGATGACTTTATTATTAGAAAAAAATTCAAAACAATTTGTGTAATTCATAGGAAAAACTGAAAAGAGTACTAGAAAATGAAAAAAAAGTGTCAAAATACCTTCCTACTATACACACTGATCATTAATGTTACAGACAAATGTCTTTTTTCCAAAGAACTGGATGTGATAAAGCATGTTTTGAGGAATCGTCTTTGTCTATTGTCTCAGACATCATTGGAATAATTTTTCATTTGCTGTTAAAGATTGAGTTTTGAAGTTTTTATGAATCCTAAAGTTAGGTACTGTTGTTCCATTATCTACAGGAGTTACAAGCTGAGGTACTCAAACACCAGCCTGACTTTGAGACAGTGAAGGATTCAGCTCAGGGTATCAGTAAATCTACAGGAGACGGACGAACAGCTTCATATGCTAACCAACTCTACGCTAGATATCAAGCACTCGCTGCTTCCATACAGGTAAATCTTTTTGAAAAAACAATTGAGAAAAGTTTTGAAATGGAACTGATCTGTTAAATCATCAGAGAATTTGGAAGGGGTTAAAATGGTGGCACATTTTTGGGAGCAACTGAACTTGAACAGATTGCTGTATAAAATTGATGCCACCCAACACATTGATCTTTCATTGATATTGAAATAAAAGAGTTTGGAAATTTGTCCACTCAAATTGTTAATCCATGTTTTAACAGTGTCTTCTTCTGTTAGTGATTCTGAAACATTTTGACAAGCACTCATTTAGGTTGCAAAACCCATTTACACTTCCCCTCGAAAGATGATATCCTTTGCTCTGTGTTCATATGTTGAAGATCGTCTTGTTAATTTGTGGTACAGGAGCAGGTAGAGAAGTGTGGACAGAATGTGGCTGACCATGAAGAGTTCCAGACTAACTATAAAGACTGTATAGAATGGATAGAGGCTAAAAACCAGGAGCTTGTCGAATGTTCAGAGATGCCCAGTGACAATGAGGCGCTAGAAACTAAACTAGACTCATTGAATGTAAGTAAATATATATCAATAACTATAAAGACTGTATAGAATGGATAGAGGCTAAAAATCAGGAGCTAGTCGAATGTTCAGAGATGCCTAGTGACAATGAAGCTCTAGAAACTAAACTAGACTCATTAAATGTAAGTAAATCACTGATACGGATACAAACTTATTGACAGACTAACTATAAAGACTGTATAGAATGGATAGAGGCTAAAAACCGGGAACTGGTCGAATGTTCTGAGATGCCTAGTGACAATGAAGCGCTAGAAACTAAACTAGACTCATTAAATGTAAGTAAACATATCAATAATTATAAAGACTGTATAGAAAGGATAGAGGCTAAAAACCAGAGCAGCGTTCTTTAGAGCAAGATTTCTTGAGATTTGTTAAGATGTTTTAGGATAAAGCACTCTTTTGAGCAAGATTTTTAAGACAATCACTGGGAGCCGCCATTGCTCTATACTTATTTCGGAACCCCTCGGTAGTGAGAGAATTGACCGAGTTGTTCCGAATGCTCCATGATTCATAAACCATGGTGTTCCAAATGCTCCGTACTTCATACAAATGATGTCATGATGAAGTCATTTGTATGAAGTATGGAACATTTGGAACACCTTGCTTATATTCTCGGTCTCAAAAACGCTGTATCAAAATCATCTTAAGAAATCTTAAAAAACCTCGCTCTAAAGAATGCGCCTCAGGAGTTGGTCGAGTGTTCAGAGATGCCTAGTAATAATGAAGCATTGTAGTCTAAACTTGACTCATTAAATGTAAGTAAATCACTGACCTGAATACTAAATGTTTGACTGGTCCCTATTAAGGTGTCCTGCTCTGCAATGGATGGTCCATGGTTTAAATTTAACTTGAGTATGGTTTGGAAAACAGAAAACTGATGTTCTGTAAGTTGAAATACATAGCTGATAGACTAAATTCACATTTTAAACTGATATTTCAACTTTGAATTTAGTATTATCTACAGAATGAATCATTGTAGTCGTCCCTTATAGCATTTCAGAAAACTGAATTTTAAGATCAGCCTGTGGTCAAATGCAGCTCAAAAATGATCCATGCTGGCATATTAAAGTTACTTTAGGTCATGAAAAAGCTTTTAGAGAACATCGTGGATCCTGATCAGAATGTGCATATGCACAGGCTGATCTGGATTTATGTTGTTCTCAAATGCCTTAAGGGACATTTTTCCAGATCCCGGCTCATTTATATATTTGCAGTATTAGCATTGTATCATTTATGACTGACATATCTTTTCAGACTTTGAACTCAACAACAGACTCTGGACTGGGAACCTTCAACTCTGCCCTCGAGTCTGGTGAGAGATTGTATCCCAACACATCCAACGAGGGTCGAGAATCAATCAGGCGTGAACTCCGATCACTCCGCGACAAATGGGAGAACTATAACGACAACCTGAACGAGACGCAGAGGAAGCTGGAGAGCAGTCGCATGCAATGGTCGTCGTTTGATGAGAACTTTGACCAACTGGAGAAGTGGTTGACTGATACAAACAAGCAGCTGAAGGAAGACGCAGAACCTAACAATACTCTTCAAGAGAAGAAGGCTTCTCTACAACATTATAGGGTAAGTGTCCTTGATATTGTCTTGCATCTTTGATTCTAAGACTAAACAAAACTCGTATCTATTTGAAAATGTCTGCCTAAATATTGTAAGACAAAGTGAACCAAAGACTTTTATCTGATAACAATTGAAGAAAAGGGCATTTGAATTTTAGTAATGAAATTCGCTTCATTTTACTGTACTGTAATGCCTTATAGGATTACGATAACTAAAAAATCAAGCTGAAACAAAACTAATAGCTGAAGCAGATATAATGTTTTGAATTAAAGAAAATATTCATATATGTTTCCCCTCTTTGTTGCTTCACTTGGTGGTCAAAATTCAAGGTTGTTTTGTTAAAATTGATTTCCTCTTCCAAAAGTTCTTTTTCATTAGTTTGATTGAGTTAACCTTGATCATGCTATTTATTATTACAGACACGATGTCAGGACATTGTATCCCACCAGACTATGATAGACAGTCTCAGTGACAAGGGCAGTGCTCTCGCCTCTACCAAGGTCAAGGGTAAACTGAACCAGCTCAACGCCAAGTACAACGCTCTTTGTCAGGCTGCACAGGTGAGTAACATGTTCTTTGATTTCTAACATATAAAGTGTCATTATTATTAAAAGCAAGTGCAATTCTGATTCACCTTTGATTTGAATCACACCACCTTGGTGTAAAAAATCCCTATTACATGTCCTATTTGTGAAAGATGGGAATTGAAATACGAAATGATAAATATAATCTTGCATACATAATTCTGTGTGTTCATTTGTCTGGCCCTCTAAATAAGAATGTTTGACCATCACTCATGCTTTAAGCATGAGCCCCCTCTCCTATGGCTTTAAATTGTTGATACAGAATAAGTATCATAACAATGTTTTTTACTATCTAGGCCCAAGTAAAGAAGGCCGAGTCAGAGGTTGACCAGCATCAGAAGTTCCAGGATTCATATCAACAATGTCGTGACTGGATGGCCACAACTAAAGATAAACTAGCTGTGTGTGCGGAGGCTAGTGGAGATAGACAGGCACTACAGAATAGACTTGATAAAGTACAGGTGGGTAGTGTTAGATATTATACTCTGTAGTGCTGAAGTCTGGATATAAGTCTCGAGACACTTCCTATGAGTAGAGTATCCACAACAAGGTTTTGAAAAGATATCTTGCATTTTAAAAAAGGCATTATTCCTGCTACTTGGTATCTACAGATATTGATAGGAGAATTTTGGAGTTAAAATCTAAGACTTAAGGTAACTTAAGGTCATACTTTATGACTGAGAGGCAAAAATGTTTTTGAAAAAAAATGCTTCTGGCTTTACTATTACTTTAGTGTGGATTTCAAGTGAAGAACACATAAAACTTTAACTGAAATTGTCTCTGCCTTGATTATGTAATGTTGTTTTTATGCACAGATCCAAGAAATGCATGAGGTAATGTATCAACACACAATGATATTCATTAAAAACCCTTTCCTAGACAACATGATTTAACCCTTTCCCAAATGGCAAAATTTTAGGGTGATTCACTTCAAAAACTGCCACAAATGACAAAATGGATGTTATCAAAGATAGAATTTGTGTAAAATAAGGCACTGAAAATATTGAGACAAAAGGAGAAACTGCTGGTTATCAGCAGTTTCTTCTTTTGTCTCAATATTTTCCCAAGCCTTTTCTACTAGGGACGTCAAAACCAGGCCTTGTTTGGGAGAGGGTTAAGACTAGTCTAGATTGAAAAGAATTGCAGACAAAAATGTAAATGTTTACAGAAGTAAGAGAAATTGAATGTTTCTGTACAGAGAAATCTTTGAGGGAAAAGGAGAAAATGTTGGATTTCAACATTTTCTTATTTTCTGTCAATGTTTTGTAAAGTGTGCTGCAGTATGAGAAAACAAGCATTGTATGGGAAGGGGTTACATATTGTATGCATATGTATGCATTATCATATATTCATAATATGCATTGGTGACCATATGGCTGCAGAGGAAATAATGCTTCAACTACTTAACCAAATATACCATGATATTGGACTGGTCCAATTTGAATGCAGATTTAAAAGATCCAAATCAACATGTTAAAAAGCCTAAGATAATGTTTAAATCATTGAAGGAAAACAAAAGAAGGGCTGATTATCAGTATTTCTTTCTCTTCTCTTCCATGTTTCAAATATTGTTTCACAGTCTCGTTGCATGAAACCTTTCTCAGATTTAGTAAAGAGTATAATGACAAGTTGTTGAGTTGTGTCTTGGTATCATAAGTTATAATTTGCTTGATTGTAGGATCTTGTCAAGTCTATGAGAGATGGACAGTCCAAGGTGAAGGTCGTCCATGTTAATGGAGAGAAGACCATTCCCCAGACAGGACCTCAAGGTCAAAAGGCCATCAGACAAGATCTGGAAGGTCTGACTGAGGACTGGGAAGCATTGGCTTCACGCATGGACGAAACACAGGAAAACCTGATGCATGCTTTACAAGCACTGACAGCTTACGACGGATCATGTGATCAACTCAACAAATGGCTGCGTGAGACGGAGACGGCCATTAAGGAGGTTGACCTGAAATGTACACTCGGAGATAAACAAGGTCAGGTGGAGAAGCTGAAGGATCTGCAACAACAAGTGAACGCCAGACAGAGACATTTTGATGAACTACAAGATATGGTGTCACATATGCAGGGAGCTGATTCTAGACTGGTTAATTATAGTGGACAGCTTAACTCCAGATATGAGACACTCAAATCAAACCTCAGGGTATGTTTTGTTGACAATAATTTGTCCTCAAACCTTAGTTAGTACATACAACCTTTGATAGGCTATTTCATCTAATGCAGAATTGTTTGTATAAAAATCAGAAAGATCTTTGTTCCTGTGATATTTGTTCATCTGTCTTATGATTTGTTTATTCAAAAAATGTAAATATTCGATAGTCACTTTCACACAGTTTATAAAAAGACCGCTAAAATAGTTATTGTGGACAATTACCAAAACAAAGTCATCTTAACTTAGAATATTTTTAAATGATTTTTTCCCTGTGAGTAATTCTTAACAAGGTATATTCGATGTATTGTTTCAGGATTTGATCAACCGCTGGCAGGACTATGTTCGTGAACACCAGGGATACTCTACAGGCTACAGTGAATGTAAGGAATGGGTGGACACGCTGAATCGTCGTCTCGAGGTCTGCGGGGACATGGCCGGGGACAAACAGGACGTCGAGGACAGACTCACAAAACTTCAGGAATTACAGGCGGAGAAGGAGCAGGGTGCCGCCAAGATCCACCTAACCGTGGAGAGTGGTGAAAAACTGTACCCTAGCACCGCCGCCGAAGGTAGAGAGATTATTAGGCAAGAACTCAGGTACACTCTTTTGTTTCTTTACATAGAAATTGTTTTGTTAATAGACAGCTTAAACTTTTTAACCATATTAATATTAATTATCAGTGGAATAGCTATTGTCAATGCATTTCGTTGCTTTTTATGCTCCCCGAAGGGAGAGCATATAGTCGCCGCTTTGTCTGTCTGTCCTTCCGTCCGTCCTGTCCGTCCGTCCGTCATTCCGTCCGTCCGTCCGAAGCGATTTCTCCATAACCCTTGGGCCAAATCAAATGAAACTTAGCATGTGAACTCCCTATGACAAAATGCCGATGTACTTTTTCCGGATTTTGGATTTGAGGCCTCGTCATGGGAAAAGGGGACTTAAGGTTAAATACAGTTTTTCTCTAATTTCTCCTAGTCTAATGGTCAGAATTTGATGAAATTTCATATTTGAGTAGCAAATCAGATGCCCTTGACAATAAACTATTTAAAATTTGCATATACAAAATATGTCATGCAAAAAGGGGGCTTAACATTTGTCAGCTTTATATTAGCTCTGCATGGCATATATTTATTGTGACAATGCCTTATTCGGGGAGCATTGTCCGTCTCTGACGGCTCTTGTTACAACTACAAAAACCTTGTATCTACAGCTTTAAACAAGCTGTAGATACGAGGTTTTTGTTGGTTGAAAAGCAGCGATATACAGTAAATATGCAATTACGGTAGCTACTTTTGTTCTAGGCTATATGTGCCAAGCCATGGTGCTTGTTCAAAATATGGTTACAAAGTTTGGGTTGTCACATGTTTATACTTTTCATTTTGTATGTTTATAGCATGTTTCAATTTTTAATTTTATCTTCAACTCACAACTTTAATCGCATCTTTCATGAATTTCATCATTAAACAGTATACTTTGTCTTTATATTCATCTAAGGTTATTTTCTATTTTTTTCTTCGAATCCTGATCTTTCTCTCCTTTCTATACAAGCCTTGCTTCTGCCTGTAAGGGCTTGAGATGATTTATTTTCAAGCAAGCTGCGAAGGTAGCACTAACTGCACAATATAGCACATTTTGGCGGTATTTTGGATTTTTCCTTCCTGGTAACTAGGTGCCTTTTTAGTCCTTTTATCGTCATACGTCACCTAACTTGTCCATTTTACTAACAAGATTATTATTATATCAGGTAATTATATATACATGTACTGTCCTAGGCTTTTTGATGTTGTATCGTTAAGTAACTTTTTATCATGCCTTCAGATGAGTATTGTACATGTAATCGAGGAACAGATGAAATAACCAAATGAAATATGAAACAAAGAATAGTTTACATTTGCTGAGGTGATGGGATTAGTTTATGAAATAATATAGAGTGCTTACACTAATATTTTGGAAATTATCCAGTGTTTTTGTCGTATTATCCGAAATTTGTAGGAAATATGGAATATGTACACGTGGGTAAGTTCTTTTATGAAGATGTTCAAACAAACATATTTGAGCCGGGATCTGGAAAAACGTCCCTCATAGCATTTGAGACATTTCAAGACCAGCCTGTGCCTAAACGAAGACTGGCAAACACTGATGCTGCTCTTCTATGGTTGCTACAGGTCACAAAGAAGCAATTAGAGAACAACATGGATCCTGATCAGACTGTGCGTATGCACAGGCTGGTCTGGATCCAGGTTGTTCTCAAATGCCATAAAGGACGTTTTTCCAGATCCGGGCTCATTTGATTATTGTAAGTTTTCTAATAAAGGTTGATTTAATGGTATAATTTATGAAGGCATGATAATCAATAAAACATTTTATGAGATTTATATGTCTTTTTAAATTTTTAGAGCTTTGCTGCAGCGCTTATAATTATTTAGTTTTCAGGAATTTAAAAATGATACAATTTGAAATCCAATGCTAAAACAGTAAATGCCTATGCAAGAAACATTGAGTGAAAAATTGAAAAAACTGATGCCCTTTTCTATCAATATTTTTGCAAAGGCATTTACATGCTTTAGGCATTGAGACTGTAAATTGATATATGTTTCAGTATTAATTATTATTTGTCCTTTCAGATAGCAATTCTTTGTAGATAAGTATGTTAAGATTAGATCATTCAAAATGTCAAAGGTCGCTTTATTAACCTATCACTTGATTATTGACCAGGTCATTGCGTGACCAATGGGAGCAGGTGTGTGATCAGTTGTCGGACACGCAGCGTAAGCTGGAGTCGTGTCTGATACAGTGGTCGTCGTACGACGAGAACTACGAGCAGCTACAAAAATGGCTGCTGGACACGGAGGTACAGCTGAACGAGGATACTGACATGAAGGCCACACTGCCGGACAAGAAAGCTCAACTACAAAACCATAGGGTAAGTCTTCTTAGCATTTTTACGAGAAACTGTCTGACCTTAAATATTTAAGAGCCAGCTCATATAAATTCATGTGATAATGGGTAAATGTAAACAACATTTCAAGCTCAGTAAGTAATGATTGAGTCTATAAATCCAGGGGCCTTGTTTAGCATGAATTATAACCCTGTCTCGATTAATTCTTTTGGTCTTACTTTTGATGACAATCGTTTGTTTTGCCAATATAAAAAATTGCCTGCATGCCATGAAGATGTTGTGTTTGTGAGGGTACAAAAAAGACCAAGAACACACTGTTATATGCATAATGTTAAGCCCAAATTGCTTCTCTGGTTATAACAATATGTCGTGAAAGACTTTTATGCCCCTGTATCGAAAGATTGGGGGCATATTGTTTTACTCATGTCTGTATGTCTGTCTATCTGTCTGTCCGAAAACTTAACATTTGGCATTTTCAGGGGCATGAGTGTTTCACAAAATACATCTTGTTAAATTCTAAGTTAACAAAAGCATAAACAAAGTGTTACCATAATTGCAGGTGCTACATCAAGACATCATGTCGAGGCAGCATGTACTAGACAATCTGATGGAGAAAGCTCAAACCTTGTCTGCCTCATCCCCCGTCGCCAAAGTGAACAAATTTGTCGACGAAGCTCACACCAAGTACGGCAAGCTGTGTAACCAATCAAAACAGATGTTGGAGAAGTTGGAAGCTGCCGTGAAGGACCATCAGCAGTACCAAGATGCATATCAGGACTGTCAGGATTGGTTGAATGCTTCTAGAGATAAAGTAGAGGCTTGTGCCGATACTTCAGGGGATAGAGTGTCTATACAGAATAAACTTGAGAGACTTAAGGTATGGTTTGTTAACTTATTGTTAGGTGACTGTCTTTTGGAAGTGCTTATTTTTCAAACTTCAGCAACCAGCAAATGAGATAATTATTGATATTAATAATTTGCTATTAAGGTCCTCTGTTGTCTGTCATCTATCTTTTCATCTGAATGTCCGTTTGTCCAAAATTTAGTGTTTTCACTTCAGCATTCACAATTATAAGCCAATCTTGACCAAACTATCAAAACAAATATGGTAATTAGTTCTTGATTGAGTTCTATCAGTGGCCTTATTAGACCAGAAAGTGCTGAGTTTTGTGCTCTTGAATGTCAAAATAGGCCTTCACTCTGGCATCCTCAAAGATCAACCAATCATGACAAAACTGGTAAAAATCATTTGTTATCAGTGAGTAAAGTAAAAACATTTTCTATATTACAGGAGTTTGCTAGTCGTGTGCCGGAGGGAGAGAAGAAGTTACGCCTCACCCAGGAACATTGTCACAAAACATCGCAGAACTCGTCTATCCCCGGCCGTGAAGTTTTACGACGAGAGATGGACCACCTACAGTCTGAATGGCAGGATTACGTAGCCAGAATACAACAGGTATAGATTAAGAGCTGAACTTTACCATTTTTCAAACATTCCTTGGTTTTTGTGACCCAAAAAGATACACATTGTCTTGTATAAGTTGCAATTACCTCTTGTCTGATGTCCATTATTGTCACAGCTAAATGCTCGAGGGCCTTGATTGAAATTTTTTCTAGACAATATATTTCACTTGATGATTAATTTTAACAAAAAAAAAGAATCTTGAATCCAGATCTATTTTAACTCAAGGAAAATTCATCAGTTAGTTATGAATAATCAAAATATTCATTTCTCCAGGCTGAAGAAGATTTGGAGCATGCCCAGTTACAATGGGGTGACTTTGAGACCAAGTTTGATGCCTGCTCCCACTGGCTCAAAAATATGGAACAACAGGTCAAAAACTACGAACTCAAGTCTACATTACCTGAGAAGAAAGCTCAAGTAGAGAAATTCAAGGTAATGATCTGCTATTTCTGAATATTTTATCACTTTTCAAGAAAACTGAATTTCATAGTTGTCAAAATAGAAAGATGTCGTAGATAACAAATCTGCATTTTGCTATTTTGAAACTATTATAAGAGAAAAGGAAAAGCTGAATACCAGCATTTTATGTATTCCTTCTTGCCCTGATAGCAAGTTGATTAAAGAGAAATAGTGTAAGTCATCTTATTCCTAGCTTTAGAATAGTCTTATACCAAATATTTGATTCAAATCCAAGATTGAATTTTATGTTTACAGAAACAAAGGGAGGAAATCTTGTCCCACCAACCCGACTTTGACAGATTCACGGACGATGCCCAGAACCTGATGCACACGAGCGCAGACGTACGCCTGAGCACACAAGTGTCGCAGCTGACCAACAGATACCGCGGTCTGCTCACACAGATCAAGGATCTGATCAGTAAATGGGAGAAATGTGTACAGGACCATGCGACGTTTGACAGCCGATATTCGGAGTTCCGTAACTGGCTGACGCAGGCAGAGGAGAAACTAGAAGGTTCACAGCAACCGTCCGCTGACCAAGATACCATGGAGGAGAAGAAAGCGGTTATACAGGTGGGTTTGACTCCTTTCCAAACAAGAAAAGACTTTGGAAAATATTGAGACAAAAGAAGAGAATGCTGATAATCATGCTATGCTGTGGCCAAGTTTTTTAAGTGCAATTGTACCTCTGTAAACTTTAATTCTGCTATAACTGTTTCTTTCAAACTTTGTACATGTTTCTGTGACCATAATATTAGCCTCTTGGCAAAGATTCAGTACCCTTGACATTTAATGTAGTTGATTTTTACCCTTTTTGGACTTTTTTCACTATCCAGCACTTGATAGTCGCTCTTTGCTGCCTCCCACAGCTCATGTTTAAACCCTTTCCAAACAGCAAAACTTATATTTAGGAAAAAAAATCTTTGTGAATTGTCATCATTTACTGTTTCAAAACATGATTTGCATTTTGACAAGATTTTGAACTTTTCCTCAAGGGTAGAGAGTGTCTTATGCATTTCAAGAAAAAAAATAAGTTAACAAATTGTTTATTACAGATGTTGTTATCAGAGAAGGACCATGGATTACAGAAACTGAACCTGGCTCTAGAAGCTGGAGAGCGCCTGTACCCAGACACAGCTGCGGCAGGTCGTGAGAAAGTCAGACAGAGTCTACGTAATGCCAAGGAGGACTGGGAGAGGTTGTTTAATACGCTGAATGACACACAGCGACGTGTGGACAACTTCTTGTTACAATGGACGTCGTACGCTGAAGGTCAGGATCAGCTGATGAGATGGATGACGGACACGGAGGCGACTTTACGAGGAGATGTAGATATGAAGAATACACTGCAGGAGAAGAGAATGCAGCTACAGAACCAAAGAGTGAGTAGCATTTCTCTTTGGCTATATTTCAATAAAGCCTGCTACTTTAGCCCTGTAGTTCTGTTTTCTAACAGTATTTCAAAGTATTATGATTGATGTGATTCCAATTATTGATAGCTCTCTTTGATTTTGCTGTTCCAAATCTCAGAAATAAATTAGTATGCTTCTTGACAAAAGTCCTTTGATACTTGGCTATTGGTATAGTGCTGAAAAAAAAAACACACAAAACATTTGTATATTAGGTGACCCAATTTTGAAAATGTTTTTTATGAGGCCCTCAACTACCAAACTTGGTCGACAAGAGACGATTTGTTTCAGATTAGACTTGATCAAAATTGTATTTTATTGTAACATTTTGTTCCTTTCAGTCATTGTTACAAGATGTTGCTAGTCACCAGAGACTTGTTGACTCAGTTATAGAGAAAGCCCAGGGTGTCCTACAGTCTACATCCAACCCTAATGTTGCCAACTTTATTACAGAAGTCAACTCTAGATACGAGGGACTGGCACAGGGTGCTAAGGTAAGAGTGGCATATTTCATATATATTTTTTGACAGAATTACAAAACAGCATAAGGTCCATGGCCTGTCCACCTGTTTCATAATTTGTGCAGGATATTTTGATAATTTGTTCACAGTATTCATGCTGTATGACTACAAACTCTGGAATTAAGTCTCTTTACCTTCTTATTACTAGTGTTGACATGGTCAAGTGAAGGGATGTGAAGAAATATTTCAGGCCCTTGTATCAAAGGGTCATCTGCCGAAACGTTTGAAAATATGATATCATGTTAAGTCTCAACATTGAAAGCTCACCAGTATATATGTATATATTGTAGGCCCAGATACAGAAGTCAGATAAGGCAGTAAAGGACCACCAGGATCATCATGATGCTCTACAAGCAGCCGTAGACTGGCTGACATTGATGAAGGATAGACTCAGTACATGTGCTGATACTGCCGGAGATAGACATACACTACAGAATAAACTAGATAGAGTCAAGGTTGGTATAGAGATCAGACATGTAGGTATAGATAAAACATGTAGGTGTAGATCAGACATGTAGACTGGCTGACATTGATGAAGGATAGACTCGGTACATGTGCTGATACTGCCGGAGATAGACATACACTACAGAATAAACTAGATAGAGTCAAGGTTGGTATAATGTGATGTATTGATTAGGAAACATTTCTTTACAAGTCGATGTGAAGCTTTGCTGTTTACTAAATCTTCTTTGTTTGTAAATTAAATGGTAATCAAATTGGGTTGACTTTAAGAGTTCCTGGTTTCTGATGGGTAGTAATTTGTGCATGCATTTTGTAAATAGTGTAATATCATTTGAAAATGCCATCAACAGAGATTAAGTTAGTTAAGTAGATTTGAATTTTAACTGTTTATTCTGTCTATAGGAACTCATGAGTGCTTTACCAGAAGGTGAGGCCAAGGTCAGAGCTTGTGAAGAACATTCGGAGGTTGCCATGGAAACAACAGCTCTGAAAGGTCGCCAGGCCATCCAACAAGAGCTTGATGTACTTAAACTAGACTGGGAGGACTACAGCGTGAAACTGTCCTCGTTACAAGACAGCCTAGAGAAGGCCGTCCAACATTGGGGACAATATGAGGATCAATATGGCATTATATCTCAGTGGGTGAAGGATATGGAGAGAAGAATCAAAGACTTCCCGCTTAAATCTACACTGGAAGAGAAACAAGATCAGTTAAAGAAATACCAGGTAATGTCATAGTTATGTCTGTAATGTTTCAGAGTTATCCCTACCTGTGTGACTTCATTCTAATGTTCATCAAAGTAACAAGTCAAATCATCTTTCCTAGAACGTACTTATGATATGATATGTCTTTGAAACTTTGAATTGTTTGTCAATATCTATATACCATTATATGTGTTTGTCAAATTAATGTAAATCGTTTCCTGAAAATATCCTTTCATTATCCAACTTCAAGCAGTTGGGTGTAAATATGACATGACTGTCATGCTGTTGTTTTCAACCTGTGAAATCATTTTACCAATTTTCATTATTTTCATATTAATCTATTATTGCCTGTCATGCTAACACAGGGAATGCAGCGAGATATAGAAGACTGGGATGATGTGTTAGTTGTGTTTACACAAGTTGAGAATGTAAGCAAAACGTGGCAGCCATCTTGGTTGTTGTTGTCGTAGAAATTCACTGGACTGGTTTATAGTAGTTGGTTTTGAGTTGTTCACTCTTTGGTTTTATTTGTGTGCAGCACAGTCTTTTTCAAATTTTTGTCTTTTTCAATGGGTAGTTCATAAAATGGAAATTTAAAATAATTTCAAGGATTAGCTAAGGATCTTTTCTTGCTAATACATGGGTTTACTCTGAATTTCCAATGTGCATCTGACCCAAGGTGTCTTATGTTCTAGTTTCTTTCATTCATTTCATCATAATATACTATACTTGATTTTTTTTTCAGTTTTCAAAGTCATTTCATTAACTCACAATTTCAGCAAAGCGTCACAATGTCTTTTTGTTGTTTTTCTATATAGGAAACAGAAAGCGTAGGTTTCAATTTCACACTTCTATAGCGCTTAAGTCTACCTTGTCTTGCCCCAAAATGCTTTAAATGGTACAGAATGACAGTGCCATATTATATCCTCAGCCTAAAACCTGCTAGTAACTCCTAATAACGAATCTAATTCTAAATGCAATTCCGATTATAATGGCATCTTATGGCAAAATAGCACAATACATGATAGTATTAGCATGAAAAAAATAAGGAAAAATTAGATAAGCATGACTTTTGAAAAATTTCTGCATGGTATATGGTCTTGGAATATTTTACTTGTGTGAAGACTAAACACCATCATTAAAAGTGGAACATCAGCAGGTTATGGGTTCATCAATGCATCCATCTCTCATCCCTCTCATTGTACATTATTCATCTTATTTGCTTCATGCTTTCATGAATTTTGACAGTATCTCTGTACAATTTTATGATTTTTTTACCCTTTACCAAAGAACAAAATATTAGTGCAATCCAATTTGAAAGTTATTGCAGACAACAAAGTGGATTTTCACAAAGATTTGATTTGTGAATGATATAGTACAGGAAATATTGAGCCAAAAAAGGAAAAATACAAGTTATCAGCATTTTCTTCTTTTGTTTCAATGTTTTGCCAAGTGTTTATAATTCTTTATATCAAAATTAGGTCTTGTTTAGGAAAAGGTATAGATCTTATTCTTCCATGGCGTCAATATGGATCATAACATTACAGAGATACTGTTGTCATTTCATCTCATCTGTTGTAAACATTATTGGTATTGTGGTAGATATAGTTGGAAATGGTGAACAGGTGGACTGCTTTTGTCTTGTATAACCTGTCTCATATTCAAGTCAATGAGAAACATGTTCAAAGTATATTGGACGCTTCAATGGAATGCTTGTTCATATAACATGTAATTCTTATCAAATTTGTTAAGAATGCATGATTGGAATTAGTCATGGAATTATTCCAATAAATGATTTGCATTTTCAAGTAAACACCCATTTCTCATCCAGCACAAATGTATGGATATTGCATTGCATTGTCATAGAGCTTAAAATGTTATGTCATTGGAACAAGGTAGCACAATGAAAACAGAAGTATTTGGATGGGAAGGTGAATTGTATGTATACTGGATGGTAGCTTTTGCTTTTGTAATCTTTTACCAAACATCATATTGTCTAATCAAACCTGATTTAATAGGACACATTTACTTTTTCCCAAACAATACAATTTTAGACTGGTCAAAAAGAGAAGATATTGCAGACCTCAAAATGAATTGTAGCAAAGTTAATCTAAATTACTGTACAAAGAAGAAAACATTAAGGGAAAAGTAGGATATGTTGGTTATCAAGTTGTAGGTTTTAGGCATGCCAAAGTCTGGTCTTATTTTGGAAAACGTTGATTGATCGCTTTTAAGTAGAAATTACCAACAATATTTCATGCTATGGAAATGAATAAGAAAAACATTTTGGACAATTTGTATCTTATATGTCAAACTTGAGGATTTATTTTATACTTTAATATGTTTGGTAAAAGATTGATCTAATGCAATGCATCTACACATTAATTTTGGTGTTGTAAAGTAGTTTTCTGTTATTGAAATGTCAAAGAAAGCATGCATATTTGGTAAAGTATCTTCAATTTGAAATAATACAAGATAAGCAATTTAAGATATTTTGGTTATGAATGTATGCTCAGCATAATTAGGTTTCATTAAAGAATATATGCCATTTTAGGATAGCACAATGTCATTTTCCCTCGTATATCATTTCATTCATTCTCATATTTGGCAGACCATCTCTGCTCATAATCAGTAGATAATGAAACTCATCTTTTAATGATAACAATTTGTTACACTTCTAGTCACAAATAATCATAAAATGGATCAAAATGGAAATCAAACTCATTCTTTATTCTCCTTGCTACAGGATTTAATGTCAGAGATCAAGTCCCGTCAGCGGGAGGTAGATGTGTTTTCTGATGAATCTCAAACCCTACAACAACTGACGGGTGAAGGAAGACTGACGTCGTCTATATCACAACTTACTGCCAGATACCAGTCATTACAGCAATCTGTCAAGGTTTGTATGAAATTGTGTTTATGTTGAGAAACATCTTTGAAACTAAAAATAATGGCACAATTACTTTACGGTCTTTACCCCTCATGTATCTCTAACTTATAAAAGATAGGTGTGGTAGAAAACCAAAGACAGACATAGTAGTTAAAACATAGAGATATAAAATGATTAATAAGTTTAAAGCAATGAACAACAAATACCGCAAACTATGTAGTCAGATTTTGCCTTTGTAAATGCTGCTATAATACAAATAAACTTTAATCCTGGGGCCCCATTTTCAATCCGAAGCCTAACAGTGCTAGCATGGCAGATGAAATGTACAGTTCCGCTTTACAATGTCAGAGTATGTGTGTACGCAACTGCAGATAAGAATGCAAAATATTTAATGTTCATCAAACCCTTTGTTGTGGGTTCTTATTGGAATTGTTTCATCAAGACAATTCCAATGAGTACCCACAACATAGAGTTTGGATTTGAAATTTAAAAAAAATTAGAATGTCTTTTGCTCTGTACAAAGATTGCGAGTCTGTATGCTATATTTCAGGACATATTGAAGAAATGTGATCAGAATGTGACGGACCACAAGACTTACAAGGATAAGGCTAGGGAATGTTCACAATGGTTGAACCGGGCTAAAGAGAGGTTTGCCAACAATGCTGATACATCCGGAACTAGACAGGAACTAGAGGAACGACTAGAGAGAATACAGGTCAGTACAATACAGTTATTGCTCTTCATCATCACAAGGTCTAAATGACCTCTATGGATAAGGCGAGAAATCTCCCTAAAAGGCTCGAGTGGAAAAGTCAATTTTCAAAACATGCAAATTGATAATTATTTTGATCTGTATTGTTAGATGTATACCTAAATCATATGAAAACTGATTTGTACAATCAAAACAATACGACATGCACAGATAACTCTTGTACCTACCCCCAAAATTACATTTTCTTACCCCACCAGTATTCATTTAACAAGAATTAAGTTTTCTATGATTTTATTAGCAATATTTTTTCTGTAAATGTAAGGACAATTGGTATTGAAATCACAAACTGTTTTTCGTTTTGTCTTTTGTGCGCATGCGCATCATTGAAATGAGTATAAAGGCGAAATCTTCCCGCCAAAAATATGGCAACTGGTATGTGAGCACTATTTTTGATATAAAAGTATGTAACACAGCGGTTGCTGGTTCGATCCCCCGCCTTTCCAGTCTTTCGGATGAGACTTTAAACCGAGGTCCCGTCTCCATATGACCTTAGCTGTTGAGTGGGACGTAAAACGCCATTCACTCACTTCTCAAGTCGTACGTTTTGATAATTGACCCACTGAGCTGAGCCTTCTAGGAAGATTTCTCGCCTTATCCATAGAGGTCCTTTTATGCTAGTTAAAAACAAGCATTCAGATCAGAAATAATGTAGAAAAGTTTTCCCCATATATGTCACAGATTTGTTCAAGATTTTTGTAGGGTGATTAACAACAGCAACAGCAGAAATATATCATTGCTTTTATTTTGATAAAGAAAATTTCTCTATAATGATAATATTCAAGTTGTGAATTCTTGTGTGATTTCAGTGTAAAAGTTTTCAACTGTATATTCATTTCAAAAGTGGTACAGTAGCATGTATATGCTTCACATCTGTTTTACCCATATACTGTATGATCCATTCTTTTTTTTCCCAGGAACTGATCAGTGAGAGAGATACAGGATTTGCCAAGCTGAATCAAGTGATAGAAGCAGGAGAGAAACTGTATCCCAACACAGCTACAGACGGACGTGAGAAAGTCCGACAAGAACTGCGACAATACAAACTCACATGGGAGAGTCTATTTGATGACCTGTCATCTGCGCAGCGTAAACTTGAAGTGGCCCTTGTACAATGGACCACCTTCGATGACAGTTACGGACAAGTTGAGCAATGGCTCAGAGATGCGGAGGTGCAGCTGGAAGGGGCGATCCCACTCAGGTCTACACTTGAAGAGAAGAAATCCCAGCTACAGAACTTTAAGGTGCTACACCAGGATGTGTTGTCGTACCAGCGAGTTATAGACTCCGTAGATGACAAGGCTCGAACCCTGGTCCAGACCAGCAGTGATCCACAACTGTCCAACTTTGTGTCACAAACTGGGGCTAGGTACTCCAAACTATGTGATGCTGCTAAGGTAGGATACTACCCCTACAAAAAGACACCAAAATGAACATTTGTGTAGTAATAGTTCATCAAAGATGAATATCACATGTCAGATATTAGAATTTCCTTAGTTGTATTTCTATGACATAAAAATAATCCAAAATATGCTCACATTCAGGATTTACTCACATTTAATGATTCTTAGATGTATAGAAAAGGTACTCATGTAATACTTATTGGTTCCTTGTCTTATACAGTTTGTAAGACATCAAGCTTTCCTTTGATACCAAGGTCTAGACCAAGGTCAAATATCAAGATCATGATTTCCAAAAATTGCAATCAAGGGAATTGGTGTTTCACAAACACATTTTGATTAAATGGCGCCATTCTTTTACAGGAGCGTGTAACACAGTATGAAGGTTATGTGGCTGATCACCAGCAGTATAATGATGCATATAACCAGTGTGTAGAATGGTTAAACAGTATACGAGAAAAACTGTCCCTGTGTGCAGATATAGCTGGGGATAGACATACCATACAGAACAGACTGGATAAAATACAGGTAACTAACTTTTGACATACTGCAATAAAAATTGAGACTTCTCTCTTCTAGAAATACCTTCCCTTCCAACATACATTTTTGCAGTCCCCTCAGGCTCTTCTTTATAGCTCAAATTTATACTGAAAGCTTTAGCTTTAAACATAAGCTTAAGCATTTGATGATTGTTCATTCAATATTTCAATAGATACAAAACTGATACAGTTAACAATTCATTTCACCTCTTTTTGATCCAAAACTATCGTAATCCTGCATCCTTGATTCTCTATTTTTTCTTCGTAGATTTTTTTTTATTGAAATCCAAATGCTTGAGAGACTCTAATTTGTTTGCCTGTTTTGCAAAAGATTTTCTAAAAACTAAAAATCCTGCTTTACACCCAAGGTATTAGTTATACTTCTTGACATATTTCTATATGATGGTTCCATCATTTACCACAGCATCTGATGTTCAGATTAAAAAGCTTAAAAGGAAAAAGAACCTAAAATTGTGTATGTCAAGCTACAACATTACATTGTTTACACAGTCTTTCAATGAAAACCGAAATATATTGTATCATCTTGTATTAGAAAAAGGAAAGGAATAAGATTTCTCAAACTTAAACAATCTAATTATGCATGCTAATTCTGCTTTTGTGTCCATGCATTTTCATTAAAGCATGAATGATATTGTCGTGTGAATCATACAGGCATGAGTGTTATTGTCAAGTGAAATAGTGGAATATTTTTGTAACATTAGTTTTAGATTATTAAGTTATTTTCCATGTGTCTGATGACTTTGTAAGATGAGTTTTAAAATTATGATATCATTTAATTATTTTGCAGTCAATTGATAGGGAAATATTGAAAAAAGTAAGGATAGCTCCATATGTTTAATGTTGGTTTGTTGATTGGGGTATCTGTCCATATAAGTAATACCATGATTTATCCCTTTCCCAAACGACAAAATTTTAGGGTAATTCACTTCAAAAACTACCACAGACAACAAAATGGATGCTATTAAAGAAAAGATTTGTGTGAAATATGGCATGGAAAATATTGAGACAAAAGGAGAAACTGCTGGTTATCAGCAGTTTCTTCTTTTGTTTCAATATTTTCCCCAGCCTTTTCTATTAGGGACGTCAAAACCAGGTCTTGTTTGGGAAAGGGTTATCCTACATATGTGTACTTGGTAATCTTACCCCACCCACCCAATCTAGAAGTTAGAGGGGAGGACTTTGTGGATTTGAAATGTCTGTATGATCTTCTTTAGAATTTGGGTGTTTGGCATTTTATGTATTTTAACATTTCCAAATCCAATTTGAAGCCCTTAACATTTTAAATCCATTTCATACAAAATTGATCCAGTGTCAAGATTAGATCCTGACTGTTTTCTCTAACAAAGGTCAAGGTCATCATTAATATTTCTATGAAGAATGAGACCAGAACAACCTTCACAAGAAAGCATCCAAGTCATTAGACCCATTATTGTGGTGTTGATTGTATTTAATGTGTTGTGTTTTCTGCTCTAATTATAACAGCGACGATGTGTAAGTCACTAAACTACCCTTGAATTGCTCTCTTTTTTGCTTACTTTTATTTTTAGTTTCTTTTTGCTTCAAAGTAGGAACATATCAAAAAAGCAGAGATGTTCTGTACTAGAAATTATGTTTATTTCTTGCAAGAATGTCTGAACTGAACAAAATGTCTTTGACCTGTTTAAAAAATAAATATTTGCAAAGATAGTGAATTCTTTGTCTTTGCATTTTTAGATTATAAACCAAATTGAAAATCATCATAGTGAAAGCTAGGTTTATGAAACTTTTGAAACATTTTGATTATTTTATACATGAAAAATTTCTTGTTTAATCTGATAAAACACTATAATGTTGAACATGTTCCTAGTTTTGATGCCTATTTTAGACTGTTTAAATATGTTTGGATATCGATATCTTTTGGGAAGATCTATATAGAATTTCATATAGCATGGTTTTCATATTAGTTTGAATGGCTAAATAAAGATAAGCATTCTATGTAACTGTACTGCTTCCAGAAAGCAAAAACATGAGCTATCATTTTCATGTTAGATGAACAGTCAGTCAAGCTGTGTAGTTTTCACATTTGAGTTCATCACAGAAATTCATTGTAAAGCTTGTAGAAGCTAATTTGTGAGGCCTCATGATTGTGTCATTAATCCTTGCCCAATCAACAAAATTTCAGGGTGATTCAATTTAAAAGATGCTATAGAAGACTAAATTCATGTTAAAAAGAAAGGTATTTGTGTACAACATAGCACAGAAAATATTGAGACAAAAGGAGAAACTGCTGGTTATCAGCAGTTTCTTCTTTTGTCTCAATGTTTTCTAAAGCCTTTTTCTATTTGGGACATCAAAACCAGGTCTTGTTTGGGAAAGGGTTAATTGCTAGCAAACAGACACACAAAAGTGTTGTGGGAGTTTCATGCTTACTGCCAGTTCACATAAGTAGAATTTAGAAAAAGTCAAATACAAGAGATACGAGGGACGGTCGGAAAGTAGTTGGACTTTTCGTGCTGCAGTCTCTCCATTTGCAACTGTATAAACACATTATATATTGGTGAAATCTACATCCATTTGCCAATAATGTGGTCAGTTTATTTTCAAAGAAAGTTGAATATATGCAATATTCTGTCCACTTATATGTGATAGGGGTTTTATGTACCATAGGCTATTTGTTAGAGGAACAACAAGGGTAACCAAAACAAAAGAACAGTCTAGTCATTTTAATCGCGAAGAATTTAAGTTTTTGAACTATATTATCAATGAAGATTGAATACTGGTTCATAATTCCAAACTTGGGATTAAAACTCAGTCACATCAGTCATAGAAACGAGCTGGTTCCCCACCTCTGAATAGATTAAGCTTTTACATTCGGCTGGTAGTCATGTTTGTTGCTTTTGTGGATTCACGAGGTCTGATAGTTAGTCATTTCATGTCAAATGGTAAAAACTGTCATTGCTAAGTACAATTCTGAAGTAATTCAGAAAAAAAACGAAGAATAAATGCTGAAGTAAACGCGTCCAAGATTAGCAAAGAAAAATGTTTTCTACTTTACGATTACGTACGCTCCCATACCACCGCATCTACAGTGGAGATTATCAAATATTACCCATGACAAAAGTTGTTTTACTCTTCTTATAGCCCAGGCCCCACCCCACACGACTTTTATTTGTGTCTAGAACTGATGAAAATGCTTGCTGAGAAGAAATTTGAGACCAGGGCGCCTTTGATACCGGTGGTTACACAGTACCTAATACAGTGGGTCTACGTCATGGTTAATAGTGGCAATAGTACAGCTCCTACGAAGATGGCAAAAATGCATAGACATAGATGGATAATTTCTTTAAACATTGTAGAAAGAATTTTGTTAAAAAATTAAACGGTTTTAGAGAACTAGTCAAAAGTCCAACTACTTTCCGACCGTCCCTCGTAGTTATTGAAAACAATAAAACACCTTTTCAACTCTGAATTCAAAAGATGTCTTGCAGTCATCAAAAGCATGGGTATGTAAGGGAACATTGACTAGAAGTCAATATATATCATATGTAGTGAGCCAATGAATGTGTTCAATTAATCCTTTCCCAAACAGCAAAAATGTGGACTCTTCCAATCGGAGCTGTTGCAGATGTCAAAATAATTTATGTCAAAAGTAGAAAATGTGCATGTTATAGCAAAGTAAATATTGAGGGAAAATTTGAATTGCTGTTATCAGCAATTTCTACCTTTGCTTCAATGTTTTCACACTTCTTTTATACGAAGGATATCAAAACCTGATCAAGTTTGCGAAAGGGTTGAAATGTTCTTCTTTCTTGTGCATGAATTTGTTTAATTAGATGAATATTAATAATTGCATGGTGTTTTAGCTAAAGTTGACCATCCTAGAGTGTGATTTGGTAGGCTATCATAAATATGTTTCACCACAATTTATATTTTGTTGTATTTCTGTTTCAAATAATTTCTTTCACTGATTAAGCCCTTCCCTTTACAGGCATAGCATTCATCCAACCATCTATGTAGACCCAGCATTCATCCAACCATCTATACAGACATATCATTCATCCAAACATCTATATAGACCCAGTATTCACCAAAACATCTATACAGGCATAGCATTCATCCAAACATCTATACAGGCATGTCAATCATCCAAACATCCATACAGGCATAGCATTCAACCAAACATCTATACAGGCATAACATTCACACCCAAACATCTATACAGGCATTGCATTCATCCAAACATCTATACAGGCATAGCATTCATCCAAAAATCTATACAGGCATAACATTCACACCCAAACATCTATGCAGGCATATTACATTCATCCAAACATCTATACAGGCAAAGCATTCATCCAAACATCTAAACAGGCATAACATTCATCCAAACATCTATACAGGCATAGCATTCACCCTAATATCTAAATTGACCAAGCATTCATCCAAAGAACTATACAGGCATAGCATTCATCCAAACATCTATACAGGCATAGCAATCATCCAAACATCTATACAGGCATAGCATTCATCCAAACATCTATACAGGCATAGCAATCATCCAAACATCTATACAGGCATAGCATTCATCCAACCATCTATATAGACCCAGCATTCATCCAAACATCTTTACAGGCATAGCATTCACCCAAACATCTATACAGGCATAACATTCACCCAAACATCTATACAGGCATAGCATTCATCCAAACATCTTTACAGGCAAAGCATTCATCCAACCATCTATATAGACCCAGCATTCATCCAAACATCTATACAGGCATAGCATTCACCCAAACATCTATACAGGCATAACATTCACCCAAACATCTATACAGGCATAACATTCACCCAAACATCTATACAGGCATAACATTCATCCAACCATCTTTACAGGCATAGCATTCACCCAAACATCTATACAGGCATAGCATTCATCCAAATATCTATATAGACCAAGCATTCATCCAAACATCTATATAGACCCAGCATTCATCCAAAGATCTTTACAGGCATAGCATTCATCGAAACATCTATATAGGCATAGCATTCACCCAAATATCTATATAGACCCAGCATTCATCCAAACAACTATATAGACCCAGCATTCATCTAAACATCTATACAGGCCTAGCATTCACCCAAATATCTATACAGGCATAGCATTCATCTAAACATTTACACTTACCACATAAAGTAACACAACACTCGTTCAATATCAAATATCTTAAAACCTGTTGATAATTTTAAAGATATTTTTGTTTTGACATCATATGTAATATTTCATCAAACAGTAAACGAAACATCATAAGAATGCTTCGACATTTACAGACAAAAAATTCACCCTAAAGACACCTGGTGTAAATTCAAAAGTCACAAACCAATTAATGGTTTTACACATCCCTTCTATTTATAAACAGCTGGCATCTTTGTCACATTGACTTCATTTTTGAAGCGATTTGATGTTAAAGAAACTTAGTTAACTCATCTTGAAAGGTTGTTCGTTCGCAAAACAGGTTTTTTGGAAGATTTAGACTACTACGAACGTGCCTTTTCAGACAATCCCAAAATTCTTCGATAGCAGACATTTAAAAAGGGCAGTAACCTTGTTTTGCTGCAAAACCGTCGTTTGAAAGCAGCAGTGTGTGCAGGAGCCCCACCCTGTCACAACATGCCATTGAATCGTCCTAGATGATAGCAGGGACAACAGGGTGCAACACTCTGTCAATGTACATACGAGTATCGACTTTGACATTTCAAATGTTTGTCCTAGCCCGCCTGCCTGGGCATTAGGGTGAGTTCCATGACTTGTGCGGTCATCAGAAGCACAGACCTGCATCTCTTAAACTGGATTGGACCGTCTTAGGATGCATAAGATGTCTTAAATAGCGAAATTTATCCAAATTTTTAGGCTATTACAGATATAAATAGGTTTGCTTCTGCTTGAATCATTCATTTGCGATGGCTTACCCATGTCTGCCAATGTTCATTTATGTGGAATCTGCTGCTATTAGGAATCTGTTATGAATTTTCATGGCCCTTTTGCTAATACCCTACCGACTGATTGTAACTGGTACAGTCGAAGATCAGGATCAATCCTGCACACTGGCGTTTGCTATAAGAGGGTACCGCATCCTTGAAAGGGAAGAAAATTTGGACCCCAAGTTTTTTGGTTCCTGGCAATTGAATATTCCAGAATTCAAGTTCAAGTGATATGTTGACAGGCGTTTTCCGGAAGTTATGACATGACTCTTACTGCGCTCAGCGAAATTTTTTTTGCGTTTTTACGGTGTAACTGACCACACACTATCAGTAAAACTGTCTTTGAGGATTGCTTTTTAACTTGCAAGATATTAGGATGTGTTTAACGTAAAATAACAAGGGGGCGTATTCTGGCAAGATTGTTAGAAATTTAAATATTCAATTGAACATAACTGTCATAAACCTTCCTTGCGATCCAAAGAAAGTACCATTTAATATCCTGGTTCGTTTAAAACAGAAATATTGAAATTTGAAAATGTTGTGTTTCTTTATGTGGTAAGTGTATATAGGCATAGCATTCATCCAAACATCTATACAGGCATAGCATTCATCCAAACATCTATACAGGCATAGCATTCATCCAAACATCTATACAGACATAGCATTCACCCAAACATCTATACAGGCATATCATTCACCCAACCATCTATACAGGCATAGCATTCATCCAAACATCTATATAGACCCAGCATTCATCCAAACATCTATACAGGTATAGCATTCATCCAAACATCTATACAGGCATAGCATTCATCCAAACATCTTTACAGGCCTAGCATTCATCCAAACATCTTTACAGGCATAGCATTCATCCAAACATCTTTACAGGCATAGCATTCTTACAAACATCTATACAGGCATAGCATTCTTGCAAACATCTTTACAGGCATATCATTCACCCAAACATCTTTACAGGCATAGCATTCACACAAACATCTATACAGGCATAGCATTCATCCAAATATCATTACAAGGATAGCATTCATCCAAACAACTATATAGACCCAGCATTCATCCAAACATCTATACAGGCATAGCATTCACCCAAACATCTATACAGGCGTAGCATTCATCCAAACATCTTTACAGGCCTAGCATTCATCCAAACATCTATACCATGTAAAAAAAAGTTTAGCAACACTGTGTGTGTGACTTTGTTAGTTGAAAACATGTATTTTCTGTGATTTTTATTCACAACCGTTAAATACCTTTTAGCATATGCATTTATGCACAACATTCAAAGGTCACTTTGTGGTTACGTCAAATATTGTGTGAGAAACATTGTCTTGACGTAGGTGAGGGGCCAAAACAAAAAGTCATAACAAAATTTGGTATCGATTATGAGGTCATTTTTTAGCAAGAACAGTGGTGAAACGATTTCTAATCCATTTAAATTGTTAATACACAGTATCAACATTCACTACTTTATCAAGAGATTGAACGTTGTTTGCGTCATTACGATCACGTACACATCTTCTTTAAATGCACCAAATGTGCTCTTTTGGGTGACAAATCAGAAAGAAAGGGATGATAATGGGAGTACATCAACTTGTTTACGCTTAAAGCAATTAGGACTCTCTGCCAGACAAGTCTGGAGCGTTCATGGTTTAGCGTCAAGGAAATTACAACATATGATCAACATCTTCATCTGTGGATAAGATTAGGGATGGTTAGTGTGGATACTCTTTATTGAAAATCCTGTGGAAGCGACTCGAAAGTTTTTGTGCTGATATGGAACATTTTTGTAGTGACGTTATGAAATTATGACGGTCATCGTCTGGTGGCGTTTTTCTTCGACGTCCTTGACCGGGACTATCTCAAACCACGTAAATTGGCTCACATAGCATCCTCAAACGGTTACTTATGCTTAAGAGATACGCAAAATTCAAGACATCTTTATTACCGGATCCGCCACATAGGAACACATAAGCGATATAACATCCTTCTAACGTAAGCCCATAGCGTAGTCCCACAGCGTTGCAGAAAACTCATTTTAGTGGCCTTTTTCATACTGGGCAAAGACAATTATGTTCACATCTAAATGTTTTCTAGAATTATGCTCCATACACATGAATACCATCGCAGACATGAAAACTGGAAATGCGCACCTGGTGTGCGAGACGTACGCGATGGCGATATAGAATTCATCTGTTTGTGTTCTCTAGCTCTCACCTATCGTGTAAACGTTTGATTTTATGTTAAAACAAAAATATTTTGGTTACTTAAGATATTTATATTTTGTTGCTAAACTTTTTTTACCATGTATATATAGACCCAGCATTCATCCAAACATCTATACAGGCATAGCATTCACCCAAACATCTTTACAGGCATAGCATTAATCCAAACATCTTTACATACATAGCATTCATTCAAACATCTTTACAGGCATAGCATTCACCCAAACATCTATACAGGCATAGCATTCATCCAAACATCTATACAGGCATAGCATTCACCCAAACATCTATACAGGCATAGCATTTATCCAAACATCTATACATGCATAGCATACATCCAAAGATCTATTCAGGCCTAGCATTCATCCAAACATCTATTCAGGCCTAGCATTCATCCAAACATCTATTCAGGCATATCATTCATCCAAACATCTATTCAGGCATAGCATTCACCCAAACATCTATACAGGCATATCATTCATCCAAACATCTATACAGGCATAGCATTCATCCGAACATCTATATAGACCCGGCATTCATCCAAACATCTTTACAGGCATAGCATTCACCCAACCATCTATACAGGCATAGCATTCATCCAAACATCCATACAGGCATAGCATTCATCCAAATATCTATACAGGTATAGCATTCACACAAACATCTATACAGGTATAGCATTCACACAAACATCTATACATGCATAGCATTCACCCAAACATCTATACAGACATAGCATTCACCCAAACATCTATACAGGCATAGCATTCATCCAATCATCTATACAGGTATAGCATTCACACAAACATCTATACATGCATAGCATTCACCCAAACATCTATACAGACATAGCATTCACCCAAACATCTATACAGGCATAGCATTCATCCAATCATCTATACATGCATAGCATTCATCCAAACATCTATAGAGGCAAAGCATTCATCTAAACATATATATAGACCCAACATTCACACAAACATCTATACAGGTATAGCATTCACCAAAACATCTTTAAAGGCATAGCATTCATTCAAACATCTATATAGACCCAGCATTCACCCAAACATCTATACAGGCATAGCATTCATCCAACCATCTATACAGGCATAACATTCATCCAAACATCTATACAGGCATAACATTCATCCAACAATCTATACAGGCAAAGCATTCATCCAAACATCCATACAGGCATAGCATTCACCCCAACATCTTTAAAGGCATAACATTCATCCAAACATCTATACTTGCATAGCATTCACCCAAACATCTATACAGGCATAACATTCACACCCAAACATCTATACAGGCATAGCATTCATCCAAACATCTATACAGGCATAGCATTCATCCAAACATCCATACAGGCATAGCATTCATCCAAACATCTATACAGGCATAGCATTCATCCAAACATCTATACAGGCATAGCATTTATCCGAACATCCATACAGGCATAGCATTCATCCAAATATCTATACAGGTATAGCATTCACACAAACATCTATACAGGTATAGCATTCACACAAACATCTATACATGCATAACATTCACCCAAACATCTATACAGACATAGCATTCACCCAAACATCTATACAGGCATAGCATTCATCCAATCATCTATACAGGTATAGCATTCACACAAACATCTATACATGCATAGCATTCACCCAAACATCTATACAGACATAGCATTCACCCAAACATCTATACAGGCATAGCATTCATCCAATCATCTATACATGCATAGCATTCATCCAAACATCTATAGAGGCAAAGCATTCATCTAAACATATATATAGACCCAACATTCACACAAACATCTATACAGGCATAGCATTCACCAAAACATCTTTAAAGGCATAGCATTCATTCAAACATCTATATAGACCCAGCATTCACCCAAACATCTATACAGGCATAGCATTCATCCAACTATCTATACAGGCATAACATTCATCCAAACATCTATACAGGCATAACATTCATCCAACAATCTATACAGGCAAAGCATTCATCCAAACATCCATACAGGCATAGCATTCACCCCAACATCTTTAAAGGCATAACATTCATCCAAACATCTATACTTGCATAGCATTCACCCAAACATCTATACAGGCATAACATTCACACCCAAACATCTATACAGGCATAGCATTCATCCAAACATCTATACAGGCATAGCATTCATCCAAACATCCATACAGGCATAGCATTCATCCAAACATCTATACAGGCATAGCATTCATCCAAACATCTATACAGGCATAGCATTCATCCAAACATCCATACAGGCATAGCATTCATCCAAACATCTATACAGGCATAGCATTCATCCAAACATCTATACATGCATAGCATTCACCCAAACATCTATACAGGCATAACATTCACACCCAAACATCTATACAGGCATAGCATTCATCCAAACATCTATACAGGCATAGCATTCATCCATACAGGCATAGCATTCATCCAAACATCTATACAGGCATAGCATTCATCCAAACATCTATACAGGCATAACATTCATCCAAACATCTATACAGGGATATCATTCACCGAAACATCTATACAGGGATATCATTCATCCAAACATCTACCCAAAACTTATAAGTACTCCGACTATATTATAGAGCATATTTCCGGACTGGCATAACATATCTTAACCAAATTTAAAAAACTTCGCTTTAACCATATGACCACGATATATTGAATTTTCACCAAATTCACGACAAGATGAATTAAACAAGAAGCAGCTAAAGGCGACCACTGTTGGTAGCAAAAATCACAAAGTCAATAACTTAAATGTGTTCCTTGTTCGCTCAAACAATAGCATGACATCAGGAACGCAGACATTTTGTAATTCCTGACAGATGCTGTAGGGATATCTTTTTTGATGTTTTAGAAGTTGATGTAAGGTTCTCTACGCTTGCTAAGCATGTGGCAGATCATCATCATACTTCACAGTAAATCGTTAGTCTGTACAACACTTTTTCCCAATCAGCAAATTTAATACACCCTTGCCAACTGAACATTAACATGTTAATTGTGAGGTCAGGGTTTTTGCATCTTTTATATAGACATGATGAATTGAGCCATTATCGGATAGTTCTGACACTGAATGGTCTCCCTTGAAGGCATAATGTATCCCTTTCTGTGACAGCCACTGAACGCGCCAGTTCACATAATTCACGTAGACGAGACAAAGCAATGTTATGGTCCTAATTCCGGCTTGATTTCCTATCACTTGGTTGTCTTGGTAGGTTGACAGCACTTCCGGTTTGTCTGTACTCGGCCACAAGTTGGTTGATAGCATTTGCATGTACATTTATGATACGGGTTGCATTTCTTTTGAAAAATGGTACGAATGTAACAAGAATGTTGATGTTTGACAGTAATGAACGATATTTTGTATTTGATTTGTAAAAAACGACTGGAAATGTGGGTATGAGAATATTACCTACCCTTAAATCGCACCACCTTGTAAAACACAAATTGTTATGGGTTGTTGTTGTAGAGATTTCCAACGCATTTTATGTTTTTATGTTTGGCACGTTGACCCATAAAGGAATAAATTGTAAATTAAGCATGCGGGATTCGTGTATGAAACGCAGGAGGAACATTTCAATTTTCTATAGTTGACTGGAAGTTATCATTTTGCACAATAATTTTGCAAACTGAAAATGATATCAGTCAAGTAATTAAGTTAGGGAATAATAAAAAATATCGACTTTTGATGTTCCTTTAGCGGAGAACATTTTGCGCATAATAGAAAATGGAGTACTTATAAGTTTGGTTAAGTATATATAGACCCAGCATTTATGCAAACATCTATACAGGCATAGCATTCATCCAAACATCTATTCAGGCATAGCATTCATCCAAACATCTATTCATGCATAGCATTCACCCAAACATCTATATAGATCCAGCATTTATGCAAACATCTAAAAAGGCATAGCATTCATCCAAACATCTATAGAGGCATAGCATTCATCCAAACATCTATACAGGCATAGCATTCATCCAAATATCTATATAGACCCAGCATTTACCCAATCATCTATACAGGCACAACATTCATCCAAGCATCTATATTGGCATAGCATTCACCCAAACATCTATACAGGCATAACAATCATCCAAACATCTATACAGGCATAGCATTCATCCAAACATCTATACAGGCATAGCATTCATCCAAACATCTATACAGGCATAGCATTTGCCCAAACATTTATACAGGCATAACATTCACCCCAACATCTTTACAGGCATAGCATTCACCCAAACATCTATACAGGCATAGCATTCACCCAAACATCTATACAGGCATAGCATTCATCCAAACATCTATACAGGCATAGCATTCACCCAAACATCTATACAGGAATAACATTTACCCAAACATCTATACAGGCATAGCAATCATCCAAACATCTATACAGGCATATCATTCATCCAAACATCTATACAGGCATAGCATTCACCCAAACATCTATACAGGCATAGCATTCACCCAAACATCTATACAGGCATAGCATTCACCCAAACATCTATACAGGCATAGCATTCATCCAAACATCTATACAGGCATAACATTCATCCAAACATCTATACATGCATAGCATTCATGCAAACATCTATACAGGCATAGCATTCATCCAACCATCTATACAGGCATAGCATTCTTGCAAACATCTATACAGGCATGGCATTCACCCAAACATCTTTACAGGCAAAGCATTCACCCAAACATCTATACAGGCAAAGCATTCATCCAAACATCTTTACAGGCATAACATTCACCCCAAAATCCTTACAGGCATAGCATTCATCCAACCATCTATACAGGCATAGCATTCTTGCAAACATCTATACAGGCATGGCATTCACCCAAACATCTTTACAGGCATAGCATTCATCCAAACATCTATATAGACCCAGCCTTCATCCAAACATCTATATAGACCGAGCATTCATCCAAACATCTATACAGGCATAACATTCATCCAAACATCTATACAGGCATAACATTCACCCAAACATCTATACAGGCATAGCATTCACCCAACCGTCTATATTGACCCAGCATTCACCCAAACATCTATACAGGCATAACATTCATCCGAACATCCATACAGGCATAACATTCACCCAAACATCTATATAGGCATAGCATTAATCCAACCATCTATATTGACCCAGCATTCATCCAAACATCTATACAGGCATAGCATTCATCCAATCATCTATACAGGGATATCATTCACCGAAACATCTATACAGGCATAACATTCACCCAAACAATTATATAGACCCAACATTCACCCAAACATCTATACAGGCATAGTATTCACCCAAACATATTCACAGGCATATCATTCATCCAACCATCTTTACAGGCATAGCATTCATCCAAACTTCTATACAGGCATAGCATTCATCCAATCATCTATACAGGCATAGCATTCATCCAAACATCTATACAGGCATAGCATTCATCCAAACATCTATACAGGCATAGCATTCACCCAAAGATCTTTACAGGCATAACATTCATCCAAACATCTTTACAGGCATAGCATTCACCCAATCATCTATACAGGCATAGCATTCACCCAAACATCTATACAGACATAGCATTCAAACATTTATATTGACCCAGGATTTACCCAAACATCTATACAGACATAGCATTCATCCAAACATTTATATTGACCCAGCATTTATCCAAACATCTATGTAGACCCAGCATTCATCCAAATATCTATACAGGTATAGCATTCACACAAACATCTATACAGGTATAGCATTCACACAAACATCTATACATGCATAACATTCACCCAAACATCTATACAGACATAGCATTCACCCAAACATCTTTACAGGCATAGCATTCACCCAAACATCTATACAGGAATAGCATTCACCCAATCATCTATACACGCATAGCATTCACCCAAACATCTATACAGACATAGCATTCATCCAAACATTTATATTGACCCAGCATTCACCCAAACATCTTTACAGGCATAGCATTAATCCAACCATCTACATAGACCCAGCATTCATTCTAACATCTTTACAGACATAGCATTCATCCAAACATTTATACAGACACAGCTATCACCCAAACATCTATGTAGACCCAGCATTCATGCAAACATCTATACAGGCATAGCATTCATCCAAACATTTATACAGACACAGCTATCACCCAAACATCTATATAGACCCAGCATTCACCAAACATCTATACAGACACAGCAATCACCCAAATATCTATACAGGCATAGCATTTATCCAAACATCTATATTGACCCAACATTCATCAAAATATATATAGACACAACATTCATCCAAAAATCTTGCATGAGAATTTGGGGTTATTTATTTTAGACACCCTTACCTTCAAAGTTAGGCGTGATTTCTACTTTTTTGTGGGTCAAATGCCCTAGGACTCAATATCCTTTAATGTCCCTCAATTAAATTTTAAGGGGTCATTTCTTTCGAAATTGTGACAATGATGCATGATTTGTATGTCATGGAAAACCCTGTTTACAGGCATGGCAATCATCCAACATATTTATGGGCCCAGCATTCATCAAAACATTTAAACAAGCCCAGCATTCATCCAGACATATACATATTGTGAAATGCCTAAAATTGGTGAAAAATATCTGTTATAGGCTGGAAAATATATATTTGTTTTTAGCTCCACTGGCCTTCAGGCCAGCGGGCTATTGTCATGGCTCTGTGTCCGTCGTGCGTGCGTGCGTGCGTCCGTCCGTCCGTGCGTCCGTGTGTCCGGTCGTCAACTTTTTCTTTAAAAATCTTCTCCTCAGAAACTACTGGACGGATTTCAATCAAACTTCACAGGAATGATCCTTGGGTGATCCTCTATCAGATTCCTCAAATTAATGCTGATTGAATCAGAAAGTCTTGAGTTATCTGCCCTTGAATTGAAAAAAATGGCTGTTTTGACTTTATTTTCACTCTAGCACTTACAAATATCAACCAATCAGGACAAAACTTGGTAAAAATGTTGGTGACAATAAAATCTTGACTGAGTGCAATTTTCAGCTTGATCTGAATTTTATATCATGAGTTATGTGCCCTTGAAATTGACAAAATTGTCATTTTCGGCCCAATTTTTACTTGGTTTCACTCTAGCTATTGCAAATATTTACCAATCAAATCAAAAATTTTATAGAATGTTGATGACAATAAGATCTGTGCTAGGTATAATTTTCAGCTTGATCTGAACTTTATATCATGAGTTATGTGCCCTTGAAATTGACAAAATTGTCATTTTCGGCTTTATTTTGACTTTGTTTTCACTCTAGCAACTACAAATATTGACCTATCAAGACAGGACATTGACACAATATTTGTGAACATAAGTTCTTGCCAGAGTGTAATTTTCAGCTTAATCTGAACTTTACATCATGAGTTATGTCCCCTTGAAATTGACAAAATTACCATTTTTGACCTTATTTTTACTCAAACAGCCATAAATATCTCCCAATCAATATGAAACTTTCACACAATCTTACTGGCTAAAAGATCATGCATGGATATAATTTTCAGCATCATCTTAATCTTAAATCCAGTTTTATGTGCCCTAGAATTTGACAAAATTGCTATTTTCGACTTTGTTTTACTCTCTGTACCATATCTACAAGTATTGAACAAGCACTTCAAAACTTAAACATGAGTTACATGAGTAGACAGTAGACGAAGTTAAGATCTTGCATTAGTGTGATTCTTAGCTTGATAGGAAGATAAATCCTCAGTTATATGCCTTTCAATTTGAAAAAAAATGCTAATTGTGACTTTGTTTTCACTAGCTAATCAACACTTGGATTAAATATTTAAAGAATCTCAGGCCTGTGGAGCGATTCAAGACCTTCAGGTCTTCTAGTGGAAAATGTTGCTTTCAAATACGGACACTAATGTTGTAGTTTTCTTCACCATCACATCTATGTTTTACATTTTATTTTGTTTATAAAATTGTCACATTTGGGTTCCTGTCCACAGTTATAATGGTAGGCTTCAGCATGTATGCAAAGAAATTATTCTTAGCAGGATTAATTTTTGATTCGCCAAGAGCTAATTCATCAAAGTGAGTATTAGGAATAAGTAGATCTACAAAGAATAAGATAGGACCAATATGTGTCTTTTCTTTGAATAAAATTATGGAATAATATGTGTTCTAATAGTGTTATCATACTGATGTTCAAGAGAAGTAAGCAACAAAATCTGTTCTCAAAAGACAGATCTGAACACTATTGTTAGTTAGTCTTTTCAATGAATAACAACATTGCTTACTTTGTGGGACTTTTAAACGCTAGAACTAAGTAACTGCATGATGCATGTTGTAGGTTTAACATTTATCCTCTCTCCTAAACAGAATCAGCACTTCATGAATTAACCCATTACCAAACGACAAAATTTCAGACTGGTTCAAATTCAAAGATGTTGCAGACGACAATTTCAATTGAATGAATTTTCACATTTTGTATTGTTTTTGGTTAGAAAACTTTGTGGAAAATGAAGAAATTGCTTGTGACTGGTTAGAAAGCATTGTGGAAAATGAAGAAATTGCTTGTCACAAGCAATTTCTTCATTTTCCTCAATGTTTTCTAAAGCCATTTTTTTCTGGGGAGTCAAAAAGAGTTAACGTGTGGTATTGGGTTAAGAAAGATAAATATGAGTTATTGATGAACCAGAAGAAATTGATGTTAACCATCATCTTCTTCTTGTTCTTCAATGTTATCAAACTTATAGCACATGCTAGTCTAAAAGTCGATTGTTTTGGAAAGGGGTAAAAGTTATGATTTCTGTTTTGGATTTCTTTTTTGTACTTTTATAGTATTAACATTTGATATACTTGTTGTGGGATATATTTCTAATTTGTATTTTTAGCTCACCTGAGCATGAAGTGCTCAAGGTGAGCTATTGTGGTCGCTTTTTGTCCGTCGGCGTCCGTCTGTCTGTCTGTCTGTCCGTCTGTCTGTCCGTCTGTCTGTTCACATTTTGTTGTTACCACTCTAGCACCTACAAATATTGACCAATCTTAACCAAACTTGGTCAAAACATGTATGACCATAAGTTCTTGGATGAATTCGATTTTGAGTCAGATCGGATCAGGAAGTCCGGAGTTATGCGCCCTTGAATATCAAAAATAGCTAGTTTTGACTTTGTTACCACTCTAGCATCTACAAATATTGACCAATCTTTAGCAAACTTGGTCAAAACATGTATGACCATAAGTTCTTGGATGAGTTCGATTTTGGGTCAGATCGGATCAGGAAGTCCGGAGTTATGCGCCCTTGAATATCAAAAATAGCTAGTTTTGACATTGTTACCACTCTAGCATCTACAAATATTGACCAATCTTAACCAAACTTGGTCAAAACATGTATGACAATAAGTTCTTGGATGAGTTCAATTTTGGGTCAGATCGGATCAGGAAGTCCGGAGTTATGTGCCCTTGAATATCAAAAATCGCTAGTTTTGACATTGTTACCACTCTAGCATCTACAGATATTGACCAATCTTGACCAAACTTGGTCAAAACATGTATGACAATAAGCTCTTGGACGAGTTTGATTTTGGGTCAGATCAGATCAGGAAGTCCGTAGTTATGCGCCCTTGGATATCAAAAATAGCTAGTTTCGACTTTGTTACCACTCTAGCATCTACAAATATTGACCAATCAAGACAAAACTTGGCTAGAATGTTGGTAACCATACAATAATGAATGAGTTCAATTTTCAGTGTCATCGAAGAAGGAAGTCCGGAGTTATGTGCCCTTGAATTTGACAAATTTGCTGTTTTCGACTTTGTTTACACTTTAGCATCTACATTTATTGACCAATCAAGACAAAAAATGTCAACAATGTTGCTAACTATAAGCTGCTGAATGAATTAAATTTTCAGCTTGATCGGACCAGAAAAACCAGAGTCATTGGCCCTTGAATTTCACAAAATTGTCATTTTCAACTTTATTTTCACTTCAAAAAACACAAATATTGACCAATCAAGACTTAACTTGGTCACAATGTTGGTGACCACGAGATCTTATATGATTTCATTTTTCATATTGATCGGACTAAAAAAGCCAGAGTTGTGTGCCCTTGATGGTGACAATATTGCTAATTTCGTTTTTAATTTCACTCAAACAGCAATAAATATTGACCAATCAAAAAAACAACTAGGACATAAGGTTGGTTTATAAAGGTCTTAGAAATACCCTGCCAGTAATACCCGAAAGGGGAGTTGGGCAGTATATATAGATAGATAGATAGAGAATATCTTTATCAGAACAGAGTTATGTGCCCTGGATTATGACAAAATTGATGTTTTTTATCGACTTGGTTTTCACTTTAACAGCCACAAATATTGATCATTAAAGATTAAGAATGCTGTTTTCAGCTGTATCATAATCTCGCATCTTAAGTTTCGTGATCTTGTCTTAGAGATACCTAGGTCATGTAAAAGATGGGTCTTGTTCTGCATGGAGAAAGTTTCAAACTTCTATCAGGTGAGCGATCCAGGGCCATCTTGGCCCTCTTGTTCCGATTTCTGATTCTCTCAATATAACTATGCATGGCATAATACTTTGAACAATAAAGCTTAAGCATGTGAAATTGAATGTATTTTTTTAGAATCCCCTTATACCAGCATGAGAATTGAACACCTGATATCTTAACATATCGTCGTTGTAAATGCAAAACCTCGTATCTCGTTTTTGGAAAAATTTAAATGAGAGGAAAAAAAGTGCAATAACTTTTCCCAAACTGAAATGTTTTACTTGAAATTTGGACATATTGTTCACAAATGGCTTGTCAGTAATACTGGTCAGTTAAAATATCTCAAAACCTGCAAGAATTGTCTTTAACTGGGCACACAAGTTTGTACTTCGAAACTCGCCAGAATCGACATACGAGGTTTTGCATTTACACCGACGATATCTTGTTTCCAGTATTGCTCTCAATTTAAAAATACTCATTTTGTCTACACTGCATCCAATCTTAGGCGTTCAATCCATGGGTCAATACTCAATGATTCTGGCTGCCTATCATTATTTACAGGCAATAAGAAATGAAATATTGTTGCCTGAAAATTTACTAAGACTTCACTTAACTTTTTTGTACAATCTAAAAGTATATTTCTATATGAACAGGACATCCTAGCCACTAAGATGGAGGGAGAGCCTAAAGTGAAGAACATTGTTGCTCTAGCGGAGAAGGTACTGCCCAACACTGCACCCCAGGGTAAAGACAGCATTGTTAGAGAAACAGAGGCACTCCGGGCTGACTGGGAGGCTTTTATGACTGCTCTACAAAAGGTTAGAAAGCAATAAATAGCATCTAGTCATTTATATAATACTAAAACAAAGGTTGTACCTTTATACAGGAGAAGATATTGCACACATAATACCATTTGATCTTAATGTAGGAATTGGTATGAAGTAAAGAGTCGGTTAAAATAAGGTATTCGGGGAAAAAAAGGATTTTTGAAGGTCATATGATTTTCTGAAAAAATATAGCCTAGAATATATCTACAAAAAGCTCATATTATGAGGCAAGACTAGTTTTTGATGTCCAAAAATTTTCATGAGTCAATCTTTCATGATCATTGAGAAATGATTGAATATGTACTCAGAAAATAGCCATTTTTTGGGCCTTATATTGTCTCACCAAAATAATTTTAGAATTCAAGGTACATGTGATGAGTTATATATTTGATTGTTTCCAAACAACTTTATTTTGATTTGATAAAACAGTTCCAAAGGTAAATTTTGGTAGTCTATTGTACCCATATTTTTAGAGTTGTGTCTCAGAAAATTGGACATTTGTAGAACCTAGCTTGAATATGTAGTGTTCGTAACCAACTGTTACAATGGTGATTTTTCAAAGGATCCATTTACATTAAAACTTCAGTAGTTTAGAATATTACAGCTCTCAATATGGTAGCCGAAATGAAATAATCTGCTTTGTGTTAACATAAGCTCAGGACTTTTTATCGCACTGTAAGGGTTACGGACACTACGCAAATAAAAATGCAGCCAAATATCTGATTAAAAAAATTAAGATCAATTTTGTATTTCAAAACAAGTTTAAATTTTTTTTACTAATGGCTTCAGAAACTATTCACACATCAGTTTTGATGATTCAAGTAATGAACCTTTGATATTGGAATCTTACTTTATGCCAAGAAAGCTAGAAGGGTGGGTTAACCTGGTGAGACACTTTGTTTCCGAATACCTTGTTTTAGCCGATTAAGAAAGGAGTGAAAGACAGTGACTTGTTAAAACTAAATTTGGAATTTTTTGTTGATATTATTTGAAAGTATTGGAAACGCTTGAAAGAAATCAAGGTTTAGATATTTAAGTTATGACTATCTTTAAATAGTTACAATGGAGAACAAGTTGTAACACACATCTTTGATTTATTTTCAGACTAAGAAAGATCTTGAGAATTGTATGGACCAATGGAAGGAGTTTGACTCGTGGTATGAGCGCTGTAACAGCTGGCTGAAGGACGTTGAAGCCAAGGTGAAGGACACGGAGTTGAAGGCCACACTGAAGGACAAACAGAACCAGCTAGACAAACTGAAGAAGTTACAGGAGGAGTTAAACACAAGACAGGGCGATATAGATGCCCTCAGTGATGCAGCACAGGACCTGGTCAGAATCAGTACAGATACCAGAGTCATTAGTCAGTCTTCACAGCTCGCTACTAAATACCAGACTCTACGGGTCAATATCAAGGTATGTAGGTTTTATCATTTATTTGCAGTTTATCCATTAATTTTTGCAGATTGTTTTGTGAAATAAGAAAATGTGAGATTGTCACAGAAAATATAATTGATAATTCACTTAAGATATAATTTGCACATAGAAAAGTTCTGATATGTGATATATCCATACAAGTCCTAGGATTGCCTAAAGTGACCCTATTCAATGGATTTTGAATTTTTGAGAAGCTTATCAGATCAATGTGAATATTATTTTACCAATTACTTGTTCAAATTACAGGAACTATGTAGAAGATGGGAACAATATGTACTGGACCACCAGGCCTATGTTGGCTCGTTTGACCAATGTAAGAACTGGGTAGGAAGTATGAGAAAGAAATTACAGTCACAGAGTGATGTGAAAGGTGATAAACGTACAGTACAGGAGAGAATACAGAAATTACAGGTAGGTAGCTGTCCTGTGAGTTGACTGTTTTTTGGTTCTCTTAAGAGCTTCGTACTGTACATATTGAAATTTAAGTTAGTAGCCAAACAATCAGAATATCCAGGGACTTGCATGACAAGAGTATGTCATTCTTTTATCGGAAAACAAGTATTAAAGTAAAGTCCAATTTGAAAAGATGAAATGATCTCAAGATATGTCAGAAAATGAAATCATGTAGGTCATAGAGATTCAAAGGCTTAGAAAAAACATGTATACATCTAACATATAAAACAAATGTTGTGTAAGTGAATTTTGCAGACATGTTAACCAATCTGAAATATTACACCATTGCCATTTCTGAGTGTGAAATGGTGTGAAATGGTATTGTGTATCATTAATACAAAAAAAGGTGTAAGATGATTTCATGTCCTGTTTTGTTGACTTAACATTTTGTCTGAATATCTTATTGATTTCCCAATGAGCAAAAAAATTAAACCCTAAGATTTTCGTTGTCCATGTATTTAGGAGATTTGGGTAAGCTATTTTATTGTACTGAGAGATTTCAATGTAAGGCATAGGGTACATTGCTAACAATTATGTTTCTTTGAATTTTGATGAAGTGGTTTGGTTTTATCTCCAAAACTATTTGTTTATTTAGTTACCTACTTGGCCTGGAGAATTTTCTAATTTCATGTCTAATACTTGATACTCTTATGTCCATGTGAATAAATTGTTTATACTTCCATTAAAGTCAAAGCAGACCAGATGTTTTACTTGATAAGTTTGTCCAATGTTTGATCAACTTTAAAGTGTGTAGCTCCTTGTATAAGTACCATTGAGCATATTTAGGTTTGGTACATTTGAATGAAATTGTCTTTATTGCAGAAATGTTGTAGTTCTTGGGATTACAGTAGAAAATAGCATTTTCTTGTTTTTTGACATTTGCAGTTTTTCTTGAAGAAAAAGTGTTTTGATTTTAGAAAATTAACATTTTATATTTTGGCTTCAAGGTTTTTTTGTCCTTCAATAGATTTTTTCTTGTCTAATTCTATTTGTTATTTGTTGAATTTCATGTTTTATGTCTGCCCTGTAAGTCTTATGATATGTCTAATACAGAAATATAATCAATGAGATTTATGTGGGGCCATTATCCCTTTGTCTTTAAAAAATCTGTCACAAAGTTATCTAAGTAATCACATTTGAATCACATTTCTGAATCACATCATCACTTTTATATTTCGATCATAAGCTTCAGCTTCATTTGCTTAATTTCATGTTTTTCATAGATTTATAAAGGCTATATCTTTGAGCTTAGAAAGACTGACAGTCTGAGCCAGATCCATATCATTCTCTAACACTATCTTCATTAGCTGAATCAATTGTAATTATAACATCTTTGAATTTTCAATCAATTATTTGATTGACAGTCATGATTGATCAATTATGCATCATATCATAGCTTTTCAACAAAAACCTAGTAACTGCAGCTTAGAACAAGCTACAGTTATGAGGTTTTTGTTAAAAAGCAGCCATATTTTCTTGTCATTTCTCTTGTTGCGAATGTGTATATTTATGTGTGTTTAATGTTCCTGCAGGACTTGATGGCAGACAAGGAGGAAGGGATGCACATGTTACAGATCGCCCTCGATAACCTCCAGATTGTCCTGCCCAATACGAACGTCGCTGGACGTGACAGCATGAGACGTGAGATGCAGACACTACAGGCCGAGTATGACGCTCTGTCAGCGGACCTGAACGAGACACGTAACAAACTAGACGGTACCCTGTCACAGTGGACTGTGTATGATGATAGTGTGGAACAGCTGCGACGATGGTTGAACGATCTAGAGAACCAGATACACACAGAAACACAGCTACAGAACACGCTACAGGAGAAAAAACTACAGCTAGAGAGGGTCAAGGTTAGTAAACATATGTAAAGTAATTGGAAATAGATTGAATAAGTTTGAAATATAAGCTAACAATATTTCACCATGGTCTGGAAGTGAAGACATGCAGTTTGATCTTTGATACACTACCAGTCCTGCTTCCCAATAGTTCTGAAAAAGTAATCATTCTAAAGTTGATTTTGTAAAGTGTTTGTCAATAATGAATTTTCTAATAGACATGTGTTTTGCTTGTTTCCATTTTCAAAGATTTTGATTTTGAATTAATGTTTACACAAAATATTTAGGTGTAATTATAGAAAAAATGTCTTTTAGTGGTATACCTTTTACCGTGCAAGTATTCATCATATTACAGGTGCTACAGTTGAACATCGGCTCACAGAGATCAACAATCGACAACCTAAATGAGAAAGCCCAGACTCTACAACAATCCAGTAGTGATCCTAACCTCACAGGACAGATCAAACAGATTGTGGACAAGTACTCCAGGCTCTGTGATAGTGCCAAAGTAAGTACTTTGTATAGGTGATCACACAATATTCTCTTGATAAAAACTAAGGCATGAAGTATAATCACATGTTGAAAATAAGTTTAAGAAATTTTAATCAAATGAGAAATTGAAAAAAATAATGATTCATGATATGTATGAAAATCAATGGAAGAAATGTCATGCCTTAACGCTTGTGCTGCTGACTATTAATTTTGTTTCAAGGAAACTTCCAATTAAAGAGACATTTTAATAAGATTAGCTCACGTCTATGCCAGAATGATAGAGTAGAAAGCAGGTAGTGTAGGCTAAGATCAGACTGCACATCTGAGCAGGCTGATCTTAGTCTATACTACCTGCCAAAGCTTTGGTCACAATAGTTAACTGACATGAACAGCATGAGAAGATTTAAGATATTGTATATTTAGCATGAGCAAGCTCACATAAAGAAGACTTGTGAATTTGTTAAATGTTAAACTTTAGGGTCTTTGAAACAAGCAATGAGCTTTACTTATAATATATCCTCTATTTGACCAGGATCTACAGACAGATTGTGAGAAGAGACTAAAGAACCATCAACATTATAGAGATGTTTATATGGAGACCAGTGAATGGTTGGCAGCCACTGTAGACAAGATGAATTCTTGTTCTGATGTCAGAGGTGACAGGACAACCATAGAGGCACAGTTACAGAAAGTCTGTGTAAGTATTTATAAGATGGCTGCCATTGTAATATTGGCTGCCATCTTGTTGTACTCTATATAGTGAAGAATTTATAAGAAGATGGCTGCCACTGTAGACAAGATGAACTCATGTTCTGATGTCAGAGGTGATAGGACAACCATAGAGGCACAGTTACAGAAAGTCTGTGTAAGTATTTATAAGATGGCTGCCACTGTAATATAGGCTGCCATCTTGTTGTTGTACACTATATTGTGAAGAATTTGTAACAAGAAGATGGTAGCCACTGTTGACAAGATGAATTCTTGTTCTGATGTCAGAGGTGATAGGACAACCATAGAGGCACAGTTACAGAAAGTCTGTGTAAGTATTTATAAGATGGCTGTCACTGTTATATTGGCTGCCATCTTGTTGTACAGTATGTAATAAAGAATTTATAAGAAGATGGCTGCCACTGTAGACAAGATGAACTCCTGTTCTGATGTCAGAGGTGATAGGACAACCATAGAAGCACAGTTACAGAAAGTCTGTGTAAGTATTTATAAGATGGCTGCCACTGTAATATTGGCTGCCATCTTGTTGTACTCTATATAGTGAAGAATTTATAAGAAGATGGCTGCCACTGTAGACAAGATGAACTCATGTTCTGATGTCAGAGGTGATAGGACAACCATAGAGGCACAGTTACAGAAAGTCTGTGTAAGTATTTATAAGATGGCTGCCACTGTAATATTGGCTGCCATCTTGTTGTACAATATGTAATAAAGAATTTATAAGAAGATGGCTGCCACTGTAGACAAGATGAACTCATGTTCTGATGTTAGAGGTGATAGGACAACCACAGAGGCACAGTTACAGAAAGTCTGTGTAAGTATTTATAACATGGCTGCCACTGTAATATTGGCTGCCATCTTGTTGTTGTACACTTTATAGTAAAGAACTCCTAACAAGAAGATGGCTGCCACTGGAGACAAGATGAACTCGTGTTCTGATGTCAGAGGTGATAGGACAACCATAGAGGCACAGTTACAGAAAGTCTGTGTAAGTATTTATAAGATGGCTGCCACTGTTATATTGGCTTCCATCTTGTTGTACACTATATAGTGAAGAATTTGTAACAAGAAGATGGCTGCCACTGTAGACAAGATGGACTCCTGTTTGGATCTCAAGGGTGATAGAACAACCATGGAGGCAACCATAGAGACAAAAATGGACTTTCATTATTATTGAGGGATGATTCGTTTGTTGAGTTTTTAGCTCACCTGAGCACGAAGTGCTCGAGGTGAGTTATTGTGGTCACTTTTTGTCCGTCATCTGTCCGTCCGTCCGTCAACATTTGGGGTGTTTACACTCTAGCATCCACAAAAGTTACTCAATCTTGATCAAACTTGGCCAAAACAAGTACGATCATAAGTTCTTGGACAAGTTCGATTATGGGCCTGATCGGACCAGAAAGTGCGGAGTTATCTGCCCTTGAATGTCAAAAAATGCTGTTTTTAAGTTTGTTTACACTCTAGCATCTACAATTATTGATCAATCAAGACAAAACTTGGACATAATGTTGGAGACCATAAGATCTTGGATGAGGTCAATTTTCAGTCTGATCTGATCAGAAAGATGAGAGTTATGTGCCCTTGAATTGGGCAAAATTGCCACTTTTCTGCTGTATTCAGAAAAGAGTTAATCTAAGGGAAGGAACTCTGATACTACTTTCTTCAGTATAAGTAGAGTTATCTAGTTTGATAGAGGATATAAATAGATTTACACTCTTATTAACCCAATACCAAACAACAAAATTTTAGCCTAGTCCAAAATCATAGGTGTTGCAGACGACAAGTTCCATTGAACAAAATTTAACATTTTTTGGTCTTTCTTGGTAGAAAACATTGTGGGTAATGAAGAAATTGCTTGTCACAATGTTTTCCAAAGCCTTTATTTTGTGGGGCATCCAAAAGCGCCAATGTGTGGGAAAGGGTCAATCAAGAAAAAAACTTGGACACAATGTTGGGGACTCTCAGATCTCAGATGAGTTTGATTTTCAGTCTGATCTGATCTGAAAGTCAAGAGTTACGTGCCCTTGGATTTGACAAAATTGCCATTTTCGGGTGTTTTCAACCTTTTTTACACTCTAGAATCTACAATTATTATTCAATCAAGACAAAACTTGGACACAATGTTTTGGACCATAAGATCTGGGATTAGTTTGATTTTCAGTCTAATCTAATCAGAAAGTCAAGAGTTATGTGCCCTTGAATTTGACAAAATTGCTGTTTTTTACTGTTTTCGACTTTGTTTACACACTAGAATCTATAATTATTGACGAATCAAGACAAATTTTGGACACAATGTTGGAGACTATAAGATCTCAGGTAACTTCGATTTTCAGTTTGATCTGATTAGAAAGTCAAGAGTAATGTGCCCTTGAATTTGATAAAATTGCTGATTTTGGCTGTTTTCGACCTTGTTTATACTCTAGAATCTACAATTATTTATCAATCAAGACAAAACTTGAACACAATGTTGGGGACTATAAGATCTTGGATGAGTTTGATTTTCAGTCTGATCTGATGAGAATGTTGAGAGTTATGTGCCCTTGAATTTGACAAAATTGCCATTTTCGGCTGGTTTTGACCTTGTTTACATTCTAGAATCTACAATTATTGATCAATCTATACAAAACTTGGACACAATGTTGGGAACCATAAGATCTCATATGAGTTTGATTTTCAGTCTGATCTGATCAGAAAGTCGAGCATTTTGTTCCCTTGAATTTGACAAAATTGTTGTTTTCGGCTGTTTTTGACCTTGTTTATACTCTAGAATCTACAATTATTTATCAATCAAGACAAAACTTGGATACAATCAGGGCTACAGATAAGTGGAGGTGAAGACATACTAACATTGTTTTTTCGAATTCAAAATCTATGTTGTGGGTACTCATTTGAATCGTCTCGACGAGACGATACAAATGAGTACCTACAACATAGGGTTTGATGATCACTGACAGCATTATTGCAGTTTGAAAAGTCACCACCCCCTCTTATCTGGAGCCCTGTACAATGTTTGGCACCATAATTTAGATCTCGGATGAGTTAGATTTTCACAACCTTATTGACCATAAGTTCTTTTTCAGTCTTAAATTAATAAATATTAATTGAATTGAACTAAAGTGTTGCTCATATCATTTAGGTTCAGGTGAGCGATATAGGACCATCATGGTCCTCTTGTTTGCAAGCCTGAATCAATGAATTCAAACTTGAAATCTCATGAAAAATGTGTCTGACTGATCACCAGCCTTGATAGAAAAACTATTTCAAGCAACTCTTAAACTATTTGAAGCAACTCCTAAAATGTTTGGACTAAGAATGGCACTTATATATAATTTGTAGAACTGTTATACTGTTCGGCACTATGTGTTCAATAGATTTCTTTTCTCCGTCTTGCAGGATATTCAGGGTACTCTAGAGGCAGGTAGACAGAAGCTTGATGATACTCTGAGTTGTGGAGATGCTGTGTTACCAGAAACATCTAAACAAGGACAAGATCTGATCAGAGAGGAGCTCAACATACTCACTAACGACTTTGAACAGTTTGATACTGATATAAATGAGCTACAAGTCACACTGGGTGAGTAAATCAATAACATTGCCTATTAGATTTTGTAAAAGGTCCAGAACAAGAGGTAGATCCATGCATTTAAATTGAGTCAAATACAAGATTAAACATTGCAGGGTGCAGTTTACAGAAGTTCTCTAGTGACTCATATAAGCTGAAATGTGTGAATATTTGTCTGAAACCATACTGTTAATCCATACTGTAAACTGTAAAACCATTTCAAAACAACAAAAATTTAAGGTCGTCTAATTTGAGAGTTGCTGCAGACAAAATAGATGTTGATATAGATATATTTTGTGAACAATATAGCACAGAAAATATTGAGGTAAAAGGAGAAAATGACCAGCATTTCCTTCTTTTGCTTCAATGTTATTCCAAAATTTTGAACTTTCCTATGTGTTGATGGGTTTATTGCAAATTTGAATATTTTTCTATAAACAGAGAAACTCAGAGATGAGTGGTACACTTATGAAGAAGAATATGACAGACTTAATCAGTGGATCAAGGACACAGAGTCTGAGATCAAATCCGATTCTGAACTTAAAGCTACATTAGAGGAGAAGAGTATGCAGCTGGAGAAACAAGAGGTAATGTTTGTAAGATAATGAACAGAGTTTGAAAATATGAAGAAAAAAAAATCATATTTCAAGATTTTCCCTCTTAAGCTAAATTAATGGTAGACTTTGGAACTAAAGCACTGCAAACACTTTTAAATTGTAGCTCTGTTTCTGTATTAAGAATATGTAAATGATTTTAAAGTGAGAATTTAGGCAGGTGTTGCATTGTTTAAACCATCAAATTTGATTTCTTTGAAGAAATTGTAACCCTCATAAACAAGACTTTGTTTTGTCATACAAAATAGACATTGCTTAGGAAAAGATTGAGGCAAATCTCATTTTACCCCAATATTCTGTGCTATATTTACACAATTTTTGTCCTCATAACCATACATTTTGTTATCTGTAGCAGCTTTCAAATCCACCTACCCTAATTTATGCCGTTTCGGAAATAGTTAAAGGACAATGCATGTAAGATTACAAAATTATTCAGTGTGGTAAACATTCAATGACCTCATAACTAAAACCCCTGGCCATTTCAGACATTCCATGAAGAAGTAACCACTAAGCAGGCCGAGTTTGACTCCCTAACAGAACATGCTCAGATCCTGCTACAATCAACAACAGACAATCGTGTAACATCACAACTTACACAGATGTCCTCCAGATATACTTCACTTATATCTACATCAAAGGTAAATAAATATTTACAATGCATAGAACTATGAGTTTATAATGTCAGATCCTGCAACAATCAACCACAGACAATCGTGTAACATCACAACTTACACAGATGTCCTCCAGATATACTTCACTTATATCTACATCAAAGGTAAATAAATATTCACAAAACATAGAACTACGAGTTTATAATGTCAGATCCTGCTACAATCAACAACAGACAATCGTGTAACATCACAACTTACACAGATGTCCTCCAGATATACTTCACTATATCTACATCAAAGGTAAATAAATATTTACAAAACATAGAACTACGAGTTTATAATGTCAGATCCTGCTACAATCAACCACAGACAATAATGTAACATCACAGCTTACACAGAATCCGATGTCCTCCAGATATACTTCACTTATATCTACATCAAAGGTAAAGGGAAGCATTTACAGAATTTAGAATCATAGACTATGTTTGATATTTTTGGAGGTGAAGGCTAAATAATTTAGCAAAATTTTGCTTACATTATGTTCAAATTTCTTTTTAGGTAATTTGAACTCATGAATAGTCAAGGTCACATATATTATAAAACTGTAACCATCTTTACCTCACATAATGTTTCATGTTGCATGACGAAATTAGACAAACATTGCCTAGTCAGTGATTTTAGTGCCAAGTAGTCAATACTTTGTATGAGATGGGTTGGTAGGTGTCTTGGTGACATGGAAATTTTGATTTTGCCTGCTGATAAATTATCAATTTTTAATTCTTTGGATTTGCCTCTGCAGGATTTCCTGAAGCGTTACCACCAACACGTAGAGGACCATCAACAATATGCGGAGACGTTTACCGAGGCTGTGACCTGGTTACAGGGTACCAGAGATAAACTGTCTGTGTGTGCCAACACGTCCGGGGATAAATATACAATACAGTCACAACTAGAGAAACTACAGGTATGATGTTCCTTTATAAATTTTATTTGTATTCCATTAGACATCTGTAGGCTCAGTGATAATTATAAGTGTCTATTATGATTTAGTTTGAATTTGTCAAGAGAATGTAATCTGTACAAGAACAGTTATTTTAAAAAAATGTCTAAACCACATGTTTTTGTCAATCAAAGTGCTTTAAAAAAATTGTTAAGGTATGTCATTGATAGGCATGCCATTTGATCCATTACATTTTATAACTCGGCCATTTGGTAGCACTACAGTAAAACCCTAATTTCATTTCCAAACTTTCCAGGAGTTTTCTGTAATGAAGGAGGAAGGTCAGTTATTGATCCACACTGCCCAGTCCTGGGGAGAGAAGACCATGAACAATACATCAGTAGATGGTAGAGAGATGATCAGACAAGAACTTCAACAACTACAGCAAGAATGGGAAACAATGATAGGTGTGTATACTTAAAAAATCTAAGACCTTTCTGCATTTCCTGTTGAGCAATTTTACAACTTCAATAAAAATAAGATAAGAAATAAATTGTAACTATACACTCTTGTTCTGTAGCTTGCATTGATAATTCAAGGGATCAGCAAAAGTTTTGACTCCTGAAACCTTCTTAAGCCCATTCTTTATAGCTACCATACCTTCAACTGGAAATTTTGGTCAAACTACAAAAATCTAGACCTGCGAAAATATGAATATGTTGCAGACAGCAGAATTAATCCAACGGTGAGAATAAGAATTGTTAGAATGAAAAATACTGAAGAAAAGGGAGAAAATGCTGGTTATCAGCATTTTCTTCCTTTTCTTCAATATTTTGTAAAGCTGATACACTAAAAGGTGTCACTGCTTGAGACATGGTAAAACAATGGGGTATGACATAAAGTCGTTGTAAATGCAAAACCTTGTATCTCGTTTTTGAAAAATTTTAAAGGGGAGGGAACAAAGTGTAATAACTTTTCCCAAACTGAAACATTTTACTTGAAATTTTGACATATTGTTCACAAATAATTTGTCAATAATACTGATTAGTAAACATATCTCAAAACCTGCGAGAATTGTCTAAACTTGGCACACAAGTTTGTACTTTGAAAATTGCATCGACATACGAGGTTTTGCATTTACACCGACGATAAACTGTTTGATCTGTCTATTCTAGGTGAGGTAACAGACACCAAGGTGATGTTGGAGAGTTGTTTGTTACAATGGACCGACTTTAATGACAGTTATGAACAAATACAAAAGAGGCTTAAAGAGATGGAGAAGAGACTCAGAGGTGCTGATACTAAAGCTGATCTTGGAGAGAAGAAAGCTGAACTACAGAGGGTTAAGGTAGGCTATTTATGTAGTTTGTTTGTTACAATGGACCGACTTTAATGACAGTTATGAACAAATACAGAAGAGACTTAAAGAGATGGAGAAGAGACTCAGAGGTGCTGATACTAAAGCTGATCTTGGAGAGAAGAAAGCTGAACTACAGAGAGTTAAGGTAGGCTATTTATGTAGTTTGTTTGTTACAATGGACCGACTTTAATGATAGTTATGAACAAATACAGAAGAGGCTTAAAGAGATGGAGAAGAGGCTCAGAGGTGCTGATACTAAAGCTGATCTCGGAGAGAAGAAGGCTGAACTACAGAGAGTTAAGGTAGGCTAATTGAATATAGTTATATGTGTGATATATTATGGATGTTTTCATTAGCCATATAAATTTCAAATATGTCACCACTTATTTCTGTAGGTCAGTAGTAAAGATTAAATTAAATTGCAACTTAATTTCTCATTCTTGGATCAAATTCAAAATGATTTTGCATGATCATGTCAAAAAGTAGCCAAACTAATAGATCTAATAATTTTAGTCTTGGTAAAATTTCAAGGTAACATCTTTCCTTTCGTCAAATTTGTGGATAAGAGATAGGCATTTATTCAAGTCTTTCATTCTTGTTTTTGGATGCTGAAGTTCAAAGTTTGTCATGATATTAAGAATGTTTATTTTCTATTCTAGGGTATATACCAGGATGTGATATCATTTGAACAAATGGTAGAATCAGCGGGTATAAAGGCTCAAGACTTGATGCAGAAAAGTCCGGCCAGTAAGGCTTCTACAGACACATCACAGATCATTAACAAATACCATCAACTTAAAGATTTGGCCATGGTAAGATTATTTTGCCTATGTTGATTGCGGTTTGAAAGTATAAACATTGATTCATGAGGGAAATACAAGATACCTAGATGTATCCATACATACATGGATTTTAAGAGGTCATATTTTTCAAGTTCAGTGACTGTTTGAGTCTAAAAGCAGCTTTTCATTTTACTCTATTGCATGGTTTGTATCGATTCTTAAATATAACTTTGTCTATGATACTGATAATTGAATGAATCAATTTCAGGAAATGTTGGCCAAATCTGAGGTGAATGTTGCCCAGCACCAAGCCTACCATGATTCCTGTAACAACTTTGTGTCATGGTTGAGGACTGCAAGAGAAAAACTGGCCACTTGTTCTGATACATTTGGTGAGAAGTCAGCCATTGTCAGCAAGATTGAAAGAGCTAGGGTGAGTATCAAGATTCTATGTGATAAGAAGGACAATCAGAATATCCTTGGAATAGTTTTTGCCTATGGTATGAAATGGTATATTGCTTTATTATTGTCCATAATATCAAAACCTTACAAAGAACAAACAAAATCTTGTTTTTAGGATGTTTTGCAATATTTTGTTTATGGAATGGAGATGGTTACTTTTGGTCAGCTTAGAATCCAATGTAATCGTGGTGAATTGTAATCATGGTCTCTGAATGGCAATATATCATCAAGAGTTAAAAATCATCTTCCTCAAGGTAAGAAAATGGAATTTTTATGATTTGAACCATTTCATTTTCTTCTAAAAGCTTAATACTTTGTTTGAATTTCGATTAATTGATCAACATGTTGTGCCACTATTCTAGGCCCTAGTTGAAGGTCTGAATGAAGGAGCTCAGAGACTGGCTGAAGCCACCAAGTCAGGGGAGGCCACCCTACCCAACACATCACCCACCGGCCAGACCAAGATTAGGCAGGAACTGAAGGCCATGAACAAGGACTTTGAGGAGTTCCGTACTGAGCTGATGTCCGCACAGGAGGACCTCGAGGAATGTTTGTCAAGATGGACCGAGTTCGAGGATAGTTACACAGAGTTTAACAACTGGCTGAAGAAAACGGAAACATTCCTGAGATCGGATCTGGAAATGAAAACAACACTAGAAGAGAAGAAAAATCACTGGGAACATTATCAGGTGAGGACAAATAAATTTTTATTGTAATTTTCCTATAAGTTGATGATGTCATCATAATCTTATTTTTCCTAACTGAAATTTAGTGATTGTTTCTTTCTATTCTTATGGCAATGATCTGAGATTGTAGGAATAATGGTCCACATCCCAAGATTTTAAAAGCCATTATGGATTATCTTTGACTAAACAAAACTGACTGTGTTCATAGACCTAACAAGAATGAACTTACAATTATCTTAAAGTAACATCTAGTCAAATATTGTACATTTGATAATGTATGACTAATTTTGATCATGACCGTTTGCAACATATCTTTATCTCACACTATTCTACTTCCATTTGCAGCACTTTATGGAGGAGATCCAGTACAAGCAAGCTAATCTGGATCATGTCAATGAGAAAGCTCAGTCTCTGTTACAAACTAACGCTGATGCTAAAACATCACATGCCATTACTCAACTTACAACCAGATATCAGGGGGTCATTGCTTTGTCCAAGGTGAGTTTTGAACTATAGACTATACTGATAAGCATTGTCATGCTTGTCAATGAGAAGGCTCAGTCACTGTTACAAACTAATGCTGATGCTAAAACTTCTCATGCCATTACACAACTTACAACCAGATACCAGGGGGTCATTGCTCTGTCCAAGTTGGGTTTTGATATATAGACTAAGCCGATAAGCAGGTATTATGAAATTATGTAGGTTTGCACATATTACTCTGATATTGTTGTGTTCTGCCTGCCAAAGTATGAATATTCAGACATAAACATAGGTTAATTTGCATCAGTGAGTAAATGTGTGTTTCTGTCCAGAATTCAAATAATTTGGTATTATAGCAATCCTCAATGACTTAGTAGTTTGATTTGAATATTTCATTCATCCAAATCAAACCTAATCATCATTGGCTAGTCTATTTGTTGTATATCTATTTGTTGAAATGTCATTTATAAATTAGTTTTGTTTTCTAGGACATTGTGAAGAACCTAACTGCCTACTACAACAATCATTTACACTACAAAGATAGCTTTAAAGAGTTCAACACATGGATATCCGAGACCAAGCTAAGACTACAAAATATACACAGAACAGCCGGCTCCAAGGAAGACATTGGGACCAAGCTAGAAAACATGGCTGTAAGTACTTGGCCCTTCCTAAATAATCTGTATGGCGGCTATGGCGCAGTTGGTAGAGCATTGGACCAGCAATCATGAGTTCTAGGTTTCAATTCCCAATTCCCATGAGAATAGAACATCCTGTCAATTATTTGCCTCTAATGCTGGATGTTCAGAAGGGTGTTGTGGTCGTAACGGTGATAGAATCAACAGGAATCTAAGGTTAGATGCTCTAGCTGCCACAATATGACTGAAATATAGTTTGAAAAAGCATTGAACCCCATTCAATTTACTCAGCCATTTGTCAACATTCTCTTGTTTCAACTACTCCAAATGATGTGAAAGGTTATCGTTCAGTTTTGTACATGGTTCAATGTTTTATGAGAAATAAGAACTTCCATCATTGTTACACACATATTGAAAATTACTTTGTCCATTAAAACAATGTGATAGAAATTGAGACTTGTTGAGGTTTGTATGCAATAATCTGCTAGGACAAAGAAAAATTCATTCCGTTCATATATTCTGAATTGATGACCTCATTAACTGTTCCATTACAGGAGCTACAAACAGCATTAGACATGGGACATGAGCTGCTGAAACAGTTGTTGGTATGTTCTGAGAAGACCCTTCCTAACACCAGCAGTCGAGGTGCTCAAAACATCAAACAAGAGTGTGACAATGCCAAGAGTCAGTACGAGAACCTCCTGACTGACATGTCACAGGCCAAGAGAGGACTGGAATCAGCCCTCAACCAATGGGGAGACTTTGATCGGTCACATGAACAATTCCATGTATGGCTCACTGCAATGGAAGCCAAGGTCAATGCAGAACCAGGATTTAAGACTGATTTACCGGAGAAACGATCTGCTCTGGAGAAGTTTAAAGCTCTATATGCTGATTGTTTGGGACATAGAGAACTTTTGGAGCGTCTTGAAGAAAAAGCATCGAATGTCAATGATGCTCATCCTCAATCTCGTGTCCTTGACCTAAGGTCGAGATATTCAGCAGTTACCACAGCGATCAAAGAGCTGGTTTCCAAGTTGGATAGTCAAGCATCTAGTCATGAGGAATACAGAAAGGCCTACATTGGTTGTCTTGATTGGATGGCCAACACCAGACATAGGTTACAGAGGTTAAGTGACTTCTCCGGTGATAGGAGGACTCTACAGGATAGACTTCAACAAATCAAGGTATATATCTTACAAATTCCTGACTGAATAGACAAAGATTTGACAAAAAAAGATTTTGAAATTTCAACAAAAACTGTCCATTTTAATTAAGTCCCTGGGTGGTAATCATCAACAAGTCTAATTCTAAGTCTATTTTTCAAATTACACAACAATCCATCTGATTGGCCGAGACATACATCCCATCCAATCATATGGCTTGTCATGTTATTTGAATTTAAGAAATCAATTTAGAATTGTTTTTGAATATGAACCAGATTATTCACCTCATTGACCTATTTACACTTATTTTTATAGATCAAGTTAAACTAGATCACCAATCATTTACTTTTAAAAGCATTATACTCTTGTCTAAAGTGATCATACAAAAAGGAAAGCACTTCCATTTAATGTTTTACAAAATGTGTTGCAGGATTTCAAGGGAGAGATGCGACATGGACAAGACATGGTAAACAATGCCACACAGATGGGTGAACGCGTCTGTCTGACCACTGCTCCACGCGGACAGGACGCCATACACAAGGAAATACAAACACTCAAAGATGATTGGTCAAGTTTCGCCGGTGCCGTGAACGAGGTTGAACAAAACCTTGAGGCGTGTGTGGGTAACTGGGTGGATCTGGAGGATGAACTATCAGGCTTTACACACTGGATGGAGAACATGGAGAGAAAGATGAAGACTCTCAATGATAGTAAATCTGACAGTTCGAGGAAGGAGAAACATCTCAGAGAAGCAGAGGTAACTGTTTGAAAAATAATTACTCTTAGCCCATTACCAAACGTCAAAATTTTGGTCTGCTCCTAATTCAACGATGTTGCAGACATCAATTTCAAGTGAATGAAAGTTAAGCTTTTGCTGTGTTTTGGGGTAGAAAACATTGTGGAAAATAAAGAAATTGCTTGTCACAAGCAATTTCTTTATTTTCCACAATGTTTTCCAAAGCTATTATCTTTTGAGGAGTCAAAAAGAGTCGGTGTGGGGTAATGGGTTAATGTTAATTTAATTTTAGAAAAAGTTCAATTGGAAAGATTAACTAGTGACCAAATTTTTGAAATTTAATTTCATTACTTAAATTCAATCACCAAGTTAACAGAAGAAAATGCTTATTCAAAGTATGTTCTTCTTTTCTCTCAATAAGGTTTGCTTTTCAAAGATATTGATTACTAGTAATTTGCTTGCTTGATATGACAATATATGTTTGAAAGAGTGGAAATAATTATTCCAATTAAGTATTGTAGGTATTTATAATTACAAAGGTAATTATTTGTTAAAAAACATATTTGGCATACAAGAGTCAAATTTAAAGAACAGGATAATGACTTTTCTAGTTCATTGTTACAACTTGTAGCTTTAGCTATGTTTACATTCGATATTTATTTGAAAGGTTATGGATAATGTAATTTTAAACATGCCTTTACCACTGGTAAGTTTTGTTTACATATTTTATGTTGACATTTGCAGGATCTTCTTGAAGAGATAGTCAAGAAGAAGTCTGCTCTAGAATTAGTGAGAGAAAAAGGAGAAGCTGTGGCCCAGCGTAGCACCGATCCTAGACTGAATAATAACCTGATGCAGCTAGCAACCAAATATCAGTCACTCACATCAGCGGCCAAGGTACGCACTCGAGACATATTTGCATTTCTACTTAATCTAGTGCATTGATATAAACCTGGGACATCTGCGTATGGAATGACTCCCAATTCCGCAATGTTTTCTTAAGACACTCAATTAATAGACTTAGCTGAATATAAAGTTGGTTTTGGGTTAATATTGGTGCACAATACAATTTCCACATCTAGATTTAGTGCCGATACATTTGTATTTACATATAAACAAACATTTTTGTGGTGAAAGGTCCTATGGTATGAATTTCATTTCATGTTTCCTCAAATTCAGAGTTGTGTCTGAGGTGTATATTGTTTGAAATAATTCTGAATAACTATGCCGGAAAATTGCAAGACATTGCCGTCAAAAGCAGATTCATTGTGATCAATGAGATGTAACATAATATGGAACCTATAATTTCAGAATCTGGTATCAACCCTTGCTGAGAATGCTGAAGACCATAAAGCATACAATGATGCATTCCACGAGGCTACAAAATGGCTGGCTTCCATGCAGGAGCGTGTACTAGAATGTAACGATACAGCAGGAGACTGGCACTCACTGCAGGATAGGATGGATGCTATCAAGGTATAGTGTGTAGAGATAAAGAAACTCTTGTCTTTCTACAAAGAAATCTTCTTTCAACAATTTTTAAGACCTTGAAAAGTGAATGATAAAAATAATAGCTTTGTGTTTTAGAAAATGTCTGATTAATTCATGAAATTTACAAAACGTTGTAGATTCTATTTACCAGGTATGATTCCTGGTCAGTAAGAAACTTGTTCAAAAGTGGCAAAGGCATTATGACAATTTAAAAATTGGATTGATAAAGTTTTTACCCTTTGATTTAATTGTTACTCACGATGGACGTTCAATTAATTTTGGAACTGGGGTTCTATAAGCCATAGTTATGTCGCAATTTAATTTTAACTTTCGTCAATCCTTCGAAGTAATTCTCTTTGACACCCAGACACTTCTGAAGTTTTGAGATCCATTACTTATATGCCAATAAATGGGGCTCTTTTGGAACACCCTACAGACACTGGTAAATTGCACTGCATGTGGAACATGAAGGCCTATGCCGACGACCAGAGAACTTTTTCGTCATCATGGGGAACACAAAAAAGTCACACGGGCTTAAGCCCGGCTATAAGGGTGGATGAAGACGCTGTGCAGCATGTGTCTCTTTCTGGAAGTCTTGGACAAGAGGACACATGTGGACAGCTCCGTTGTCATGGATTTGGCACATGCCTCTTTAGCCGGTACTAGACCTGCTCTTTTCGTGATATTTCGTTACTTTCGCCGACATACATTTCTTGTATGAATGACCGGCGATAGAGGTACTATTTGAAACAGTAATTTGAACAATACATCCGTTGCATTTGAAAATTACCGCGTACAAAACTTTTGCCGCGCTTTTAATTTTTTGGCTATTACGGACCTTGCCTGATCTTTTCGCTACCATTGCTTGCCAATAACACGATATTAGTACTCATAATATTAGTTTATTGTTAAATTATATGTATAAAGCTCAGAAAGCCCACATTTGTTGCATTTATTGCATTTTGTCAAAATGTATTTTGCCCTTTTTACATGAGTGGCTCTCTGTCCTTTAGGCAGCAGGTGGGGGACCTAATGGGCATAACCCTTTCTATGTTTCAGCCCTTTCGTCAAAATAGTATAACATGTCCCCGATGATAAACCAACTTTATCTGCTATTTCTTGCATATTGAACCATGCGTCTTGTTCGGTCATGTCGGAATGTACAGCTACATTCGCTTTGGTACTAGCTCTACTCGGGTTGCCTGAGAAGGGGGGGCATCATTCAGGCCAGTTTTACCAATTTTAAATTTTGTTAACTTCCTAAAAATTGACGTAAGTTCAACGTTCGAATGTCCATGAATCTGATACAGTTCATTATATACATGTGATGCAGATATTTCAAAGTCTTTGCGACCTTTAATGTAGACCCGTACATCCTACTTCAGTTCGTTTTCCATTTTTACACACAGTGAAATAGCCAGTGTATACGACTGAACCAACTTAAAAGTTAAATAACTTTTGAAAGAGTCAACGAATTTGTCTCTATTTTTTACCAAGTATAGGCAGTAATTTTCCCGTCAAATAGCCGCAAGCACCACTGGTTCTATAGAACGTTGAGGTATGGTGGACCATTAGTACCACTTTTAATTGAACGCCCCTCGTACCTTTTTGACATGTTTAGGAATGGAAACTATTCTGATAGATTTACACACTTATTATTTAGGCTGCTTTTGTAAGATGCTCAATGTACCTACAATGCCTTTCCTTTCCTGTTACAGAATATTACTGCCAACATGGATGAAGGGTTGTTCAAGGTCAACAAAGTTTGTGATCTTGCTGAGAAGATCCTGCCTAATACATCATCAGAGGGTAAACGGTTGATAGAACAGCAAGTTACAGAACTGACCAATGAATGGGAGAAACTCAACATGTCAATTACAGACTGTAATGCTATGCTGGAGGTATGTACATGTGAAATAATGATGTCAACTTGAATATAGATGAGGAGGAATATAGGAGTAGGACCCTCTTGACATTTGAAATGACCATGGATCTATTTTTTTTCTTAAATATTTTCTGTACTATATTATGTTTTAATTCTTTCTTTTTCAACATCAATATTAGTGTCTGCAACAGCTGTGGAAATTGACGTTTGGGAACGTGAAAATTTATGTGGAAGAATATTATACAGTTATGAATGATAAAGAAGAAGGTCATGATTTGCATCATGTATCTATCCAAAATTGTGTTAAATCATGGATGCAGAGGTCAATTTACTAATGCACATGTTCATCCTACATTATATAGGGTGTTCAGGAGCGCTGGAATGACTATGAGGAGTACTATGGTAGCCTGGTCAAATGGCTGGCAGAGATGGAGAATACACTGGGTATGGATCCTGAACCTAAAGCTCAACTGGTAGAGAAAAAGACACAGCTAGACAAATATAAGGTAAGGAAACTCAAGATTTACTTTCAAAAGTTTCGGGTCAAGCCTAAATAACTCAGTCAGTAATGTTAGAGTCTATCAATTCCATGATCATGGTTTCAAACCTTTTTTCAGCAAAAAATTTTTTCTGACATTTGATAAAGGCATTGAATTATCATTCACTAATGGATCCATTGTTTGTGATTCATATGATCTGTTTAAGTGGAATGAGCATCTTGTGGCTTAGATTTGATGTTCAATTCATTTCAATTAAAGGACCGTACCATGCATCTCTCTGGTTGTCTGCTCATTCAGAATCTTTTGACAGACTTTGATTGTCATATTCTTATACACTTCCAGTTGATGATGGGTGATATCGACAACCATCAGAGACTTGTGAACGAACTAGCTGAGAGAGTAGCTAACCTGGAGGCTCTCAGTGAGAATCCTGAAGTAGCTGAATCACTACAAGATGTACAAAATAGATATGATAGAGTCAGACAGAGAAGTAGGGTAAGTGTCGGTGGTCAGTTGTTACAGTATTTGTACTCCTAAATCTTCTTTAAAAGAAAATTCTGTAGGCCAAAGATGTGTTGTTGGGCTTACTTTTCAAAAAAGAAGCTTACTTGTATCAATCGCATTTAGATTAAAAAAAAAAGTGTTAGCATTGATATTCAGTTCAACTTCACGGAGCTGTTTTCAAAAATGCCTTCGGTATTGGATTTTTGGTATGTCAATAAGGCAGTGCATTTATCTAAATGATTTTAAAACAATTTACATAGTTTTGATGAAAATTTGTCTTGCCTGTAAACTTTCTCAGTTGAATTATATGTAAATTTTTGGATATGTAAACCTTATCCATATTCCAGTAATCTTGATTGTGAATGGAAATATTATTTTCTCATACCCTTAGGAGCTAGTGAATAAACTAGACAGAAACTACCAGGAGCATCTAGGCTTCCATGAGGCACAACAAGAAAGTGAGAAGTGGCTGTTACAGACCTCATTCAGACTGATGAACCACAACTCTCTCAACTGTAGTACCATGGAACTGACGCAACGACAGATTGATAAACACAGGGTAAGGAATTTATTGTTATGATGATGATTCCAAGATTACTCCCTTCAATTTGCAAGCAGTGTAGACAAAGATCAGCTTGCACAAATGCAGATTGATCATCGAAGTGTGGACTAAGATCAGACTGCACATCAATTCCAACGACAGATTGATAAACATAGGGTAAGGAAAATAGTTGTCATGATGATCTTGGATTTCTCATAGTGTTGCTTCATTAGATATTCTTCATGGATGCGAGTCATATTTATGCCCCGGTATCGAGAGATCGGGGGCGTATTGTTTTACTCGTGTCCGTCTGTCAGTCTGTCTGTCCGTCCATCTGTCTGTCTGAAAACTTAACATTGGCCTTTTCTCCAAAAGTATTTGACATACAAAGCTCAAATTTGGTATGCAACTTCCTTTCAATGATATCTATCTGTTCCATGCAATTTTACCTTCCTCAAGGTCATCTGTTAACCCTTATCAACCCTTTACTCTATGAAAACTTAAAATTGTAGAAAAATGGCCATTTCGGGGGCATAGGTGTTTCACAAACACATCTTGTTTAATCTGATTAGGAGTAATGATTGTGTACATATTAGAGAAGTGACTAAATGCAAAGTGACCCAGGGTTGATCATTTTCTCTCTTACAAAACGAAAATGTCCTTTTGATGAAGGCTGGATTGAGAAATTAATGGAAGCTGTATTGATTCCATTGAATTCTTTAAAAGAGATTTTGTAAAACCGCTTCCTAAAATGCTTTTGTAACCTTGACAGAAAATTTTTTATTTTGATCTAAATGTTACATTTAATGGATTCTGAATTAACCCATTACCGAATGGCTAAATTTTAGACTTTTCCAAATTCAAAGATGTTGCAGACGATATTTTCAAGTGAACGAAATTTCACAGTTTTTGGTCTTTCTGAGGAGAAAATATTGTGGGAAATGGAATTACTTGTCAAGCAATTTCTTTATTTTCCACAATGTTTTCCAAAGCCTTTATCTTGAAGGGCATCAAAAATTGTTAATATTTGGGAATAGGTTAAGGTTTACAGACCCTGAAGAAAACACCACTTTCTAGCCATACGAAATGCATCAAATTTCACACACTTGTAAATACACTTCACATAAGTTGCCGGATTTCAAGATAATGCCTCTGGCTCTTTGATGCTTTTGAGGGGTTGGATACCTTAATGGATATTACTCCGGTCAGTTGGTACAGTAGTCATCAGTTAATTCTTGTCTTTATTCAGATGCTGCTCAGAGAGATAGAAGAATACCGATCTGTGTTGGACCGTGTCAACATGAAGGGTCGACGACTAATCGACAATAATCCCCGAACACCGAGACTCGCAGAACAGATGCAAGGACAGCTTCAGAATCTAGAAGAGAGCTATATTAATCTACAGGCTACTGCAGAACAAATTAGGGTAAGTGAAACTTTGTATCTCTTAGGTTTTTTACCCTGTGAAAGAAAATAAGCCAGGATCTGGAAAAAGGAGTGGTATAACATGGATCAAAATCTGACAATGCTTGAATAGTGCTGGATCAGGTTCCATGCTACTCTCGAGTTGTTGTTTCTTGATCATGGATCCTAATGAGACTATGTGCTTAACGTCAGTCACATTCGAAAACGTCGTAACTACAGGTTAAATAAGCTGTAGTTACGACATTTTCGAACGGGACCGACAATGTGTAGGCTGACTATGATCCATGTTCTCAAATTCCATTGGAAAAGTTCCTTTCAGATCTCGGCTTGAATGGTTTCCCCATGAATGAATAATAGGGTTAAATGCAGTGGCTTTTCATACTATTGCATATATTCACCACGAAAGTATGTTTGACATGTTTCTGGTTGTTTTCCTCTAAAAACTTAATTAAGTCAAGGAAATTTCCTTTACCTACACTTTAGACTGCATTTAGCCCTTTATTCACTTTTAATCATGTCCTTTAAACTGGTCATATCATTTTCCATAAAATCTAAAGCTAGTTACCACATGTTTTCAAATGTTTTCTTTGTAAAATGAGTCTCTTTCGAGAAAAAAAAAAGGAAAGAAAAAAAAGAAATCGGCCAAATGTTTAATGTTTTGAGTCAGAATTTGGTCTTTGTTAAAGTATCCCTCTTCTACATTTTCATATGACCAAATTCGGCATGATTTGTATTGTTTAAATATGGATGAAATACTTTTGTTTTGTTTATTTTATGTGTTTATACATAGTTCTTATATGAATTTGAACTTTTCCTTTATTTTTTTGGTTACAAAAATTGAGACCTGGTCAGGGGTTGCAGGTCAAAGGTCGTGCACTCCAACTTTGTTGCCATTGCCTTATGGTTCTATAAATAGATTAAACATATCTTGTGTTGTGTGCACAAATATTGATTATCACTGTGTGATCCACTAGCATATATCTGAGAACCACTTACACAATTTGACTTTAGGATGTAACTATCATAATTTTTAGTCCAGAATCATTGCATATAATAATACAATACACACATATAACAGGCCAAAAGAAAGAATGTATTTCTGACAGCTTTAGTTGGCGCTAAGAATATTCCATTGTAGAATGAAAATAAAGTAAGCAACTTTAAATTCCAGACACTTTGACTTTTGGTTAATCAACAGCATTTCAAAAAGCCAAAGTTTATTACTATAATTCTATTAAAAAACATAATTGAAGTTTGGATAGAAACACTATGATTCCTTGTAACATGTGAAACATCTAATTTTGAAATGCCTGAACTACTTCTTTCATCTGGCCTATAATACCAGTAGCTGCTTCTAACATTCTGTGTGTCCCATTCTTACCTTGATTTATTTTTTGAAAAAGAAAGGAAAAATGAACTAATTTTAAGATCATCCTGTTTATTTACATATGTCATGCTGATTTCATGGGGCTTTGAAATTACCAGCCGCACTTCCATGCAGTCTTGCCATAATATCTACTGTCTGTTTGTCTTACTCAAGCATGACAACTGTGAATAGACTCATTAATTCATTGACTACTGGTTTCATGAGAAGGAATAAATTAAGATAAATGATAATACTAATTTTGAATGCTGCAAGGCATGCCTGCATGCTGTACTGATCATGTAACATCATCTCAATGTTGTTCTTTTCTCTGTGGTGTCTAGTGCTATGCTCTGTCTGTACCTTAACTACTCAGTAGAGACCTTGTTGATGGTGCATTGGCCAACTTTGAGAACTAGATGAAGTTAGGACATGAGAAAATGGGTGTGAGTGTGATGGTGTGTTCTCAGCAATTGGTTTGGTACAATTGACTATTCCACAGGAGTGACCCACTTTTGGCCAAAAATACCGAAAAGAATTATTTAAGTTGATGAAAAAGAACATAATTTTTGGAAAAAAAAAGAATATGAATACTCAGTACTTCATTCTTGTGTCAAAGTAGTTGCAAAATTTAGTGCATGTTGTCCTTGTGAAGTAGAAGTTACAGAATTATGGGTTTTGGTGAGCACTAAAATCAAGAAGAATTTGCACAGTGCATTGCACTTGTATACCTATCTAGAAAGATTGGGGCATATTGTTTTATTGTTGCACATCTGTCTCTTTGTTTATGTTTGCAATATTATAGTAGACTCACTTATGCCAAAAGTGATATTTTTGGGTTTGCGAACATATCATATTTCCATTTATAGTTCACAAAATTTCTAATGGCATCATTTATGTTTCATTACCTCATTTGGACAACTAAATTGGAATTTCATCAACTAATATTTGCATCTTGTTGCTTTCTTTACTTAGATCTAGTTTTAAATCTTATTCAAAATTTTGGGTAATGTTCTCTAAAAGTTCATGGCCTCAGGAATTTTTCCCTCATGGTGCTGGGTTTTTGATCACTTTGTTGATGGTTGTTTCTGTGTGTGTTCATACTGGAGTGTTAGAAATGGTTCTCAAAGTTACCTTGCAACTTCTGATCTAGGTTACAAAATTATACATACCAATCTGTGAAACTGTGAAATAAATGTGTTTGTTGACATTTTTTTTTCTTAAGCAAAATAATGTTGTCAAATAATTTTGTATTTATGTCAACCTTGACTTTGTACTGCATTAGAATGATTTTACTAATGTTACATGCGAGTGTTTTTACTCCATTAGAACATAAGTACATAGAAAACATACATACATGGGAATAAATGTTTTGAGGGATTAGGACATGAACAAAAACGTTTGCATATTCCTCTGTTTTTTGAAAATCAAGGACAACAATTATCTTTATTATTGAGTTTAAATGTTTTAATGGAGTAAAACACAAGAAGACAGTTACCATAATACATTATTACTTTGTGCCAGATAAATTAGCATTCACTCTTGGTTAGCAGAGTAGAGAAGAAAGAACGATGCTAACAATTTTTATGCTTTTGTCATATTTTCTCGTGCAGAAATTAATGTATGCAAAAATACTTACAAGCCTGTTCAAGAAATTAAATTGCTTGTAACCAAGAGTGATGCAATCTGATCATAACCATAGTACATAGCTAAAGAATGTGTGAATAAATTACTACACGGAAAAAAGTAGTGCATGACTATTAGATTTAGGAAAAGATGGAAAGAATAGAAATTTCATATAAATTGGATGTAAGCACAGTCAATTTTTCAAAACTTATGGTAATGATGATCTAATCAAGACATAATGATATCTTGTCGGAGTCTGCGGGGACTACTTGACCCAATTTGCTTTATTTAATCTTCACAGGTAGTTCTGGATCATATAGATCTCTACTGGTACTAGGGTGAGCTCGTTCTTTTGTTCTGCGCTTAGACCTGACTTCACTCATACCTAACAAAGTATGGCCAATGTAGCGTAACGTCTGTGATTCCATCCGTCTGACATCTTCATTCATCTACAAACTTGTGTATCTCTGTGTTGTGTAGACTGTGGGACAGTGGACAAAATGTGTTAATTAATTCAGCATATCCTTGTGACAAAATAGTAGACTGGTCCTATTTCACAGCAACTGCAGATGGCAAATTTGATGTACAGAATTTGTAGTTTTGACATCTGGTAGGCAAGGGAAAAAAGTAAATATGTTGGTCATCAGCAATTTCTTCTATTCAATGCTTACCAAATCTATCTTGTCAAAAGATTTTCAAAACCAAGGAATGTTACAGTCAGGATACAGAAATATTGCAATGAGTAAACTGTACTATATGTGGCATAGACTTGTAAAGAATACAAAGTATTAACCCATTACCAGACAGACTTTTGGACTGGTCCAAATTCAAAGATGTTGCAGACGACAGTTTCAAGTTAAGGAAATTTAAAATCTTTTGGTCTTTTTGGGTAGAAAACATTGTGGGAAATGAAGAAATTGCTTATCACAAGCAATTTCTTCATTTTCCACAATGTTTTCCTAAGCCATTATCTCGTAGGGAGTCAAAAAGAGTCACTGTGCGGGAATGGGTTAATGTGTATATTTATATGTACCAGGAGAAACACTTGTGACAGTACAAGAAAATGTGGAGAAAACACACATATACAAGATACCATGTGGACTTTTAATTAGAATGCATGATTTTGCACAAAAAAGTGCACCGTTTAGCATTCTTGAAGGTGTAAGCTAGTTACAAGTTACAGAAAAGTATTCAGTATCTTAATCCTTTCCCAGACAACGAAAATTCAGACTGTCCCAGTGTGAAAGCCTTTACAGATGACAAAATGTATTGTTTGGGAAGGTGTGATTTTTGCATAATGTATCATTGACTATATTGAAGCCTCTATGTTTTTCTGTGCCTTTTCTATTGGGGACATCAAAGCTAGGTCTTGATTGGGAAGGGATTCGGTACAAAGTATTTTTGAATTACATTCCATCCAGGCAAGTGTGCCATGGCGCATATGTGCCAATAGATTTGTCTCATTACTGGGAATATTTTACTTTATTTATTTTACTATTTATCAATAGTTTTATAACTTTATCTGTGATATTTATTGTTTTTAATCTCATTTTGGTAGATTTAGTAAACAAGTTCTTAGTTTAGAAAAAAATGAGTTTTAACCAGTGTACAAAATGTAAGAGCAAATATAGACAATTGCTAGTAATTTTTGTAAAATTCATGTTTAGACATTGAAATGACCGACAGTAACTTGATTGAAAGCAAAATGCAGCAAACAATAATTGGTCAGTCACCCATCTTTACCCATATGATATCGGGTCAAAGATCAAACTGCATATTTATTTTACAACTGAAGTTTAACTTTTAAAAAGAAGCATGCATTGTAAATAGATAGGAGATTCTGAACTATATGCAAACAGTTACAGTGCCATAACCATGATGAATGATGATGTTGTTACATTATGCACATCTGTCTGTTTGGGAGTATTATCTATAAATTGTGTGCTGTTTTAATTATTCATTGTATATTAGTGACATTGTAACTTAGCAGCTGAGTTCATCATAACAGCATTCAACAATCAAGGCTTCAACAAGTTACCATTTCCATTATCACAATATAAATTCCATTGTATAAGTCCAATATTAGCATTATTAACAAAAAGCTCTTACATCAAGGAAAAGAACAAAAGTAAAAAATAAAATTCAGAAAGTTTGATTTTCATAAATAATTTTGGTTAGTTGTCCATCATAAACAATTGTCATGCAATTCCTGGTATGTTCCAGTTGCTTTTATAGCATAGAATAAGATCAGCCTTGACATGCCTGCAGTATGATCTTATTCAATGTTGCATGCTCATATGCTTCAGCATATGACAAAGTTAAATACAATATTTTTAAAAATAATATAATTATGCAGAACAGTTTACTGATATCTGGTTATTTCTGATGCACTATTTTATAACCTTATTCTGGCGCTTTTACAGAAATCAGGCAAATCATGTACATTTATCCCTTTCCCAATGACAAAATTTAAGGGTGGTACAATTCAAAAGCTGTTGCAGACAACAAAACGGATGATAATAGAGATTGGAATTGTGTGATATTGTCAAGAAAATATTGAGACAAAAGGAGAAACTGCTGGTTTTCAGCAGATTCTTCTTTTGTCTCAATGTTTTCCCAAGCCTTTTCTGCTAGGGACATCAAAACCAGGTCTTGTTTGGGAAAGGGTTAATTCACATTGTTTATTGTTCATGTACATGCCATTTGTTGTTTAATCTCACTAATTCCGTCCCTCACACAATTACGCACCATGTTTTGTTGTTTTATTCATCTTGCATGCTCATTTGTTAGTAGCGATAATACACATTTACATAAACATTCTTTGTATAAATGATTGGAAGCTTAAACTATGATACACTGTATCCTCAATTTACTTGTCCGTCCAGATTTATTTATATCAAATTTATTCTATATTCTCCCAATTATCAACAAAATGCTCTCTCTTTCCTGAAACTGACAATTGTGTAATATAGGGTTAATTCACGTTTTTGAGGTCGTTAACATTCTCAGAGGCCCAAAAAATGCGTTATCGCCTGAGACCGAAGGTCGAGGGCGATAACCCATTTTGTGGGCCTCTGAGAATGTTAACGACCGAAAAAACGTGAATTGACGCTATTATTGCATAAAATATGAATAATTTGCAAAGAAATGTAATGAAATAAGACGAATAACTAAAAAACTTAGTGAAAATTTAGCCACATTTACACCGACAGATACCAGAGTTTTCCGGCATTCGACTCGACATATATCGAGTAAGTGCGATATCCACTAGACGGGCCGTTAGATTTTCATCGTGTAGCTATATAGTCAAGTTTCATCGCATTTTTACTGACATAATCTTCATTTGGGTTGGCGAAATCCTAACAATATTCGACTTAGTTTTCTTTTGGAAACATGCTCCGGATATCATAACGTTCATTTCAGTGCGAGTAATAAATTAAAAGGTCGGAATTTCCAAGGTAGATCTCTGGACCGTTTGGTTCGTTTCAGACATTCGTTCATTTCAATAAAAACAAAGTTGTAAAGGAAAAATTGCAGTAACTAAAAGAAGAACAAGAAACACATAGGCTTACCACCACATTTGACCTAGACCACAACCACTCAATTCTAATTTCTATCCTTCCATGTCCACGAAATACACTTTTAGTTTAAAATCTGTCAGCTGCCCGTTTGTTTACTTTTTGATTCCAAGAATTAAACCTACGTCACTATAATTATTACGTCATCGTTATTACACTGGGAGACCTAGTTTATTTATTGGGATGTAAACTGGAAATGGTGTCTTACAAGAATTTACATCGCGGAAAAGGGAAATGACAATATTTCGGCTTTATTTTCAATTTTCTGAAGCACTCACAACAAATCCCCGATCGAGGATATTTGAGTGCAAAACTGGTCCGATATTACACGTGAATCTGCCGATTAATGCACGATTTCTCTGGATATCCGCCCGCTTTCTGTTGGTTATACAATGCCAATAACAGACTGAAAACACACATTTTAGGCAATAATTAAAGGTTAAGTTAAACCAGTGCCTTTTGGTGATTGCATGTCATTTGAATCATTTACTGGGATCAAAATTCAATAGTTGAAAGGTCAATTATCGTCAGTGGGAAGTCAAAGCCTCGTAGCTCCAGCTTATTCAAGCTGTAGTTACCAGGTTTTGAGTCCCCACCAACGTTATGATTGTCAGAGTACATGACTTGGTGGTGTACTCTACCTTTCATGTTTAGGAACTTCAATGCTTAAATCTTATGTTTTGTTGCTAACTTGTGTGCTTTGTTCTCATTTTTTGTTGCTACACTTTTGACCAAAAAATATTTACATCAAGATCTGAAAATTAAGAATCAATTTTAAAAACCTATAAAAGGCTTATGGTACTATCAGACTTGCAACTAATTCACTTTTCTGTCTAGCTTATGCTTACTCCTCTATGCCTTTGTCTATCCTGTCCCTTAATCTCATTTGTCTCTCCTTCTGTCCCTTTTTGTATCTCATAAGTCATTCCATATCATAATTTCATATCATCAATCTCAGTGACCTACATTGTCATCTCTTTCCCTATTTTGACTCTTCCTGTCCCTCTAACATCTTCATCTGGATATAGTTGACTGCTTACTTAAATATGGCTATAAAAGAATTCATTTATATCAAAGATAGATGGGGAAAATAATTTACTCAGAGAGTTGGAATAGATTCGTCCACCATCTTGTTCAAGTATTTTTGACCAATCAGCTTATACTTAAATTGGAAACATTGGAGACACCAAATCAAGATTAAACATTAGTATTAGAATTTAATCTTGAAATATAAGAAGCAGTCAAATATTTCAAATATCCATTCCTGACACTCTTTCCTGACTTGACAAAATTTGCTTTCCAAATGTGACAAAACTTGACTCTGCACAGAATTCGTTTTGTTTAATACTGAAAATGACCAAAGCACACATACTTGCTAGGCTAGTAAACAAGAAACTTTGTATTTATTGTGGGTTTGCAGTGTTTAATTTGATCTATTTGTGTTTGTAATGGAGTTGACAACAGTGCCTTGGGTGGTAATAGAACCTAGCAAAAACTGTTTTTCTTCTGTTTTTGTGATACAATAAGATGCATGGACATATGAAATTGAATTATTCTGTGAAAAACAAATGTGTACATATCTTAGTAATTTCAAGCATGTTCAAATAAAATGTTTTATAAGATAAAGAAAAAAACAAGGGCTAAATTAAAATTTATGATTTCTCTCTCAAAGAAACCTCTAAACTTCTCTTTGAACCCTATAAGCTAACAATAGGCATAATGACTATAATAAATGTTTGTAAAAGTTATATTGTAAGCATTTTTGTATCAGCTTGACATGATGACCAAAGAAAAAAGTATCGATACTGCATAGAAATTTGATGACTTAAAACATTACAAAGACTTGGTTTTGCAAATTAATGCAAATTAGATGTATTTAATGTGGTTAGATGTAGTTTTATCAAGCAAATGAGAGAGGATTGCAAATCCACAGGCTGTGCTCTTAAATAGAAAAAGTAGGTATAACATATCATGCAAATATTTTAATGAACTCTGGCCTTAAAGTCATCTTATAACCATGAATTATATTCCATCCATTATTAGATATCAAACGCTTCATTCGTGCAACTTTGCCTTTATCCCTACCAAGGGAAATTGATGAAATTTGGCTAATCTTGTCAATTTTCATTGCAAAAAATAACTGCAAAGTTGATGACCAAGAGTGTTTGGTATCTGTTGTAGGGTATGTTAAAAAAAGTTATCAAATGGGTCCATGTCAAAGTCTGCATCCAATAATGCTATGTACTTATTTATATGTATGTTTATATAAGTTATCTGTGATGTACCAATAAGAATTCCAGAAAGCATTTTTTGACGGAACAGAAAGACAGATGAGTCGAGATCTAGACAAGAGGCCCTTAGGTTATATGAGACTAATGTGGATCTATATAAGCCTGTGTTAAACCTTTTCCAAACGACGAAATTTTAGGGTAATCCAATTTGAAAGCTGCAGCTGAAGACAAAAAATATGTTCTTAATCCTTTCCCAAACAACAGAATTTTAGGGTTATCCACTTCAAAAACTGTCACAAATGACAAAATAGATGTTATTAAATATAGGATTTGTGTAAAATACGGCATAGAAGATATTGAGACAAAAGGAGAAACTGCTGGTTATCAGCAGTTTCTTCTTTTGTTTCAATGTTTTCCCAAGCATTGTCTATTAGGGATGTCAAAACCAGGTCTTGTTTGGGAAAGGATTAAAGAAAGAATTAGTGTATAATACATCAAGAAAAATATTGAGACAAAAGTAGAAATTGCTGGTCATCAGCAGTTTCTTCTTTTGTCTCAATGTTTTCCAAAACCATTTCTATTACGGACATAAAAGCCAGGTCTTGTTTGGGAAAAGGTTAATATACAGTCTAACCAGGATTCATGTTGCTCTCTTATATTAGCTCATTCCTGATGAAGCAACTGTAATAGATGATCATGGATCATGATCAGACTGTATTTAGGTGCTGACTGATCTAGACACATGCTAGTCTCAAACCCTAAGAAAGCCCTTGATGCCAGATCACAACTCACTCTGTTAGATTAATGTTCATGTAACTGCTTGCTGTTTATCATGTGTTTTTAACTTACAAGGAAATAAAAGTATTATATTTATCTTCTCAATTGATTTGGTTTCTATCAAATACCAGATCCCCGTCCTCTTAACAGGAAATTTTAGACAACTCCAGTGTGAAAGCAGATGCATATGACAAAATGAACGCAAAATTAAAATGTAATCTTTATGTAATATTTCACCGCCAATTTTTTTTAATAAAAAGGAGAAAATGCTGGTTAGAAGCATTTTGTTCTTTTTCCTCAAAGTTTTTATTAGCCTTTTCAAGAGACATCTAAACCAGGATACCCAACACATTACAAGATAACAAAACACAAAAAAATAAAACAAGTCCATAATGGAAGCTTTTGCAGACAACAAAACAAATCAATTTTATTATAAATGGGCATTTCTTCTTGAATGTGCCCAGAAAATATTGATGAAAGGTAACAACCTCTGCAAAAAAAGTTCAAGAATGCATTTCTAGTTCTAGAACTGTTCTAGAACATTCTAGATAGTTAAATGGCAGTTCTTGAACAGTTCTAGAACTTAACGATCTAGAATGTTCTAGAACAGGTCTTGAAATGAACTTTTTGCTGTTTTTCAGCATTTTCTTCTTTCTAGGCAATGTTTTTTAAGCTTTCTCACATAACTTCCTCAAAACAGGATAGTTTTCGGAAAAGAACAAACTAAACTTAGAATTCCATTCACCAAGCTGATTGGTTGCTCATAATAAACATTCATTGATTGGTTGCTAAAATAGTAGAAGGCATGGCAACAAAGGAGGATGGGTCTCATATTTTGTAGCGTAGAACTTTCATTCTCATGACTTTTGTGGATTGAAATGTCTGTATTTATTTCTACTTTGATAAAGCTTTAGTAACTAAAAATGAAATACTTGTTTATTGAACATATTCATCGGTGACATATTATAGAAACTTGAATCATATCATTGCCCTTAGATGTATATTCCTCTTAGCTTAGCATGTTTTTGCTACTTTTACTCTAAGACATTACCTAAAATTTGGTAGAAACTTTATTTTGCTTTATTGCTTTTAAAAGCTTTTCAATTGAAACAATTTGAAAATATGTAATTGATATTTCCATTTTGCAATTAGAAATATTAGTGTTCAATGATACGACATGTAAACAGTTCTATGTGCTGAATGTGCAGCATATAAAGTATACAGGCTTTGTTCCAACCATTAAATTGCTGACTTAAAGTTCAAACAGGTTAGCATCTGATTTGATTTTGTTAAAATATCCATATTAACATCATTGTCTTATTTGATGTCAAATTGCACTTTCATTTGGATTTTTTTATTCCATATTACACATGTATTTTCAAAGTAGACTCGACTCTTCCAAGAAGCATTGAACTTGTTTTCTATTATTCTATGATTTTAACCTTAAGTATTTTTAATTTGATATTCATAATGTGGCTATTTCTTTGTGGTAAAATCAGAAGTATTTTTTTCTCCTTTTGAAGTCATAAACAATAGCTTAAACATTTCTTTTTTGTTGGTTTATCAGAAGGTTATTGTAAACACATACTCAATGTGTGTGCTTACAATAGTCATGGAGGTATCTAACCCATGGATATGTTTGTGTTGACAGGATCGCCTGCAGGATGTTCTGAAGAGATGGCAGGAGTATCGTGGTCACCTGGACTCTACTGACCGGTTCCTAAAGGAAGAATTCCCACACTGGTTGAAGGACACAGATTCTGATGTTCCGGACAGCAAGGCTGATGCTCAGAGGAAACTCGATGGTGTCAAGGTGGGTTTTATTGTTGTCTCCTACAATGAACAAATAAAAATTTCATTATAATCCCTGAAATTGTAAAGAATGAGCAAAATCAATTTTGTAATTTTTGGCCAGTGTTAGTGATTGTTATATCATTCAAAGTGTAGCTTGTCAATCGTGTAATACCCAAGGTTCTCTCTGACCTTGATCTTTTTGCCAAAAGGGACAAATAAGATGCAGTGGTTACATACTTGCTTGTAGCACAGGGATCACTGGTTCAATCATTTCACTCAAGTGTTTTTGGCCAGAACTTTAAACAAACTGTGGTCTATACTCCATAGGACTTTAGCTGTTAATCAGAATGTAAAATACTATTCAACCCATTTCCTCTCAATGACTCTTTTTGACTCTACATGAAAATGGCTACGGAAAACATTGTGGTTAATGAAGAAATTGCTTTTTCAATGCATCTGTTTACAGGGAATGCATGACCGTCTATCCACCATGAAGCAAGACATAGACACATGTGCTGAGAGATGTGAGAACTTAGGTAGTGTAGAAAATCTAGAGGAGACCGACCTACCAACTAATACACCAATATATAAACTAGCAGCCACTGTTAATTGTCATTTCTACACATTCATTCACAGGGAATGCATGAACGACTATCCACCATGAAGCAAGACATAGACACATGTGCTGAGAGATGTGAAAACCTGGGTAGTGTAGAAAATCTAGAGGAGACCGACCTACCAACTAATACACCAATATATAAACTAGCAGCCACTGTTAATTGTCATTTCTACACATTCATTCACAGGGAATGCATGAACGACTATCCACCATGAAGCAAGACATAGACACATGTGCTGAAAGATGTGAGAACCTTGGTAGCGTAGAAAACCTGGAGGAGACCGACCTACCAACTAATACACCTATATATAAACTGGCAGCCACTGTTAATGAAGACCTTCAACAGGCTACGGATGAGGTAAGATATTAAATGCTGAAGACTAAAAGGCTATTATATTGTTATTTATCCAAATAGTACTGATTTGAAAATATTTGGGTTGTCTAAGCAGGCAGTCTAGACCAAGGTCAGCCTGCACATAAGTGCAGTCTAACCTTGTTCTATGCTGCCTGTCTGTTTTAACTTAGCATATCAATGTTAAAATGAAGTGAAATATATATTCCTGCAATAGACACTGGAATGTCATTGCTCAATTCTGATATCATAGATCTATTTGAAACCCATTTGTCTCATTCCCAAACTGTGTTGCCTTTTGATGCACCTAACTAAAATGTTAAAGCTTGTAGAAAAAATAGGTAAAGGAAGGAAATGCAGATTACCAGCATTCAATCCCCCCTCCCCCCTTCCCTGAATATTCTCCTTTCTATTACAGAGAATTGTTATTCTGACAGTTGAAATGAGATTTACATTCCTACGAGAGACACAGGGATGTCTATGAACAATTCTATCATTCTGTATCTATTTGAACCCCACTTATATGTTGACATTCCCTACTTGAAGCCGTCTCAATTATTTACAGTGAACAGAAAAACAAACATTGTAAAGAGATAGGGACACATTTTCTCCATATTCCCATAATAATTCTCTCATTGATTTTTAATTTGCTACCTAGTTGGGTTCTTATTTTGATTTGTCCAATATACATTTCATACACTCTCAAGTCCAGTATTGAGTAACCCTTTCTAAAAAACTTTTTAATTTTTTTTTTATGAAAATAAACAATAGGGTATTTGGTACTTTCATTTATATTTACATTCTCTAAAGTTAGTGTTTTTCATTTATATTTACATTCTCTAAAGTTAGTGTCTTCTGAATTATTTCATTTATATTTACATTCTCTAAAGTTAGTGTCTTCTGAATTATTACAAAATTGAAAGGCAACTTCTTTCTAAAACATAATATGTCTAGTAGATATTTAACGTAAAATGTTTTTTAAATTAATCAAGCTATCCTGGTTGCATGCAGCATTTGTTTGTTTTTTTCTCGCAATGTTCTAAAGTGTTCCCTTGGCTGTCAAAATTAGGGATTGTGTCAAGATATCTGTATGAAGGTCTTAAAGCTTTAAATGACATTCCTTTTTGTTTTGAAATAGACAAAAGATAATCATAAGAATTTTGAAGATTCCCATTATCTCAAAGTAATTAAAGGTAATTTAAAAAGTAAGTATAATTAAGGCTTACAATTTCAATATAAGTCATTTGTTAAGACTTTGTCAGAGTGGAAACTTAAAGATTTTGGATTTGGACTCAGGACTTAGCTATTAAACATGGGACAGGGAGATTCTAAAATGGGACAGAAAACTATGAAATCAAGAAAACAGATTGAAAAAGAATTAAGGAAAAAGGATAAAAAGAATAAAAAGTTGAAGAAACAAAAAGGCTCCAAAAAGGCTTCTGAAAATAAAGTAACCTTTTCTGACCACAATGATTATCAAGATGACATGGTTCCTACAGTTCAAAATGAAACTGGAGCAGTAATAGGGAATGATATTGAAGAAGGACATGAGAAATGGGAGACTGATGAAGTAGAGAATACCCAGGAAAAGTTGGATCTAGACCAGTTTACTGGTGCTTCACAGGAGTGGCAAACATATCCCTCTGTTGTAGAAACTGATGATTTCGATATCAAGGATTTCAGGGGTGTAGCTGAAGTAGAGGTAGAAAGTACAGGACTGAATGGTGTAGATAGTATACACCAGGGTAACCATCCAGGCATTAGGAAGAAGGAGAACACATACATGAGAATACCGGACAACTTTGAAGAATGCAACAGACAAGATGATGTCCAAGAGACAAAGGATATTGCTAATGGTGACCAGGATGGTTTTGATGATGAATATCCCAGACTTCTGAAGGAGAAAACATTACAGATGATTATGGGGGCAAATGAGAGAAAGCATGGTGGTAATACAAGTGGTAATACAAGGGCCCCAGTGTTTAGGGAGGCAGAGTTACATGGACAGAATGATGGTTCAGCTGAGAGTCATGTACAGTATACTCAAGTTGTTTCTGTTCCCCTAGAAACTAATGCTGGTAATAAGATAGAGATACCTGAAACAACAAACACTAGATATTTCAATGAAGAAATGGAGGATGAGGTATTTTTACCTGAACCTAATACTAATACGAGAAGACATGAATCAAATATTTCTCGCTCAAATACTATGAATGCTCCTGAAGCTAACAAACCTATTAATAGAGTATCCGAGGTAAGAAGTGAAAGCTTGAAGCTGTCACCTAGAGTTAGATTTGAACAGAGAAAGTCAACACCAATACTTAGATCATCAGATTTTCAGCAGCTACCCGACTTATACAAGGTAGAAATGAGAGAACAAGCGCTTCAACAACCAGTACCAGAGTGGTACAAAAAACAACAAAAGCATCATATGAAAAAAGAAAATGAAAGTGAGAGGCAAGGTAAATCTAAAGCCAAACTACCAGTGCACCATGTTGATAACAGAAAGTTTGGGAGCAGAGATCCCTTTGAGAACATGTCAAGGACACGAAAACCCTCACCTACAAACAGTCAACATTCACCAAGTATCAGACTAGCACTACAAGAGGTACTGAATGAACTAGATGCTAGCGTGGAAGATATGGATGAGAATATACCTGATGGTAATGAAGATTATGAAGGCCCTGGTGTGAAAAATATTGTCAGTGTTATTGCAAAACCTCGTAACTCCAGCTTTAATCAAGCTGGAGTTACAAGGTTTTACAATAACACTGACATTATGGATGAGAATATCCCTCATAATGATGAAGATGATGAGGGCCCTGTGATGACTAGCACTGCAAAATCTGACAATGTAGAATCTAACTGGAATAATGGTACATACACTAGGGAGCGAACTGATACCCTGAACAGCAATGATACAATAGACTCATCAAGGGTACACAGGAGCCATTGGACATTAGACAGTCAAAGCTTGAAGAGTCCAAAAGATGTCATATCCAGTCAGTACACATTCATGGGCCTTGATTCACAACAGCCTAGGAGTACCAGATCTGATGAAGTACCAAGGGTTAATAAGGCAAGATCTAAAAGTGTCTACATTGCTGATAGGAAGAGGTTGCTTGAGAATAATGGAGCGCATAATGTTGTTTCTAGGACAAAAAGCCTGAATTCTAGACAAAATGGAGCCAACTTTAGAGGAGAGTTAGAGAAAGAGGAAGTCCCTGCTAGGATGAGAAGGAGGATTCCTGAACATGGCTTGAATAAACCAGGATTTAAAGTTGAGATCAGAAAACTAAATGACATGGAAGACCATTCAGACAGACAGAGAAAACCGGATCAAATGAAATTGAAAAGCAGAGGAAATACAGAACAAGAAAAGGCTAATAATTTTTTAGATACATTTCATTGATTCACTCTGACTATTGTTTTAATGAACCGCTAATGTACACATGTCTTGAATAATCTTCTGTACCTTGTCATATATCAGTACAACTGTATTGATTATTTTTATATGAATATCAGAATGTTGCCATTTAAATTTGGGTACAATTTTATCTGCTAAATTTTAATTTATTGTCATGAAGAGGATGGAAATAGTTATTATGATATTTGGGATACTATTAGATAATTGTTAGGTAAGATGATGCAAAGCATATGAATGCATGAGAAAATTGTAAATCCTTGTCATACTGATACAAAAATATTTCTGTCACTCTTGAAGGTATATAAGTTATGGTGACTGCATGACCAGGATCAAGATACAAAAATTGTTTGACTTTCTTAGATTGAAACAACATGTTGTTAACTATGTAAGTTTATCTAATTGCAGGTTGACCAGAGACTGAACCAGATTCGTGAGAACATGCAGCAATGGGACAATGTAGACAGAATGAGAGGAGAGCTCCGAACCTGGCTTCATGACATGCAGGAGGAGGTGGAGGAGATGGAGAAACAACCGTCCAAACTTCACGCTGAAGCCTGCGAGGTCGACATCGCCAAGTTACAAACAATCAGAGAGGAGGTACAAGCTAGAGGGCCTGCTGTTGAAGGTCTGCTAGCTCGGTATAGGGAGCTAACACAACATAACCCGAACTTACAGGATCCTGTCATTAAAGCTGTTAAAGATGACTGGGAGGAACTGCTTGGTCAGGTTGAGAATCTGATTGAAGACAGGGAGCATGCTTTACAACAGGCAAGGGAGCTTCAGGCCAGAGAGAATGAGATGGATGATGATCTTGAGAATTATATCAACGAGCTGGAGAAGATTGAATCTGCTGCTACAGCAACCGTGGAGAAATCAGCCATGCTTAAGGTAGGTCAAATTTTTATTCTTTGCATACTGGAAGTCAAAGAATAAATCAAACTCAGGGTTGACTTAAAACTTCTGTTATGCAACTGAACCAAAAGAGTTTATTTATTGTACTGTTTTATGAAAATGATGGAAATATAAATTGACATGTTAAATTGGATTTCAGTTGAATTAGTTGTAATAATGTTTCTATCATTTTCAACTCTTTTGAGATCACATTTTGCAGGTACTAGATTTATTTCATGTAAATAATTGGATTAAATGCTGTGGAAAATCAGAACAAGTTTTTGTGTATCATTTTCAAAACAGAAGTTTAAGGGAAAACATGTCTTAAACATAGACTATATGAATGAATTATATATCTGCAAAAAGTGATTCAGTGTCTCCTTTTGTATTTGAGGGACTCTCAAAATGTATCTGCAGTTGCAGTTTTTATGTTGTATTTCTTTTAGGTATGACACAGGGTTGAATCATTAAGGCTCTCATCTTTTAGTGTTTTGATGCTAGTGATGTTTAAAATGCCTGTGTTGAGCTAAACAAACAAATGTGTGTGCAAGTTAACTTGCTCGCTGATCATCATTTCATCTCTCATTAATAGCTCACCAAACTGAAAACATTATGAACTAAATTTCCCAAACGAATCAAGCATTGTCAGAACATGTGGGCACAAGATCTAAAACTATAAATACTCATCACAATGCAATGCCTTGAACTGCAAGATCTCCGGATGTATGCATATTAAGGCATATGGAGTCTATTAGCATCATCGATTTATATCTTTGTCAATAACTGGGCACTCTGATACTATATTTTCTCTCACTGTTTTAGACTTTTGTGTTACAGCACATTTTGGTTTTATGAATCTCATCAAAAATTGACTCTACACTCTTAAAACTATGTTTGCATGGTGTTTGAATATTATAAAATTACAAGTATCAATTGAACCAGTTTCCTGGTTGCCGACTTGCTTTGCATGCAGCTCCAAAACAGTTGACCTATTTTAATTTCTTTTTTACTTTATCATGTAACAGGTTTTAGTTAATAGTTTAGTATTGCCCATTTCTCTAACTATTATTTCACCACCATTAGAATATATTTCCTTTTGTTCAAACTTTTTGGTTGTCCATAATGTAAACAACAAAGCCTTATGTGAAAACTTAAGACATCTAAACTATTATGATTTATTTGATGTCTTAATAAAGATGATTGCTGGATTCCCTAGTTATTATGCTCTCAAAGCACACAGTTATAAACACCATTACCAACTTTTTCCTAGCACTATTAGTCAGTTTTTGCATTTCAGCTTTTTCCCCATATTATAGTTTTTCTTTCTCATTTTAGACAGCTTGTAAATTAAAATATCAAAATGCCCATTCTAGTGATTTTATATATCAATACCAAGAGCTTTCGTACACTTTTAAATGTCTGCTGCTGTTAGTGATTTAAACAGGACGGATAATGATTATTTACAATTTGTACCTGGCGTCCAATCAAATTTGATACCTTTGTTTAACAAAGGTATTGACATTACAGTGATATCAACTCGGATAAAATACCTCTTTTGAATATAACCAATTGTGAAATATTCATTATTAAATAACTATATCTAAATATATGTTACTCCGTTTGAGGTGCGAGTTCGGAAATACAACTTATTCCTAGAATAAAATGAAAGGTGTTTTGCATTAACAAATTGGTATTCGGGATGTTAAGAGTGAAAACTTGGCAGTGGCCACATAACTACATGGATGTTATCTTGAAATATGTGACAACATTTTTCACCCATTGATCTGTTGGGAGGAAGGACACTTGAAATTCACACTTGTTTTAACAGAATTATAGATAAGAGGGGTAATGACTTCAAAATGCAAAATATCTTTTATCTGTTCATGAAACCAAAATTTAATGTTGTGACAATTCCAAAGAGAACACCTAACATAGGGTTTTGATTGGAAATGATAAATTTAGAATGCTTTCACCACCCCCTCTTATCTGATACTCTGTTTTAATTCTTGTTACTTCTGCACAGTTTTGTTTTCTTTTACTTGTTGAACTAAACACTTTCGCGACAATTTTTAACGACCATTTATAACGGGTGAATCTGTATGATCAGCACTGTCATGATGTGACGGGGATGGTTGTTTGTTTGTTTCTGTAAGTACCTACAACAGTCTTGTTCTCGTGTCGTTATAAAGGATTTAATGCTATTGTTAAGGTGGTATGACCCAAGTAAATTTTAAATCTTGGTTTCTCGAAATTTCTATGATCGAAATTGAGCACCGTACTGATGCTAATTCACCAAAATCAATTAGCATTCATTAGGTACTTGAAATTAATATCTGAATTTGAATGATCACTTGAATGACTGTGATTTGAATTTGCCATGGGTTGCACTACCGTAATGATGTTGTACAAATTAATGTTGTGGTAGAAATAACACATGGTACACACCGTAGCTTTTTGCACCCTCTTTCACCCATATATCTATATCCTATGCCAAATATATATAAACCCTGCTTAAAATACCTTTTTTAGAACCTTTGAAATTCTTGGTAATGAAAGTTTGATAATTGTTTTGAAGACTAGACTTTTGTCATGATGACCCTAAAATATCATAGCTGCAATGGTAGGCAGTGTAGAACCAGGTCAGCCTGCACGTTACTCTGTATGCTTGTTTTAATTCTGTATGACAAAGATAAGAAATAATGTCTTAGAAAATGTATCAATGATCCAGAAGGCATTGGAAGAATGTTACCTTTTAGAAGCATTTAGATATGCATTTATGATGTGTTTCATTTATGAACTTTTTTTCTTTCTTTATTGTTCTAAAATTTCAAAGGTTCTTACAACAAATTCCTTTCCCTTCCCTGCTTTTATCATTTTCCTTGATTTTGTTCATCATACATTTTAGGAGAATAAACACAATGCAAGCTCAAAATAAGCTTGATTTCTTTGAAAATAAATGTAAAGAACAGAAAAAACCTTGTATACTTTGATAAATGCACCAATATATAATAATATATAATCATTTTCATCAAAATGTGACGAAATGTTATAATGCAACAATTTGATGTGATGCCTTAAAAATGTGTTACAAACTCATCACACCCTTATTAGTTGCTTTTTACCAATGTAAATAACTATTTATAGGTACTCTTTAAATCATAAAGTCAAAATATTGCATTCATAAATAGTCAAAAGATCAATCCTCGATCTATTATACACATATTGATCTATTGCTCGCTAGATTTTAAACCTCTAAAGTTATATACTCTTATTTTGGCGGTAATCTTAAAACAAGTAAGAGCTTGAAGTTACCTTTCATTCCCAACTAGCTATACTACCGTTTAGCGGTTGTATTGGAGTTAACGAGTTGTCGATCTACCTTTAAAATTGGCCATAAAAGATTAAATCAAGTGGCAGACGTAAACCTGAGTCACATGACCTCACTTTGGAATACTTCTGCTTATTAGGCAAAATAATCCAATACTTTATTTTGGGTCAGGATAATTAATCGGGAATTTCTCTTTTAACCTTAAAACTAGGTAAGGCATTACAATTTGTCGTCGTATATTGTCACTGCTCAATGCTGTTATGAATAAGTTTGCAGTGTTCAATATAAAATCACTCTAGTTAGGTGCTTTCGAAATAGATGTTACTTTGCACTTGTAATGATAAAAGGTCTTATATTTCATTGAAGAAATGAATATAGGAACTAATTTTGATGATACTATAGCAAACTTGAATACTTATAAAAAAGATTGCATTGTAAGACTTTATGGAAATACCAAACAATATAGAATCATGTATAAAGACAACATAATATCACATACTATAAATCATTCACCATCATAGCTTTATCTAACATTGTGTGCTGTGTTTGCTTGTATGCTAACTTCTTAGTTCGTCACATAACCTGAATTTATATCATGTGAAATCTGCAAGTGAGTTTTATGAAAAATAGCACGGTGTATAATCACTTGACTCAGAATTTCTGATAATCTTCAATATCTTTTTTAATACTTAACCAATTTGAATTTGGTTTGAAGCAGAGAAGGTGGGAAAATGCCAGGAATAAGCTGGACGTATTGGATTTTTAAAAAATCAACTGATAAAAAAATTTGATTTATCTTCAATAACTTTTTTATCAGTTGATTTTTCAAAAATCAACCACGCCTGTCTAATGTGTGATGTCTGTCTACATTCTCTGCTTCAAACCGAATTCAAATCGGTCCAGTATTTACAAAATCATTGAAGATTTTCTGAAAATATTGTATCACGTGATTATCCACTATGAATAGGTAGACAATAAGAATGTCATGCTGACTGACCATAACTTTCCTCATCGAAAGGTTTCTGTAGAGGTTCGTTAGATCGAATTTTTTTTGCGGAGTTCATATTGCTTGCAAAATTTATTTTTCTATAGAAGATTTCAAGAATGAAACAAAGTACACAACAACCACTGAATGTTAAATAGAAAATGTATCATTTATTTAGATCTAATAATTATAGATTTGATTCAAGTTCATTTATGATGCATTTATTATTGCAATACTTCCTTGAACACTGCTTTTCACATTTTCTGAAAGAGAAAGTAGGGACACCTGAATGCATTCACTGATGAATAAAGTGCATATGATATTCATATACTTGAAGATATATCATATAATTGAAAAAAAAAATATTGAAATTCTGTTCAAATAGTTCAGCTTTTATAAAGTTACTCCTTGGATTGATCAATTATTGATAAAGATGTAAAAGTTCTGCCTAGATGAATGTTTTGAGGTAGCCAAATTGTGTATTTGTATAGATTTATAAACTAAAGTCAATGTGACTCCTTCAATGCAAATGTCTGTTTACCAAGAGTATACATTGAAAAGCGACAGATAAAATGAATTTTGAAAGGATTAGTGAGTGTTTGTTTGCTGTGAAAATTCAACCTATTGTGTAACAGTCCCTTTTCTAAATTTTGAGGTACCTAATAGAAAATGTTGGAAAAATATTGACACAAAAGAAGAAAATGCTGATGACCAGCATTTCTGCTTTTTGCCTGAATATTTTCTGTGCTTTGTTATACACAAGTCATTTCTCTCTCGACATCTTTGTTCTTCCGTAACAATTTTCAAGTTAGACCTCTCTAAAACTTGGCGGTTGAGAAAGGTTTTACTCCTGGGACATTCACTTAATACAAAATGCTTATCTTGAAAAGTGTAAGATTTATAAGTTATACAAATAAAAGTTAATGCCATACTTACATACCAACAGATAAGGCATTCATGGCCAAAACAGTAGTACTCATTTAGAAGTTTGCACAGGGATTTTACTTGTATAAGTACATGTACCTATGTCTGCAATAATGCAATAATTATAGACTTTAACAAATCCCTTTTCTGAAATTATGTTGAGTCATAGTCAGTACATGATGCTTTCATTCATTGGTGGACAAATCAAAATCTGGCTGTTTAAGCTATGTGGCATTAGTTGTGCACCAATGGTGTATCTTTGATCAAGAAGGCTACTACATAATTTTCACAGAGATATATCTATTATTGGGCAACCATTTTTATGCAAACGTACATTTATATTCTGTTTGAAGTGTTAAGAGTTCATAATGGGAAAAGAAAATGAATAATTTAGTGATTAAAGGATTTCTTCACTTTCAAGATAAGCAGGTTGAGGTGATCAACCTTATAATGCCAGTTCATAGGAAAAACAGTAGTATAAATAAATGCTCCTTTTGAAGTAAATATCAAAATGTGTGCTTCAAAGCATAACAAAGTTTCAGATTTCACAAATAAAATTTAGCATTTTTTGCTGCCCCCTTTTTCTATGTCCTCATGTATTTGTTACAACATATTATTTAATCAATTTGAGTGTTTCACAAAAGCATCTTATTACATGTAAGATGTGTCTTTCTTGTAACCTATGAACTGGTATGTCCCTATTTCTCCCATGATATCAAACTCATAAAAAATCTGTGTAACATGTTATTTATAAAGCAACCTTGATCCTCATGTTACAAATAGCACATACATGGTTTTCTTGAAACCAACTTTTAAGTCAGTTACAGTGTGCAATAAATATTTTTTTTTAATTTGTCTGGTGAAATTGCTTAGAAAAAGTACCTTTGAATAAACATGAAGTTGCAGGTACTTTCTTCAAGAGAGACTGCATCTCTTATTAAATTTTATATTAAAAGGTGTTTTAATCTTTTGATTCTGAAATTAAGTTTGGCCTCATATCTCAAAAAGATATAATGTCTTACTTGCAATTGATGATTAAGGTTGCTTTACAAACTTCTGTATCTATTGTGCTTATATTCTATGTTTGCATACCTGCTTTGCTTCATGTATATCACCAATATCATGTATGTAACCATGTACATCCACAAGTGTTGTTGCTAGACCACTAATAGCTGCTACTGCCTCCATAACACTTTCCCAAACCAAACAATTTAACCCTTTCCCAAATGACAAAATTTTAGCGTGATCCAATTTCAAAGCTGCTGCAGATAACAAAATAAATGTTGATATATAATTATAATACTTGTGTAAAATAAAGCACAGAAAATATTGAGACAAAAGGAGAATCAGCAGTTTCTTCTTTTGTCTCGATATTTTCCCAGGCATTTTCTTCTGGAGACGTCAAAACCAGGTCTTGTTTGGGAAAGGGTTAGGGTATGTCCAAGTTGAAAGATGCAGATGATAAGATGAATGTACTAAGTAAACAATTAGGGAGGGTTATGACTCCTACAACATTGAGGGAATAGAAGAAAATGCTGGTTAGCAGCATTTTCTTCTATTCCCTCAATGAGTATCAGAGCCTTCTCTTTCAGGGACATCAAAACTAGCTATTGTTTGGGAAAGGTATACCTTGAAAGACGAAATCCTGTGCTGTATTTGAACAGAAATACAAACATATATACGGAAATATTTATAGATGTATATTTGGAATCATTGTCATGTGACTTTTTTGTCATACAGCTTCTTATATCCTCTCCCAAACCCCATGCAAAGCAAGTTCGCAACGGTGTGGTCTCAATGTTGTAGTTATATAGTTACTCAAAAATATAAATACAAAAAGTCAAGAAAAAATACAATGTTTATTCAGAAATTAATACAAGAAAGAGTTTCCCATTTGTTGACATAATGATAATACTACAGGAGCTTCAGGTATGAGGAAATGATGGCTTCTTATAAGCAGAAATACCCTTTGTAAGATTTGTATGCACAATATCATACAGTAGTGTTGGAATGAGATTGCACAAGGATAGGTTTGGTTGACAATTGGTGTTTGTACCAGTTGAGTAGGTAGTTGGGTATAAGATCAGAAAGCATGTATGTGCAGGCTGATTATATCATTGCTTTTCAAGGAAAACCTTGTAACTGCAGCTTTTTTAAAGCTGCAGTTTTGAGGTTTTCGTTGAAAAGCAGCAATATTCTATGCTGCCTCCCAAAACCATCAGATTGTTTTGGATGGGCATGAAATGGATTAAAAAGATCATCATTTCCTCTAATCAATAGCTCTGTTATACTTTATATTTAGAATTTTTCTGGCTAATACTTATTAACGATGTTATATAGCATAAGTATATAAAGGCTGATTAATAAACTTCATTTCATGACAGTTGCTGATTCAAATATTATAAAATCATATGAAAATAAATATGGCACAAATTTTACTCTATTTATCAGGCATCTCCCCTTTTGCAGAAGCTTTTTATTACGTCTTTGCATGGCATTATGGAATGGGAATCATATATTATGTATTATCAAAAGCATGGTGCATTATATTATAGACTTTATAATCGCTTGGTTTGGTTTGTGCATTTGAATTTGGTATTTCTGAATGGATTTAATTTCTTCAATTATATGATTGTCAAATGTTTTGTGTTGATAGACATCTTTATTCAAGATGGTGTAAGATTATACAGCTTTGTAAATTTATAGCTTGATGTTCAATAACTGGTCATGGTTTAAAGATCAATGGTTAAGATTATGTTATTCATTCATAAGGAGGCCATTTAATTGGTTATGTCATTTATGATGGCCAATGTATGTCTTCTGAGTGGAAAAATAAACTTGGGTCGTTGAATAAAGTGATATGTCATTGATTTCATACCAATTCATTGTAAGGACCAAGCTTTCAACAAAACCTATCCTATATGCCATGTGGATAATGTCAGCAGGATCATGGGTTTTAATCTCTTGGTCAGTATTCTTCCTAACATTTGACCTAAGTCATTTACATGTGTGTGTCTGCAAAGGAAAATTGTTAATGAGCCTTCTGCTTTGGTCCTGCTGACCTTGTTGCATCTCTAATGTTGTATTTGTACTGATCAAGAAATGTCAGTAACACATTCTTGTCTACGTAAAATAACTTAATAGAACTGTTGACCGTGGCATTCAACCAGCTAACAGCTTTAAACAATCTGCTATTACAATGACTTGAAATGGAACTTGGAATGAAACAAGTTATTTATTCACAATGTCCAAAGGGTTCCAAGATCAATATTTCAAATTATTCCATATTCACAATCATGTTGTAATGGATTCTTTAAAGCCATTCTTGTCACCAGGTATGGTTGTACAGAATTGATCTGCAGATTTTATCCGGTCTTTATTTGCACTAACAAGGTATCCGGGTATGTCATTAATTGGTCGGTTTGATCATAATGGTTAGGATAGTGGTGACAATCGATTGGTGATTCTTACCCTTTTATGGCTAGATCATTGCGAAAAAATAGGTATATTTCTTTGGATATGTTTGTTGTAGTTATTTTGTCATAAAGTTTAGGCAAGTTTTCAAAATTTAATGGTTTCTGGACTACTTTCCTTTCGCATGGAATATTAAATCATGTTAAAATAGCTCCGTTCTGTTGTCTTTTTCACTTGTCTTATTTCCTATTTCAAGGCATTGTTATGTAAAGGTTTTGTAGGGGTTGATATAAATTATTCTCTCTTTACTCATTATATTGCACCCACTTATTTAGGCAAATAAAGGATATAATGCAGCTGAAAGATCACTTGGAATTATGTACATTGACAAAGTAAATGTTCTCTTTGGTTCTCACTGGTTTATGTTTGCTTGTAACTGTAAAACAAATTAGACCATAGCATAATTATAATGAATCTATTACAAAAGGAATAATGCCAATCTAAATTTGTTACTTCTGATCCAAACCCTATTATATGTGTCTCTCTAGAATCGTCTCAATGAGATGATTCTAATGAGTACCCACATTATAGTGTTCAATTGGCATTTGTAGGCTTATTTCCTTTCAAAATCAGACATCACTCTTACATGTTATATTTGTAGCTCTGTTTTAAGGAGGAAAAGAGTTTAATTGTAATAAATGCTTGGATGTCATTGATGAGCTCTTCATTGATAAAAATGGAATGTTGATTAATTGTGCTTTCTCAATCGGAACATTTCTCATGTGGAACATTTATCAGAGCAAATTGTTGATAATTGTTTTATTGTTTGCTTGCAAATTAGATATGTAAATGAAATTCTGCCGAGTTCTGGTTAGATTTCCAGGAAAAAGTTGGTGTTTTGTTTTCCAATTTAGTTGAATTGGAATTATATTGGAATCATGATTCAAAATCATTTTGAGGTCAAGGAGCTTAATATTGGGGATAGCACGAAGGTAAAGCTTTGGTTGATTCTGAAAATATTTTTACTCATGGAACAATATTTTTGTTTCCATTCTACTGTATTCAATCAAAGTCCATTCTTTGGATTTAATTGTTTGTGGTTAAGTGAGGTGATTTTGATTTTAACTCTCAGTTCTTACGATTGTTTAAGGTTGATTCAAAAAGCACTTTGCATGTCACTAAAAGCTTCTGCAATAGGGGTTCATTCTTTCACAAATGGCAGTATCACTAAAACTTAATTGATACAGCATTTTTGGGTCAGTGAAATGAAATTAAAAAAGAACCTTTAACCAATTTTCAGCTTTCTCTATTTATTTGTCATCTGGATAAAAGAGTAAAACTTCTTAAGAAATGAGTTTCTTTCATTACTTAAATTATCAGATAAAGTGATACTGCCATTTTACATTATCAAGAAAACACTTCCAAATCAATCTGTGCAGAATGTAATATTTATTTATTGTTTTGCATGTTTGGTGCATGATTATAAATCTTTTTTTTTTTCTGTCCTTCCTCCTCTAACAGACTAGAAAGCCATGTCGTTCCACTCAAACACCCAGAGGCTCTGCCAAAAATCCCAACAGAAGCTTCCTAACTGGTGACTTCAGCGACGATGATAATGATGACGATGACAAATTCTTGTTTCCACCTCGTCCAAGACCAGGCAGTCGCGGATCTAGTAGTAATTCACTAAAGCGTAAACGTCCAAGTGGGCCGAGAAGTCCCTCGCGTACAAGCAGACCTGGTTCGCGACCAGGTAGTCGGTTTGATCATCTAAAGAAACATTCAGGTGGTGCGACTCTTGAATCAGAGAGTGAGGAATCTGGTTATGGTGAAACCTACTATACTATGCATGCTTCCAGTTTTGACAATCATTTAGATGATACAGAAGTTTTTGAGCAAGAACCCACACTAAACACAATGCGAGGTACACCACTAGCTCTAGAGAACCACTTCTCTGATGGAGAATCGACTGTGAGCTATCTCTCAACACAAGCATTTGGAGGTAACCCGGATGATCTGAGAGATGCGACCTCACAGACACCCGGACACACATCTACACAAACTCCTGCAGGTAACTGGGGCAGAAACAAACCCCGCACCATGCAGACACAGACAGCTGCATCTAACATGTCTCTACACTCCATCGGTAACCAGACGCGGCGCTCCAGCGGATCACGGGCAGATCTACTGCGGAGTATTCTGTTTGAGGTGAAGGGTATGAAGCAGCAGCGAGGTCTCGACAGCAGCTTTACAGGGAGTGAAGATGATGCTAACTCTGTGAGGAGTGAGAACACAATAAAGAAGGAGACGTTACAGACTGTGCTGGAGGATGTGCGGACACTACGTGAAGCAGACGCTACAGGTACTGCAGCTACACAAACTGTACAGGAGGAGGGGACGCAGACATCCCTCAAACTGTTCCCTGAAGGTGATCCAGTCAGGAACGCCAGGCTGGAGAAGTTTAGAAATATCATGGATGATGTGAAGGGAATGCAGGGTAGTCGTGCTGGGACACCATCAGCGGGATCTCGACCGAGTTCTCGTACAGAAACTCCCGTCAATAAACGTCACCACAGAGGAACACCAGCAAGATTTGCCGACACCATGCCAGTACAGAATGGCTACACCCAGCACCCGCCCATGTATCCCCAACAGAACCTGAATGCTACAGCTCCTGCCATGATGATGCAGGCACCCATGATGCAGCCAGCGCAGCCTGTACAGATAGCAGGCAGGAGAATGGTCTCACAAGATGATCTCAACAGTATCAGTCAACGATTAGAGAGATTACAGAGCTTTGTACCCCCTAGACGTCCACCCCCACCACCCAGACCGGAATATGTCATACCTGTGTATGCTGCCCCACCCAGACGGGGGCGCCCACAGGAGGATGCATATTTATCAGATGAAAGTGAATATGGTGATATTGAACCTCCTCGGAGACGCAGAATCCGGTCAACTCTGGAGGATGCTCTCGAGGAGGCAAATAGATCGGCTTTACAACTCAAACATTTGTCAAAACGAATGAAAAACTCTCTCAGGGATGATATGCAGTATGATTTCTTATAGACACATTTAAAGAGTTCTGTATATTAGTGTGTAGGCAAACAATTTCAAACAAATATAGAAGATAATTGGTAGGATGTTATCATATTCATAGATATTTAAAGAATTTGCCATAGAATAATGTGAAGATGAAATAAAGCCAATCGGATAAAGTGACACGAAGTGAGAAGACATGTAAATGACAGTGATTTGGAATTTGGACATGAAATAACTATATAATGAGTGATTTTGTAAGCCATTGTGAATGGCTATGGATGATTTTGATGAAAATTGTGAACAATGATGACACTTAAAGGTGACTTTGAAGACAATTTTGTTACAACTACACAAGTTTTATTTTGAAATCCAGTGACAGTTAATCTTTGAGGCATTTATATATATGAATGATCATTTATGTTTCATCTTTCATGTCATGTTTAATACACATTAATTTTGTAACTTTTTCATTATTCATGATTCTAATTAACTATTTGACCATTGTCAAGTTAATTCGAGTTGAATATACTACTTCTTTCAACAAAAACCTAGTAACTGCAGCTTAAAACAAGCTGCAGTTACAGGATTTTTGTTGAATAGCGACGCTGCATTGCTGTGCAGACTAAATTTTATCAACATTGTCTCCCTTATAGAACCAAAACATTGCGATATCAGTGAGATTGCCAAATTGGTTATCTTTTTTTTTTTTTTGATATTTTAGCAATCATTTTTATCAAGTATTTTGTGATATTTACAAGTCTCATTGAAAGTAGCTAGGTTAGAATAGGATGATTATAATTCTCTCTTTTAAGAAGGAGAATTGCTGATAGTCATTTTGTGCTAACCTTTTCACAAATGAACATATGAATGAATGTTACTTTGAATGATTTTGGAGAGGTACATTTTAATAGCATTTTTGTGATAGATTTTCTGTGATAGCTGATGATCTGTTTCATTCCTTTTTATAGTCTTTATTATTTATTTATTATTTATAACACAAGTATTTATTATTTGTTTTAATATGTAAAGTATGTAGTCGTTTAAAGCTGAATGTGATAAAATATTTTTTAAATGCAGGGTCTAAATTTATTCATATTTTCTCCGATATCATGCGATTTTCACTATAAGCAAAAGCCATAAATATGTACTTTTATAATAACATTTACAAAGTACAACCTCTAAAGCCTCTGTGTCATAGTAGATTCAATACCTGACACCAATTTGATACTTTCTTAGTTTTCAGGAAAAAAAATATTTAGTAGGACATAGAAAAATCTTGCTGACAGTTTTTACTGATGGGTAAAGGAATACTGTAGTCTAATATGGTAATAATTTTGAGAGCTGCAGCATGGAACAGGTGTTATTCCTGAATTCAAATTAAATGGTTAAAATAATGTTTGTAGAACATAATCTTTAACTAAACATTTACTTTTATCAAGAAAACAAACTCAAAAATGAATTCTTACAATGTACTGGAATCAATCCATATAGGCCTACAATGCATCCTTTGGGTCTTCAGCAAAATTCAGAAATACCACTTAGAATAGATCTAAAACATAAAAATTGAAGTCCGATGCCAGATATATTGCATTTAGTAAAGTAATGGTGCTTCCTTGTGAGCATAAAAGTTAGATTTTTTCTGTAAGATTGGTAAATGCTGATTTCTATACAAAAAGTAATGAGTTTTGTAGGGACTGAGTCATTGAAACTGAAGGGTCTTGATTGAATATCGTCTGTTGAGAATTAAGTGCTTTTGATGCTCTGGTGTGGATAGATCATCAGAACATGTTGTTTTTGTCCATTTGTCTGTATGTCTGTCTCACTTTCCCTATTTTGTATTTTTGTCATAATTGAATAGAACTGCCATATGTATTTTATTTTTTTCAGACTGTCCAAAACCATTTTGTATGTTATTTGTTGATTTTTTAAACTTTTTTTATTAGATAAAATATGCTCTGGTATAAATGATATTTGAATCCTTATGTATTATAATCTGGCATTGAGTGCAAAAAAGACCACAGCCATGAAACAAAAATTAACAACCTGAGTTTTCCGATCTCGGACTTAGTAGAAGAAAGGCATAATAGTGCACAGCTGTCATTAAGAATATCATGGGAAACTGAAAAAAAAGTTAAAAAATATTTGATTTAGCATAGGCAATTTTCAAAGAGAGTCTTTAACTAGTATCAGTATTTTAAACAGTATTTAGAGTAGCAAACATGACATTTGAATGGGCAGGTGCAAAACTGTTGTAAGTGTACATCAATGCACTTACATTTACCATAGTTTTGCACTTAGCTAAGTTTAAATTTTAGTATTTATTTGTGGTTTTATATGTGTATGTTCTAGTGTTTTAGATAATGAATCTAGTGCCTTTAAAGAAGAAAATGCTCTTTGAAAACATGCATCATATTTCATATCATTGTAAACAAGTCATCCAAACTTCAATCAGTAGGTTCAAATCCAGGCTTGGCAAATATTATTTTTCACATTCGACAAATATCAAGCCAGGATTAGCTAAAAGAGCCATTAGAGCATTTGAGACTAATGAATCCAGATCAGCTTGAGAGTTACTACAGGTTATGAAGAGGCCAAAAGAGAACAGTATTGATCTTGATCAGACTGTGCATATGCACAGGCTGATCTGGATCTATGCTACATGTATTCTCAAATGCCATGATGGACATTTGTCCAGAGTTGTCGTAAATGGATAAGTGATCCTCAAAGAAAGAGCAACTGATGACTTCAGTTGGATGTTTTGTTTATACTGGTGCAAGATTTTTGTAACAGATTCAGCATTTTAGCTTTATTGTTTATGTTAGAATTGGGATGCTTTTTTAGCAGTATATAATCATTTTGTATGTTTAAACTATGAGTTATATATGATAATAAAAAGTTTATAATGATAATTGTTTTTCCTTTCCACTTATGCCAAGAAGTAAAAGAATTATTTTCAATCTTTCCCAAACAGCACATTCTTTTGAAGCATTGATAAAAAAAGCTTGAGAAAATATTAAGGCAAAAGAAAAAAATGCTGACAAGCATAATTTCTTCTTTTGCCTCATTATTTTCTGTGCTATATTATAAAATCCTATCCTTATCCACATTCATTTTTAACAACAGCTTTGAATTTGGACTGGCCCAAGTTTTGACCTATGGGAAAATGTTAAACATAAAAAGTCGGTCAGGAGATATTGAAGAGATTGATGGAGATTAGCCAAATAAGACCTGCTTATGGGAAAACATTGAGGCAAAACAAGAAAATCCTGATGATCAGCATTTTCTCCTTTTGCCTAAATATTTTCCGTGCTATATTGCAAATAAATCTAAAATTTGAAGTTTTTTGAAAGGGTTAAGGAGAAAATGCTGGTCACTAGTTTCTATATATCTATAATATATTAATCCTTAAATTTGATCAGACTATTCCATATTGAAAGGAGTTGCAGAGGACAAAATAAGTTTTATCAAAAGTTATTGAGAAAAAATGTGTGGCAGTTCAAAGAAAATAATGAGGGAAAGGAGGTCTTGGTTTGGAAGGGATTTACAAAGTCTAAATCTCTGTCCATTGAAAGCAAGATGATGAGCAATGGAGGCATGTATTGCTGAATTCCCATCTTCAGAAAAAATAGACTAGAACCATTGTGATGACAGCCCAAATCACATAGTGCAGAATGATCTAGGCAGAAGGTTTCTGCAAAATCGACCCCTGTTGGAATTGACCAGACGCTGGCTGTCAATCAAAACCATCGATAAGCCAATGAACGATCAGAAAAATGCCACACCCCCATTGTTTGTCTTAAATTCTTTGTTGCACGTGATATTCTTTCGATTTATCGACTGACAATCAAAACAATTGATATGCCAATGCCCCCATTGTTTGTCTTAAGATTCTACGTTGGGCGGAGTGCATCTATCGATTGGCGTTTGGTCAATTGGCATGCTATGTGTGCATGAACACTTTATTATTTTATTTAAGTTTACAGCATGAACAATGTGCATCTGCATGCCAGTATCGTCACCAGGGCTTACAAGAAGCTGAAGTATAAATTCACCTTTATTCAAAAATATTACTTCGTGCGCAATAAAACTCGAAAATCATGACATTGAATTAACAACTTCCCAATCAAGACCTGGTTTTGATGTCCTTAATAGATAAGATTTTAGAAAACATTGAGGCAAAAGAAGAAAGTGCTGATAATCACCACTTTCTCCTTTTGCCTCAATATTTTCTGAGTTATATTGTACACAAATACAATCTTAATTGACATATATTTTGTCGTCTGCAACAGCTTTTGAGTTGAACCACCCAAATATTTTTTTTGTGGTTTGGGAAAGGGTTAATGTCTCTTCCAAACAAGACCTTGTTTTGTCTTCTCCATTAAAGATGACTCAGGAAAATGCTAAGACAAAAAATCAAAGTACTGACAGTACTGTTTGGAAGCAAATTTTTCAAAAATGTAGGCCTGTCCAGGCCCCAGTTTCTCTAAAAAAAACTTAAGTATATTCTGATGAGAACATGCTCAACATCAAAGGGATACTCTCCAACGTTGAAGGGTATTCCATTGAAGTTCACGTGGATTTCATGCGATTTGAGCACTGTGCTCAGATTTGAGCATGAGAACGTACTTATTTTTTTTCGAGAAACCGGGGCCAGAAATAGAGTAGTTTGATTAGGTACTTTGATTATCCATTTGAATACCTTGAATACTTTGATTCGTAGAGTATTTTGATTAAGTACTTTGATTATCCAGAATACCTTGCATACTTTGATTTCATGATGGAGTTGTATTTATTTTTAGCACAACTTCATGCATATTAATCGTTTGTGTAAGCTGAATATATTTCATAGTTCAGTAAACTCGACTGACCCATTTACAAGGAAGGCCATTGGACTAATTCTTTGAACCATAATAAAGCAAATTACTACCTGGATCTTTTCATCTCTCAAAGACATGATTAATTGAATGTTTCATTTTCAGTCACACAGTTCAATATCTACACATAACTTCAGACTTACATATTGAATATTCGAATGACTGTTACCTCATTAATCTTTGCTTTTGATAGAACTATTTATAGTGAGGAAGACCAGAAGATGTTGTGTGGTATGCAGAGAATGGTAAAGTGCAGAGACACATGGCTGCTAAGAGAAGCAAATTTGGAAAATTTGCTTCCAAAAATGTTATTTTGTCATCTGATGATCAGCCTTTTCTTGTGCCTCAATAATATTGTGCTGTTTTGTAGAAGAATCCTATTGACAGCATTCATTTTGTTGTTTGTCAATATCCATGTTGATGTCCATAACTGCTTTAGCATTGGACTTGTCTGAAATTATGCTGTCATGCTATTGTTTTAAACTTTTATGGTGTATATCGTCAGTGTAAATGCAAAACCTGGTATGTCAATTGGGGCAATTTTCAAAGTACAAACTTGTGTGCCCAGTGTAGACGATTCTCGTTTTGAGATTTTTTTACTGATCGGTATTATTGAAACATTATTTGTGAACAATATGTCCAAATTTCAAGGAAGACATTTCAGTTTGGGAAAAGTTATTACACTTTTTTCCCTCCCCTTTAAAATTTTCCAAAACCGAGATACGAGGTTTTGCATTTACAATGACGATATTTGAATTAATTGAAAGAACTGACTTGAACTTCCAACATGATTGGCCGACGACCAGAGGTCACAAAATAAATTGGCAGTAAGCCACTCTCTTTTTACAGTGTCTAAATAGGCTTTAAGTGATAGTTTTATTCATCTATACTAAACCATTTATCGAAAGTTCAAATTCCTATTTAAATGTCCGCAACTGTCACCGAGTTTTTACGGTTGTTATCGAGAAGAAAACTGCTTATCAATAGATGAGCTTACCACCTTGAATTAAACCTTTCCCGAACGGCAAAATTGTAGGGAGGTCCAATTTGAAAGCTGCTGTGGAAGGCAAAATAGATGATCACAAAAGGCCAATATGTTAATGTCATAGCTCAGAAAATATTGAGGAAAAAGAAGAAACTGCTGTTTATCAGCAGTTTCTTCTTTTGTGTCAATGTTTCCCAAGTCTATTCTATCAGGGACATCGAAACCAGGCCCCGGTTTCTCGAAAAAACTTAAGTACATTCTCATGAGAACATGCTCAACTTCAAAGGGATACTCTCCAACGTTGAAGGGTATTCGATTGAAGTTCACGTGGATTTCGTGCGATTTGAGCACGGTGCTCAGATTTGAGCATGAGAACGTACTTAAGTTTTTTCGAGAAACCGGGGCCAGGTCTTGTTTTGGGAAAGGGATAATTATTTAACCTTTCCCTAGCAAGATCTGATTTGGACAATCCTAATAAGAAAAGCTCTGAAAAAACATTTAGGTAAAAAGAAGAAAATACGGAGCATCAGCATTGTACTCCTTTTGACTCAATATTTTTGTGCTATTTCATACACAAATCTTGTCTCTATTGACATCAATTTTGTCGTCTGCAGAAACAGCTTCAAAGTTTGAACAGCTTACAGTTTTGCCGTTTTAGAAAGGTTTAATCCTTTATAAAATGACAATTTGAAGGTTTACCTGACAATAAGATAGACGTTTTCCCTCTTTAACCCATTACCAAACGACAATATTTAAGACTGGTCCAAATTCAAAGAAGTTGCTGACGACGATTTAAAGTGAATGAAATTTTACATTTTTTGGTCTTTTTGGTTAGAAAACATTGTCGGAAATGAAGAAATTGCTTGTCACATTTTCCAAAGCCATTTTCTCGTGAGGAGTCAAAAAGAGTCACTGTGTGGGAATGGGTTAAAACAACACAAGGGACAAAAGAGTCTGATCCAAATTTATAGATGTTGCAGAGAAACTGTATATTACAGAAATCAGAAAACTGTTTTTAGAAGATATTCAGAGAAAAGAAAAGAAGAAATGTGGAGAAAATAATTGAAGAAAAAAAATGATTGCCAGCACTTTCTTTGTCTTATTGGTTTTAAAGGAAGAAAGTACTGTGGAAAAAGAAGGGAATTGCAGAAAGTGCTTGTCATTTCTAGCAATTTCTTCATTTTCTACAATGTCTTGTAGGAAGTCAAAAAGAGTCATTGTGTGGGGATGGCTGAAATGACTCCACTTTAAGCAATGTTTTCTGAAGAAACTAATTAACAGGCTTTGCTGATGAAAAAAAAGTTGTCCCAGGTTAAAAATGGTGCACTATAATACAATAGTCTGGCTTACCTGCCCCTAATACTGCGTTATTGGGTCAGGAAGACACCAGTAATGGCGACGTCCATTGCGCTTATATTTTAACAAAGGTAAAGAACAAAGTTCTTTAATTTTGTGAGCAAAGAAGGGTCATTAGAAGAGTAGATAGGTTTCGGTATATTTCTAACTTTAGCTTTAAAAGTTTTACATGACCTCAACGCTAACCCGAGATAAAACGGTTTTAAATTTTGTACATGAAAACTATATAATGGCAATTTGGAGGAACATTTAATCAGAAGTCCGATTAGCTCAGTGGTTAGAGAGTCTGCCTAGTATTCTAAAGGTCCCTGGTTCGAATCCCAGGAGTGAAACATATTTTAGTCACCCCCTTTCTTTTTACATTTTTCATACCAAATGGTTCTAGAGATTGCAAAGACGTAATAAAAACGCAATTACCAATTTGTAATTGCGTTTTTATTACGTCTTTGCAATCTCTAGAACCATTTGGTATGAAAAATGTAAAAAGAAAGGGGGGGGGGGGTGACTAAAATGTTTCACTCCTGGGATTCGAACCAGGAACCTCTTGAACCCAAGTCAGGCGCTCTACCCCTGAGGTAACCGGACAACTGATAAGTGACCTATCCAAATTGCCTTAATATAGTTTTCATGTACATAATTTAAAACCGTTTTATCTCGGGTTAGCATTGAGGTCATGTAAAACTTTTATTGCTAGAGTTAGAAATAAACCGAAACCTATCTACTCTTCTAATGACCCTTCTTTGCTCACAAAATTAAAGAACTTTGCTCTTTATCTTTGTTGTGAAATCCCTCCACTGGAGGCCGCCATTGTTACTGAATGCCTGACGTACTAAAATACATAGTACGACAGGGAACCAGACTATATAATACAATAGCTTACAGGATATGTACAGATGAAATGGGAGATAATCCAACATACAACTGATTATTTGGTTGTAACAGTTACTGCCCTTGGTATAACAAAAAAGGTTGGTAGAGTGCCACCTTCCTGATCAAGAGATTCTGAGTTCTAACACAAACAGCATATTGTCGCTTTTCTGCAAAAAACTCGTATCTGCAGCTTGTTTTAAGCTGCAGATACGATGTTTTTGAAGAAAAGCAGCGATATTCATTTGTGCATGATCCATAGTTCAAAAAGGGTGCATCTGGGAGATGTTATCAACCATAGAAAGTATGCACAGTGCAGGCTACAGTCGAAACTTTACTCTTAGATGATTTTCTGATTCAATTATATTTTTCTACCTTGCATAACATATGAGCCAGGATCTGGAAAAATGTCCTTTTAGGCTTTTGAGCCAAACATGGTTCCAGATCAGCCTGCGTATATTTGCAGTCTGATCAACAACCATGTTGATCTACATTAGCTTCTTCCTGACATGTAGCGATCGTTAGAGTGCAGTATGGTTCCAAATCAGAATGCACTTAGGGCACATCCTGCTATTGAAACATGGTTGTCTGGAATGCTATAAGGGACCTTTTTCCAGATCACAGCTCATTGATTATGTTCATTTTGCAAATGTTGAAAATTATACTGTGCTTTGAAAATGACCCCAACAATACAAAGACCACTATAAATGATTTTCCCATGTTTATTAAATCAACAATAATATATTATTGATTTTAAAGCCAGATTAGCTTATCAAGGCTATAAGGCTAACCTTATCACGGTGTATAATCACGTGATACAAGAATTTCAGAAAATCTTCAATAACTTTGTTTATACTTGACCGATTTGAATTCGATTTAAAGCAGAGAATTTGGACAGACGTCATGCATTAGATGGACGTGTTTGATTTTTGAAAAATCAACTGATAAAAAAGTTATTGAAGATAAACCAAAATTTTGGTTTATCTTTAATAACTTTTTTATCAGTTGATTTTTCACAAATCAGACACGTCCAGCTTATTCCTGGTATGCCCCCACCTTCTCTGCTTCAAACTGAATTCAAATTGATGAAGTATTTAAAAAGATATTGAAGATTATCGGAAATTCTGAGTCACGTGATTATACACCGTGCTTATGCTGAATTGATTTATCTTTTACCAAACAAGGCTTACTATTGACTTCTCCTGGTGGAGGTATTTGGAACATTGAGGGAAAAGAATTAAATGCTGATTGTCAGCATTTTCTTCCTTTTCATCAAGTTTTTTTTCCCATTCTATGGAGTACAAACATTAATTGTTTTGTTAGAAACACTTATCAAATTGGACCACCCTAAGTTTTTGTTGTTTTGCAAGGATTAAAAGTATTAGAATGCAGAAAGGGAGAGTAATCTAGAGTTTAATTTGGATATAGCAGTTGCTTCCCTTGGAATTATACTACGGTCTTACCAACTGTTTAATTCAGAGTTGACTAGAGTCATTACATCATGCAACTACCCTATTACGGTGAAGATTGTGCATCATGGGATGGATAACAACTACTGACAAAAATAATATTGATTCTGATTTTGCAATAACTTCTTTGAAAATTCCTCATACTTTTCCCAAAAATTGATCCCAACCAACCAGAAAAATGTCCGAATTTTTTGTTGTTTGTCTGGTCGGTTGGGATCAATTTTTGCAAAAAGTACTAGAAGGTGGTCAGGTAAATCATATAATAGGAAAGAGCTCAGTTAGGCAGGGTACATGCACTAAACCGTTTGAAAAGTGACCCTGAAATAAGAAAGTTATTGCAAAATGTCTTACCTAAAGCCAGACAAATTCTTCCGTAGATTGACCCATCCCATCATGTACAATCTCCACCGTGCCTATGTTAATATAAAGATGGAACTTACCACGCAGATGGTCATGAATAATTCAACAGTCTGTCAGTCTTAAATTAGAATGGGATGATTTGTTTCTTTTAAATCTTCCAAAGCAAAATTTGTTTTTGATATCCCTAAAATGTTTTAAGTTCATATATGTATACAGGTAGTAACTGATCAATCAGTTTAAAGATGAAATAAAAAGATTTCTTGAGGTATCAAACATTGCTAAAAAATTAACAGAAATATCTGTCAGGAAGAATCCAGGATAATTACTAATTTCAGTAATTACATAAATGTTCTGTAGTCACAAGTTACAACATTCTCTCAAACAATTTGTCTTGAGTAGCAACATTGATGGAAAATAATGAGCAAATGGTGTCTGCCCATGTCTTATTCTATGAAGTTTCATCCAGTATTTAACCCATTACCACACAATGACTCTTTTTGACTCCCTACAAGATAATCGCTTTGGAAAACATTTTGGAAAATGAAGAAATTGCTTGTGACAAGCAATTTCTTCATTTCCCACAATGTTTTCTACTTAAAAAGCTATAAAATTTTGAAATTTCTTCGCATTGAAATGTCGTCTGCAACTTCTTTCAAATTGGACTACCCCAAAATTTTGTTGTTTGGTAATGGACTGCATCACATTATCCAGAAAAGAACATCATTACCTTACATTTCATTGGCATTGACATTGAAAACAGTTTGATACGACCACTATAACCAGAGATAACATTCAGCAAAAGAAAAAAATGGTTATTTCAACAATTCACATGTTACCTTAATAGATTATGCTATATTGTACACAAGTTCCTGTACTAATATTTTCCATTTAGTTCTCTGCTGCAGCTTTCAAATTATAAAATTTATCTTGTAATTTACTAAGACCTCGTCTCCAATAGGACGCGGAAGGGTTGCCGAAGGGTTCCCGATCGAAAAAATGTCAATCGGGATGCTTCGGCACACCTTCGGGATGATCGGGAACCCTTCTTCAACCCTTCTGGAAGCCATCCTAATGCTTCGGGAATACTTCGCGAACCCTTCGGGATCAAAATAGGTTCGGCATCCAAATTTTAAAAGTTTAAAATTTGGACGCCGATCTTTTAGTTCGGGAACGCTTCCGTAAAGCTTCGGGGTCATCGGCATCCCTTCCTGAAACCTTCGGGAACCTTTCGGGACCATCTGCAACTCATCCGGCCCTATCTAAATGCATTAAGTTCATTGGATTATCCCGAACGGTCCAGGAAAGGTTGCCGAAGGTCGACGTATTACATATCAACATTGGTATTTACGCTCTCTGTCCGACTCTATGTCTCTACGTACGTGTGTCCACATCATATAAACACAACTTCCGATAAATTTGGATTTTCATAAAAAGTATCTAGTCTCATCTTGTTATTATTTTCCGAGGATTTGAAATCTGACAATTTCACATAAGGGGGCTTTATTAAAAATATCTACGTATATTGTGATCTTGGACCTCAAGATTGCTATAGACATGATTTATCTGAACCGTTATATGTGATGCAGACTGCGGCCATAGCGCAGTTGGTAGCGCGCCAGACTTAAATCATGGAGTCTAAAGCTCGATCCCCGACTGTGGCTAATATCCTTTCAGACATGTGTCTCTCACCAAATGTGTGGATAATCGTAAACATATGTGAGCGAGCAGCTGGAGGCTCGGGAATAATACAAGCACTGTCATCTAGCTGACAAAATGCCAAAAGCATTTTTCAACTATTCTTCTAGATCTTGAGAGCAGGTAGTTGAGAACCTTTTGACTATGGCTGAGGTTGTTTCACATATATGGCTTCACCAGGTTGGTCCTCAAAGGAAATGCATCATCTGCTACTAGGTCCCTGTCGCCATTGGTGACTGGCGATGGTGGTGGGAAACCGATCGAATTATCATTCATGCACTCTTTCAATTCAGATTCATTGAATACATTTGTATTTGGCAATCCGGCATGTATCCCAAACCACCTAGATCACATCAGATGAACTTATAATTGGTATCAATCAACGCTAAAAGGACTATACTGAAGAAACCCTTGTAATTATGGTACAACCTACCCGAACCAAAAAGGCTTTTTAGTTGCCACATGTTTACCATCGAGGGCACCGAGCGTATGGGGTATATTCCATTTTCGCTCGAACTGAGTGGCCACTTGTTGCCATTCGTCAAGAGTACTTGGAATAGCTATGTACTCGTCTTTATACTGATCAAGGGGTGCAGTACACACTTCTGGTACAATTCTACATACACTTTGCTTGCCAATACGGAAATCATAGGCTAACGAAGCATAACAGTCTCCGGTTGCCATGTATCTCAATGTCACAGCGAGCTCACGGCCGGCTGGAATGACGTTGCGGAAACTCGTGTTCCTGTTCTGAACGTTAGGTGCAAGACGCCGAAGTATGTCGTCAAACATTCTAGGGGTGATTCTCAAATACATATGTACTCCTTGAATGATGACACATCTTCGTCCCGCAGTTCTTGCATTTATGTATTATTTTGGCCATATTGTAACCTGCCTTCGTCGAACTCACCACCGACATCGTCGTCTTTGCCGCCTAAATAAATGTAGGGCCAAATCAATCATTGCAGCCTGTAGAGCCAAAGCACTAAATTCTATGTCTCTCACAGCCATAATTTGCGTGAACTGAAAATGTATCACTCGACTGTCCTATATGTAGCTAGGAATCAACATCGGCAACATATCGGCATTGATACTTAGACTCTTCCGCATGTTCTGCATGTGATCGGCAGCCATTCTACGTGATCGGGAAACATTCGGCTAATAATCCTGAACCAATCGGCAAACTTCCGCATTGGATCTGCATACTTTGGTAAGGTTTCGGTATGTCTTCGGCAACCATTCGCATACAGTTCCGCGTATCAATGCCGAAGGGATCCCGAAGGTCAAGCTACGCCCATTTTCATCCCGAAGGATTCCCGAAGTTAGCTATTTTTTCATCTGCAACCCTTCGGCAAGTGATCGGCATCCTTGTGGAGACAGGCCCTAAGAGGCTAAAATCAGTTTAGGAAAGAGTTGAAGCCAATAAATTAAGATATAAACGTTGTGTCGGCAGCCATTCTACGTGATCGGGAAACATTCGGCTAATAATCCTGAACCAATCGGCAAACTTCCGCATTGGATCTGCATACTTTGGTAAGGTTTCGGTATGTCTTCGGCAACCATTCGCATACAGTTCCGCGTATCAATGCCGAAGGGATCCCGAAGGTCAAGCTACGCCCATTTTCATCCCGAAGGATTCCCGAAGTTAGCTATTTTTTCATCTGCAACCCTTCGGCAAGTGATCGGCATCCTTGTGGAGACAGGCCCTAAGAGGCTAAAATCAGTTTAGGAAAGAGTTGAAGCCAATAAATTAAGATATAAACGTTGTGTCGGCAGCCATTCTACGTGATCGGGAAACATTCGGCTAATAATCCTGAACCAATCGGCAAACTTCCGCATTGGATCTGCATACTTTGGTAAGGTTTCGGTATGTCTTCGGCAACCATTCGCATACAGTTCCGCGTATCAATGCCGAAGGGATCCCGAAGGTCAAGCTACGCCCATTTTCATCCCGAAGGATTCCCGAAGTTAGCTATTTTTTCATCTGCAACCCTTCGGCAAGTGATCGGCATCCTTGTGGAGACAGGCCCTAAGAGGCTAAAATCAGTTTAGGAAAGAGTTGAAGCCAATAAATTAAGATATAAACGTTGTGTCCAGTATGGTATGTTTCATTAGGGATCTTTTCAATCTCAAGTTTATTGCATTTTATCCTCTAATACCATACAATTAGGTGTCTTTGATTTCACATTAAGTGTTAGGCTGCTCATTCAATGTACTGTTATTATTGTCCCATTTTATGGGGATTTTATTTAGGGGCTCCAAACCAACCTTTGTCACCAAAAATGGGGCTTTTACAGTTAGTAAAAGACAATAAAAAAGCACAATCCTTCACCTTCCACAACAAATACCAATGTGAAAGAGAATTTTGCATAAAAATTGTTTCGCATGAAAAAGGCTCATTCTGAGAAAATTGTATATACCCCACAAACAGTGTATTTGTAAATGAACTGATTTAGGTTCCTTTTTGCAATGTCTTTCCTCAGATATATAGGTATATTCTGAAGGGTGAAGACCAGTATACAATGAGGTGCCATTAGTAACGGTTTTATCCACTTTTTATGGTCTTGATACCTGTGGTCATAGTGTATAAACTGTTGCTCCTTGCCTTATAAATGCATAGCCAAAATAATAGTTTACAAATTTAAGCCTCCCATGCAACCTGCTTTAGATACCAAAGAGCCAGTACAAGAATTAAGTGGAAGCAATGATATCCCAAATTTAGAAGTTTTACCATAAGTAATGACAATGACCTTGTCAGATGACCTTGACCTTGGTGGTGGGGGATAAGGTCATGCTATTAGGCCAAACTGTGTTGAAAAGTTACATTATGGAGATTGCATAAAAATTGATTTATTACCTTAGGAAAAATGACCTTCAGATATTACTTTGACTTGGATAAATGTCTAAAACTAAATTCATAGCTTAGAGGAATATCATCAAATGTTCCTTGTTCAGTTGTAATTTGTTTTCATCACATTGAACAAAAGAAAACAAAGAGACTTCTGCCATTATGGAATTGAACTCCTGTTATACAAGTTTGATCAATGTGAGACTGTATGTTATCCATAGAGGGAGAATTGGTACAATATTTCCCATTATAATGATAGACTTTGTTCTGTGTACATAGGGATATTATAATAATGCAAAAATGGGACCATATTTGATTTTAAATCTCACTTAACAATAAAGTCATCATGATTTGACAATAAGAAAATATGATTTTGTATTTATGTCCAACTTGAAAAAGCTTACAACCATGAATTATGATGTTTATGCTATAGAAACATGAAGACAGATTACAAACTATCTTTGCGTTCAGTAAATTGTTATATATAAAATGCTTGAGCATAGAAAATTGGTTATAAATGCATAAGATAAATCTATTGCCAAATATTTAATGTGCTCAAACGTTAAAAGTACTGAAATTAAATGTTGCATTTCATGAAATTGTATCAAGTAATTCCAGTCATATTTTCAAGAGCACTTGAACCTAGACTTAATTAAAGACTTTAGTCTTGTTTAACTTTGAAAAGGATAATTAGTCAACTGAAAGAATAAATCTTTTAAAGGATCATTAGATGATCGAATGAATATAAATGCATGTTTTGGACTGTAATACAATCTACAATAAGAATATTGAATGTTCAATTAGCAATTGAAATTAAGTTCATTTAACTAATTCGCTCAAACAACTATTCACATTTTGATGTCCCTAATAGAAGAAGTTTATAAAAAACACGGCTTTTTCTCCTTTTGTTTCAATATTTTCTCAGTGATTTTTTTACAATTTTAAGACTGTGAGTCCTGAGGACTCGCTGGATGCCATATCAATGAGTCCAGCTACTAGTTTAGTGAGACCAATACACTATTTTTAATAGGAAATCTGTAAAAATTGTTGCATCCTGGGACTTGCTAGAATTAAAACTTTGCATCCCAGAGACCAAATTATGAGTAAAAGTAGCAGGATGCGCAGGTAAAATAATCACTGTTTTCTGTGCAATAAGTAGATCTAAACTTAAACTATTTCATATCAACATCTATTTCTGTTGTATGCAGCCTCTTTTCAAATTGAATGGCGCTGAACTCTAAGACTTGTTGGTTTGGAAGGGGTTTAACCCATTACCAAACAACAAAATTTTAGCCTAGTCCAAACTCATAGGTGTTGCAGACGACAAGTTCCATTGAACAAAATTTAACATTTTTTGGTCTTTCTTGGTAGAAAACATTGCGGGAAATGAAGAAATTGCTTGTCACAAGCAATTTCTTCATTTTCCACAATGTTTTCCAAAGCCTTTATGTTGTGGGGCGTCCAAAAGCGTCAATGTGTGGGAAAGAGTTAAAAGATGTTACAGACGGCAGTTTCAAGTTAAAGAAATTTAAAAAATCTTTCCATTTTCAGTTAAAAAACATTGTGGAAAATGAAGGAATTGCTTGTGACAAGCAATTTCTTCATTTTCCACAATAATTTCCAAAGCCTTATTCTTGTGGGGCATCAAAAAGTGTCATTGTGTGGGAATGGGTTAGATTAATTATAACTAGTAATAAGTGTATGAAACACCTAATAAGGGCTAATCTGTATTTAAAAGAGAGGGAGTTGTAATATTAACTGAGGTAATAATTAAGAACTGTAAATCTTAAAGTTAAATGACATTTTAATCTAGACTTTGTATAGTATTATGTATAGACATTTACCGCTAGTTTGCCGAAACAATTAAACATCGGTAATATTTTTACGCAGGGTGCAATTTGTAAATAGACACAATTGGTCAATGTGGTTAAACAGTCTTGAAATTGACCCTTTCTTGGTTTACAGGGAGTTTGTGGAATAAGTTGAATTTTACTGGATGTTAGAAAAATATTAGAAGGGAAATTTTGATGCCAAATTAACAATTTTTAATCAAGATTTGCAATAATCATTGCTTCATTTAATGCAATCTTTTTAACATTTATGGTAATAACAAATAACTAATATTGGGTAATAAATCAATATTGCAGAAACATTTTTACAAACATTGACAGAAAGAGAGAAAATGCTAGTCAATAACATTTTCTATTTCCTTCCATGTTTCTATATCTTATATTGGTATATTGGTAAAGTTCATTGTGGAGCGTAATCCAATATGTTCTCCGCAAAAGATTCCAAAGTGAATTAAGATTTATTGGAATAGCATAATAAGGACTAAGTTAAAAGACATAAATTTGATACTATTTCTCTACAATATAATTAATGAAGCATTTAGGAGAACAAAAGTGATTGTGTCCATGATATTGTCAATACGACATGAACACAGACAAATAATGTATGTGGAAATAATACTAGCAGTATGGAATTAATACTAGCTGTCTTTTATAGTGCCTTTGTGTTGTACTGCAGGAGTTGTAATTAGTGAAAATAATGTGCTGATTTTAGTGGGATTAATTAACCCATCCCAATGTAATGACACTTTTTAATGCCCTACAAGATATATTGTGGGAAACTGTGGCAAATGAAGAAATTGCGTCTGACAAGCAAGTTCTTCGTTTACCACATTTTCTACTACCCCTGCATGATGATCAAAAACGTAAAATTTCATTCAAATGAAATTGTGATCTACAACATATTTGCACCAGTCTAAAATTGTGCTTCCTCGTACTGGGTCAATAGTTTATAAAGCTAGTGAGAAACTAAATTATTGTAAACTTATTTAGAGATGAAATAGAAATTTGAAATAGAAAAATTGTTACATTGGACTATTAATAGAAATCATTATGATAGACTTAAAGACTTAAAATGTTTTACATCTGTACAAACTGAAAAGAATGATATTGCAATTAGAAGTTTTATTCAATTAGATCTATATAATTAATAATTGAATTTGATCAAATCACAATTCATTCATTTTGGATCAATACTGATGTACTATTTCCTTTAACCCTTTCGTTTGCAAGCGCGCTTTAAAGCGCGGTTTTGGTACGCTTATACTGTATAGTGGGGCATGGGCTTTTAAAAGCGATTTTTACACTGTTTAAGTTATCATGACACCGGATAACTACCGGATATTGCGCAATAATGTTATATCCTCGTAAAATGTGAAAAAAATCGGAAGTTTTTGGGAATGTTTGAGCTGTAACGATGGCCAGGAAGGTTCAATTTTCTGCAGAAGAGGTTCGGCGAATCATCATGTCAGTGCCGGACGATGATGATAGCGATTACCCTGATTTTTTTTGGGGGAAAAAGGTAATTTGAACACTAGAAATGTTTCAGAGACTTCAAAAAGTGACTCCGATAGTGATTCCGATTACCCTAAACCGAATCCAGTCCAAAATCGTAGGGGTGGGGGTGGTCAGGGGTTGTGGCAGGGGGCCTGACAGGGGTCATTGGGCTAGAGGTCAAGATTTTGATGAGATGCAAATTTTCTATCAGTTACTCATCATATTGAGAAAGGAAATTGAATAACCTTTCTAATGATATAATGTTTATGGGTATTTTGTTAGTAAAATCTATCTATTATGCATGTGTATACATGAAGTGCTTGGAAATAAGGAAAATAGTCATTTCTGGGAAATAATTCTGCAAACGAAAGGGTTAAAATATTCAAAGACATATATGGAACTTTGCTTAGGGACAGTTTGCATAGTCTTAATAGGTTAAAACCTTTCAATATTGTTAAAGAGGGTCATGTTTTTGCTTGGCAGATTGGAATTTTTAACTTAATATAAATCCTGATCTCTTTGCTGATCTAGACCTTGGATTATTCATATATAAAGGCAGTTCCACAATGCATGCAAAAGTGCTTTGATTTTAAGATGCTCTGGAAAAATAATTGGATACAAAATGACAAGATTTGATGGCAACAAAAACAATCAGATTATCTAGGACGAAATGTTGTGGAAAAATGATGTTCCTACTTTGTGATTCTTCTTCAAATTAACTTGGATTAAAACCTAGATGAGTATTCATCATGGGAGGTGCATCTTCTGCACTAAACTGTACATCAAAGAAAAAGGATAAAAATAAAAACAATATAGAAGAAGCACCCAAACCACCTCCAAAATCCATTCTGAAGGCCAAAGAGAGACCAGCAGAAAATCAGGTAGTGTGCTTTCTGGATATACTAACTTAACCCTTTCCCAAACGATGAAATTTTTGGGTGATCCACTTCAAAAATTGCCATAAATGACAAAATGGATGTTAATTATTAAAGATAGGATTTGTGTAAAATATGGCACAGAAAATATTGAGACAAAAGGAGAAACTGCTGGTTTTCAGCAGTTTCATCTTTTGTCTCAATGTTTTCCCAAGCATTGTCTGATAGGGACATCAAAACCAGGCCCCGGTTTCTCGAAAAAACTTAAGTATAAACTCAAGAGTCCATGCTCAAATTTACTACAACTTCAAAGGAATACTCTCCAACGTTGAAGGGTATTCGATTGAAGTTCACGTGGATTTCGTGCGATTTGAGCACGGTGCTCAGATTTGAGCATGAGTATACACTTAAGTTTTTTCGAGAAACCGGGGCCAGGTCTTGTTTGGTAGAGGATTAAATACCATATTAGAGAGGGCATAGTGAAAAGTTTTCTCTTTTCCAGGAAAATCTATCTCAGACTTTCATGTTGCAAACTGCAGGATTTTTCTGTTTTGATTATAACATAGTAACATATCAATCTAAATGATGATGCATTATGTAACAATAATTGTATCCCTGCGAAAAAAGTTCAAGAATGCATTTCTAGTTCTAGAAATGTTCTATAACATCCTAGAACAATAAATGGCACTTCTAGAACTGTTCTAGAACAGTTTAAGAGGTGCCATTTTACTGTTCTAGAACAGTTCTCGAACTTTGAACTTTTTGCAAGGGTTAATCATTGTCAAAAGTTTGACAATTCTAGTCAACATGATACAGTACAGCACCTGTAAATTTTAAGCAATTTGTTTTATCCCCCAGAATTTGAAATACTTTGTCTTCTTTCTGTACTTAAAAAAAGTAAAGGTGGTTTATAGTCTCAAATTTATGAACTAGGTCCATAAAAACTGCTTGATGTCTTATAGTTTCTGTGCAATATAAAGCAGCCATATTTTAACCTGATGTTTGCAAATGTTAAAAACTGTTATGAAATATTTGCTTAAACTCAAGTGTAGAGGATTACAAAAGTCAAATATACTTTGTTAACATAATAAATCTATAGTTTAAAGAATAGGGACCATTTAGAATTTGAAATCAGTTTCATTATAAAGTCTGTCCTTGTAATTCAAATCCGTACTGTTTCTTTGGGAATTTGCTAGTAGTTGGTATTTGATTCATTATTTTGCCACCAGCCTTTAAAATGGAACAGAATAGAACTTGAAAATGATGATATTGGGGACATGTAATAGGCCTGTCCCACCTAACCGAATTTTTACACTGAATGCGTACCAAACTTAATTCGGTGTATTCGTTAAAGGTTCGTTCCACAAACGGTTTGTGTTTGGTATGTTTACGGTGCCATTCGGTGCTTTTCGTCGACATTACGCGGTGTTCGCAGACGCCCAAAAAAGTTTTTGAGCATGCACAAAATTTTTCAACGAATACAGTGAATTAAAATTTCGGAATGAGTTCGGTAATCGTTCGCAGGGGGATCGGTAGGCTTGCGTCTGGCATTCGTTACTTTCGTTTTGGTGTCGGTAATAATTCGCAGAAGAATTCCTGTTCGGTATGTTCGTTATGATCTCACCGAAGGACTAGCGTTTGCACTCCGATGAAGGTGCGTTTCTTTACCGATCTGGCCGAAAAGGTTAATCAAACTGCTAACGAAGACACCGATCCTGACGATGCCATTCCGAATATGACGTTATATTCGTTACTCAAACGGTAGGGGTTCGTTGATGTTTGGGAACGAATTGGGGGTATATTTCGGAGAAACAACGTTGGCTGTTCGACACATTCGCTACAAGTTCGTTACGTGTTCGGTGTATGGTCGGTACTAAATCGTTGAAAACCAAAGTTCACCGAATAAAAATGACAACGAACACTGCGAATTTCGCACTTGACATTCGGTATGAATTCGCTGCATGGATGATATTTACTTGACAACTTTAATGTCATGTCAATTCTCTAACCAAGATCAGACTCTCTACCTCTGCAGTTTGATCTTGGCTTAGTGTTTCCTCCTTATACATTCAGTATGGCAAGAGCAAGTTTAGCTCACTTTTCATCTGTCTTTAAAAAGTTTGTGGTGTATTAGGAACGGTTATTGTAAAAATCTTTTCAGAGACCTAATTTTGCATATCAGAGTAATCGAAGATTGAATATTTGCAATGTAAGATATATTTATTTGCGAATGGCTTAATACATAGATAATTGCCTTATGATTGACTTTTACCAATTTGCAGAGGCTTGACTTTTAATGGGTCCATTTACTTCACATGGAATAAATCAAATTGTTCTATTACAGAAAAAAAAACATTGATAAGGTTAGGATGATGCTTTAAGCATATTATCATAGAAGAAAAACAAACACTTCTTATTTGCAAACCAGAGCTTAAATTGACAATGAGAAATGTGCTTGATTGAGACTTAAGATCTTTGAATTCCATTGTAAATCAGAACTTTAAGTCATAAATGAAATGATTGATAGTTAGTTTTGGTCCTGCATATTTATAAGAATAAGAAAGACATATGACAAATATATATTTAGCAAAATGTTGAAACGTTAAAAAGCTTTTACAAAATGACAATGCAGAAGATGACAAGGTTTTTCTTCAAAAACATCAAGACTGAAAAAATAGCCTGTCCAATATTTTAAAGGTAAACTGGAATCTAGCCATATCTAGCACCATATCTAAAATCTTTGTGAATGGATTTGATTTACATCGTTGTAACCAAAATCTTTGTTAACCCTTCTCTGGTTGATCCTGATTTGGGACAGCTTTTGCAGGCACTGTAGATCAAGCTCAGACTGCACAATTGTGGTGTCTGATCTTGCTCTAACTTGCCTGCTTGTAAATAAAATTTGATGTTGAAATGTTGCTTTAAAATTCAGCAATGGCTTGTTTATTGACACAATTTAATAAATGACAAAAAAATTGAAGCATAAGAAGGGATATTAGTTTGTAAACAGACATATTTTGACCCCCTAGAGTACTGCATTATTATAATCCTAATATATATCGAGGAATTATATCGAGGAATTTAGCAGTTCTTATATCATGTTGCTTGATATGGAATAGATGCTAAAACTGACAGAAAAAGGAATCCAATTGTTTTCTTGATGACCGCTTCAACTAAGCTTCAATGCAGGAAGCATTCACTCTGATGTTGAGCCGATCCTGACTTTATTGAATTGGATTCACATCCTTGTTTTACATTTTGCACATAATATTTCTGTGACTGGTGTACCTAAACATGTGTTCCTGACATTCCTTGTACCAGTACAAACACAGCATCCAAGCCAGGTAGCGAGAGACAAATGACTTTTGTCAGATAGGATAACGGCCAAGCCAGGGTTCTATCCAGCAACTACGGTATTGATTGACTTAAACTTGCCAGGCTGACCTGTGCACCATGTATGTGCTCAGCAAGTGGATCAGGAAACTTAATCCGAGTCTTCTCTGATGTAAATACGCTCTTTGATATTTTGATTTTTCGCTATTTACATCAGAGAGCGTTGCTCTTTGAAAAAATCAAGAAGTTCGCAACAAATTGTTGCGCATCGTTCACCGTCCGATCTTAAACGCTATCATTAAAACCCCTGATGATATCGATAAATGAACCATTTATTGTTATGGCTGCTGAAAAAATTACGACCAAAAAGTATTTCTAAAAGGTTAATAGGCAATATTTTGCAACAACCCTCACCTGAGCAGCCTTTGTTTACCTTGACCTTCCATTCAAAACCAAAGGTTATACTCATCCAGCAGGCCGATTTGAAATGAAATTTTTGGTCAGGTATGACAAAAAATGATTTATTGATCTATACCCTACAGTGTTTTACCGAGTGATTCGATATGATACACAAAAACAAAGCTTCAAGTTACTTGTAACGTTACCGAACTTTCCGCTGTTTTCAAAGAGCAACGCTCTCTGATGTAAATAGCGAAAAATCAAAATATCAAAGAGCGTATTTACATCAGAGAAGACTCGGATTACAGGAAACTGTGATCACTCTGAAATACTAAATTAACATCTGTACATTCCAATTTTATACATTTAGTAGTAGGGTGTATATCAATAAAACAATAAAGTAGGAAGCACTAAAGATCCAACCAATACAATTAATGGTGACATTGATGTATGTCATAGCATCAATATTAATCAAAATTTATTGTGCCATGAAAGATGCTACCATATGCCAGTTGCAATGTGGATGATGTATCATGCAATAGGCTATTTAATTAGATGTTTTCTGATACAACATGTTCCTATACTATGTACATTTCTATGATTTTCTGAAATAATCTCCCTTCTTAAATATGTTAGAGGCAACAAAATAACTTAACAATAAGTAGAAATTTTGTAAGGTATAACACAAAAGGCATATTTTTGAGGAGAAAATGCTATCTTTCTCTCAATGTTTCATGAAGATTTCTCTAAAATGAAGATGAAACCAGTTATTCCATTGGTTTTTGAGTGGCACCTAACACATCCATTGATTCTACATGATCTGATGATAATGACTCTTTAAAACTTTTTTCAAAGTGATATTCAATTTTTGATGTTGCCCAAACTGAAAGCTGTAAAAATCAGATGACAGTGTACAAAATGATAGCAAATGCATGTTTTGATATACACTTTCGATAGTTTTGTACTTAGCTCTCAATATGGTGCACAAAATGTGAAAACTTGCAGAATAGGGTATGTAAAACTGACAACCCCCCACATGGTTCATTCAATATTTACCTAGTTCTAGTCAATATTCAACAAGATCTGTCAATTTCCTGGAACAATTATTGTCACTTACTCTATTGTTATATAGAATCAATTGTGATATTTTCACTCCTGTGGTTATTTGTTTGTTTAATATATAAACCCTTTTACTGTTCTGTACCACCAACCCAATTTACAAAATAAGCTGCAATTATTAGGTTTTTGAAAAAGGGATCTTATGACATATAGATCAACACCAATAGTTATGGAGTTATGTAGGAGAGCAGCTTCAAGCTTGCAGAGGATGTTCTGGTCACTAATACTGGTGAGAGAAACAACAACAAGCCATATAGTTACATGATCCAGCCGCTGCAATATGACTGATATACTGTTAAAAGAGACATTAAACGCCATGTAATCAATTTTCTGTATGCTAGTTACTCAAATCATTTGAATCGGAAATGATTTGACAGTACATTGTATGTAGAGGTTTTAAAAGTATTCAATTTCAATTATCTTCATTTAAATTAACAATTGAACTACAAACACATGAATAATTAAGTAACTTTACACCACATGATGGACTTTACTTTTAGTTTCATATTCATTGGTCACCAAATGTAACCTGACTTTTGTCCTCAGCTTAACCACAATAAATTTTCATTTTGTTCAAGTTCTAAATGAACCATGCTAGACTGACATTTACATGTATCTTTCAAGAGGCTACAAGTGAAGAACATGGATCTTGATCAGATTGTACACCAACGTCACCAACAGATTTTAATTATGAAATAAAGTCATACTACTATTTAGCTCGTGATCTCTTGCAGTCTTCCATTAATTATTCTATGCTTGGTCCTTTAATTTGTGAATGGTCACAAGCAAAGGGAATCAAATCATACCTTTCTAGGCCTATTTAAACTGATTTTTGACCAAAATCAGAACCTGTGACTAAAGATAGACATACTATTGTCTATCTTTAGTCACAGGTTCTGATTTTGGTCAGAAATCAGTTTAAATAGGCCTAAGAAAGGTATGATTCGATTCCCTTTGGTCACAAGTACATAAAGTAACATAACTATAGTGTTACAATGATGTAACTGTCTGTCAAAAGTCTATCATGTAATTACCCGTTTATTGCTTCTCACAATGGAATATAAAGTTTTCCTATTGAGAGATGTGAGAGGAACAAACAATTAAACTGTTTTGACCCCCTACCAGTCAATAGGGGTTCAACTGGTAGATATTGAAAAAGAAATTAAGAAATGTATCTTAAACACAGTGGGTAACCCATGTGACTTTTGGGAAGCGTTAACACCGAAAAAATTGTCCGCTTCAATGTATGTTTTGGTTAATTTCTTAGCTTATACTTTATTGATTTTGACGAGATAAAGTGCACGGAACGCGCCTTTGAGAGGGCTAATCCCAGCTCTAACTCACTCTGCTCCAAATCCAGTGGTTTCTTCAAACATTCGAGCCAAAATGTTTGTAAGTGCAAAACGAAAGTTGGAAGCGTTCACATACACCGAAAAAAACTTGCGCTTGAATGTTTGAAGAAACCACGGGATTTTGAGCAGAGTGAGTTACAAACGGGATTAGCCCTCTCAAATTTCTAAATTCTCCTCTTCTCTAGCCCCCCTGCCCCTCACACACATACACACACACATATGCACACACTATTCTATGTTCTTGGAGTTTTTTTTTACCAGAGACATTGTATTGGAGACTGATTATTTCTTTCAAAGATGGCATAAGATGTACTTCATGTTACTTTTTAATTAATTCATCAAGTTCAAACAGCATTGTTTCTCTTAGTACAGTCAAATCTCTTTATGTCGAACCTCCCTTAGCCGAAGTTCTCCATACGTCGAAGTAATTTTCAAGTCCCGATTCTTTTGCTCTTTATTTCTATATATTTCAATCTCTATACGTCGTTTTCTCTTACACGAAGTTCCGCCTTACGTCGAACCAATTTCGAAGCCCAACCGCCTATATTTGCACACATTCACACCTCTATACGACGAACCTCAAACTTACACGATGATAATTGCAATCAAGTCAGTTTTTCACACCTTTCGACCCGTCAACTCGAGCAATCAACACAGGTGTTTACCTTTATCGAATATTGATTTTTACCTGATTGCGTTTGATTTTTATGCCCCCGTATCGAGAGATCGGGGGCATATTGTTTTACTCATGTCTGTCTGTCCGTCTGTCCGTCCGTCTGTCCGTCCGTCTGTCTGTCAGTCCGAAACTTAACATTGTCATTTTCTCGACAACCATTATGCATACAAAGCTCAAATTTGGTATGTAAACTTCTTTCAATGATATCTATTTGCCCCATGCAATTTGACCTTCCTCAAGGTCATCGTTTAACCCTTATCCACCCTTAACATGCAACTTAACGCGCCAACTTAACGCAACAACTTACCATTGGCCTTTTCTTCAAAAGTATTCCACATACAAAGCTCAAATTTGGTATGTAAACTTCTTTCAATGATATCTATCTGCTCCATGCAATTTGACCTTCCTCAAGGTCACCATTTAACCCTTATCCACCCTTAACATGCAACTTAACGCTGCAACTTAACGCTACAACTTAACATTGGCCTTTTCTCCAAAAGTATTCCACATACAAAGCTCAAATTTGGTATGTAAACTTCTTTCAATGATATCTATCTGCCCCATGCAATTTGACCTTCCTCAAGGTCATCGTTTAACCCTTATCCACCCTTAACATGCAACTTAACGTGGCAACTTAACGCAACAACTTAACGTTGGCCTTTTCTCCAAAAGTATTCCACATACAAAGCTCAAATTTGATATGTAAACTTCTTTCAATGATATCTATCTGCTCCATGCAATTTGACCTTCCTCAAGGTCACCATTTAACCCTTATCCACCCTTAACATGCAACTTAACGCTGCAACTTTACGCTACAACTTAACATTGGCCTTTTCTCCAAAAGTATTCCACATACAAAGCTCAAATTTGGTATGTAAACTTCATTCAATGATATCTATCTGCCCCATGCAATTTGACCTTCCTCAAGGTCATCGTTTAACCCTTATCCACCCTTAACATGCAACTTAACGCGGCAACTTAACGCAAAATCTTAACGTTGGCCTTTTCTCCAAAAGTATTCCACATACAAAGCTCAAATTTGGTATGTAAACTTCTTTCAATGATATCTATCTGCTCCATGCGATTTGACATTCCTCAAGGTCATCGTTTAACCCTTATCCACCATTAACATGCAACTTAACGCGGCAACTTAACGCAACAACTTAACGTTGGCCTTTTCTCCAAAAGTATTCCACATACAAAGCTCAAATTTGGTATTTAAACTTCTTTTAATGATATCTATTTGCTTCATGCGATCAAGGTCATCGTTTAACCCTTATCCACCCTTAACATGCAACTTAACATGGCAACTAATGCAACAACTTAACGTTGGCCTTTTCTCCAAAAGTATTCCACATACAAAGCTCAAATTTGGTATGTTAACTTCTATCAATGATATCTATCTGCTCCATGCAATTTGACCTTCCTCAAGGTCATCATTTAACCCTTATTCACCCTTTACATGCAACTTAACGCTACAAGTTAACATTGACCTTTTCTCCAAAAGTATTCCACATACAAAGCTCAAATTTGGTATGTAAACTTCTTTCAATGATATTAGGTTAGAGGGACAAGGTCATTTATATAGGTCAAGGTCAAATATCAATTTAGGTCATAATTATAGAAAAATAGCCATTTCGGGGGCATTTGTGTTTCACAAACACATCTTGTTTGTATTAATTTTATTACTGTTGAGGACGTCAAAAGTGGGTGATTTAATGATTCAAAATAAAAAGGCCCAGGAAATTGTATACAGTGTTACATTTCGTCGTTGAAAGTGCGAAACCTCGGATGTAGATTTTTGCGATTGTGTGCCCAGTTAAGACAATTCTTGAAAGTTTTGAGATATTTTACTGATCAATATTAATGACACCTTATTTGTGAACAATATGTCCAAATATCAAGTAAACCTTTCAGTTTGGAAAAAGTAATTGCACTTTTTTCTTTCCCCTTAAAAAATCTTCAAAGAACCAGGTACAAGGTTTTGCATTTACAACGACGATTTATTATCCACAATGACTACAGAAACATCTAACGCTTATTCCACGCAGGACTTGTTTAGTAAAGGACCCGGGTCAACACGGGGTGGGGGGATATCCAGCAACTCCGACCGACATGACGTGCCAATAAAAGCAATGATGGCCGCTTGTCTCCAAAATATCTCTTCGTCGAACATTCTATACGTCGAAGTTTTCTCGTAGGTCCCACGAAGATCGACATAGAGAGATTTGACTGTACATACATTTCTTGTGCTTCAAAACAAGTTGATTATTAGCTCACCTGAGCACGAAGTGCTCAAGGTGAGCTATTGTGGTCACTCAATGTCCGTCGTCCGTCCGTCCATCCGTCCGTCTGTCCGTCCGTCCGTCTGTCCGTCTGTCAACAATTTGGTGTTAACACTCTAGCATCTACAAAAGTTGGCCAATCTTAATCAAACTTGGTCAAAACAAGTATGGTCATAAGTTCTCGCATGAGTTCGATTATGGGCCTGATCAGACTTGGAAGTCTGGAGTTATTTGCCCTTGAACGTAAAAAATAGCTAGTTTTGACTTTGTTAACACTCTAGCATCTACAATTATTGATCAATCAAGACAAAACTTGGACATAATGTTGGAGACTATAAGATCTTGGATGAGTTCAATTTTCAGTTTGATCTGACCAGAAAGACGAGAGTTATGTGCCCTTGAATTTGACAAAATTGCAATTTTTGGCAGTTTTCGACCTTGTTTACACTCTAGAATCTACAATTATAAATCAATCAAAACAAAATTTGGACACAATGTTTGGGAACATAAGATCTTGGATGAGTTTGATTTTCAGTCTGATCTGAACAGAAAGTCGAGAGTTATGTGCCCTTGAACTTGACAAAATTGCCATTTTTGGCAGTTTTCGACCTTGTTTACACTCTAGAATCTACAATTATAAATCAATCAAAACAAAATTTGGACACAATGTTTGGGATTATAAGATCTTGAATGAGTTTGATTTTCAGTCTGATCTAATCAGAAAGTCGAGAGTTATGTGCCCTTGAACTTGACAAAGTTGCCGTTTTTGACTGTTTTCGACCTTGTTTACACTCTAGAATCTACAATTATTGATCAATCAAGACAAAACTTTAACCCAATGTTAGGGATCATTAGATCTCCGATGAGTTTGATTTTCAGTCTGATCTGATCAGAAAGTGGAGAGTTATGTGCCCTTGAATTTGATAGAATTGCCATTTTCGGCTGTTTTCGACCTGTTTTACACTCTAGACTCTACAATTAGTAATTAATAAAGACAAAACTTGGACACAATGTTTGGGACCATAAGATCTCAGATGAGATTGATTTTCAGTCTGATCTGATCAGGAAGTCGAGAGTTATGTGCCCTTGAATTTGAAAAAAACTGCTTTTTCCGCTGCTTTCGACATTGTTTATACTCTAGAATCTACAATTATTTATCAATCAAGACAAAACTTGGACACAGTTGGGCACCATAAGATCTCGTATAAGTTGGATTTTCACAACGCTATTGACCATAAGTTCGTTCTCAGTCTTAAAGTCATAAATATTAATTGATTTGAACAAAAGTGTTGCTCATATCATTTTGGTTCAGGTGAGCGATATAGGACCATCATGGTCCTCTTGTTATGCTTTACAACAACTATTAAATCTCCGATGGGATTGCCGAAAGAAGCACAGCTGGGGGGTCTTGTTGCATTATGATTGACCGAAATTCTGATAGAAAGCTTGAAATGTTTTTGACAACTGAAGGACAACCTCCTTTAACCCAAATTCTTAAACGCAATCTAGTTTTCATGTCTATATTAGATTAAAATGTAGGAAAATATTGAGAGAAAAGTAGAAATTCCTGATCATCAGCAATTTCTTCTTTTCTCTCGCTATTTTCTGAACGATAACATGCACGATTATCTATTTTTGACATCAATGTTATTGTCGTCTTCAACTTATTTCAGTCTTGAGTTCTGTCATTTGTAAAAGGTTGAGACTTGGGTCATCCCAACATGGTTTACCTATATTTCATTGTTATATCACTGTGGTCTTTATTCAGTATTGGGTAAAGATGTTTATCACCATTTCTTTAATCAAAGATTAACAAATAAAATTTTAAAATTGATCCTTACCCCTCCTAAATGTCTTGCTTAAAGGGTAATATTATAGGCGTCTGATTTTTCTTTTTTACAAAACAACATCATCCAATGAATAATTTTAGTAAAAACATTTTTCAAATTATGAATGAAAAAAGAAATTATTCAAGATTTTATTTTTCCGTATTAAAATTTGTGCGAAAAATTATCTCCCTTGTTAATTACTTCCTCTCCCTTGTAAATTACTTCCCTTTGGTAATATATTATATTTATATGACCGGGGCACTTGATCGGTCACGTGACTAGTGACGTAATTTTCGAAGTAGAAAATGGCACTGAATTTCAGCGATATAAGTTTGGTTTATTGGGGGTTAACGCCGTTTTCAATTACTATCTAGTAATGAAGTGATCACACAGAAAATATTGAAAAGGAAATCGGAAAAATAAACATGCTCACCATCACCATTATGATTTTGATACGATTTCCTCACTAATTAGCAAAAACCATGATATCCGATCACTCGATTGTCAATAAATGACGCATATCATTGTGGAACAGACATTTTTTATTTCTTTCAACCTTCGCTGTCCAGTGATGGGTTAATAAGATGACACGATGTCGGCGAAAATCCAGTTGATCGTATGACATTGACCAATTTTACATCAGTCAATTAGACATTATCAATTGTTATTCCATAATCAAGGAAATCAATTCCATTGTTCGTTACCTAGTGTGAAAAACAGATTAGTCAACCGGTCATAAAAAAGAATTTGATGATTTCTTAAAAGATTAGTATTTGATTTTCGGTGACGTTTTCATTTGAATAGACAATTAATCAGGAATTCATTCTTTCAACGATATTGCTTTAACCCATTCCCTCACAATGACCCCACCCCTTCAAAAAAAGGTTGTGGAAAACATCGTGAGAAATGAAGAAATTGCTTGTCTTGCATTTCCCACAATGTTTTCTACCTCCAACACACACCAAATGAAATAATAATAACAATAATTCTCTTGAAATTGTTGTCTGCAACACCTTTGATTTCAGACGAGACAAGAGTATTTTTGCCGCTTGGATATGAATTAATCCTTTCCAAAACTACCATGTTTTAGAGGTTTCCAATTCCGAAGCTACAGAAGATCAATTTGATATTGATAAAGAGAGAATTTATTTGCAATATAGCGAGGAGGTTCGGACTGTTGAATTAAAAAGGGAAAACCATGATCGTTTTTTTTTTCCTGGTTTTCACCAGATCATATGTTTTAGAAAAGGGCAATAGAACTTTGAAAACTGCTTCCAATAATTGCTGTACTGAGTAAAGGGAGCGAATAACATGTGTTTTGTGACATCTTTGACACCCGCGTGTTTATTGACCCGAATCTTACACCCGTTGGTGTAATTAATCAGCTCATTATGTAATAAAGTGTTTATTTCCAATTAATGTATGTAAAGAAAAACAGTTAATGCTATTTTCGATTCAAATCATTTTTCAAAAATGATCCTTTTTTTCCGATGACATAAGAAAAGCAAAAAAAAAAAAATAAAAATCAAAAAAAAAAAAAAAAAAATAAGAGAGAAAAGGATTAAATGCTGAGGTCACCATTTTCTCCTTTTAGCAATACTTTATTATATCATGATAATTAAAAAATTACCCAAACAATCTTAATTTAATCGCCTGCTACTCGCCTTGATACAATATAACATTATATCAAAAATGTTCGATAAATGCCCAAAACGATCTTTATGCGCTTTCAACTCTTTCCCAAATAGCTCAAAATTAGAGTTCAATTTTGACAGCTGCTGCAGATAACAAAGGGATGCTGATATAAGAGGGATTCTCTAGTGTCGCGGAAAATATTGAGACAAAATGTGATCACGTCGATTATCAGCATATTCATCTTTTGTCTTTTACCAAGCCTTTTCTGTTTTGAGTGTCAACATCAGGTTTTGTCAAATGAAAAAAATAGGGGAAAACCAACACGCATAGATTGTATTTCTCTTCCACTGCATGTTTTTCTCACTAAATAATGGCTTCGGCAAACATGGTGGTAAAAGAAGAAATTGATTTAGACAGACAATTTCTTCCTTTCATACAATGTTTTCTACCCAAAGAGACAAAAAGTAAATTCCATTCACTTGCCATTTTTGTCTGCAACATCTTTAAATTCAGACCAGTCTAAATTCTTAGCGTTTGCCTTGGTAATGGGTAAGATGAAAGCCTGTGAATTGAAACAATGCCTGTTTCGAACGGCAGAGAATATCGCATTTTAGGAGCAGCACTCATGAACACGCAATTTTGATAATTATGTTTTAGCACGGCGTTTGGATAATATTTTGTTTGTCATCAAAATTTGCATAATCTTTGAACGACCTGACGGTGCAAATTAAGTAGAAGTTGTACGGTCCTGGTTCAATCTCAGAATCCACTTTCGTTTTCAAATTGATTTCCTCGGAAAAGCAAATATATACTACATGTATAAAGTTTTATGGGTTACTAAGTTAATATTGCAATCGTAAGCTACACGCATCAGGATTTTGAAGCGATATTCCCATAAACATCTATATCAGATCACTCGATTATCGATAAATGACGCAGTTGTCAAAGTAGACAGGTTCGACTATTTCGTATCCAAGGATACAGAATCCAAGGGAAGTAATTGATGCGGTAAATTTTGTGTATTGATAAATATCGATAATTTGGCTGCTGGTTTGCAATGGGTTAATGCTTTCCTTAACGTAATGACTTTGCTTGTAATGTTTTTTAAACCATTTCTGAGCGATTTATAAGGATGAACTGCGAGATCGTAAATTTTTTAAGGTTATCCTTTAAAGCCTAGTCATTCACAGTAACGCAGCCGTTTGACGCACATATTCTTGTCCAAAGATATGCTACATGGGTCACCTTTTCGGACACATTATTCTCTGGTAGAGATGTGGATGCAGATCTATCTGTGTTGTGTGACTTGGTCCATGACATGTCCTCCTTCATTTGCAGCAAAGACAAATTTCAGTCAGCAATTGCACATACAAATGTACTAATTTTTTATCTCTATAATCAGTTTCTTAATTCCTTGTACAAATTGGAATTTGTATAGCTATGTTAACAATGATAACTTACTAATGATGCTGAAATTCAGTATGTGGCAAGTTTAGATTCGGTAGATTTAACATTATACCGTTTACAAAAAGAAATTGTTAATGTTCGCTTGTAATCATTTGCAGATTTGGGTCATCTTGTCATAGTTATACCTATCTATTTGTATCTGTCTGATTTTAATTGCATTCAAACTGGTCATTCATTGTGATCATCTAAGGGGTCTGTCATTCAATGGAGGAAAGATGCTTATCAGGCAGATTAACAAACAATATGTACAAATTAACCCTTGTTGTGCTGAATTAAAAACAGGCAGGTAGTACAGAATTGGGTCACTCATGACTGAATGTAAATCATTTCATTTATTGTTTTATGTAAGATAGGCTCTATCCAAATGTTTCATGAACAGGAACAATCAACTGCTACTGTGTGTATTAAAACACTTACCATGCTAATAAATAAAGTGACCAGTCAGTATGAAATATTGCCATCCTGCAGACGGACCTTGTTCAATTTTGCCATCCAAATTGGCGCAATTATTATTTGATCATCCAAAGAAGGGTATGGCATTTTGAATGATAGTAGGTTCTGGGACAAAATTTTGATGGATTTCTCTCCTTTTTCTCCACAGAACCTGAAGAATGACATTGAAGCCTACGAGACCAAGGTGGATGGCATCAGAACCCTGGGTACAGAAGTGGCCAACAATGTCAACCCAACTGATAAAGATCTCGTCGAGGAACAAATCAAGTAAGGACGCTAAAATTTTGTCTATATATTACATAAGAGTTTGTCTTCATATAAAAGATTCTTTAGCCCTTACCCAAACAAGACCTGGTTTTGACATCCCTCATAAATTTGGTTTTGGAAAACATTGAGACAAAAGAAGAACATGCTGATAATCAGCATGTTCTCCTTTTGTCTCAATATTTTCTGTGCTATATCATACTCAAATCCGGTCTTTATCACTATTAGTTTTGTCGTCTGCAGTAGTTTTCAATCAGAATACTCCGAACTTTTGCTGTTGGGAAAGGGCTAAGCAAATTAGAGAACAATATGGAGATTTATTTTCCTATTTTCATCCTTCTATGTGAGGATTATTAACTCCTCTTGGCTAAGTGTAATGTTTGAATGGATTGTGTCCCTTTGATAATGCATCTTGTCAAATCTTTGAATAGAAATGCCTCTATTGTAGTTAAAAACTGGAAGTCTTTGTACATTTATGTATCTTTTTGGCTTTTTGAATCATAGGAAATATAAATCCATAGCCAGAAAATCAAAGAGGTAAGTTCTAATACACTCTGATCATATGTTTTGCTGTTGGAGATTGGAGGGTTCACAAAGATTTAGAAAACAAGATGTTTCAATTAATGATACACTGTAATTATTTCTACAAGCATTTCCACAAGAACAAAATGTAGACAGATAGATTAAGTAAGGTAGAAGAAGAAAATGCTACATATCACATCTTAATGTGACACTAATATACCAGTCTTTCATATTTGCCTAGATTTTTTTTTTGCTTGTATACAAAATGTTCATCTAACAAATTAATTATTGTTGTAACAAAGTGTATTATGGTGAAATGTTCTCCCTGAAATTTTTGTATAAACTAATGATTCTGTTGAAACGGCCAGTCTCTGGCACATGGATAATTTTGTGTGTTGGAAGTCTGATTTAATGGTGTTGGTTAGCACTGAGGGTTTTTATGGGTGTGAAAAGAGATAATTGCACTTATACAATTGATGTATTACGAATTGATTATTATGCCCCCTTTCGAAGAAAATGGGGGTATATTGTTTTGCAAGTGTCGGTCGGTCGGTCGGTCGGTCGGAAGGTCGGTCGGTCGGTCGGTCGGTCTGTCCGTAGACCAAACCTTGTCCGGAGCATAACTCGAAAAGTATTAAAGGTAGAGTCATGAAACTTCATAGGTGGATAGATCTCATTATGGAGAGGTGCAGTGCACAAGAACCGTAACTCTGCCGATCAATTTTTTTGAGTTATTGCCCTTTGTTGATTTTATAACTTGATTCTTGTCCGGAGCATAACTCAAAAACTATGTTAGGTACAATCATGAAACTTTACAGGTGGATAGATCTCATTATGGAGAGGTGCAGTGCACAAGAACCGTAACTCTGCTGATCAAATTTTTTGAGTTATTGCCCTTTGTTGATTTTATAACTTGATTCTTGTCCGGAGCATAACTCAAAAACTATGTTAGGTAGAATCATGAAACTTTACAGGTGGATAGATCTCATTATGGAGAGGTGCAGTGCACAAGAACCGTAACTCTGCTGATCAAATTTTTTGAGTTATTGCCCTTTGTTGATTTTATAACTTGATTCTTGTCCGGAGCATAACTCAAAAACTATGTTAGGTACAATCATGAAACTTTACAGGTGAATAGATCTCATTATGGAGAGGTGCAGTGCACAAGAACCGTAACTCTGCTGATCAAATGTTTTGAGTTATTGCCCTTTGTTGATTTTATAACTTGATTCTTGTCCGGAGCACAACTCAAAAAATATATAAGGTAGAATCATGAAACTTTACAGGTGGATAGATTTCATTATGGAGAGGTGCAGTGCACAAGAACCGTAACTCTGCCAATCAAATTCTTGGAGTTATTGCCCTTTGTTGATTTTTACACTTAATTCTTAACCTTGCCTATATCTCGTGTCCTTTTACACATACAGCCTTGATATCTCACACATAGATACCTCCTATCAACATCGTTCACATTTAACCATGACCTTGAACCTTGTGACCTTGACCTTAGAGTTTGACCTACTTTAAAAAAAAATTAAACCCGGCATGTATCTCATGACCTTTTACAAATACAGCCTTGATATTTCACACATGGACACATCTTACCAAGACCTTTCACAATTGACCATGACCTTGGACTTTGTGACCTTGACCTTGGAGTTTGACCTACTTTCAAAAAGACTTTAACCTGGCCGATATATCATGTCCATTTACACATACAGCCTTGATATTTGACACATGGAAACCTCTGACTTAGACCTATCACATACGACTATGACCTTGGACCATGTGGCCTTGACCTTGGAGTTTGACCTACTTTAAAAAAAAATAAACTGGGCCTATATCTTATGTGCTATTACACATACAGCCTTGGTATTTCACACATGGACACATCTTACCAAGACCTTTCACATTTGACCCTGACCTTGGACCTTGTGACCTTGACCTTGGACTTTGACCTACTTTAAAAAGAACTTTAACCTAGCTGATATATCATGTCCTTTTACACATACAGCCTTGATATTTGACACATGGACACCTACGACCAAGACCTTTCACATTTGACCATGACCTTGGACCTTGTGACATTGACCTTGGTGTTTGACCTACTTTTATAATACATTAACCTGGCCTATATTTCATGTCATTTTACATATACAGCCTTGATATTTCACACATGGTCACTTCCAACCAAGATATTTCACTTTGACCATGACCTTGAACCTTGACCTTGGACTTTGACCTATTTTTAGAAATATCTAACCTAGCCTTTATCTTATGTCCTATTACACCTACAGCCTTGATATTTCACACATAGACACCTCCTACCAAGACCTTTCACATTTGACCATGACCTTGAATATTGCAACCTTGACCTTGGAGTTTGACCTACTTTTAAAAAGACTGAAACCAGGCATATATATCATGTCCTTTTACACCTACAGCCTTGATATTTCACACATGGACACCTCCAACCAAGACCTTTCACATTTGACCATGACCTTGGCATTTGGCCTACTTTTAAAAACTTTAACCTGGCCTATGTTTCATTTTACTTTTACATATAAAGCTTTAATATTTCACACATAGACACCTCCTACCAAGACCTTTCATATTTGACCATGACCTTGGACCTTGTTAACTTGACCTTGGACTTTGACCTACATCAAATGTAGGCCCTTGAGGGGGCATATATGTTTTACAAACATCTCTTGTTCATTTAAATTCTCATGTTTAATGATTACCGTAATTATTCTAATAAACGCCCGGGCGTTTATTAGAAACATGGTCAATGGGAAAGTTAGGGGTGGGCGTTTATTAGAGGTATTTTGATTTTGAGTGTCAAAAATTGCAAATCCAGTGTCTTTCATGGACTGAAGATAACGCTAGGCGAAATTGGCAAATTATTGTTAGAAAGACTGCAAAATACGATTTTAGGCTGAAATTTCTTTGTCTGAAAAGCCTCTCTTACAGCCGGTCGTATGTGCTCCTGCGTGCGGTTTGCGTCTAAAAGGTATGTTTAGTCGTGTGATGCACGCACGTGCAACGTACGATTTTGTTGGACGCAACCACGACGCAGACTGCAAGCAGCAAAGAATTGACCGGACAATATTTTTAGGTGCTTTTACAACCTGTCGTGCGTCTTTATAAATCGTGCGATTTTGCAGAGTTTTAAAACATAAGATTTAAAAAGACGCACGACGGGTTGTAAGAAAGGCTTAACACACACTACAGCCTTGAAATCTTTCTTTGTTGCTTTTGAAAATGATCTTTGTTTATAACAGACAATACCTTTTTTTTCAGGTATTGGGGGATGGGCGTTTATTAGAATAAACTTTGTTTGTTCAAATTGTGCTCGAAATAGGCTGATTCTCCAATGAGATTTGGGGGATGGGCGTTAATTAGAATATGGGCGTTTATTAGAATAATTACGGTATATGAAGGGAAAAAAGTATGACATGTCTTTGCAAATCTGTCTTTTACCTTGAACATGAAGAGAACTTCTTTTCTCTGATGAAACATATCAGGAAACCTGATTGTTCATTTTATCAAACATATACCAAGAGAGATCCTTTTGGTCAATCTGTCAAGTCAAAATTAACTTTCTCAACAAACAGGCCAACAGCTTCCTGTAATTGTGGTGTCACTTCTCATACATTTCTTAAATGTTGTCATCTGTGTAAGTCATCAATGCTTATTTTCCCTTTCACAGAAAACGTGAGAAGAAATACAGTGATGTCAAATCACGTACAGACAAACTGCAGGCCGGTTATCAGACCCTGGAACTTGACCTCGGTGAAATACAGGGCAAGGTCGATCAGTATCTGGCCTGGTTGAAGAAGAAAGAAGAACAAGTGGTCCTTACACAACCACAGGGATATGATACCAGAGATGCTGAGAATAGGCTACAGTATATCAATGTAAGTAACAGTGCTCCAGATAAGAGGGGGTGATGACTTTTCAAACAGCAATTATTATGTTATTGTTCATCAAACCCTATGTTGTGGGTACTCATTTGCATCGTCTCGTCGAGACGATTCAAATGAGTACCCACAACATAGGGTTTGGAATTGAAATAACAAAGTTAGAATGTCTTCACCCCTACTTATCTGTAGCCCTGTATGAGAGTCAGTTTACAAGCTTCATGGCCTGGTTGCAGAAAAATAGCAAATGCTACTAAACCTCAATATACAGGCATCAATGTAAGTCGATGATCTTTTCAGCTGAGACTATGTCTCAGAATGTATTGTCTCCTGCTCTAGACAGTGTTTGCATAGGTTGCAAACATTTTCTCCCTTTGTTTCAAATTTTCTGTGCTATTTTCAACACAAATCCTACCTTTGACAACATTCATTTTGTCATTTGCGGCAGCTTTTGATTCAGAGTGCCTAAAATTTTTGCCATTTGGAAAGGGTTTAAACAAACTGCAGTTACAGGCATTTGAAGAAAAATGACAATATTTTGCTTTCTCTGTAGGCACTATGCTCAGACCTAGAAAATCGTCAGTTTACATTAGATACTGTCAACAAGAAGGTCGCAGCAGTGTTACAAGACCTGACTCCACGAGACCGAGAAGAGATGGAACACTCTGTGAAGGCACTCAGTACGGAGCATGGCCGCGTGTACGAGGTGGCGGTCACACAGAAGACGGTACTGGAGGAGTCCCTGAATGCTCGTGAAGTATTCCATGTTGGTAATGACCGGGTTACAGCATGGATACAAGATAAGGAAGAGAAGGCATCTAAACTGGAGAAACTAAAACTACCAGCTGTAGAAGTGGAGAAACAAAATGAAAAGGCTAAGGTAGGTTTTAAAAAATATGGCTAATAGAAAAGAATGAATGCTGATAATGTCTTATATTCTAATTCTTTTGTACATGTACATCGTTTTTTAACTCATTACCAGACGGTAAAATTTTAAACCTGCCAAAATTCAAAGATGTTGCAGACAATAATTCCAAATCATTTAACTTTTACATTTAATTGTCTTTTTTAGAGAGAAAATGTCGTTGGAAATGGATGAAATTGCTTGTGACAAGCAATTTCTTTATTTTCCACAATGTTTTCAAAAGTCTTCTGGTAGAGGGTCAAAAAAGGGATCACTGTGTGGGAACGGGTTAACATGAATAAACTTTTGTGTAGATGCTGAATTTCATGTTATTTAAAGGCAGAATAACACTTAACATCTTGCAAATTTTCCGAGAACTTCGTACAAAAAAATAAATATATATTATTAAAATATGGTCTTTAAATTGCATATATGCCAAATCTTAGCTTTCTACCTTGTGTATTGGCTTAGATGTCGATGGATTTAAAACCCCATGATTTGTTGTCCCAGGGATAATATTTACAATAATGGAACATATGGGGTTTTAAATCCGTCGACATCCTAGCCAATACACAAGATAGAAAGCTAAGATTTGGCATAAATGCAATTTAAAGGCCATATTTTTATAATACATATTTATTTTGTACAAAGTTCTCAGAAAATTTGCATGATTTTAAGTGCCATTCCCCCTTTAAGTCCTTTATTGCAACAGGCTTTCCTGCCTTAACCATGAGAGTAGTCTCTATGCAAACACCAAGATTTATAAAGAGGGACAATCTTTACAAGAAATTAAGGGACAATATTTACAAGAAATTACATTTAACTCCTTTTGCTAGTCTTAGCAAGTGTTATGTATGAAGGAATTCAATTATTGTTTACTTTACATATAGATCTAACAGAATAAAACTTATCTTACATCTCTAATTAGCTCACTGACTCTGAATAGCTTGCCATATAGCAGTACAATGTATCATTATCTATCATATTACAAATTTTTATAGTTCGTCTCATTAAATTCTAGTTAAATTCACAAGGACAGAGATGAACTAATATTTTATGTCAAAATGTGTTTTTCTTGTTAATAATGATACTGAACTAGTCAATCATTCATATTCCGTTATGTAATGTAATTAAATTTTGTACATTTAGAAGGATACATTATTGAAAATAATGAACCCAATGGATTACATGTACATGTAGTATCTATTGTATTCATGTACATAATTTGATACTTGCATCTTTATAGATCTATATTGTTCTTCAATCATTTAAATATCAGTAAATCGTCAGCTACATTGAAAATCTTGTAACTACAGCTTGAATAAGCTGGAGTTACAACATTTTCAAATGTAGCCGAAAATATTTAAAACTGGTCTAGACCAAACAAATATGTACATGAATTGAATCTGTGAGTATGGTTTCTTCATTTCATCTCAATTTACTGACATTTTGGCTACAAATGATACTTTTCGCTTTGTCAACAACAAATTTTGTAACATTTAGAATAAAAGCTTTCTAATGTAGAAATGATTATATACACATTAGTAGTGGATCAAGCTGATAAATTGAAATTAACTGAGCAGAAGTATTAAGAGATTATACAAGTCAAAAGAAGTTACATTTAAAGTTAGAACATGTCTTACCATCCGAAAGTTTTTCTCAAGCAAGAAATAAGTACAAAGGCTTTTACAGCTTACCGGAAATAACATTGTTATTTCATGCATCAGTCTCCGTTTTAGGTACTAATATTATGGAAAGGTGTGTGCTAAAAAAGTTTTGAAAGGCTATGCAAATTTTTGATGAGTACTATCTGTGACATATAAATCTGTAGTTTTATCGTCTTTGTGTCAAGTATTATGCTTATGCAAGAGCAAAAAGCATCTGGTTAAATAATAAGTAATTTCTTGATGCTGGAAAGATTGATTTATTTTTTGCAATTATTTCCATTGAAATAAAATGTTTAGTAATTGATGATGTTAAGGGTGGGTAAAAGAGGGCTATTATAGTGAGATTAATCTTATAATTAGTGCAGTGCAACTATAAGTATTTGAAATGAGGAATTAATGGAATCTAATTATGTTTTCTGGATTTTTAAAAATGATCACAGCAAAATAGCCTCTCCACTGAGTTTGATATGTGTGTTCTGAGATGTTCAAGGATTAACTGAAAGAATCTACATGGTCTCTGCAAAAAGCACCTTCACTTCTTTTGATATAATTGATCTAAAATCACCATGATGAATTATTGTAATTTGAAAATGTTTTCTCTATTTGAATGCTTTAGGCGAATACCCTCTTTACTTATTTTGATTCATTTGTTCTAAGATAATAAGTGTGCGGGTAAGAAGTTTAAATTCTTGACCTTTCCCTATGCTAACATTTTTGCTTTCTAATTTCAGTCACAATTAAGATCATTGTAACTAAATTTTTGTCACAAAATTTTAATTTCTCTCAGAGTCAAAGCAAGCATCAACTTATTTCAAAGTATGAATCCCTGTAACAATTTTGTGTGGATTTCAATTAACCTGTTTAATCACATGTTTTACTTAACCCCTTCCAAACCAGAATTGGGTCTGATGTCCCCTATAGAAATGCTTTGAAAACATTGGGGTAAAAGAAGAAAATGCAGATAACTACTTTTTATACAAACTGATTCTCATCTTTTGTATCTGTATTGTGCACAAATTGAGTCAACATTAATTGTGTTTTCTGCAGCAACTTTCAATTTAGGGCAGTGTGAAATTCTGCTGCTTAGGAAATGATTAGCCTAATCAATCACATGTTTGAAAATTGTTATTGCCTTCATGCATGGGGAACATATCAATTATTCTTATGCACAAGAAACTGGGGCAAATTCTGACACATTAAATGATATATCACAAGAGGCGTGTTCTTTAGAGAGAGATTTCTTAAGATATCTCGAGATATTTTAACAAATATAAAGCATTCTTTAGATCAAGATTTTTAAAGGCAGAATAACACTTAACATCTTGCAAATTTTCCGAGAACTTCGTACAAAAAAATAAATATATATTATTAAAATATGGTCTTTAAATTGCATATATGCCAAATCTTAGCTTTCTACCTTGTGTATTGGCTTAGATGTCGACGGATTTAGAACCCCATGATTTGTTGTCCCGGGGATAATATTTACAATAATGGAACATATGGGGTTTTAAATCCGTCGACATCCTAGCCAATACCCAAGATAGAAAGCTAAGATTTGGCATAGATGCAATTTAAAGGCCATATTTTCATAATACATATTCATTTTGTACAAAGTTCTCGGAAAATTTGTATGATTTTAAGTGCCATTCCCCCTTTAAGTAGCTCAATGGGAGGCGCCATTACGTACTCTTTACTTCATGTGGAACCCTGGGTTAAATCTGTAGAAACGGTATAAAGATAATTGACCGAGTGGTTCCGAATGCTCCGTAATTGATAAACCGCGGTATTCCGAATGCTCCATACTTTATACAAATGACGTCATTATTGTGATGGTAACATGATACCCTAGCGTGCATGCTTCACCATTGTTTATATGTACATAGCTTATTATACTATTAGCAGTCGTTGATTAAACTTTGGATACATCACGTCTATTGTTCTTACTCTACGCCTTTCACATTTGTGATTGACTTTAGTAACACAACAAGAAATAACACATGGTGTCAGAAAAATGGATTTAAACATACCGCATCCACATATGGATTGGACTGACTCTAACTTGCCGGAACAATGGAAAAAGTTTGAGAGACATGTGAATCTAATGTTTAATGGACCACTCAAACGTAAAAGTGAGACGGAGAAAGTTGCATATCTGCTTTTATGGGTTGGAGATAAAGGAAGAGACATTCACTCCACATGGACTGATTTAGCCGAAGACGACTCCAAGAAACTGGACACTTACTTCACGAGATTCAGAAAACATGTAGAGCCGAAAAACAATCCAATTTTCGCGCGTTGTAAGTTTTCCTCACTCGTACAAAATGAAGGAGAATCTATGGACAATTTCATTACAAAGCTACGTTTAACCGCAAAGGACTGCGATTTTCCGGATTTCGATAATATGATCCGTGACAGAATCATAATTGGAACGACCTCGTCAAGGATACGGGAAAGATTGATTTCTGAAGGTGGCGATCTCACACTGGATAAGACGATCCAAATCGCCCAATCGTTCGAGTACTCACAAAAACAGATGGCCGCGATGATGGATCAGGAGATCCACCGGGTACAAAATCGATCCGACGGACGGACGGAGGGAGCTTATTCCAACAATCGCCAGGATGGAAACAATCGCCAGGGTGGACGTGGACAGAAGAAGAAACAAAATAAGAAAAAACAATCGACATGCGGAAACTGTGGCCGCAATCACACAAAAACTGACATTTGTCCAGCGAAGGGCCAGAAGTGCTATTTTTGTGGCAAATTGAATCACTTTGAGAAACTGTGCCGAAAGAAAATCAAAGTGAATAGTGTAGACAATGACGATGAATTAAGTGATAGTTCTTTTAAGGATAAGGATTGCCAAATTAATACGGTAAATTCTTTATCTACTTTCACTTCCTTGCCTGACCGTGCCTGTGTTCAAATTCAAGTTGGTCCTTCCCATGTCCCAATCAATTTTAAGATTGACACTGGCAGTTCTGCAGTTGTCATACCATTGAAACATTTTCAAAGGCTAAATCTTAAATGTCCACTTCAAAATGCAGAAACAAAGCTAACTTCCTACACGGGAAATGTACTACCAATCAAAGGTAAGGTATCGTTGAACCTTAGGTATAAGGATCGAGTTACAAACACAGAATGCTTTATTGTAGACAGCAACACGCTTCCCCTACTCAGCTTACAAGCATCTGTCGACCTTGGACTGATAAAGTTGACATATTCACTAGATAACAGTAGTATGAAGACACTTGACAAGACAACGGTTTTGCACGAGTACGATAGTTTGTTTACGGGAATAGGGGTTATTCCAGGTCAATGCAAACTTTACTTGAAACCAGACGCCATACCTGTAGTAAACGCGCCGCGCAAGGTGCCAGAAGCACTTAGGTCACGCTTGCAGGATGAATTATGTCGCTTAGAAAAGGAGGGCATAATAAAGAGGGTAACGGAACCTACAGACTGGGTTAATTCATTGGTAATTGTTGAAAAACCCAAGACAGGACAGTTACGAATATGTCTTGATCCGAAAGCGCTTAATGAAGCCATACGACGACCTCACTATCCGATGCCGACGTTAGACGACGTTACCTCTAGACTGACAGACGCAAAATTCTTTTCGTTGCTAGACATCACACATGCTTATTGGAGCATTGAACTAGACGAAAAATCGTCATATCTCACTACATTTAGTACACCATTCTCGAAATATAGATGGTTGAGACTGCCCTTCGGTATCTCAGCGTCGTCTGATCTGTTTAATCAAAAGATCAACGAAATTTTCGAGGGGATGACGGGTGTGACAGCAATCGTAGATGATATATTGGTCTATGGTAAAACTAGACAGGAACATGACGCAAATCTTCGTTTGGTACTCGATAAAGCTCAGAGTAAAGGGATCAAGCTTAACCCCGACAAATGTGTGATAGGAGTCAATGAAGTCCCATTCTTTGGACATCTTATTACATCAAACGGACTCAAACCAGATCCGTCAAAGGTTAAGGCTATTCAAAATTTGCCGATTCCACAAAATAGGCAAGAGCTAGAGACAGTTCTTGGCATGATTAATTATCTGCAAAAGTTTTCCCCAAAATTGGCAGAAATGACAGCTCCAATGCGAGCATTGTTGAAAAAGGACGCAGAGTTCCTATGGGATGACGCACAGACAAAGGCCTTTCAGAAAATGAAAATAACTGTTACGGAAAGTCCCGTTTTAGCTTATTTCAATGACAAAAAGCCTGTTACGCTTGAATGCGATGCGTCCAAACAAGGGTTAGGTGCTACAATTCTGCAGGATGGACGACCTGTTGCATATGCATCTAAGACATTGACACCTACAGAACAGGGTTATGCAAATATTGAACGCGAAATGTGGGCAATTTTGTTCGGTTGCAAACGTTTCCATCAATATGTCTATGGAAGACGTGTCACTGTGCGATCAGACCACAAACCGCTTTCAGCAATTATGAAAAAGCCATTATCTGCAGCCCCACCTCGACTGCAAAGAATGATGCTTCAATTGCAAAAATATGACCTTGACGTGGTATACGTAAAAGGAAAGGACGTGCCCATTTCCGACTTACTGTCTAGACAACCGTTAAGGGAGACTGATTCGTTCGACATAGAAGGTCTCGACTTACATGTACATACAGTATTACAAGCATCTTTTGTCACAGACAGACGTCTTGATATCATACGACAATCGTACAAAGACGACAGTCAGATGCAAAATCTGATATCTATCATATCAGAGGGATGGCCTGTTTCTAGGTCAGATTGTCCCAAAACCGTACTCGAATATTGGAATCATAGGGATGAACTTTCATTTGCAGACGACCTAATTTTTAGAGGTCAGACAATTGTTATTCCCAAATCACTCAGACAGGAAATGATCAAGTCCGTGCACTCTGCGCACATGGGTGTACAGAAAACTGTTCAACGAGCTAAAGATGCATTATTTTGGCCCGGTATGACCAAACAGCTGACTGATCATGTTTTACAGTGTGAACTTTGTCAAAAATACCAATATTCAAACGCAAAAGAGCCATTAGCTCAGCATGACATACCAGGACGACCATGGCAACATGTTTCAGCAGACATATTTTCGCTCGACAACAAAAATTACCTGTTGACAGTTGACTCTTACAGTCATTATTTTTTACTTGATTACTTGCCCGACATGAAAAGTAGCACAGTAATCAGAAAATTCAAAGTACATTTTTCAACATTTGGGGTACCTGAAACTTTGAAAAGTGACAATGCAGGTCAATTTTCTTCAGAACTGATGACAGAATTTGCAAGAGAATGGAATTTTAATCAGTTATTCTCCAGTCCCTTGAATTCTCAATCAAACGGTCTTGCTGAAAACGCCGTTAAAATCGCGAAAAGGTTACTTATCAAAGCGAAGGAATGTAACCAGGATCCATATATTTCACTTATGGAATATCGCAACACTCCCCTAAGCTGTGGTTACACACCATCTCAGTTATTGATAGGTAGAAGAACCAAATCTTTATTGCCTGTTAGTGACAAATATCTGGAACCCAGTAAAATTGATCATGAAAAGGTTCAAACTTGCAAGCAAAATCAAAGGAAGAAGCAAAAGGGTTACTTTGACAAAACAGCAAAACCTCTTCCACCTCTCAAGATAAATGATCATGTTTATATACAAGTAGGAAAAATCTGGAAAACTGGTAAAATAACAGATATCTGCAATGATAGATCCTACATAGTTCAGGATAAGGATGGTGCTAAATATAGACGCAATAGAAGGTTACTCAACCTAGCCCGGGAAAATGTCACATCTGCAGACTCAGCTATGAGCAATACCCCACAAGTCGCACGCCAATCCCCAAACAAGGACAAAGGTCAAATTCCACATAAACAATCTGTAAATGATTCCGTGAGAAATTCCAAAAAAATTAAAAACCAATTTCACCCCTATCAAACAAGGGCAGGCAGGAGCGTGAAACCAAATAGATTGTATTATGACTAGTTAATTATGAGTAAATACTTTCAGAACTCTTTACTTCATGAATATACAAAATTTGAGTTTTTTGTTTTACATGCATTTTTCATTGATAATGATTTCATTTTACAGGTTGCATGTTTACTTTTCTTTTTATGAAAACAAGGGGGATGTGATGGTAACATGATACCCTAGCGTGCATGCTTCACCATTGTTTATATGTACATAGCTTATTATACTATTAGCAGTCGTTGATTAAACTTTGGATACATCACGTCTATTGTTCTTACTCTACGCCTTTCACATTTGTGATTGACTTTAGTAACACAACAAGAAATAACACAATTATGACGTCATTTGTATAAAGTATGGAACATTCGGAACAACTCGGTGAATTCATGGTCTTAAAAACGCTTTATCTAAAACATCTTAACAAATCTTGAAATATCTCGGTCTAAAGAATGCGCCTCAGGTCTTTGTATGATACAACAAGGAATTTTTTGACAAAAAAATATTAATTTCAACAAAGGTAGACATTTCTTTGGTGATAACCTGTGCGCTTTAAAAATGTTGGAATTTAGAACATGCTTGATGTCATCATAACAACAAGCCATGTATGGGACCATAAGAATACTATTTAGTGTTCCACCTACTTTGTAGACCAATGAAATTTCAGTATATTTCAAATTTATGCCACTATATTTCGCATATACGAGACTGTCGGCTTTTTTATGTGTCATCTATACATAGCATTGCCCCGTCTTCAATGAACTGCTTGTGAACACTAAGTCAGAGTCTGTATAGTAGATTCTACGCGACATAAACATTCAATGCGCTGCGCGCATTTGAATGTTTATCTCGCATAGAATCTACCATACAACCTCTATTATATCTAATATGTAAACACATGAGACTTTTTTACCATGCCTGATTTTTCTACTGAGAGAACTTTTACATAAAAGGCATTGTATTTGTATTTTTTCCTACTCTTTGATATTGACTTTTTATTTACAGTCGTTGATGGTTGAGGTGGAGAACTTCAAGCCCAACATGGAGTTAGTCGAGAGTCGAGTAAGAGAGCTACAGAAGGATTGTAACCCTGAACAGGCTGCTGAACTGGACAATATTTATACAGGTTTGTTATATAACAACTACATTATATAGACATTAATGGTAGAGAGTTAGAGAGCTACAGAAGGATTGTAACCCTGAACAGGCTGCTGAACTGGACAATATTTATACAGGTTTGTTATATAAATAGATTAGAGAAACAACAAACAAGCTGTTATCTTGATTTAAAATCTTGAAAAATGGCTAAACAATACTGTATGTATGCATCTTTCTAATTAAATAGCAAATGTAACTGTAGCATCTCAAGTATGGCCCTCAAGTCTAAAATCTATTTGGCAGAGAAGAAAAGAAACATGATAGTCATGATGTGACATGAAAATGGTTCCCAAAACATTGAAATAATACCAATAGCATGCCAAATGACTGTGTGCTTTGACCTTTTTGATATGATGGTCGTATCTCTCTTGTATCCTCCTTTCAGTCTGTAGGTACCGGAAAGCAGGGAAAGCATTGTCATCTTATTAACAAGTTCTCTTGCGTTTATGGATGGATATGAATGAAATTTTCTCGGAATGTTTCTAGTCTTTTGATAATGTGCATGTTGTCGGGGTTTCACCATATTGCTGTGTGATATGGAAAAAGGGGTTTAAATGCAAAACACTATGAATATTGTGACTGTGGAACTTTTATCTGTACTAAACATGCAAAGATAGGGATAACAGTAGTCAAATTTTTAGCTCGACTTTTCGAAGAAAATGAGAGCTTTTACTGTCACCCGGGCGTTGGCGTAGGCGTTGCAACAAAGGTTAAAGTTTTTTCAAACATCAATAACGTCCATACTTTCAAAGGGATTCAACCCAAACTTGGAATACTTATTCACCATCACACCCTCTACTATATTTGGAGTTATGCCCCCTTTATACTAAGCAACTTAGAAAGTCAAGCGCGCTGTCTTCAGACAGCTCTTGTTGTTGATTAAACAAGTGTTTATGTTAATTGCAGATCTGAAGGGGAAGTTTGAGCATTTGAAGGAGCACATAAATGACGTCTACAATAGACTGGTCTGGCTTGATATCTATTTAAGCGAGGATCTGGAAAAATGTTCAAAAAGGCTTTTGAGCCCAACATGGTTCATGATCAGCCTGTGTGTACATGCAGTCTGATTGTGAGTTATGTTGTTCTCCAATAGCTTCTTGGTGACCTACAGCAACCACGAGGCAGAAACATAGACTGCACGTAGGTCCAGATTGATTGGGAAACAGAGTAGTCTTAAATGCTACGGGCCCGTTTTTCCAGATCCTGGCTTATTTGTATATTGCATAGTTTATACATGTGAGTATTTTGTGCTTGTTTCAGACTTGAAGGAGAAGTTTGAACACCTGAAGGAGCACATCAATGATGTTCACAACCGCGTGCAGACTGGTCTTGCCGCGCGCAGAGTCAATGAGACAGACTTACAGAAGATAGAGAGGTGGTGTAAGGAGGCAGACATGAAGTGTGCCGTGGCTCCGTCACTAGACTGTGCTTCTGAAATACTGCGGGAACAGTATAAACAGTATAAGGTATACACATTGTATCATAAGCTATAAAATCCTTTATAATGATTTAATAATGATTTCGTTGGTGTAAATGCAAAACCTCGTATGTCAATCCTTGCGATTTTCAAAGTACAAACTTGTGTGCCCATTTACAGACAATTCTTGCAAGTTTTGAGATATTTTACTGATCAGTATTGACGGCATATCATTTGTGAACAATATGTCCAAATTTCAAGTAGAACAATACAGTTTGAGAAAAGTTGTCACACTTTTTTCCCTCCCCTTTAAAATTTTCCAAAAACGAGATACAAGGTTTTGCATTTACAACGACGATTTTCCTTCATAGATTACAATTTAAAAAAAAAAAATATAAGAAATCACCAGAATGGACTAGTTTCAGAGAGGTTCTTCGCATGTACATGTACCTTCATCAGATAGTACTGAAATCTTGATTTGTTCTAAATAATGGCTGTTCAGGGACAGGGTGTATCTCTGACTCTTTTTCATGTGATAAACCTTTCACAATGCTTTCTTGACATCATTAAAGTGACATTTCAGAATTTTTTGTCATAAATTTTACTTTTATTTTTATCTGAAAGAGGATATTTCCTTATGAAAATTCTGAAAATTTCGAGCCAAAATATTGCGCCGTTTACGAGAAATTTATATTTTTGTGTTAAAATTGAACAAATTGTTGTGGACAACAGTTCCGATTTATATGCAATTTATCGATTATGACTCAACTTTAAATGCGTGTTTCTCACTTATTGGCAACAACTTCAAAAAACCAATAGTATTTATACTCATTAGAATAACCAATCTTGGCATCAAGACATACTTTAAAAAATTGAAATTGGAATGAAATGTCCCTTTAAATACTGCAATATTTTATATGTCAATGTCTCTTAAGTAAAAAACAGTTATTTCAAAGAGATGTACATACAGTACTTATTGTATGATAAACATATAATGTTGTTCTCTATCTTGTTCCTCAGACATTAGACACAAGTGCCCAGATGTTTGACTCCCTACTACATGAAGTACAGGACAGATCTCAGACATTTACACCAACTATGAGTGAGGCAGATGTCATGGCTCTACAACAATCAACTAAGTCTGTACAGGACAAATATGAAAGGTAAACATTTACAATAGACATTAAACACTAGTATTCTCTACTCCATGAAGTACAGGACAGATCTCAGACATTTACACCAACTATGAGTGAGGCAGATGTCATGGCTCTACAACAATCAACTAAGTCTGTACAGGACAAATATGAAAGGTAAACATTTACAATAGACATTAAACACCAGTATTCTCTACTACATGAAGTACAGGACAGATCTCAGACATTTACACCAACAATGAGTGAGGCAGATGTCATGGCTCTACATCAATCAACTAAGTCTGTACAGGACAAATATGAAAGGTAAACATTTACAATAGACATTAAACACCAGTATTCTCTACTACATGAAGTACAGGACAGATCTCAGACATTTACACCAACTATGAGTGAGGCAGATGTCATGGCTCTACAACAATCAACTAAGTCTGTACAGGACAAATATGAAAGGTAAACATTTACAATAGACATTAAACACCAGTATTCTCTACTACATGAAGTACAGGACAGATCTCGGACATTTACACCAACTATGAGTGAGGCAGATGTCATGGCTCTACAACAATCAACTAAGTCTGTCCAGGACAAATATGAAAGGTAAACATTTACAATAGACATTAAACACCAGTATTCTCTACTACATGAAGTACAGGACAGATCTCAGACATTTACACCAACTATGAGTGAGGCAGATGTCATGGCTCTACAACAATCAACTAAATCGGTACAGGACAAATATGAAAGGTTAGTATCGCGTTAGACATTGTTTTTTTTTCAAAAAAGGTGAGCTCTTGCCTTTTGTGATTATATTTGGCACCATCAAGTTATGTGTCTAAACTTGTCCAAATGACCTGTTAATTTTCTAGAAACAGATTTAAATGTTTTCATCATCAGCAAGGTTTAATCAGTTGACAAAATCTGTATAAAAAATGGCTATTTTGTGTAGAAATATGTCCCCGGGGACAGGTTACCCAGGGGACACGTTACCCTGGGACACCGGTAGTATGTTTTGATACAATTATTGCAGATTATCCAAGATAATTAAAGACCGCCTCAAGTCCCTTGAAGAAGCCCTACAGACCAGAGATGAGGTTGGAGATGGTGTACAAGAGGTGTCTGAATGGATAGAAGCAATACAAAATGATCTCAAAAAGATTCCCAAATCTGTGGGACCCACTGTGAATGATGCAGAGGATGTACTCAAACAATATGAGGTAACATACTTTTAAACATGCAATTATCTTGATGCTGTAACTGCAGTAATTTAGACATTTTCCAGCAATATATAATGCAATTATTTATAAACAATTATATATTCCTTATAATGTCATGCTCATAATGCATTGCCAGAAAATTTTGGCTTGATCAATTTGTACATATTCTATTCTTGTGAACAATGATGTGTGGTAAATGGACAAAAGTAAGAGAAAAAAAAGAGAAAAAAATGATGACAGCTTCAAGTTACTTTCTTTTGATATGAAAGAAGACTCTCTTGTCATACTTATTTTAGCTTTGAAACATACTGTATGTGTAGATATTTTCGCGGAGCGAAATTTTCGCGGTAGGCCCCAATTTTCTAGTTGTACAAATATTTGCGCAACTTTGAATTTGCGGAGAGACAATTTAAGAATTCTTAATTTCGCGCACAGCAAAATGAATGTAGGCCTAAGTGCTTGGTAAATACTCTTTCTTATTTTCAGGATCTTAAACTCTCGGGAGTAGGAGATTAAACGGATATTGCTCCACTGTAACTAATTGTTTTTTATGCATTCTAATAAAGCGTTTGTTACATGTATTTCAAACCAAACAATGACAAACAATTCATTGTCCGATAAAGTGTTAAGTGGTTATTCACAGTTTTATTGTTAAATTACTTTTGATACATGTTTCTTGTCACCTTCTTTATTCAACACATTTAGACAATAAAACATATACATGTACGAATTGAATGAATATTCGTATAATGTTTATAATTAACATACATCTCAACTTACGCGAAAATTAAACTTTTCAGGAAGAATTGGGAGTACAAATATTTACGCAATCATGAATTCGCGGGCCGATGGTCTAGCGCGAATATAGCGAAAATTAGAAGCCCGTGAATATTTCTACACATACAGTAGTTCTATTTCAATGTATTTTGATTACCAATTTGTCTCAACTCCAGGATGTTGGTGAGAAGATAGCAAACTACCAACCAACAATAGCTCAACTGAACCAAGCAGTGGAGCGACTACGCAATCTAGGACAGACATCGGAGGCTGACGAGATCCTGCGTGTGACATCGCAGTACGAGATGTTGGGTGACCAGGTGCGCGTACAGACACAGAAATGTCAGCAGTCGGTGACGGCACGACAGAACCTTGAGGATCAGATGAAGGAGATAGACCTGCTCGTCAAGGATTGTGAAGACTCGGCTGACTCGGTGATCGGACTACAAGTACCTGTACCAGAGAAAATAGAGAAACTCAAGGTTAGTGATACTGTAGAAAATCTACAACTTGCAAGATTTATCTAGAAATATTTGTGTAATTCATATATTTGCGACTGATGATTATCGAAGATTCATTGTCTTTGTTTTCCTTAAATTGATATTCTAAAAATGTTGTAAGAAATGCTTTGTTGCCAATATGGAAATTACTCGAATTAATTGATTTGGGAAACAGCTTGTGATAGAATTTACTTGAATATAATGCGGCAATAGCACAATGAAAGACAGACAAAACATAAAAAAAATGCTTTGAAAATTTTAAAGTAAAAGCAAAAAATGCTGATTATCAGCCTCAATATATTCTTCACTCTATGGTACACAATTTTGTCTTTATCAACACTTTTATTGTCGGCAGCAGTTTCACTTTGGAATCTCACTATGTGCTTTTGAATTTCCAGGCTGTATCTACCCAGCTACAATCCACCAATCCCATGTTGTTTAAGATGGGTGACAAAGCCCAGCAGATTGGTATTGAGGGAACCAGCAATGATGCTAGAGCGGTGTCCAACATGATCGACGATATCAAGGCTCGCGTTGACAACCTGAAGAAAATCTCCGACAGGAAGATTAAACAGTGTGAATCTATACAGAAGAATCGTGAAGATTTTGAAGAGTTTGTTGCTGAGACGATCACTTGGCTGGATTCTAAAGAGGAGACTCTGGCTAACTGTGGTCATCTTGACCTTGATCCGGTCAAGGTCAAATCTGCTCTACAGAAACACCAGGTGGGTGGTCATGGGTTATCCCTTGCGAAAGTTTATTTAAGTTCAGCAACTGTTCTAGAATGTTCTAGAAGTTAAACAGCACTTCTAGAACTGTTCTGGAATAGTTCTAGAAGTGCATGTAACATTCTATAACATTCTAGAAGTTAAATGGCACTTCTATAACTGTTCCAGAACAGTTCTAGAAGTGCCATTTTATGTTCTAGAACAGTTCTAGAACTAGAAATGCTTTGTTGAACTTTTTTTGCAGGGGATATGCAAATGATCAATCTTATTGATGTCTCACAATATGTTTTGGACAAAAATCATGTATATCCAATCTTGCAAGACCCAGTTTATGTGATTGTTGTTCTAAGTATTTCGTAGGAGATAGATAAGACAAAAATATGTCTTAAATTTTTGTTGAATTTTGCTCAGGAACTGGTCTAAAAACAAAGTAATCAGCCCTCTAGAAGCGCCGGATCTTAAGCTTATGCTTGATAATTCAGACCTCAATGTAACAAAATTTTTGTTCATATATTGTGTCCAAGCTAATTCTTATGCATATACAGACACTTTTACAACGTAAATGGAAACACTGATTCTACACATCTTATTGATAAAAGTCTTTATATATACATGTAGATTTATTTAGAATTTTAGTCATCATGAAATAGATAAAGCAAAAAGTCTTTATCATGTGAATGTCTTATTACTCATACACTAATCCAATTTTAACATTGATTTTACTTTCGTTGTGTTGATATTCTGTTGTTCACTTGAAAATTTTTAAGTTGAATTTACTTTACCGTAGGAAATGGGTGAAACATTGATGGACACAATATATAAAACTAAGGCCAAAGCCAAGGTGACTAGAGTCCTTGTATAGTTTTATAGAAGTTGTTTAATGTTCACGAAGTCTTGTTTTTCAGTTCACATCTAATCCTAATCATTTTGAAAAAAATATCACAAATTCTATGCTGTGATAGTATTTGTGAATTCTATTTTATGTTTTGAAAATACTTATGTCCATTTTTTGTGTTAAAATATTATCATTGTCAAAGAATTGTTTTTGATACTTTCTTGTGTGAAAATATTGTATTTTTCTTGAGTCATTTTGCCTTTTCTTTTCTGCTTACATACTTAAGGACAGATCCTCCATTTATTTCCTACGGTAGATTTTTTTTTATTTTTTCTGTACTGATATTTAAATATATGAGAAGTAAAAAAATGACTAAAAACTATAGGTCACCAAGCCAATTAAAAAGTTATTGGATTTCAAGGGAGACTACTCTTGTCTAAAATTGCAAAAATGAGGTGTCACGTGAATACACACAAAAAGGTGTTCGAAATGACTATGATTACATAAATAAGTCTTTATTGTGTTCAATATGTATTATTCTGTCTAAATGAGTATCAATTTGGGAAAATTTTGTGATGATTTTGAAATTTTTAGTAAAACATTCTTTCAAAAGTAGCTGAAATTGCTCTTTTTTCGCAACGTTTCTGATGATAAAAAATATTCCAGCGGTAAGAATTTTTTCTTTTTTGGTATAGACATAGTACTTGGTCATACCTACAAAAACAAAAAAAGAAAAATATATCAAACAAAGCGTTTTTCTTAGTTATAAGTAAAATTTGGTTTACTTTTTGCAGCTCTGTCCGAAATTGTTTCACAATTTTTATCCATTTTCTTCCTTATTACCAGCTTTAGATAATAAAAAGTGTCACTGTTGTGTCCATCTGAAGCGGACTAGCTCATAAAGACGCAACTTTGCTTTTGTTGCTCCGTTTCCTATCGCTAACGCCACATGTTGAACGCGTAACAGAAAGCGAAATGTACCATCCGAGTACTATTACACTTTAAGTGGCCAAACAGAGAAAATTGAAATAACCGAAAAGAATCTTGTAATTTATCAACCAAACATCAACTAAATGTAAAAAATACATTTGCAGAAAAGGCCAATTACTGAAACAGCTTTATTTCGTTATTTTAGATATGCGCAGTAAGTTGCACAGTAACAACTGGAGGATCTGTCCTTAAATGAAATTTTTATTCACCCTCGAACATCATCATTTGACTGTTATGATGCAAAGAAAATTTCTTCTTGTGTTTTATGTTGCTGAAATTTATTGTTTATATTCTGCCATGTCCTAACTTCATGTTCACTTGTTTGATAGTTGTGCAACCTACACATTTTCATGATCACTGTTTTCTATACAGACACTTCATTTAATAGATACAAGATTTTTTTTGTTTGCTGAATACTTTTTCTCTTAACTCTAATTAGATTTTTTTCCATAAAAGCTGACAAACTTAAATCCACTATTATAATGTTCTCAATTTAGGATTTAGCACTGTAATTTCTTGAAGCAGGTCATTATAAAAACTTCATACAACCATTGTAAACACTCTTTAAAATTAAGCCGAGTTTTACACATTAACTTGGAATAGATGTCCTATTGGCTGAAATTTAAGATTTGATATTTATTTTCTAGAATTTTGTAAAAATTTTATTTTTAGCTTGACTTTTCGAAGAAAATGAGAGCTTATACTGTCACCCGGGCGTCGGCGTTGGCGTTGCAACAAAGGTTTAAGTTTTTTCAAACATCAATAACTTCTATACTATCAAAGGGATTCAACCCAAACTTGGAATACTTATTCACCATCACACCCTCTACCTTACTACTAGGGCCAATGGCTCTGGCTCCACTATTTTTGGAGTTATGCCCCCTTTATACTAAGCAACTTAGAAAGTCGAGCACGCTGTCTTCGGACAGCTCTTGTTGTAATTATCACTTGGCTGTCTATATTTACAGGCTCTAGCTAGAGATGCCCTAGATAAACTGGACACTATAAAGATGAAGGCTGAAGTAGAGAAGTCTCATTATGGATCCATGGAAGAACCCATTCCTGATGTACTCAATGAGAAATTAGAACAGATATCAGCTCTCGAAGATAGCATTAGGGTAAGATAATTATGATTAATCTGGCTTTGACAGGTGGCATAGGCAAATTTGAACCTTTTGATATGTGAATCCTATTCTTAGTCCATATGCTACCTGTTTGTTGTAGAATAAGGAGGGTGAAAAAAATGCTTTTAAAAATAAACATGATAAATCAGATTTTGAAGACAGAATCAGATAAAAGAACTCTTACTCTTTTTCTTGCATAAACTTTATTTGGGCTCTTCAGTTCTGACACTTGTTCATTAATGATTCACATTTTTAAAGCCAGGTTTTGTATTAAACCCAATATTAGAGGAGCCACTGTGGTTTGCACGTATGAATGTCTGTCCATTTCCAGGGTGCCATAGCCAAGAAGGAGCAGTACCTTACAGAAGCGTCGGCAGACAGAATGCAGCTAGAGTTATCTATGAAGCAGATAAATGATTGGTTACATGGGGCTGAGGAGATGTTAGATTCGGGATATGAGGGGCTGGATTATGATACTCTCAATGACACTATCAGTGAACATAAGGTGGGTAGTATAACTTTAGGACCAACGAATAGCTTAATTACATTGTTTATTGTATCTACAGATCATTGATATTGATATTGCTTCTGTCAGATGACTTACAAGCATTACCTGTCAGCTTATAAAAGTCTTGTTGGAAGTGAAATACTAACTGTAGGCATTTCTATAGTCAAATATAAGAAATCTATACCTGCTTTTAAGCTAACGAGAGTTCCTGAATGTAAGAAAAATTGTAAAGGAAGAAAAGGTTCGAAATATTTTTTGATAAGTATTGTGTGTGCAATTATTTCTCAATTCTCTTTTAGAATAAGGGGTTGATGGAAGGGCTTGAATTCTATTAGAAATTTGATCCATGGGCACATATTTTATGCTCAATCTTTTGCATAAGGTAAAAACTGCAGTCCTCCCTCCGCATCTTCATAGGAGTTGAAAAGGATTTAAAACATTTTTTTAATCATTTGCAGGATTATTTCTCTGAAGCAAGCATGTGTCAGGATGAGATGGACCAAGTTATGGAGCTGTCTGAACGATTACTGCCCACACTTGACATGAACGATACAGAAACATTGCGACAATCACTTAAAAATACGAGCCAGAAACTGTCAGAAATCATGGCCTCCTCACAACGACAACAACAAGAAATGGAGGACAGAGCCAGAGAATGGAATGAATATCAGGTAAATGGGGATTTTGTCATAGGTTTGATGATAAGTTACAAAGTATTGTATGATTGTATCTTTCACATTTGATTAGAAAGAAAACGGTGAAAATGAAACCTGACTAATATCTTTAACATTAATGAAGGTTTTTATGTGTGAGGTTATTTTACTGAATAAGCTTAATTCATTACTAGTAGGCAAAAGTTTAGACTGGTCCACAGTTGAAGGAGTTGAGGACAATAATTTCAAATGAATGCAATTTTACATTTGTGGTCTTTCTGAATAGGAAACATTGTTGTAAATGAAGATATTGCTAGTCACAAGCAATGTTTTCCAGAGCATAATTATCTTGTTGGCATCAAAAAGCTTCATTAAGGTGGAATGGGTTAAGGTAGAAGTCTGTAAATGACTGTAGATATGTTTTCTAAGCAAGCATTGACTCTAACCCCTACTGTATTTCAGGACATGGTAATACAGATGACCCATGACCTCCAGGATCTAGAGGAAGAATGGATGTCTGTAGAAAATGTACCATTAAATACACCATCAAACATCAACAAACAACTTGTACAAACTAAGGTATGAACATCTTGTTTATATTGAGAATGGATGTCTGTAGAAAATGTACCATTAAATACACCATCAAACATCAACAAACAACTTGTACAAACTAAGGTAAGAACATCTTGTTAATATTGAGAATGGATGTCTGTAGAAAATGTACCATTAAATACACCATCAAACATCAACAAACAACTTGTACAAACCAAGGTAGGAACATCTTGTTAATATTGAGAATGGATGTCTGTAGAAAATGTACCATTAAATACACCATCAAACATCAACAAACAACTTGTACAAACTAAGGTAAGAACATCTTGTTAATATTGAGAATGGATGTCTGTAGAAAATGTACCATTAAATACACCATCAAACATCAACAAACAACTTGTACAAACCAAGGTAGGAACATCTTGTTAATATTGAGAATGGATGTCTGTAGAAAATGTACCATTAAATACACCATCAAACATCAACAAACAACTTGTACAGACCAAGGTAGGAACATCTTGTTGATATTGAGAATGGATGTCAGTAGAAAATGTACCTCTAAATACACCATCAAACATCAACAAACAACTTGTACAAACCAAGGTATGAACATCTTGTTTATATTGAGAATGGATGTCTGTAGAAAATGTACCTTTAAATACACCATCAAACATCAACAAACAACTTGTACAAACTAAGGTATGAACATCTTGTTGATATTGAGAATGGATGTCAGTAGAAAATGTACCATTAAATACACCATCAAACATCAACAAACAACTTGTACAGACTAAGGTATGTTGTTGTGTAGTAAAAAGGGCAGTCTTATAGAGAAAAAGGACCATTTAGAATTCAGCAAAATCAACCAAAATTGTAGTGTTTTGATTTTAGTAATATTGAATGTGATTAGCAAACAATAATGTGAAAATTTGAACAAAAACATATTGAATAAGCCTAATATTATGTATAAGAGTTCACTGACAGAGGATACTCTATCCCATTAAGATCTAGATCAAGAAAGCAGAATTAGAAATAAATGAAATTAGGTTGAAGGGTATCAATGTTACAAATGGAATTTTCATTTTCTGTTTTGTTATTTCGTTTCTACAGCAATTTATTGAGAAGGCGGAGAGCCTGCGCCCGATGATGAATGAAGTGAATGACAGATCACATGACCTGGATAAAGCAGCGTCAGAGCGTAGTAAAGCGTTTATACATCAGTTACTGGGAGAGGTGAATGATAAATGGAAAACACTCGTCGCTAAAACAGAGAGTAAACAAATGGCTCTACAGGTAACAAACAAAACAAGATAGTTTGAGTAACGTATTGCTTGCAGAACTTTAACAGGTTCCTTCTTTGTAATGATTATACCTGACACCAAGTTTAACTTATTACCAAGTTAAGACTTATTGTACGCAGGATGTGCCTCTTTATAATCTTTAACCCATAACCAGACAGCAAAATTTTGGACTGTTCCAATTTGAAAAGTGTTGCAGACGGCAATTTCAATTTGATGAAATTTTAGGAATCTTTCCATTTTTTTGTTAGAAAGCATTGTGGGAAATGAAGAAATTGCTTGTCAAAGCAATTTCTTCATTTTCCACAATGTTTTCCCAAGCACGTTCTTATGAAGGAGTCAAAAGGCGTCACTATGCAGTAATGGGTTAAACTCCATGGGACCTATCATAAAATTTCAAGAAAGAAAAAAATAGTTCAACTTAAGTTTCAAAACGTTTGCAAGATGTGTGTCAATTTGTGTTTAATTCTGCAACATACATGGATCCAATAATTATCAAATCTGTTCCTTCTCTTCATTTAAGGTTTACGAACTGATAATGAAAACACCACCTTCTAGCCATACGAAATGCACCAAATTACACACACTTGTAAATACACTTCACATAAGTTGATTCAACGTGCCGGATTTCAAGATTATGCTTCAAGAAGAAAATAATTTAGAAATATTATTTCACTCTATATTCATATGCTAAGGAGATAATTTTGAACATTTTTGCCAAATATTTCCATAAGTATGCATTAATTCAAAATTCTAAACCATACAAAATGCTTATGTTTGTATTTGGAATGAAAATGTAACACAGTTTAGAAATTACTGGTACTTTTTTAAATTTCGCCTCTGGCTCTGCATTTCATTCTCAGTTCGTAAACCTTAAAATTATTCATTTACAGGATCTAGAGGCGCAGTATGAAGACTACAGCACCTTATTGAACACTGTAGATCAGGCTCTAGATGAAGCTGACGGTAAACTACCAACACCTATAGATCTAGATACTGCTAAATGTCCTGAACTTGTACACCAACTAGATAAAGCTCAGGTAATGTTATATACCAGTATATAAAATACATGGTAAACTACCAACACCTATAGATCTAGATACTGCTAAATGTCCTGAACTTGTTCACCAACTAGACAAAGCTCAGGTAAATTAACCCTTTCCCAAACGACAAAATTTTAGAGAAGTTCAATTTGACAACATCTGCAGACGAAAACATATGTGCCAAGAAACAGAATTATTATACAATATAGCACAGAAAATATTGAGACAAAAGGAGAAACTGCTGATTATCAGCAGTTTCTTCTTTTGTCTCAATATTTTTCTCGAGCATATTCTCCAAGGGACGTCAAAACCAGGTCTTGTTTGGGATAGGGTGAAGCCTCATTGAAAGTTAAACAATGTCCAAATGTAATTGTTGTTGTATCAAGGAAACTTTGGGAGCATTTTCTTCTTGTCAAAATATAAAGGTTGAGAAAAACATTAATCTTTGAATTTTCTGTAGGAAATTAAATGGCAATGGCATTGTTTCAAATTAATCAGAATCTGTTTCGTTTCTATTCCTTACCCAATTTCCAGCATCAAAGATACAATGGGTAGTTGCAACTTTGTGTAATACTCTCATGTGCATGGTACAGTTCTGAAAAATATAATACACAGATTACTTTCTTTCACAGACTTAACCTTTCATGAAAATTTGCAAAATTAATTAAATATAAATGTAAGAAAGCATACAAGCATACCTTATAACCACTCATATTTTCCTCACATTTTCTAAATCATATCAATAATATAATCTGGTAGGCTTGTTATATACAATTTTCTACAATTGTTCTAGGAGGTAACCGATGTTCTGGAGGCAGCCGAACCCAAGATTGTAGCCCTGAAGAAGTGTGCTCATCAGTTACAGAAGAATCTACCTACAGCTGAGGCTAAAGTACAGTCACAGGAGATTGTAATGGCCATGTTAGAGAGGTTTGAAAGGTGAGTTATCTACTCATCAGTTACAGAAGAATCTACCTACAGCTGAGGCTAAAGTACAGTCACAGGAGATTGTAATGGCCATGTTAGAGAGGTTTGAAAGGTAAGTTATCTACTCATCAGTTACAGAAGAATCTACCCACAGCTGAGGCTAAAGTACAGTCACAGGAGATTGTAATGGCCATGTTAGAGAGGTTTGAAAGGTAAGTTATCTACTCATCAGTTACAGAAGAATCTACCTACAGCTGAGGCTAAAGTACAGTCACAGGAGATAGTAATGGCCATGTTAGAGAGGTTTGAAAGGTAAGTTATCTACTCATCAGTTACAGAAGAATCTACCTACAGCTGAGGCTAAAGTACAGTCACAGGAGATAGTAATGGCCATGTTAGAGAGGTTTGAAAGGTAAGTTATCTACTCATCAGTTACAGAAGAATCTACCTACAGCTGAGGCTAAAGTACAGTCACAGGAGATAGTGATGGCCATGTTAGAGAGGTTTGAAAGGTAAGTTATCTACTCATCAGTTACAGAAGAATCTACCTACAGCTGAGGCTAAAGTACAGTCACAGGAGATTGTGATGGCCATGTTAGAGAGGTTTGAAAGGTAAGTTATCTACTCATCAGTTACAGAAGAATCTACCCACAGCTGAGGCTAAAGTACAGTCACAGGAGATTGTAATGGCCATGTTAGAGAGGTTTGAAAGGTAAGTTATCTACTCATCAGTTACAGAAGAATCTACCTACAGCTGAGGCTAAAGTACAGTCACAGGGGATTGTAATGGCCATGTTAGAGAGGTTTGAAAGGTAAGTTATCTACTCATCAGTTACAGAAGAATCTACCTACAGCTGAGGCTAAAGTACAGTCACAGGAGATTGTAATGGCCATGTTAGAGAGGTTTGAAAGGTAAGTTATCTACTCATCAGTTACAGAAGAATCTACCTACAGCTGAGGCTAAAGTACAGTCACAGGAGATAGTAATGGCCATGTTAGAGAGGTTTGAAAGGTAAGTTATCTACTCATCAGTTACAGAAGAATCTACCTACAGCTGAGGCTAAAGTACAGTCACAGGAGATAGTGATGGCCATGTTAGAGAGGTTTGAAAGGTAAGTTATCTACTCATCAGTTACAGAAGAATCTACCTACAGCTGAGGCTAAAGTACAGTCACAGGAGATAGTGATGGCCATGTTAGAGAGGTTTGAAAGGTGAGTTATCTACTCATCAGTTACAGAAGAATCTACCTACAGCTGAGGCTAAAGTACAGTCACAGGAGATTGTGATGGCCATGTTAGAGAGGTTTGAAAGGTAAGTTATCTACTCATCAGTTACAGAAGAATCTACCCACAGCTGAGGCTAAAGTACAGTCACAGGAGATTGTAATGGCCATGTTAGAGAGGTTTGAAAGGTAAGTTATCTACTCATCAGTTACAAAAGAATTTACCCGCAGCTGAGGCTAAAGTCCAGTCACAGGAGATTGTAATGGCCATGTTAGAGAGGTTTGAAAGGTAAGTTATCTACTCATCAGTTACAGAAGAATCTACCTACAGCTGAGGCTAAAGTACAGTCACAGGAGATTGTGATGGCCATGTTAGAGAGGTTTGAAAGGTAAGTTATCTACTCATCAGTTACAGAAGAATCTACCCACGGCTGAGGCTAAAGTACAGTCACAGGAGATTGTAATGGCCATGTTAGAGAGGTTTGAAAGGTGAGTTATCTACTCATCAGTTACAGAAGAATCTACCTACAGCTGAGGCTAAAGTACAGTCACAGGAGATTGTGATGGCCATGTTAGAGAGGTTTGAAAGGTAAGTTATCTACTCATCAGTTACAGAAGAATCTACCTACAGCTGAGGCTAAAGTACAGTCACAGGAGATAGTAATGGCTATGTTAGAGAGGTTTGAAAGGTAAGTTATCTACTCATCAGTTACAGAAGAATCTACCCACAGCTGAGGCTAAAGTACAGTCACAGGAGATTGTAATGGCCATGTTAGAGAGGTTTGAAAGGTAAGTTATCTACTCATCAGTTACAGAAGAATCTACCTACAGCTGAGGCTAAAGTACAGTCACAGGAGATTGTAATGGCCATGTTAGAGAGGTTTGAAAGGTAAGTTATCTACTCATCAGTTACAGAAGAATCTACCTACAGCTGAGGCTAAAGTACAGTCACAGGAGATAGTAATGGCCATGTTAGAGAGGTTTGAAAGGTAAGTTATCTACTCATCAGTTACAGAAGAATCTACCTACAGCTGAGGCTAAAGTACAGTCACAGGAGATTGTGATGGCCATGTTAGAGAGGTTTGAAAGGTGAGTTATCTACTCATCAGTTACAGAAGAATCTACCTACAGCTGAGGCTAAAGTACAGTCACAGGAGATTGTAATGGCCATGTTAGAGAGGTTTGAAAGGTAAGTTATCTACTCATCAGTTACAGAAGAATCTACCTACAGCTGAGGCTAAAGTACAGTCACAGGAGATTGTGATGGCCATGTTAGAGAGGTTTGAAAGGTAAGTTATCTACTCATCAGTTACAGAAGAATCTACCTACAGCTGAGGCTAAAGTACAGTCACAGGAGATAGTAATGGCTATGTTAGAGAGGTTTGAAAGGTGAGTTATCTACTCATCAGTTACAGAAGAATCTACCCACAGCTGAGGCTAAAGTACAGTCACAGGAGATAGTGATGGCCATGTTAGAGAGGTTTGAAAGGTGAGTTATCTACTCATCAGTTACAGAAGAATCTACCTACAGCTGAGGCTAAAGTACAGTCACAGGAGATTGTAATGGCCATGTTAGAGAGGTTTGAAAGGTGAGTTATCTACTCATCAGTTACAGAAGAATCTACCTACAGCTGAGGCTAAAGTACAGTCACAGGAGATTGTAATGGCCATGTTAGAGAGGTTTGAAAGGTGAGTTATCTACTCATCAGTTACAGAAGAATCTACCTACAGCTGAGGCTAAAGTACAGTCACAGGAGATTGTAATGGCCATGTTAGAGAGGTTTGAAAGGTAAGTTATCTACTCATCAGTTACAGAAGAATCTACCTACAGCTGAGGCTAAAGTACAGTCACAGGAGATAGTAATGGCCATGTTAGAGAGGTTTGAAAGGTAAGTTATCTACTCATCAGTTACAGAAGAATCTACCCACAGCTGAGGCTAAAGTCCAGTCACAGGAGATAGTGATGGCCATGTTAGAGAGGTTTGAAAGGTAAGTTATCTACTCATCAGTTACAGAAGAATCTACCCACAGCTGAGGCTAAAGTACAGTCACAGGAGATTGTAATGGCCATGTTAGAGAGGTTTGAAAGGTAAGTTATCTACTCATCAGTTACAGAAGAATCTACCTACAGCTGAGGCTAAAGTACAGTCACAGGAGATAGTGATGGCCATGTTAGAGAGGTTTGAAAGGTGAGTTATCTACTCTTCAGTTACAGAAGAATCTACCTACAGCTGAGGCTAAAGTCCAGTCACAGGAGATTGTAATGGCCATGTTAGAGAGGTTTGAAAGGTAAGTTATCTACTCATCAGTTACAGAAGAATCTACCTACAGCTGAGGCTAAAGTACAGTCACAGGAGATTGTAATGGCCATGTTAGAGAGGTTTGAAAGGTAAGTTATCTACTCATCAGTTACAGAAGAATCTACCTACAGCTGAGGCTAAAGTACAGTCACAGGAGATAGTGATGGCCATGTTAGAGAGGTTTGAAAGGTGAGTTATCTACTCTTCAGTTACAGAAGAATCTACCTACAGCTGAGGCTAAAGTACAGTCACAGGAGATTGTAATGGCCATGTTAGAGAGGTTTGAAAGGTAAGTTATCTACTCATCAGTTACAGAAGAATCTACCTACAGCTGAGGCTAAAGTACAGTCACAGGAGATAGTAATGGCCATATTAGAGAGGTTTGAAAGGTAAGTTATCTACTCATCAGTTACAGAAGAATCTACCTACAGCTGAGGCTAAAGTACAGTCACAGGAGATTGTGATGGCCATGTTAGAGAGGTTTGAAAGGTAAGTTATCTACTCATCAGTTACAGAAGAATCTACCCACAGCTGAGGCTAACGTACAGTCACAGGAGATAGTAATGGCCATGTTAGAGAGGTTTGAAAGGTAAGTTATCTACTCATCAGTTACAGAAGAATCTACCCACGGCTGAGGCTAAAGTACAGTCACAGGAGATTGTAATGGCCATGTTAGAGAGGTTTGAAAGGTAAGTTATCTACTCATCAGTTACAGAAGAATCTACCTACAGCTGAGGCTAAAGTACAGTCACAGGAGATTGTAATGGCCATGTTAGAGAGGTTTGAAAGGTAAGTTATCTACTCATCAGTTACAGAAGAATCTACCTACAGCTGAGGCTAAAGTCCAGTCACAGGAGATAGTAATGGCCATGTTAGAGAGGTTTGAAAGGTAAGTTATCTACTCATCAGTTACAGAAGAATCTACCTACAGCTGAGGCTAACGTACAGTCACAGGAGATAGTAATGGCTATGTTCGAGAGGTTTGAAAGGTGAGTTATCTACTCATCAGTTACAGAAGAATCTACCTACAGCTGAGGCTAAAGTACAGTCACAGGAGATTGTAATGGCCATGTTAGAGAGGTTTGAAAGGTAAGTTATCTACTCATCAGTTACAGAAGAATCTACCTACAGCTGAGGCTAAAGTACAGTCACAGGAGATAGTGATGGCCATGTTAGAGAGGTTTGAAAGGTAAGTTATCTACTCATCAGTTACAGAAGAATCTACCTACAGCTGAGGCTAAAGTACAGTCACAGGAGATTGTAATGGCCATGTTAGAGAGGTTTGAAAGGTAAGTTATCTACTCATCAGTTACAGAAGAATCTACCTACAGCTGAGGCTAAAGTACAGTCACAGGAGATTGTGATGGCCATGTTAGAGAGGTTTGAAAGGTAAGTTATCTACTCATCAGTTACAGAAGAATCTACCTACAGCTGAGGCTAAAGTACAGTCACAGGAGATAGTGATGGCCATGTTAGAGAGGTTTGAAAGGTAAGTTATCTACTCTTCAGTTACAGAAGAATCTACCTACAGCTGAGGCTAAAGTACAGTCACAGGAGATTGTAATGGCTATGTTAGAGAGGTTTGAAAGGTAAGTTATCTACTCATCAGTTACAGAAGAATCTACCTACAGCTGAGGCTAACGTACAGTCACAGGAGATTGTAATGGCCATGTTAGAGAGGTTTGAAAGGTAAGTTATCTACTCATCAGTTACAGAAGAATCTACCCACAGCTGAGGCTAAAGTACAGTCACAGGAGATTGTAATGGCTATGTTAGAGAGGTTTGAAAGGTGAGTTATCTACTCATCAGTTACAGAAGAATCTACCTACAGCTGAGGCTAAAGTACAGTCACAGGAGATAGTAATGGCCATGTTAGAGAGGTTTGAAAGGTAAGTTATCTACTCATCAGTTACAGAAGAATCTACCTACAGCTGAGGCTAAAGTACAGTCACAGGAGATTGTAATGGCCATGTTAGAGAGGTTTGAAAGGTAAGTTATCTACTCATCAGTTACAGAAGAATCTACCTACAGCTGAGGCTAAAGTACAGTCACAGGAGATAGTAATGGCCATGTTAGAGAGGTTTGAAAGGTAAGTTATCTACTCATCAGTTACAGAAGAATCTACCTACAGCTGAGGCTAAAGTACAGTCACAGGAGATTGTAATGGCTATGTTAGAGAGGTTTGAAAGGTAAGTTATCTACTCATCAGTTACAGAAGAATCTACCTACAGCTGAGGCTAACGTACAGTCACAGGAGATTGTAATGGCCATGTTAGAGAGGTTTGAAAGGTAAGTTATCTACTCATCAGTTACAGAAGAATCTACCCACAGCTGAGGCTAAAGTACAGTCACAGGAGATTGTAATGGCTATGTTAGAGAGGTTTGAAAGGTGAGTTATCTACTCATCAGTTACAGAAGAATCTACCTACAGCTGAGGCTAAAGTACAGTCACAGGAGATTGTAATGGCCATGTTAGAGAGGTTTGAAAGGTAAGTTATCTACTCATCAGTTACAGAAGAATCTACCTACAGCTGAGGCTAACGTACAGTCACAGGAGATTGTAATGGCCATGTTAGAGAGGTTTGAAAGGTAAGTTATCTACTCATCAGTTACAGAAGAATCTACCTACAGCTGAGGCTAAAGTACAGTCACAGGAGATTGTGATGGCCATGTTAGAGAGGTTTGAAAGGTAAGTTATCTACTCTTCAGTTACAGAAGAATCTACCTACAGCTGAGGCTAAAGTACAGTCACAGGAGATTGTAATGGCCATGTTAGAGAGGTTTGAAAGGTAAGTTATCTACTCATGAGTTACAGAAGAATCTACCCACAGCTGAGGCTAAAGTACAGTCACAGGAGATTGTAATGGCCATGTTAGAGAGGTTTGAAAGGTAAGTTATCTACTCATCAGTTACAGAAGAATCTACCTACAGCTGAGGCTAAAGTACAGTCACAGGAGATTGTAATGGCCATGTTAGAGAGGTTTGAAAGGTAAGTTATCTACTCATCAGTTACAGAAGAATCTACCTACAGCTGAGGCTAAAGTACAGTCACAGGAGATTGTAATGGCCATGTTAGAGAGGTTTGAAAGGTAAGTTATCTACTCATCAGTTACAGAAGAATCTACCTACAGCTGAGGCTAAAGTACAGTCACAGGAGATAGTAATGGCTATGTTAGAGAGGTTTGAAAGGTAAGTTATCTACTCATCAGTTACAGAAGAATCTACCTACAGCTGAGGCTAAAGTCCAGTCACAGGAGATAGTGATGGCCATGTTAGAGAGGTTTGAAAGGTAAGTTATCTACTCATCAGTTACAGAAGAATCTACCTACAGCTGAGGCTAAAGTACAGTCACAGGAGATTGTAATGGCCATGTTAGAGAGGTTTGAAAGGTAAGTTATCTACTCATCAGTTACAGAAGAATCTACCTACAGCTGAGGCTAAAGTACAGTCACAGGAGATAGTAATGGCCATGTTAGAGAGGTTTGAAAGGTAAGTTATCTACTCATCAGTTACAGAAGAATCTACCCACAGCTGAGGCTAAAGTACAGTCACAGGAGATAGTAATGGCCATGTTAGAGAGGTTTGAAAGGTAAGTTATCTACTCATCAGTTACAGAAGAATCTACCTACAGCTGAGGCTAAAGTACAGTCACAGGAGATAGTAATGGCCATGTTAGAGAGGTTTGAAAGGTAAGTTATCTACTCATCAGTTACAGAAGAATCTACCTACAGCTGAGGCTAAAGTACAGTCACAGGAGATAGTAATGGCCATGTTAGAGAGGTTTGAAAGGTAAGTTATCTACTCATCAGTTACAGAAGAATCTACCTACAGCTGAGGCTAAAGTACAGTCACAGGAGATTGTAATGGCCATGTTAGAGAGGTTTGAAAGGTAAGTTATCTACTCATCAGTTACAGAAGAATCTACCTACAGCTGAGGCTAAAGTACAGTCACAGGAGATAGTAATGGCCATGTTAGAGAGGTTTGAAAGGTAAGTTATCTACTCATCAGTTACAGAAGAATCTACCTACAGCTGAGGCTAAAGTACAGTCACAGGAGATAGTGATGGCCATGTTAGAGAGGTTTGAAAGGTAAGTTATCTACTCATCAGTTACAGAAGAATCTACCCACGGCTGAGGCTAAAGTACAGTCACAGGAGATTGTAATGGCCATGTTAGAGAGGTTTGAAAGGTAAGTTATCTACTCATCAGTTACAGAAGGATCTACCCACAGCTGAGGCTAAAGTCCAGTCACAGGAGATAGTAATGGCCATGTTAGAGAGGTTTGAAAGGTAAATAATTGGACTATTCAGCCATTGAAGCATTAGTTCATCACAATTTCACACAACTTCTGAATAAGGGTATTCTATGCACGGGTTGTTTCAAGGTTATTGACAAAATGGTTACAGTCATATCAACATTTCTCTTTTGGAACTTTTACATTAAACCTTTCGCAAACAAGACCTGGTTTTGATATCCCTAGTAAGAAAGGCTTGAGAAAACATTGTACAAAAACCCTTTCTTTTTCAATGTCCATTTTGTCGTCTGCAGCAACTTTCAAATTGGACCATCCTAAATTTTTGTCGTTTGGGAAAGGGTTAAATTGTTAGACTCTCAGACACTGCAGGACAGTTCATGTATGAGTTGAAGTAGAAGGGTGAATGCTTTGCCATAACCCTTTCCCAAACAACAATAATTTAGAATGGTCCAATTCGAAAGTTGCTGCTGACGACAAAATGGACTTTGAAAAAGAAAGGATTTTTGTACAATATGTCTAAGAAAAGATTGAGACAAAAGGAGAAACTGCTGGTTATCAGCAGTTTCTTCTTTTGTTTCAATGTTTTCACAAGCCTTTCCTATAAGGGACGTCAAAACCATGTCTTGTTTGGGAAAGGGACAATTCATTACTGCACACATTTCCATTCCAGGATTGGTGACCAGGTTAAGGAGCAGAAGCAGTTGTTACAAGAAGAGATAGATGATAGAGAGGGCTTCAACACAGAGGCTAAACAAACAGTGGAGTGGCTGACAGAGACTAAAACAGAGGTGCAGTACCTCACACCCAGCATGGAGGGACCTGAACTCATGGAGAAAATGGAGAAATTAAAGGTTTGTATAGGAAAAACAGTTACAAGACATCTTTTGTAATACACATAGTTATGCATCTCAGAGCAATAGATAAGAGGGAGTAAAACAATTTAACTTTTATTTCAAACAATATAGGAAAGTTTGCTTTTTGAAAAGCCATTACTCCCTCTTATCTGTACCTTGCATCTGCATATAGCTCCAACAATGGAGATGGTCACAGAATTTTATGAGTAACATGTCAGTATTGCTAAGATGACACATTTGGTAAAAAATTAATTGAGACTGACATGAAAGACATAAATGAGTTAATTGCTTACTTTTGAATGTTTATGATGTTTTCCATTGTGTACAACACATTTACATACTAAAAGCTTCTTGTATTAAAATCTTACTGTGTGTTATTCCTTTACAGTTATCAGAACAAGAGATCGCCATCCGTATGGAGCAGATGCGACACATGGCACAGCTTCAGGAAACCAAGTTCAAATCCCAGGGTCGGGAGATACCCAGGGAGCTCCAGGATCAGATCGCACAGATGCTCAACCTGGAGCACGAGGTCACAGTCACCATGGCTACCAAGGAGGAGGAGCTTTTACATCTGAAGGCAGACAGACAGGCGTACAGTACGGAACATAAGTTAGTGACAACATGGCTGACACAGGCACAAGAACAACTACATGAGAGAATAAAGGATCTGCCTGAAGCTATATATAGACATGAGGTAAATTTTGATATAGTTGTAGGTTTTAAGGTAGTTCACCCCTAATGAGATTATTCATGGGAGGTCAGAATTTTTTCATGTGACATCGTTAACATTCATTATATATCCAAACCTATTCAGGTGACGTCATAAACATTGAGCAGTGGAACATTCCACCGCCAAACCTTTATGAGGTCACTGGGTGAATCTCATTAGGTGTTGACTGTACATGTATGCCCAAAAGTTTGTAAGCTGGTACCTTCTCGTCCACTCAATTACTAAAATTTTCTCTTAGATTAAGTTCAAATATGTCTCAAAGTTTTGGGTCTAGTTTTGTAAATTCACAGACAACCCCATTTCGTATATCATGCCCCTGTCCCTGACGCTCCAGTTATGTTGCAGACTGGTATAATCATTATGAACACTTGTAGAAAAATTCTTTATTTTTCTCAAACAAATGTTAAATATCAGTATAATGGTCAAAATATGGGCAAATGTTGCTGGTATGAAAAAAATATTTATTTTTATGTACCTGTATCAAAAGATCAGGGGCATATTGTCATACTGTTGTCCATATGTTTGTCTGACACTTTATCGTGGACTTTTTTTTCCAAAAGTAAAAGACAAAGCTCAGATTTGGAATGTGACCTTCTTTTGATGGCATCTATCTGCTCCATGTACGGTAATAAGACCTTCCTCAAGGTCATTGTTAAAGGGACATTTCATTCCAATTTCAATTTTAATGCTCCCCGAAAAAATTTCGGGGGAGCATATAGTCGCCACGCTGTCCGTCCGTCCGTGTGTCCGTCCGTGTGTCCGTCCGTCCGTCCGTCCGTCCACAGCCATATCTCAGCAACCCTTGGACCAAATTCAATGAAACTTCACATGTGAACTCCCTGGGTCAATACCTAGGGACCTTTTTCTCCGTTTGTAAATTTAAGGCTGCGTCATGGAAAAAGGGGCCTTAGTGTAAAAATAAGTTTTTCTCTTATTTCTCTTCATCTAATGGGCAGAATTTAATGAAATTTTGTGCTCATGCAATAAATAGGATGTTCTAGACCATATTCTATAAATAATGTGTGTACAAAAAAGCTGTCATGGGAAAAGGGGGCTTAATGTATGATAGTTTTTATTTTGTGACAAACACTTATTCGGGGAGCATAATCCGTCTGTGACGGCTCTTGTTTAATGTATGTCTTGATGCCAAGATTGGTTATTCTAATGAGTATAAATACTATTAGTTTTTAGCTCACCTGAGCACGAAGTGCTCAAAGTGAGCTATTGTGATCGCTTTTTGTCCGTCGTCCGTCCGTCCGTCTGTCCGTCCGTCTGTCCGTCTGTCCGTCCACAATTTCTTCAAACATCTTCTCCTCCTAAACCATTGGTCCAATTTTAACCAAACTTAGCAGGAATGTTCCTTGTGTGACCCTTTTCAAAACTTGTTCGTGAATTTTTGATTTGTCAAAAAATGTGGGCGTGGCAGGGCGGGGCTTATCAGATTTTAGAGAAATCTTAAGAAAATTCTTTAAAAATCAACCATAGGGCCAATTTGAACCAAAGTTGGCAGGACTGTGCCTTGAGTCACTCTTTTCAAAATTATTCCACAAATTTTTGCATTTGTCAAAAAATGTGGCCGTGGCAGGGAGGAAGGGGCTTATTGGACTTAGAGAAATCATTAGAAAATTCTTTAAAAATCAACCATTGGGCCCAACTGAACCAGACTTTGCAGAAATGTTCCTTTAGTCACTCTTTTCAAAATTTGTTTTCAAATTCTTGCAATTGACAAAAAATGTGGCCGTGGCAGGGAGGAAGGGGCTTATCGGACTTGGAGAAATCATAAGAAAATTCTTTTAAAATCAACCATTGGGCCAATTTGGACCAGACTTTGCAGAAATGTTCCTTTAGTCACTCTTTTAAAGTTTATTCACAAATTTTTACCTTTGTCAAAAAAATGTGGCCGTGGCAGGGAGGAAGGGGGCTTATCAGACTCAGAGAAATTGTAAGAAAATTCTTTAAAAATCAACCATTGGGCCAATTTGAACCAGACTTTACAGGAATGATCCTTGAGTCACTCTTTTCAAAATTTGTTTTCAAGTTCTTACAATTGACAAAAAATTTGCCTTGGCAGGGAGGAAGGGGCTTATTGGGCTTCGAGAAATTATAAGAAAATTCTTAAAAAATCAACCATTGGGCCCAAATGAACCAGACTTTGCAGGAATGTTCCTTGAGTCACTGTTTTCAAAATTTGTCCTCAAATTCTTACAATTGATAAAAAATCAGGCTGTGGCAGGGAGGAAGGGGCTTATCGGACTCTGAGAATTCTGTCCTATTTCTCTTATCTATTTCTCTTATCTGTTGCTCTGGCTGGCCCCATGTTTATCTTATGTAAACAAATAAGGGATTAGCCTTAGCTTATCAGATGGTAATCCTGCGCTATATTATTTCAATCACAGACCAAATCTTGTTAATTGAGCCTATCATAAATGATAAATCTCTAACAGATCAGAATGCTTTGAAAATTAGCCCTATGTTGTATATTGCGAAATCATTAAATAATACTAGTATTGGAGAAAAAAAATGTCAACAATTGTGCTAATTCATACCCAACCTTACAGGATCGATTGGAACAAAATTATTTCTTGATTGTTTCCAAACAGAAAGTCCCTATCAGTTTCATGCTTTTGAATTTGACAAAGTTGCCATTATCATTCTTGCCATCTTGATTCAGGTGAGCGATTTAGGACCATCATGGTCCTCTTGTTTGAAGTTGTTGCCAATAAGCGAGAAACACGCATTTAAAGTTGAGACATAATCGATAAATTGCATAGAAATCCGAACTGTTGTCCACAACAATTTGTTCAATTTTAACACAAAAATATAAATTCCTCGTAAACGGCGCAATATTTTGGCTTGAAATTTTCAGAATTTTCATAAGGAAATATGCTCTTTCAGATAAAAATAAAAGTAAAATTTATGACAAAAAATTCTGAAATGTCACTTTAAATCCCTCTCTGAAAATTTATCATGAAAACTTAACTTTGGAATTTTCTTCACTTATTCTTTACAGTATTTGTTTGTATGTGCATCTCAACAATGGGTATTATTTAGTTCCAAGCTCAATGGCATCCATGTAGTACAAGGTAAAATATCAAGATCCTAATTTGAGAAAAGTAGCTATTTCGGAGGCATTTGTGTTTCACAAACACTTATATTGTCTTTCAATTGTGAAAATGATGATATATGAAATTTTGGTTCATTTGAGGCCAATTTAGTAAAAGAGGAGGGAAAATATAACTGTAGAGAGCAAGTCTCGATAATTTGGACCATTCTGTATTTAAACTTCCAACAAATTTGATGGACATGTCCAATACTTAAATACTTATAATGTTGGTGGGAGGTCAAAACATTGTGTCTCCAGCTTTTTAAAGTGACTAATCATGGAATAAGAAAGCTATTCTGGACACCCTGGTGTCAGCATTGGCGGCAATGCTTTGGTAAAGTTTTCAGGTGCAAGTTTCTGAAATCTCTGTTCCTTCTAATGCTATTGCTTTGAAACTTTGTATATGCCTCTTTGACCATAATATCAGTCTCTAGGCAAAGATTTGTTACTGTAACATGTAATTTAGTGATTTTTTGACACTTTTGGACTTAGAAATTCTGGGTTAAGTGTTTATGTGCAACTTGCATATACACTGAACAGTTCTTCTAAACCGCCACTTTTCAGAACAGACTTTTTGGTATAAATGAAAAACGAAATTCTCGTTTGAAACAATATTTTGCACATTAAATTCTATGATCACTAGCTATCGATTTAACGCCATAAAGTCGAAATTAAAACAACAACTTTTTGTGTGTAGAGTGCTTTATATAAAACCGGCTTTTGCACGTGATGCACGATAAGATGAATTAAATTTCACGACATTACTCAAATATTAGTTCATATTGATCCAACATGCCGATTTTGCAAAGAAAGGTAAACTCAATGGGCCGGGTGTCCTTAAGTGATATGGGTCGGACTTTGGGGCTTATTGAAAGCGACGTCAATATGAATAAGGCATGTGCCCTCTTAAGTGATGTGTGCATGTTTCAAAAGGTTGATCATGATACTGCTAAATGCATTAACTGTTTTTCGATTGCCTTCTATTTTGCGATTTTTTGGACCTCAAACCGTGTCAAAGTGCACCACAGAGCATGGCCCTTAGGGTCCACCATACAAAACATTAATAGTTCACATGTACATTTTCTGACAAATGACTTAACTTTTGCACATATTTAGTATGTCAGTAATGGATGTTTGATGCCCGTGTGCTAATAGAGGGGATTTAAAGTTATGTTTACAATCTCCATTTTAGTGGTCTTTTAGCACGTATTACATTCCATAGAACACCATAAAACACTCAAAAGTGAAAATATGTCGACATTGTTGGTAAATAAATCGGTTGTGTTTCTATTGTGTCTTTAAATCGAGTTATATGGCCCCCAAAAGCATTTCAAAGTGCACCACAGATCATGGCCCGTATAGTCTACCATACGAATTATTATTATTCCACATGTACCTTTCGTGTCGGAAGACATGACTTATGAATCAGTTATTCATATCATTAATGCATCCTTGATGTATGTAAGCTACCGGAGAGGATACAAAGTTATGTTTACAAACTGGATTTTTTTCTTCTTTTTAAAAGCACGTATTGTATTCCGTAGAACAGAATCAAAGCATTCAAAGTGAAGACTGGCCGACATGTTTGTTAACAGTCAACAAATATCACCCAGATTTAATGCACAGATGAATACAAATCGGAGAAATGCTCCAAAGTAATTACAAAGCATTACAAAAAGATTTGGCAGACATACCAGGCAACTGGAAGTGTGGTAGACTTACCCATGCTTACAGAAACGTCTAGAATGACACCATAGAACTTCCTGGGTGGCTACAATGAGGGCTCGTTGTCAAACAGAGTTATGGACGAAGAGTGGTGTCACATCCAATTGCTTACAGTTTACCTTTCTGATGTGAAAATATAGACGTGACAGTGACCCTTTTCAATTTGCAATTAAGTCATGTTATTATCAAAGAGCCTCAATGAAATTTTGACATCTTCTGTGGGAATGGTTAGCCTTTTTCATTTGAAAATTTCAAGCCCCTATCTAAAATATTATTGGAGCTATACAAAGTTACATGCTGTGGCGGTTTAGAAGATCTGTTCAGTGTATATGTGATAATTTTTTTTTGTAACAGTTCTTGCTTTCAAACTTTGCACATGCTTCCGTGACCATTATATCAGCCTCTAGGTAAAGATTTGTTACTCTGACATTTAATTTAATGATATTTTTACCCTTTTTGGACTAAGAATTTTTCACTATCTAGCACTTGATAGTCGTGCTTTGCTATCCTGAGACAGCTCTTGTTCCAGCCGTAGTTATGAGGTTTTAACCTCCCATCAATGATAAGTCTCATGGATACAAATAAGATTTTAGTGTACAGTGATTGAATGGACTAATGGATCTTGTGATTGACAGGGGATAATTCTGAATTGTTGAATTGGTTTATTATATTCCTATGATAAACTGATGGAATTAGTGGATTTATCTCCCTTGCACTATACGGAATGCATATTAATTTCAAGATCAGTACAATTTTACTGGTACAAAACTGGAGTTACATCTAATGGTTTATACTCTATCCCAAAGGAGACCTGGTTTTGATGTCCCTTGAAGAAAAACACTGTGGAAACACTAAGGCTAAAGAAGACAATGTTGAGAATTAGTATTTTCTCCATTTGCCTAAGAATTTCCTGTGCTAAATTGTGCAAAATTTCTGACATCATTAGCATCCGTTTTGTTGTCTGCATCAGTTTTCAAATTTGAACATCCTAATATTTTGCTCTTTTGTAAAGCCTTTCTCACAGGAACCATGACTTTCCTCTCCATTAGAACTTTTGAAAATGTTGAAAGAAAAGACAATATGCTTCTTTTAGTATATGACAAAGAAAATATACTAGTAGTCATAAAGAGAAAATGTTAGTTATTGCCATTTTCTTTCCACCATTTTCTTCTATTGACTCAATACTTTTGTAAGCCTTTACTATTAGGGATGTCAAAACTATTGCGTATTTATGGAGAAAGGAGTTAAAATTAAGAACAAAGAACTTGTGCATTACCACACATTGTTTCAGACAAGAAAAGTATCTTTTCAAGGTTATTGAATAAATTTTATGTTTCCATTTATTATGGTCAGCATTTTTGTCTTTTCCCTTGATGATTACTATACAACAATGTACAATAGCAACATCAATTTGGCTTTTTGCTTCAACTTTTGAAATGGATCAGTATGACAGTTTGTCAAAAGAAAGGGCTAACCCATTACCAGATGGCAAAATTTTAGACTGTTCTAATTTGAAATGTGTCACTGACAACAATTTCAAGTTAATGAAATTTTAAAAATCTTTCTATTTTGGTTTAAAAACATGGTGGAAAATGATAAAGTTACTTGTCACAAGTAATTTCTTTATCGTTTGTCACAAGTAATTTCTTCATTTACCACAATGTTTTCCCAATAATGTTTCTTCAGGGGTTTAACAAGCTTCACTGTGTGGGAACTTCTTGGAGTTTGGCTTTGCATTGAATTACTCTATACTTATACATGTTTTACAAAGTAAATATTTAAGGAGAATCAATATTCAAAAACCTTTTGAGAAGTGTGAAGAATTTGGGATAAGTGTTTAAAATAAACCCCATGAAAAATTGGAAAATAAATAGATATGAAAAATAGGCTATCCCATGGTGAAAGGCTATTTTCATTTGACCGTTAAATTTATATGAATTGTACATTAAAAAAGATAAAATCTTAATCAGCAGATAAAAATTTAGACTGGGTTTAAATTGAAAGTTATTTTTAAAGAAGGACAAAAATATTCCTGAAAAGAATTAAACCCCTTTCCCAAACAATGACATAGTTAACATCTAATAGAAAAAAATCTTTGGGAAACTTTGCAGCAAAAGGAGAAAATGCTGATACATGTTACCAGCATTTTCTTCTTTCATCTCAATATTTTTGTGCTATCTTGTAAAAAAACAGAATTCTTTATGACCAGTCATTTTGGAAAGGTTTAAGATAGGGTTAAGATAGAAAGAAAATGTTGGTCAAAGGAAATACATTTTTTTATAAAATGACAAAGTAATAAGAGCTAATGAAAATGATAAAAGATTGTAAAATATTACTATAGAAAACTTTGAGAGAAAGGAAAAAAATCTGGCCCTCAGCTTTCCTACCTTAAGTTTTCAAACCTAGCTATTATTTTGGAAGTGGCCAAAGCTTTTGTACCTGAAGTCATGGGGCTAGCTTTGGACAGTGGCAAGAATAGCCTCTGGAAAATTTCTAAATATGGTATTGGGGTAAAAAAGGTTGATATCTTAAAACTATCTTTGCCTATTCCACGTTTAACTATTGACATTTGATTTCGCTTTATGTACGCTCCATTTGAGTATACTTGAATGGAGGAGCAATTTATATCGTAGCAGACGACAAACTCTCAATCAACCAATTCTTCATTTTATCGAGCCGGGTTGATTTGTAATGGAAATGTATTGAATGGATTGATAAAGGGATTTTACCTCTCTTTCACTTGTAAGCGTGATTTTTTCTCCCTCTTTCATATTATTTGTGTAGAATTTATAGCTTAAAGAAATCTTATTAACCCATTCCTACTTTTTGAGTCCACACAAGATAGAGGCTTTGTAAAACATTGTGCAAAATGAAGAAATTGCTTTTGACAAGCAATTTCCTTATTTTGCTCAATGTTTTCTACTCAGAAAGACAAAAATGGTATAATTTTGTTAACTTGAAATTATTGTCTATAAAAGTTGTATCTTTGAAAATGTGTCTAAAATTTTACCATCTGGTAATGAGTTTTACCAATTACCAAACGACAAAATTTTAAGCTTGTCTAAATTGAAAGAATATACAGAGGACAATTTCAGGTGAATGATTTTTTACATATTTTGGTCTTTCCGTGTAGAAAACATTGTGGGAAATGAAGAAATTGCTTGTCACAAGCAATTTCGTCTTTTTCCACAATGTTTTCCACAGCCTTTACATTGAAGGGTGTCAAAAAGCGTCAGTGTATGGTAATGAGTTAAAAGGATTCTTTTGCAAGTAGATGAAGTTCTTTAACCCTTTCGGCGCCATAGGCGACGCACGTCGACAGTCTGGTTCACCGCCGCACGTCGATAGCTGTCGACAACTAATAGTGGGGGTATTTGTGTAACAATTACAAACATTTAAATCACACAGGTATCACCGTTTCCACTTTCGGAATGAAAACAAGGCTGTCAATTTAGTTTTTTGCATTTTTCGGCAGAAAATCGGCATTTTTTCGATATTTTGAAGCTTTCTAAAAATGTCAACAATTGTGAAGGCTTTCGCTTATAAGTATGACTATTCTCAAGGAAGGAGGTCAATTATTATTGCCAAGAAGTCCTGGATATTGTGTTTAATGGCAGGATAAGTGAAAGTCTAAACAGTGGCTTTGATTCCGATGAAATTTTTTGAAGTTGGGAGGAAGAAATCGCATCTAACCAAGCATAAAAGTCACCTGTCAGACATGTCCGAAATTGGTTATCCGAATACTATGTAAGTTAATATTTTATTTTTGTTATTCTATTCCCCTTTTCCAATTCATTAGACTCAAATATAGAAAATTAATGTTATTTGAGGTAATAGAATGGCTTGTACATCTAAAAATCATAAAATGATAAGTTTGTGAAATGCCAAAATTTATTTGGCGCTGAGAACAACGTTTTGCTATTAATTCGGCGCCGAAAGGGTTAAAACAAAGGAAGCATGCATTTGCAAATAATTTACAGAAATTTTGCAGAAAAATGGATCGGTGAAACTTTCATACTAAGTATTCTTTCATCTAAGAAGAAAGAAAGAAAGCGAAATTGATAAATAAATAGATGCTGAGAAATATAACAGCACATTTATCTTTAGTGCATGTTGATGAGGGATAGATGCGAAAGTATAGATTAATACATATGAGCAGGGATCTGGAAAAACGTCCCTTATGGCATTTTTAAAAATCGAGTTTGAAGATCAGCCTGTTGTCTAATGCAGTCCAATGTGCATCCATGATGCTCTCTTTAAGTTACTACAGGTCACTATAAAGCTATTAGAGAACAACATGGATCCTGATCAGACTGTGCGTCTGCACAGGCTGATCTGGATCTATGTTGGGCTCAAAAGCCTTAAGCGAAGTTTTTCCAGATCCTGGCTCATATATTTTCTGTACTTTTTGTGCTGACCTATTGAAATGTACATTTAAATGTTTTGTGCGCTAATCCCTTGTATTGCATTCATGATTTTGAACCATTCTTGTTAAACATAAGCAGAAGATATGAAAATGATAGTAACAACAGTACTGTTTCTCCCTTTTTGTAGCTTTTTCTTCCTTTTTTGAGACATAGAAAATTATTTTAAATTACAAGTACTATGGATGTGCTATATGCATTTGATACTGCAACAATTATCAGCAGGTTTTGCACTAACTATAGCAATCATCGGGTCAGACTTTAGACCAAAGCATTTGTCTACGTAAAACCCTAATTGTAGGCAATTTAATTTTCTTTTACCTCTAATGTTTTTATTGTGACTATCTTTTAGTCAAGATAAACCCCTGGACTGAATAATGTGATGTAATAAATCTTTGGCATAGATCTTATAACGTTTTTCAGCTCAATTTCAAACAGAGCTGTTTATTTAAGGCTTTACTGTGTGAATAAGTTGTTATAAAGGCACGATCAGCAGATTCAATGGCTATTTAAATATTTTCAAGTTTGCCATTATCCTAAAATTATTATTTTTGGCATGAACCCAAGTTTGTGGAGATTTGCTCATTTAGTAAATTATACAATTATTATTCACCCCTTGAACACAATATTGGAGAATCACTTCTGAATTTAGGTGATCGATTGAATAATGCTGCTTCCATCAAAATGATTGATTAAATCTAGTTATATCCAAACTCAACCTTGTAAGTTGTGTGCTAGCTTGAACACAGTTACATCAAAGCCTGTCTGGGGTCGGAATTTATTCTATTGCAAAACTGTTATAAATTGTAACAAGCTCATTATTGATGCACTAACTGCTCTATCACAAGTTCATGGTCAAGCCACAAATTGCTGGTCGACCAATTGAATAGGGGGTCAGGGGTTCGTTTTCCTAGTATTACTCAATTTTGACAAACATGGGGGGTGGGGGGGGGGGGGGGTTCCATCCTCTGTATCCGCCACTGTGGTTACTTTTTATACGCCCGTCGAAGACGGGACATATTATGGGATCTCCCATGATGTCCGGCGTCTGGGCGTCCGGCGGCGTCCACTTCTTTGTCCGGAGCATAACTCTGTCACCTTAAGTCTGATTGACTTTAAACTTGGCAGTTATATTCTTCTCATCATTACGGAGTGCAGTGCATAAGAACCATAACTCTACCTGGCTTATTTTTTGAGTTATTGCCCTTTGTTGTTTTTCATACTTGAATCTTGTCCGGAGTATATCTCTAAAAGTATAATAGCTAGGATCATGAAACTTCATGGGTGTATAGATCTTACCAAGGGGGAGTGCAGTGCACAAGAACCATAACTCTAACTGGCTTATTTTTTGAGTTATTGCCCTTTGTTGTTTTTCATACTTGAATCTTGTCCGGAGTATATCTCTGAAAGTATAATAGCTAGGATCATGAAACTTCATGGGTGTATAGATCTCACCAAGGGGAAGTGCAGTGCACAAGAATCATAACTCTACCTGGCCTATTTTTTGAGTTATTGCCCTTTGTTGTTTTTCATACTTGAATCTTGTCCGGAGTATATCTCTTAAAGTATAATAGCTAGTTCAGCATGAGTAACCAATTTTGAAATGGTAGGGTTCCTCTTATCTGAGTTACTGCTACGGTTAAATGAAAGGATGTTGCATATGTATGAACCTGCCAATAAAAGAGATCATGTACATTGTATATTTTGGAAGAGTTTCTTAAATGTCTTTAGTAATTTTTCTCTCACAAAGAGGTTCAAACTTGGTATGGTAATTGCCATGATGTGCCATAAAATATGTACCAAATTAGAATTCCATTGTAGAGATTACATTTGTAGATTTACTTATTAGGGTCAAGAGCTAAGTAAACATCAAACATACTTCACAAATCTAAGGCTTTAGACTGACCCCATTATGGTCACTCAGGGTGGTCAAACGTATATCTGTATACCCTAGATTATAATATTTGGATGTCCAGAGAATTGAATAGTGAGCTCTATTGGCTATGTCAGTTTACAAGAATTCAAATTTGGAGATTACATAAATTTTGTAGACATATTCATTAACATAAAAAGCTAATCATACATAATTTACAAATATAGGACTTTGTAGGCTGACCTCTTTGCAGACATTCTGCAGTAAGCTGCAGTCTCAAGGTTTATGTTGACCGTCAGCAGTATGTACATCTTGTCCTGAGATATCAGTATAACCTGAAAAATCTGTTATATTGTCCTTTTCTTCCAAAACCTCATAACTGCAGCTTCTTTTAAGCTGCAGTTACGATCTTTTTGAGAAAAGCGACAATATAATGCTTTCAGTTGACTTGAAATAATATGTAGATGGGGTAAATCTGACGTTTTTCAATATTTACAGAATATTATATTTGACACTTATTTATAGTGTTCTAGCTATTTACACACTTTACTGACATTCCAATGTAAATACTCAGTTGTCATATTTTCCTATTGACATACTTTTGTGGATATAATAATTCATTGTAATGAAAAAAAAAATTGAAGACTAGAGTGAATTCTGAAAAATGCAGATAAACTTGTTTAACCCTTTCCCAAACCACAAAATTTTAGGGTGATCCACTTCAAAAACTGCTAAAAATGACAAAATGGCTGTTATTAAAGATAGAATATGTGTAAAAAATGGCAAAGAAAATATTGAGACAAAAGGAGAAACTGCTGGTTATCAGCAGTTTCTTCTTTTGTTTCAATATTTTCCCAAACCTTTTCTATTAGGGACGTCAAAACCAGGTCTTGTTTGGGAAAGGGTTAAAAAAAAAATATTGACAAATTTAAGAAAAATATTCCATTAGTTGGTAAATAAGTCATTGTAGATCTACATTTGCAAATTGCATTCATAGTTTATGGGGACTTTTTATCATGAAAGGTGGGCTCATAATAAACTGGTCTAGTTTGAATGATTTTCATAAAGATTGGTTGCTTAATATTTGTAATGTTACACCTATTAGTTTTATCAAGGACTGATAAATCTCGATTTGTCAAAGACCTTGTTTGTATTAAGCATTCCTTTTTTGATTTGAAAGTATATATTATTTAGTACTTAGAATTTCAAACTCTCATGCAATCCCTACTTTTCCCTTTTAGGAAAAGCTTGGGCAAGCAATGAGTCTAAGAAAATGCTGATGGCCAGCATTCTCTCCTTTTGCTGCAATATATTTGTGCTATATCATACAAAAGTCTTAGCTATATCAACATCCATTTAGATTCTAGTTGTATGCTTTTACACTAACAAGAAAAAATAAAATATAAAAGGTACTGCAAGTCTCATACAAGTAACCAAATAAAAAAGTCTGTCTGAACAAAAATGTCTTATCACTGGGAATTGCAATATATTTGCTCCATTATCTCAAACAATTTTCCCTAATGTGATAAAAGGTCCAGGCCTTATTATTTCTGTTGTATTCTGTGCTAACAATTTGCTGAGACCATAGTACAGTGTTCAGAAAAGGGGATTTTTACTCACTTTTCTGGTATATTTTAAAATGATTTGTTCAAAATATAAAACTGTGGTTCTTCCAGTGAGTTGATTATGTAAATGAACTAAATGATTACTTTATGGATTTTCAAATCATGGATTTTGTATGTATCTAGTTTCTTTGATAACCATACAATTTAACATATAATACTTTTCTAGAAGAATAGGAAAATATTTCATCACATTCAGTATCTCTATTTCACTCTCCCTGTTCTCCGATCTCTCTTTCCTTCCATGTTTTCTGCGACAGCATACAAATTTGATACACTTTATAACACCTCCCACCCATATGGTTTGATCAGTCTTTTATTTTGTCAATTAGAAAATAGTTTACAATGACTACCTCAGCTTTTCGTCCTATTCATTCATGGATCCTATGTTTCTACCTTCAGGAGTTAGTGAGTGAGTTTGAGCCGTTCAAGAAGAACCTCGACAACCTACGTACAAAAGGTGGAGAGCTCATCAAGCATTCTAGTGACCCTATAGAGAAACAGCTCATACAGAAACAGCTCGCGGACACTAACAAACTCTGGCTGGCCGTACAATCTGGGGCCGGAGAGAAGACCAGGCAGCTGCGCGAGGCCGATGCTTTAGCTAAAGCGTTCACGGAGACGGCAGATGCTGTGGAACTATGCCTGGGACAAGCGGATGCTCAGTTGATAGCGGAGCCGGCCTGGGTCGACTTTGAAAAGGTGCAGGAACAGTTGAAACATCATAAGGTGGGTGTATATTTTCTGAAAGAGATCAAATTTGACATGGTATAATAAATTGTAGCCATAGGATTTTACTTCCTGTATGAAAAAAATACATGGACATTAATAATCAATGTGAATAATTTCTTTATCATTCAGAAATATAAAATTGTATCTTAAGCCTTTTGAAGAATATAAGTAAATGTGAAATGCATTTACAAGGCATTTTCATTATGAGAAATTTTGAATATCTTCTGCAAAAAAGGGTGTACTAAATGGGACATTATGATCGGGTTAAGTGTGTTGATCGATTGACAATTTGATCTTCAATAAAAAGAAATTAGATCTTTGATAAGAGTGATATATGCTGATTTATCACCTTTTAGACCTATTTAACTTATCTCCTCTGGTCACTTTTTCCATTAAAGTCAAAGGTCAAAATGTAACTTATTGCAATAATGGGCTACAAAAATGCTTTGAAAGATTATAGAGTGAAATGTAATCCAAAAAATGATAGCATTCTTACATCAAACTTTTGGCATACTTTCTTTGGGGCTTCACTGATTTCTTTTGGAAATTTTGTAGAAGTCAAAAGGATATAGGGTTTAAGTATGTGATTCATTTACTAGAATAATTTGGCCATCTATCATAATTTTCCATAACTCATTTGGAAATTATGTCTGTGGCAAAAATTGTGAACGGTATATTATTTACGCTATTTACTACTTGAATTGTTAAATTATTTTGGTTGATAATTATTGGTGTTTCAACTTGAAATTATATATCCCATATAGATCTATGTGTAAAGAAAAATTCAAACATATTTGCATTACCATTGCATTGTGTCAAAGTTTTTGATATGTTTGCTGTAACAAAAGTCTATAGAGACATTTTTAGTCACTAGATTTCAATTTAGATGAACTGAAAGTGTCTATACTGACTAACATATTCTATACTTTTACTTTCCAATAGTTGTTCATTCATAACAATATTCATTGAACTGTTTCAGAAACTCCTGAAGGACACAGAATCCCAACAAAACAAACTCGACCACCTAAAGTCTATAGCCAAACAAATGGAGCCATTATGTGAAGTAGTCCCCCAGATGGAGAAGCTACAAGAGCTCAATCACAAGGCTTTTGACATCCGAGCCAAGACTGGAGACAAAGTGAATGAGCTGGAAGATGTCAATGAACAAATACAAGATTTTGAAGTAGAGTTAGGAGAGTTGAAACAATGGATGGAGAAAACCCGGGCACATCTAACAATGAGGGATGATAGTCTCACACTGAAAGATCAACTACACATGCAAGAGGTACGGAATGTAGAATTTTAAAATTTTCTTTAAAAAAGACTAACTTAAGTCAATGAGTTGGGAGAGTTTAAACAATGGATAGAGAAAACAATAGCGCACCTTACCATGAGAGATGATAGTCTTACACTGAAAGATCAACTACACATGCAAGAGGTATGGAATGTAGAATTTTAGGATTTTTTCTTTAAACAGACTAAGTAAAGTCAATGAGTTGGGAGAATTAAAACGAAGGATGGAGAAAACAATAGCGCACCTTACCATGAGAGATGATAGTCTGGCATTGAAGGATCAACTACACATGCAAGAGGTATGGAGTGTAGAATTTTAAACTTTTACTTTAAACATACCGTAATTATTCTAATAAACGCCCGGGCGTTTATTAGAAACATGGACTATGGAAAAGTAGGGGGTGGGCGTTTATTGGAGGTATTCTAATTTTGTTATTCAAAATTGTCAAATCAAGTGTCAATGCATGGACTCGAAGTTCAGCAAGTAGAGTTTTGTTATAACGACCGCAAAATATGATTTTATGACGGAATTCCATCATTGCCAACAGATATTGGGGCTGGAGATTCCCTTTTTCATTGCTTTTGGAAATAATCTTTGGTTATGACTTACATTTTTAATCCGGAATCAGGGGATGGGCGTTTATTAGAATCACCCCTTTTTGCTAAAATTGTGCTTGAAACAAGCAGATCTTTAACCGAAATTTGGGGGATGGGCGTTTATTAGAATATGGGTGTTTATTAGAATAATTACGGTACTAAATAAACTTTATGAGTTAGGAGAACATTAAAACAATGGATGGAGACAAAACAAGGGCACACCTCACCATAAGGGATGATAGTCTCACGTTGAAGGATCAGCTACACATGCAAGAGGTAGGGCATTTAGAAGTTTCATTTTGGTTATAAATCAAGCAACAAATTCTTTTCATAAACTAACTAAACTCAATGTGTTAGACCAGGGTATATCTCATAAGGAATGATTGTCTTACACTGAAAGATCAAGTTGAACATCAGATTGAAATTTATTTACACTGAAAAGGAATTTCTGTTTTATGAAAAGGAGCATGAATCTTGAAAATGGCTCTCTTGGCATTTAAGATCACCATGTTATCAGATCAGCTTGTGGCTAAGTAAAGACTAATCAGGACCCATGTTTTTTCTCGCAGTTGCTACATATTATGAAGAAGCTATCAGAGCAGATCTTAGGCATTTTCCAGATCCGTGTACAAAATGTATTTTTAATGCATAAAGAGTTTGGTAACATTAGTTTTATGAATATAACTAAACTTTCATTTCAGAATCTCATCACTGATATAGAAGCACACAAAGGGAAGGCCCTGTTTGTATTACAAAAGCATGCAGAACTACATGCTAAAGTAGGAGAGGAATCACGGTTACACAATACAAACCTCGCAGCTGAGATCAACGAGCTGCTGGGACAAGCACACCAAGATAGGGATGAGCTTCGTGATGCCGTGGCACAACAAGAAAAGTATGAAGCTGAGATGCGCTCCCTGACTGCCTCCATTAGTGAAGCCCAGGAACAGTTGATTGGTTCTCCTATACAGGCCAGCAGTGTGGAGGATCTGAAACATCAAATAGCAGAGAGAAATGTAAGTCTGATAGATGCTAGAGAGGTGTAGGCTGCATGGGATTATGTTGTTGTTGTTGTTTGGATTGTTACTAGATGAGATAAATTCAAAAGTTTAATAGCTGACTGAAATGCAATGATGATTGCTTGACTATGTACTGTAGTCTTTCCATTGGGGCTAACAAGGTCCTATATCAATTTATCCTTCACTGTATTTATTTTTACCTTTTTGTTCTTATGAATTAATGTTTTAGGTAAATAATGAAAGTGGCTGTGATAACATCCTCTATCCATATTGCAGCCATAGTTTGCCGACGTCTAGATAGTTCTCTGCCTATCATATTAGAATCGAAACAAAAATTGTCTTTATATTGCTTTAAACCCTTCCCCTACCATTCCATTTACCTTACCTATATCATCAACAAATCTCTTCTTCAGCCTTTTTCCAATTTTCCTACTAGCACTTATATTCCATTGTTTTATTATCTAATTGTCTTTATGTTTGTTTCATCATCCAATTTCTAATTAATAATTTGAAGCTTGACCAAAAGCAAATAAATGAGTGTTTTAATACTTGCATACTGTTTAAGACTTTTAAATATATGGCAAATGACCAAATAGTCAAACATTTAGTACATTGTATAGGCTAACTCATCCCTATTTATTTTAACCCTTTCCCAAACAACAAAACATAAGGGTGATCCACTTCAAAAATGCCACAAAAGACAAAATTGATGTTACTAAAGATTGTAAACTATGGCACTGAAAATATTGAGACAAAAGGAGAAACTGCTGGTTATCAGCAGTTTCTTCTTTTGTGTCAATGTTTTCCCATGGCTATTTTATCAGGGACGTCAAAACCAGGTCTTGTTTGGGAAAGGGTTAAAAAAATATATAGAGATCATTAGAGTTATTCCCCCATGAAACTAATACTATCTGAACTGATTCACTTTGCTTTTAGCAAATCTTTACTTTCTAGCTCTTTTTCTGCTTCTGTGCTTTTAGCAAATCTTTACTTTCTAGCTCTTTTTCTGCTTCTGTAAATCTAGTAATAATAGGTCAACTCTCGGTTTGTTTTTAGGGTCTTTCATGTAAAGAGTTATATTTATCAGAATGATAATCTTTTGGCACTCAGCAATTTACTGCTTTATTGAATAATGGTTATTGTAGGGTATTGTCTTTATTCAAATCTAGCCCAATATCAAACTGATAATGAATGGAATGTCTTTGGATGTAAATACTATTTTGAATTGTCCTTTTTGAATTATTTACAAAAGGTGACATAGGTTTTGAGAACTGTGCCAGTGCTTTGTTATAACATAGATGATAATGTGGGTTATAAACATAAAATGAGTCTTCCATTTTTGGCATCCTGGCCAAAATAATTAATGAGTTGAATTATGCAAAATTAAGATTTGGACATGGTCCAGGGATATTAAATTACATCTGTGTGTAGCTATGGAGCAGTGATTTGTATTGTCTCATAAAGATTTTGTGTTGACTTCTTTTTTTAATGACCAGCGAAAGATAAATGGTAGACATTCATTTTTAATACCATTGGTTGAACTCTAAACCCTATTTTGTGGGTACTCATTTGAATCATATTGACAAGATGATTCAAATGAATACCAACAATGAAGGCTTTGATACACATTGAATGATAGGATTAAATTTGAAATGAATAAATTCTGTCTAACCTGTAGCCTTGTGACTTTAGATCCAATGTCAAAATGGTGGATTAAACTGTATGGTTAGTTTGATTACTGTGTTGTTATGGAAATACTTTGGAAATGAGGATGATGAAAGTAGTGAAAACATAAAGGAGGATATATCAAGTGATCATAGTAACAGTATCTTGTCAGAGGATTTGTTCACAAGGATATTTGAAACATACCATAGAGAGGATCAGATTGTAACAATGTGGAAACCTAGCTATGTACCAGTAAGTGTAGCTCTATAGCTTTAGACCTCTTCATCTTTGCTATTCTCAAAGGCTTGAACATAATTTTTAGCGAGCCGGGACTTTATATTCGGAGAGCTAATGTCACAGCCCTAATTTCGGTGTCGCGTCGGCGTTGGGTTTTCAAAAACTTTAACCCGGTCTATATCTCAGGCACTATTAAAGATACAGCCTTGATATTTCATACATGGATACTTCTTGCAAAGACCTTTCATTTGGGACCATGACCTTATGACCTTGACCTTGGAGTTTTATTTACTTTAAAAAAACTTTAACCTGGCCTATATCTCATGCACTGTTATAGATTGAGCCTTGATATTTCACATATGGATACCTCATGCCATGACCTTGACCTTGAGACCATGACTCTTGACCAAGCGACCTTGACCTTTGGCCTTGGTCTCCTTTTTTTTGCGACAAGCTTTCATATAGGCGAGCTACATTGTCCGCCAACAACTCTTGTTAACCCATTACCAAACAACAAAATTTTATGCTGTTCCAAACTCAAAGATGCTGCACAAGCAATTTCTTCATTTTCAACAATTATTTTCCAAAGCCACTATTTTGTAGGGAGTCAAAAAGAGTCATTGTGTGGTAATGAGTTAAAATCTTTGAATAGGTTTCTTTCAATATAGCTATAAACAGTGTCATCACCTAGGCTATCCTAAGTTGTATTACTTATTTATGAAATCTTATAAAAAAGATTAACATCAATAGAAGAATTATTTTTCAAACTTCAACTACCATACATACTTGTGATTCTCTAGTTATGTCTCCTTACTTTGTTAACTTTCAGAACTTTGATCTTTTGCACCAGCAAGTCTATAAATATGCAGCTAGACAGTATAACAATTTCATATGAATTAGTAAAAGAGAAATAATGCTCATATTTGGAAGTTAGTATTCAATCTTTCAATGAAAATAATTGAAAGTAACAAGGAAAAGTATAATCATTCTAATTACATAGACATACAAAGTCTGTATAATTACCATAAAATAGTATGTCAATTATGTGACTTCCTTAAAGAAGATCATTATACCAATAACTGATAGAATTTGTTTTAGCATGCTGTTTAAAAAAAAATGTATTCACCAAGTAAAAATCTTTTGAAGTTTTTGAAATATGGTATTCTAATTATTTGCCATTGTTACTGAAAACTGCACAAGTAGCACAAAGTACATGTATTAAGTATCTAACAATAGTTATACCCCCCACAACAAAGTTATGGGGGGGTATACTGGATTCAGGTTGTCCGTCCGTCTGTCCGTCCGTCCGTCTGTGGACATAATTTTGTGTCCTCTTCTCCTCCCACAGTTTTTGACCGATTTTGCTGAAATTTTAGCAGGTTGTTTCATATCATATGAAGTTGTGCACCTGCAATTTTCATCTTGATCCAGGCAGTAGTTTCAGAGTTATGCCACTTTGAACTTTAGCACTTTTTCAGTGACAACGCGCTAGTGGGGGGTATTTGTCCGCTTTGCGACAGTTCTAGTTAGAATATGTAAAGTTGAGTGGGTACATGTGTCTTTGATGTCTATTTTCATCTATATAATGAATTCGCACTCAATCATTCATGAATGATCGATATCGAGATAGTGTCGTATTGCCAATGAAGGTATTTGTTTCTTCAATGATAAAGTTTGATAAAAGACATTTTGAATGATGACTTTAAATTTACTCAAAGCTGTGTATAAGAACCAATTATGATATGGTTAATTCATAACTTTGTCTTCTGATCCCAGTATCCTGTGGGTACTTATTGGCATGTTGTGCTATAGTTGGCTAAATACTTGTTGCTTCTGTTTTCATGGTTGCTAATGCCTGTTATTGCATTACATAAAAAACTACCTTGAGACTTTCAACTTTCTACATAGAATAATCGGAAAATTAAATTAGACTTACCTAAGTCGACATTTGATTATGATTTTGTTTATCCAACACTGCCAAGGGATTATCGGAGTGAGCAAGTGGTCTGGTCACGTGGTCAGCCTCAGTCTTTAGAGCAGCGAAGTGGGGGATGCATGGAAGAAACGGCCCTAGGGTGGGAGAAACTGGGTGGGCCTATAATCCCTTGGCAGTGTTGGATAAACAAAATCATAATCAAATGTCGACTTAGGTAAGTCTAATTTAATTTTCTGATTTTGTTTATCCAAACTGCCAACAGGGATTATTGGAGTATTCAGAGTCCATGCATCCCCAGCAACCGGAACAGTCCAATGTGATCCATGATAGAACGCATAACTATTTACAGAATATTTACAGGATCTATGTACACTAAGTTCAGCACTTTCACAAAAGCACTAGTTTAGTTCCGATAGCACAGCATTGCTGAAGCTACTGTCGTTTGTCACAGGCCTCTTATAATGCTTGCGAAAAGTGCAGTCTGACGTCCAACCGGCAGTTTTGATGATAGTGTCTACAGGCACTTTTAGTGCAGCTGCACTAGTTGCTGCAGATCTTGTTGAATGTGGTTTGAAATCACATAAACTTATACCACTATTACGAAGCACTTCCCTTATCCAGTTCGATACAGTAGATCGACTGGCTGGTTTATAAGGTTTCATTGAAGACAGAAAAAGCACCGAATGTTTGCGATAAGAGCCAGTGCGTTTAAGATAGCTTTTTAAACAGGTAACAACACATAAATTCACATTATTAAACACTTCTATGTACAGTTCACTTAGGTGAGATGATGGCCTTGATTGTTTAAGTAGGTCTCCAATGCGTAATTTAACGAACGAATCATCAATTTCAATGTTTCTTACGTCCAAAAACAATAATGTTTGACACCTCTGTCCAGTTGACAAAAGTAATAACATTGCCAGTTTTTGCGATAATTGTCGAATGGGACAATTGTTATTATCTATATCGGCAAGATATTTTAGCACTGGTGAAACTTTCCAAGTAACATTATAACGAGGAAGTGATGGTTTTTTATGAAAAGTACCTTTCATAAACCTTTTTACTGGAATATGATTTCCGATATCCTTGTTATTTAACACGCCAACTACACTGGAAATTGCTGACTTGGCAGTATTAATTCCACTATAACCAAGCCCATTTGAAAGAAGTTGAGAGAGGAATTGCACCACATTAACTACATTGGGATCAAACTTATTAATTTTTTCCCTGTCACAAAACAAAAACCACTTTTTGATAGCTGATCCATATTGCTTTTTCGTACTCTGTCGCCAGGAGGAAAGGATGACACCGGCAGCGTGTCGTGAAATTCCTTGACTAATGAGGACCTCCCTGATATCCTGAAAACACCCAGCTTCATCTTTTTCAGAGGATGTTGTTGTTGCTTCAAATGTTCGGGCATTGAGAGACATGATGTTGGTTTCGGTAGAAGATATGGTTGTTTTCAGGTCAACCTCAGAAGTGATGGGAACCAAGGCTGAGTGTGAAAGATTGGTGCTACCAGGGTTGCTGTTGCTTGATCTTGTTGTATTTTCTGTAGTACCATTCCCAATAAGCTAAAGGGTGGAAATAAATAACAATTAATATCTGTCCAAGTTAATGAAAAAGCATTCACAGCTAAGGCTTTCGGATCTGGTGTGAATGAAACATACTGAGGAAGCTTTTTGTTATAACTAGAAGCAAACAAATCCACTGCAGCTGGATCATAAATTGATTGAATTTTATTGAAAACCGTGTCACACAAAGTCCATTCCATATCACTGTTTAAGTTCCTTGACAATTTATCAGCTACAATATTCTCCCTACCAGGTATATGAAATACGCTAAGCCAGATGTTTCTTTTTATACACCCTATCCAAATCTCTTTAGTCAGTGTATTCAAGCATTTTTTTGCGACCCCCCATCTTGTTTAGATATTTAATGGCAACTGTATTGTCCAAGAACAAACGCACATGAACATTATCCATATTTCCACAAAACCGCTGAAGTGCCAGAAAAGCTGCTTTCATTTCAAGGATATTGATATGAATGTCTGCCTCTTCTTCACACCACAAACCTTGAACTGTTTCACCCGAGGTTTTATTTATAGCCCCCCATCCTGACTTAGAACTGTCTGATTCAATGACTAAATTTGGATTCAAAAGAGTAATGGGCTTGAAACATGAATGTAAATTGTCTATCCACCATTGTAAACAGGTTTTACTTTCATTGGATAAAGTCATAACAGCACTGAAATTTCCTTTGTTTGTCTTCAGAGCATCATCTTTGTCTATTTCTAATGGTTTGTAGAATAGAGGAGCATAACGTACACCTGGTTCATACTAGATATGGACCCAATTAATACCTCAGACCATACTCTGATTAACCTGAAGCTAGGAATCACCCTCCAAAGGAATACAAGAAAAGTCAACAAACAAAAATGTACTGTGAAGCCAAAATGGGAAAGGTGTAATACAACCTTATACAGAGAGGAGATTCGAACGTTACTATGTAATGTAAACAGACGAACCAAACCAATGGAAAAGGTAAAACTCTTGAACAAAGCTCTCCACGCAGCGGGAAAGAAGTCCATACCAAGATACAGAACAACAGTCAAAGCAAAAACAACTGGAAAAAGCATATGGAACAGTAGAATTAGTAAGATCTCCGCAGAATCAAAACAACTCTTCAGAGAATACAAACTAACAGGCAAATCATCCATGTCCATAAAGAAGAAATTGACAGAAAAGAAAAGATTACTAAAAAGTCTGCAGAGACAAGCCCATGCTGACTCTCGGAAAAACTATATCAATAAAATCATGGAGGCTTCAGAAAGAGACACAAAAACATTCTACAAAATTATACAGAATCAGCGGAAAAATCAAAACGACTTGGTACAAACTCTAAAAGTCGATGACAGGGAAGTAACTGATCCCACAGAAGTACTGCATGAATGGAAGAGTCATTTCCAGCGTCTAGCCACACCATCTAACACACAACATGCAGAATTTGACAGAATTAACAATGCCAAATTACAAAACCAAGTGATTGAAGAAAGTCAAGATAGCAATATTGAACCAGTAACCATGGAAGAAGTAGATAGAGCCATAAGAGGACTCAATTCTGGTAAAGCGGAAGATCAATATGGTATCACAGCAGAACACCTAAAACATGCCAGGGAAGAGGTGACACCCTTTATCAAGAGTATGATTAATGAATACTTTATACAGCTAGATGTACCTCAAAGTCTAAAAGCAGGAATACTCACACCAGTCCCGAAAAAAGGTAAAGACAAATTCAACCCAAGTAACTACAGAGGGATAGTAGTCAGTAACACTATCATGAGAATTGTAGAAAGTATACTAAAGGACAGACTTGATGGGATCTTCGATCCACAACAAAACAATCTACAAAGAGGATTTACATCCAAAAGCTCATCGCTTAATGCAGCCTTCCTCATATCGGAAACAATATATTGGTTCGAAGAACAGAAAACTCCACTTATCCTGGCAACTTTGGATGCTCAAAAAGCTTTCGACACAGTAAACCATGAAATCCTATTCAACAAATTATACCACCTAGGCATAACTGGCAACCTATGGACTCTACTTAGAAACCTATATCGAAATTCCACAGTCCAAGTCAAATGGAACAACAACCTATCAGACCGCTTCGAACTACAACAAGGTACAAAACAAGGGGCAAAACTATCTACAACCTTATACAAATGTTATCACAACAGCACACTCAATGCAATTGAAGACAGTGGACTGGGAGCTTACATCGGAAATATCAACATATCAGCACCTACATGTGCAGACGATACAGCACTCCTGGCTGGAAATATGCATGAACTACAATCTATGCTCAATATAGTTGAATTCTGCACAGACCAAGACCTGGTAAAAATCAATCCAGAGAAATCAGAATTACTCCAACTAAGTAAAAAGACTGACACTCAACCTATCTACCTTAACAACCAACAAATACAATATAGTGAAAATGTAAAACATCTGGGTATAAATAGAAATAGTAAGAACAGAATAGACACAGAAGAGAGACTGCAAATCGCCAGAAGGACTATATACTCAATACTAGGACCTAACCTGCATGCCCGAAGAGGCTTTTCTCCAATTGTAGCACATAAACTCTGGAAAACTTATGTCATTCCGAGATGCCTACACGGTGTTGAAGTCCTACACGTCCCTAAAACAGAACTTGAAAAGCTAGAAAAATTACAACGTAAAATCTGCAAACATATACAAGGTCTGCCAGATAGAACCTCATCATCAGCAGTACATATCCTCCTTGGAGTAGAACCAATCGAATCAGTAATAGACAGAAATAGACTATCACTCTTCATGAACATTGCAAGATTACCAGACTCCACAGAGAATAAGGTCCTATCCAGACAAATCGGTATAGCTGCTATTGAAGGAAAATCATTCGCATCAACCATACGTCACGTCTTGGAGAAATACAAACTACCTGATATCAGACTTCTCTTCGACAATCCACCAAGTAAGAACATATGGAAGAATACGGTACAAACTGCTCTTAATCAGTATTGGTACAACAGATGGAAAGAAGACCAACAAACAAAATCAAGTCTGAAATACCTACAAATTCAAAAATTTCCACACAAAGAACCCCACAACATATGGAAGTCAGTGTATCCTAGAGATGAAAATGTAAGACGGGCAGAAGTCAAATCTAGACTGATTACAGGCACATATACTCTACAAGAATCTGCTGCAAAATATAACAACAATCAGACCCCTTCAACATGTCCACTATGTAAAGAAGAAACAGAAAATCTCGAACATTTTATCATGAACTGTAAAGTACATACAACAAACAGAGATAAATACCTCCATGTATTAAAAAGAATTATAGGCGAAGACAGAGTACTGCAGCTGAAAGAAAAAGAGCTACTCCTGCAAACCATACTTGATTGTACACATGACAGAATACAGATGTTAATTAAACCAACCAAAGAAGAAACCAGGGATATGGAGCGAAGTTCGCAGTACCTGTGTTGGGCACTACACAACGACAGAACACGCCTCCTATCCAACACTTAGTGCGTAAATAGTGTTTTTCACCCCATGTATATATGACCAATCTAAGCCCAGATCGCGACTTGTTACGTAAAAGTTTCTCTATTAATAATAGACTTTATACTATAAGGCTAGCTACACGAACATATAGACATACAAACAATTACGATATATAATACGCGTACATAAACGGTGATCTCAATCGTGAGTGAATATCCTCAAGAGGAGTGCCACAATAGCAAGTGTGGGAAATTACCTGTGACAACAACAACAACTGGCAACCATTTTCCCTACAAGTTTGGCAATATCATGTATGATTATATAATCATGTTTAAGCAAGTCTTTACATGAACACACAATGTCCTTCACTTTCTCTTGAGTTAATTTGACTGTCATCGTTATTGAATTGAGAACAAATCCAACAAACACAATCTCTTGTGTTGGAATAAAAATTGACTTGTCAGGATGCACAGTTAGTCCTAGATGATCTACAAGCTTAACAGTTGCAGAAATGTTTTCTTTGCAAGTTATTATGTTGTCACTCTTTAACAGACTATCATCTATGTATGAGACATTACTATGACCTAATTTACGTAAAGAGGAAAATACAGGTTTCATGATTTTTGTGTATACTCTCGGCGCAGACGATAATCCATTTGGAAGAGATGTGAAAGCCAGATATCTCCCCTCCCAATAGAATGAAAGCCAACCTTGACTGTCACGACTGACAGGCACACTGTAATAAGCGTCTTTCAAATCAATGGAAGCAAAATAGCAATTAGGCGTAATTAAGTTCAATGCTGCCTTTAATGTCTCCATCTTAAAATGATGCTTTTCTACACTTTCGTTTAATTTCTTAAGATTCAAAATTAGACGATAGCTGCCATCCTTCTTTGGTCGAAGAAAAATTGGAGACACGAATTTTACCTCACATTCTGGAATTTCCCTAATTACACCTTTATGCTGTAGTTTGATTAGTTCCTCACCAATGATGATAGACTCTTTTTCATTGTGCAGTATTTGTGATCTGTGTATAGAAGCATATGGGGGAAAGTTAAATTCTATGTCATATCCATTTTGTATAATATTCAAAATCCATTTGTCTGAAGTTACATCAAACCACTGATGATAAAATTGAGAAATTTTTCCCGAAACAAAGTTCTTTGGAGTGTTAGAGATTTTTAAGAAAGGCACAGTACTTACATGTAAAACATTATCATTATCGTCATCAGTTATTGTGATTGTTTGCGGCCCGACCCTTGATTCTTCTGTCTCTTGTAGTTCGGGTGGGCCCTCTTGTCTAAAAAAGCCTTCTGGCGTGAATCACTTGATCGATGTTCGAACCTAGGTTTCTTGGCAGATGTTGTTTTGTAAGGGTGAGGCCTAGATTTGGTTTTATGGCCAGCTATGTCTTTCGTGAGTTTATTAGCTTCATTCAATTCGCGCATTTGTTTGTGTAAATCATCACCAAACAGATGTTCAGTCACCGGAATAGACGATTGACACAATTTTCTGTACTCTTTTGAGACAGCAGGTTTCAGGAATTGCCTACGGGTTAGAGACATTTCTTTGTGTCCATGAACCAGCATTTGAAAAGAATCGCATGCCAGGTCAAAAATTTCACTTTTGCTGTCATCCTCCAGACATTTGTTCATTATTTGGATGACTGGAAGCATGGCTTTTGTGGTAATGCGCTGATTTTTAAGGAGCATTTTGTCATTGATCCGATATGGCTCTGATAGATTCTCAGAGTTCCATAATTCAGGGTTTATCATTGGCACACGAACCATTTCACAATTTTTTGGAGTCAGATATTTGTCCATAAGTTCCTTAGAAGAGGAAGGTGATTGTGAGGAATTCATTCCTGCATTAATTGTTTCGGCAAGATTAGAATTTACATTGTCAGAAAATTCAACCTTTGACTCAAATCCTTTGGACATTTTTTGCAGTTTATCAAAGTTGCTGCAAGTCGGCGCTGATTTACTGACAGACTCACTAGACTTGAGAGCTTTGAAAGCTTGTCCCATGTCATTGTCATTTTTCGAATCGTTATCACTGTCCGAGAGATCGTCGCCGGAAGAAACGTCCGAATACACCGTTTCAGAATCACTAACACAAGTTACTGACCTTTTATTCTGAGTTTTCGGCGTTGTTTGAGATCGCGAACTCGTTTGACCGCTGATGCGTTCTTCCAAACTTTTAATGGATTGCTGTAGTTGAGCAATCTGTGGCATCGGGTCGGCCGGATACCCGTAAAACCCGCTGTAATACGGGTTTGGTGCCGTGAAGTTAGCCGCTGGCGACCATTACAGTTGTTGTTGTTGCCCTAATCTCGCGAGATTGGGCGAGTTATTTTGCGGCACTTGTTGCCCCGAAAACAAGGCTCTTTGTCCGTTACCGAAAAACTGCAATGGCGGTCTCACAATCGTGGTCGGGGCCACTTGAGATATGGGAAAATTTTGATTTTCCTCTCCCACGCCTGTTTGACTTGAACTGTTAACGGCCAATGTTTCAGACCCAGTTCTGGAGTCATTTTGGCTAACGCCCCCGCAGGTCCAAGCGTTACCGGAATTTTCGGCCGATTCCGTAGCCAAATCCATTGCTTTCCAAAGTCATTTGTCCCCTCGGGGTATAAGGCTTATAACACAAGAAAGCAATGTCCAAAAACACAATAATTTATTCCACAATAAACACTAAATTAACACTACAATATGATACAAAATTCGTCGTGAAAGTTTTTATTTAAAACGAGATTTTTAATTAAAACGTTGCACAACAAAGACTGTGGCTTATCAGTAAGTCAAATTTCAAGTTAAGGTCTAAATAAGATGCACAGGGTAGATAACCTTTGCTATTTGTTTGCATGAATAGATGCATGATGTAGTAGCTTCCCTTTATTTAGAACACCCAATTCCTTTGGTGATAGAATTGTAGATAACATTCAAAGCTTTGTAACTAACTCTTGTCCTTCAAAGCTAACAACTCTTTAGTGACACTTACTATAGGTGTGTAAAAATTCTAGAGATCTAGATTCTCACTTTTTATCCTCTCTAATTCTTTATCACCTAATTTTGATAATTCAATCTCTGCCATGTCTAACATGTCCTTGTATAACATGGATTCTTGTATCTTTAAAAAGAATAACAATGTCTCTGCTTTCTTTGATAAGAGGTTAATTAGTGAGCATCCTTCCAAAATTGTTCTGTGAACAGATATATTTCTTTACTGCAACAACACTGCATACACCTTTCTGAAAGTTAGTTTTAGGATCAGACAATAATGAATGGATGCAGTCTGATGACAGACATTGGCTGCTTATTCAATGGTTAGAAGGACAATGCAAGAATATTACATGAATCAAAACAGGACAAGGGTTTGGTTAATATGATTTGTAGTCTGTCATGCAAAATGGAACATTTCAAAAAATGTGATTTATTTTCCTTCTATGTTGTCCACACAGAAATCCTTTAGATTTGACAAAACCTGTTATTGTTTTAGAAAAGATAGAACCATGTAGAAACAAGTAAACAAATGTTTACAATTTTGGCCTTAACTTCTTTCATGTTTTGAGATATATGTCCTTTTTGCATGACAGACTAAAACCTGCAAATGCTTTAACTTGGTTTTGGGAATGTTTTATGCTTGTTTTGAAGAACGCTTTGTGTACTTGCATGTTTGATGTTGTGTGTTATATTTGCTTGTGGGCTATTTGCAGGAACTTGCACAGCAGCTAAAAATATATCAGGCTAGAATTAATGAGTTAAGTGAGAAGAGCCACAACCTGGCGGAGCGGAGTGCGGACCTGGGACCACTGTGTGCACGGAAGCTGTACCACTCAGGTGACAGAGAGACTCGTGTCCTGGACCTAGTCAATGCTCTCAACGCTCCCTTGGAACCATACATATCACCCCTGTCCTCTCCCAGCTCACCCAGACAAACAGCCAAATATCATTATGAGAACCCACTGAAGCTATACAAAGGAGAAGAGATAGGGCCAATCACAGCTTCATCTATAGAACCTAGCTATGAATCTCCCAGACATAGTGCCAGAATCAGTGCCAGTAACCCAGATATCAGCAGGCATAACTCCAGACCTTACTCATTATCCCTACCTAAAGTAGACAGACTGACACCATCAGTGAGTCTCGGACAATCTAACACTAGTAAGATAAACCCAACTGTTGTGTTATCACCACCTAGTGTAGACAAAATAAAACCTTCTGTACAACTCATGACTTCTATCTCATCACCGAATGTTGGTAAAATTGGTGATGATAAAAAAGTGACTGGTCACAAACACTCAACATTTACACCGAAACTAGAGAAAGGTGGATCACATACGGACAGTGGTGTGCATTTTTCACCAAGGTTAGAGAAAGGACAATCCCATACTGATAGTGGTTTTAACTTATCACCTAGAAGTTCTGGTAGGAGCCTTGATAGAACTAGAGCACCTCTATCCGAGTCATCCCTGCCTAACTCAGAATACACAGAACTATCCGTAGAGATTCCACTACACATGGCATCTGTACCAAAGAGAGCTCATACTTCAGACCATGAGGATGACAAGACTGTAACAAGAGCACCAAAATCCCTGAGATCATCAGCTGACCGAGGCTCCAACCTGAGTCTGGATGTTGGAAGTGTTTTATCTGGGAGTACAGATGACCCTAGATCCAGTGTGTCTCACTGGATGGATACAGACCATGCAGAAACTGCCTCTCTGTCATCACACCCACATAGTGTTGACAATAAATACCACCCTGACAATCATACTGACCTCACGAAACCAAACAACAACATGAGTGATGCGGAGTCAAACAAGATGGATGACCATGGTGACCATACACAGCCTGTTGTTGAGGATGAGATGGTGGCCTTTATGAGAAGAAAAGAGGAAGCCTTGAAACCATTCAAACCAAAATCAAAATATATGGCTGGTACATATGGCAATGCACATCCATCAGATGTTGATATTGAAGGGCAAATTTTAGATGCAGCTTTCGTAAACAAGTACATGCCTTCAAAAACTGATACAGAACAAAATTATTCTGACTTTAAAATCAAACCTGCTTCTACAACACAATTAAGGGGACCAATGAAAGCAGATCATGATAAATATGCACCAAAAGATACCTTCAGTGCTTATCATAGACAGCCACATTATCCAGAAGGTCATCATTTATATGCGCCTCATGCACCTTCACCTTTAACCCTTGATCGACCTTCAAGGTCAAGGTCAGCAGATACTGGAGATAATGCTGACAATGCTGATGGTTCACATAACGGATTACACAGACATTCCAGATCTGTTTCACCGAGAACTGTCGGACATGAAGATGAGGAGTATCTGTGGCTGGAGAAGAATGGTCAGAGGTCAGCAAGCCCCAGAAAACCAAGAGATGGAGAGAATCTGTCCAAGTCCCTGACATCAACACAGATAAGGTCCATGTCCCCTGCTGGCAAACATCTCAGACCTGTTGGTGGTGGATTTAACTCGGTGTGTGGTATTTTATTTTGCTTTTATTGTTGTCATACATGTAAAGTTTAATATCATTAATCAATGCATATCGAATGTTGTCTGTAAAAAGTAGTCTATTTTCATTAAACTACAAAAAATTTGCTTTAATGTGGCAGGCTTCATTCCTCAAATAAATTAAAAAGAATGGTGCACTTTTCAGCTATATTTGCATGATTATGGTTATGGTATATAGACTCACCAAAATGCATGAATAATAATCAAGATTTATTACTCGGATTCAATACTATCATAATGTAAAAGTAACATATTCAATGTTTACAATAATGTATATTTAACTTGCAATAACAAACATCTTTTTTTTCTGAAAAAAAAAACAACAAACCCACACACACACACAAAAAACTTGACACTTTACAAATGAGCCGAGATTGGTATTTCAAAACATTGATACATTAAAAAAAAATAATATGTGTCAAATTCTTTTCTTAAAAGAAGCAATGCAAGATAATGAAATGCCTGATAAAGTAAGTTTTAAAGGTCTTAACATTTCACACTTAAGCAAACAGAATGTGCTATGTTGGATGTATACTATCAAGAAATAACATACCATTTGCTAGGAGATGGCATGTCACAGTTTAAATGAAATGAAAGACATGAGAACTTACATTATGTTTCCCATAGTTGACATTGATCTACTGCAGGTTTTGTCCCTGAAACAGCTTAAACAAAGATCTATAAAAGCTCATCTGCTGAATACAATGGTTGTGTTAGGATATGACCATGTCTGTGATTCATAATACTTATAAAGTGTTCAAAGATGTGATACAGTCATGTGGCTCATTTTTGCATGCATATGGCTTTAATCTTGATTTACATATTAGTTACTCAGCCATCAAATAGGGGATAAACATTTATTGCCATCAATATCTTGTATTGATCACATTTATGCTTTCCCACTTAATGTTTAGACTCCCTTTGAAAGTTGGCAAGGATGCTTTCAGTTGCATGTTCAAAACATCTTTGTTAAAGCATAAGTTACTGCTACAAAAAACATATGAATATACATGTATAAAAACATGTTATTGAACAAAAAAATTTTAACAAATTCTCTGCAGTCTGACTTCTGTTGACGAGAATATAGATTTGTTTAATGGATGTAAAAAGAGATAAGCATGACATTATGTACATGTTGATGGGGATTAAGCTTTGGTGTGAATTTGGCTATTAAGCATTTTGTGTACATTATATAGGAGGCTATAATTTGTGTTTGGCTTTAAATAGCGTGGACTAGATCATAGAGTAGTTCTAATCCTGTTACTGTGTATACTCAATGGAATCATCATTTAGATTGTTTTGATTGGTACCACAAAATAGGATTTGAACCTCTTGATCTGTCAACAATTACTTCATTTGTTGGCTCCATAACTGTATTCATAACAAAAATTATTTGCTTGCATAGTTTTGCTTTTCGGTGAAAAGCATTGATATCTTTTTATCTTTCATCAAAGTCATCAATTGTTGAATGTTGTTCATTCATTTTTGTAGCACTTAAGTTCAATGTATTTTTTTACAGTGAGACATGGTGTATTAGTTACATATCATTGACATAATTTAAGTGTCGTATGGAGCCACCAAATTAAGAAATATTTCAATGGTCTTGTCCTGCTTTGTATATTAACTTTCTGTTTCAAATTTTGAAGAAAAAATCCTTTTATTGAAATTATTGTAACCTAGAATTAGAAAATGTAGCTAGGAAAGCAATCAAAGAAATTTCTGAATTTAAGAATAAAGAAAAAAGTCTTTGTTTAGGTTTATTTGTCGGACAAGATCATAAGTAGAGCTTGAATGAAGAGGACACCAAACTAAAAATATATTAGAAAATTGAAAATGTAAAAAATGTATAAGAAATCAAATTCAATATTAAAATTGACTTACAAGCCATCTAGATCTCAGGTTGAACAACCTGAGGTTTGGATGTCTTGAAGTCCAGACTTCATTGCTCTTTCTATACGATAATTATCCTGGAAGAAATTTGGGTTTTGCGCTAATGTTAGACAGCGATGTTTCTAGTCAAATTCAAAAGTCATATCTCGATTAAACAAAGAAAAAACAACAACAACATTTATAAAAAACCTTTATAATTAGGAAACCTCAAAAGAAGTACTTTGGCATAGTTTGCATCATCTTCACAAGCCAAGTATTCTACCTCCACTTTGTTCCGTTCACAAACGGAACAAAATAGAGGTAAAAACCTTGGTTTGCGAAGATGAGCCTGCATTCATTAAGTGTATTGTATGTCAGTGACCTCTACATCCATGTTCTATATAGCTTGTGTTGCTGTGTTTGTTGTTTGTGTGTTATATGTACTCTTGGTGCATCATCTCTATATTCTGCTACTTGTTTTCACCCGGTTATAGGACTTATCACGGAGTGTGCCCAGCTTGCTAGATCCCCAGCTCCAGGGGTTACGGGACCGAAGCTCATCTATAGGGTCAAGGTCACGTTTTGGTGGGTCAGGGTCCGGGTCGTTCTTCGGCTCACGTAATGCATCAAGGAGCTCCAAGTTTGATGAACTAAACTCTTCATGGCAAAACTTACAAAAACAGGTATGGGTTGATTGTGATATACTAATACAAACAGGGAAACTATAGACCAGCATGATACAGTGTGTAATCAAAGGTCAATTTTATGTCTATAGACTGAAAATTGACATTTCACAATTCACTGCATCTTGTAGATCTATAAGTAACATTTTATGCTTATCTAAAATGTAAAAAAAAAATCTGTGTTGTTTAAATGCTTCTGAATATAATTTTAGTATAATCTAACAAATTTTTTGTAGAATTATTATTTCATTTTGTACATTTTGAATTGTTTGAATTTGATTGGTTTGGTAGAGTGGTTTAGTATGTGGTGCATCTGTTGTATAGCAATGAAATAAATAAAACAAATTGAGTAAGGATACAAATATTGTGACCATAAATGCTATTGAACGAGGCCACACTTATAGATTTGAAGAATGAAAATATTGACATTGATTGTGATAAATCTGAAAACATACTGGGTTGCATTGAATAACAAGGGTCATTCCTCTACACATTGTCTAGTTTTCAGGACCCCCACAGGACACTGGCTTCGAAAATCTTGTTGCAAAAGAAGATAAGGCTCATGAAAATAATTTATGTCATCTGCAAATCTTTGTTTGAACCTAAGTTTGTATTCTGATATAGGGTAAGATGGAAAGCTGAAATACTTTTTATGTTTGTATAAGTTTTGTTGGGGTATTTTGATTGATTTTCCGTAAGCAATCGAATATGTTTAATAGGTTAAGATAAGCTGAAAATCTTTTTGAATATTGAACACTTATTTCATTTTTATGAAGGGCACATCTGTTGTCTTTGCCACTACAAAAAATTGTGTTTGGCACAGGTCTTGATTTGTGTCATTGGCATTTGCATACTCGAAATAACACATTAAAGCAAATCTTGCATTTATAATGATACTGCTCTCAATGTTTTTGCTTACACTTTCCTAAACAGCCTCTTGTTTTTAGGTTTGAGAAATAGTTTGAAAATAATAGAAAAGTTAAAGTCAATGAATATCAGTAATTTCTATTGTAATCCTATGCTTTCTAAATGATCACATACGAATGTTTCACAATTACTGTAGTAATAAATACATCGATGTTGTAGTCTTCAATTCTTTGGGTTAGTCTAATATTTCGATCCTCTGGAAAAGTGTCAAATCTGTCAACATTTTCATTGCTTCCGCTGAGTTTGTCAATAAGGAGTATTACTTTATTTATCTTGAATTAGATTGGGAATTCAAATGGAGTCTAAAGTTCTTATCTTTGTCGCTCAATGAGTTAACTCTTTCCCAAACGACAAAATTTTAGGGTGATCCACTTCAAAAACTCCCACAAATGACAAAATGGATGTTATTAAAGATTTGATTTGTGTAAAATATGACATAGAAAATATTTAGACAAAAGGAGAAACTGCTGGTTATCAGCAGTTTCTTCTTTTGTTTCAATGTTTTCCCAAGCCTTTTCTATTAGGGACGTCAAAACCAGGTCTTGTTTGGGAAAGGGTTAAAGTTGTAGGCTGATTAGAAAGTGAATATTCATCGATGTCGAAAATCAATTAGAGGAACTTTAAACGGGTGTTTATTGAATATTTAATGTCGGGGAATCAATAAAGTTATTTTTGTTATATTTGTGAAAAAGGATTTATTGAATGGTTTATAGCAAATTATTGATGAAATGTGTATGATAGTTGTATAGAATGTTTATTGCAAGTGTGATACCCTTTCAGAAACGGCAAAAACTATGCCTGTTCCACTTTGAATACAGTTTCAGACAACATTTGGATAGATGTTGATAAAGGATTTGTGTACAAACCAGCACGGAAAATTTTGAGACACAGAAGAAATGTTGATGCTTAATGATTTCTTCTTTGGTCTCAACCTTTACCAGAGTACAGCCTATTGTATTTGGGTTGCCAAAATAGCTTGCTTGGGAAAGGGTTAATGAACCAACCCTTCATCAGAACAAAATTATTGGAATTCTTTTCTGGGCATACCATCTAGAATGGCATTATTGAAAGTGTCTATAACAGCAAGACTTTCAATGGTCTTTTCTGTATCTTTTTATGCCCTCGATAGGGAGGCATCATAAATTTGACTTGTCCGTCTGTCCGTCCGTCCGTCTGTCTGTCCGTCCGTCATTCCGTCCAAAAACTTTAACATTGGCCATAACTTCCTTATTACTTAACATATTCGCTTCATACTTTACCACAACATTCCTTGGTACATTACCTTTCTGTAGGCACATACTTTGGTGACCTTGACCCCTGGATGACTTTGACCTTGAACATAGATTGGCCATTATTTAAAATCAAAGCGGTGTCGGGGGCATTGTCATCTTACAGTGACAGCTCTTGTTTAATCAAAATTTGTATGATATGATATAGCCATACATGGTATTGGACATTAAGTATGTCATATGTGCAAACTTCAAGTTTAGACCTGTCTTATATATGATTATTACTATAGAGTGTTCCAGAAAGTCTTAAAACATAAAGCACAAAGTGCCACAGCATAAAACACAAAATGCCACAGAAAAAAAAATAAAATATTGCTGGCTTAGCATAAAGCAAATAAAAGTTTTTGAAAACAATGTTGCTATAGGTTTCCCTGATAGCCTTATTTCAGCATTATGCTTATGTTGAAAAAAAAAACTCAGCATGAAATTGTGTGAAAGGATTTAGAAAGACTCCAATTTGCAGGATTTACTGGAATGTGGATTTAAAATGATACAAGATTTTTTTTTATTAGAAACATGTAAAATTACTGTCTTTCAAAGTAGACAGATAAGATGATATAAATGCTGTTAATTCAACATTGTGATTTTAAATATGCAAATGTTAGTGCATTGAAATGTTTAGTTAGAGACCTTTATAAACAAGATAGCTCTTTGAAACTGCAAGTGGATCTTTTAAGCAAATTTACTTTTGGCATTTTGTTCTATAACTGGATATGATGGAGTTTATATTTAATGACATTGAACCTAGTTTAAAGGCGAATTGTTAACCTTGTATGCTACTTTTCTTCACTAAAGTCTTTAGTTAAATTGTTTTTTTTGCTAAATTAATAATACAAGGTGGCTAATCACGTGATACACATGTGGTAATCTCACACTGTTTGTTTACATATTCCTTACGATAGAGGGTATGTTTTGTTCTTTTCCCGTGGTGTTTGGCCGAGTTTAGAAATGACATATAGTGCAGAGTACCCGCAATTTAGTGCGCTTCAGTCTCTGTTTTAAATTATTGATAAAATATGTATAGTTTTCGTGAAAAATCCTTCAAATGTGTATTTGAGTTCTATGGTAGGTATCACACTTTTGGCTTGTGATATTCAAAGGGAAGCTTTCCAGTGAATTTACTGAGTCTAAGTCTGAGTTTTGCAGTATAATGAATGCATTTTGTTAAAAGAAGGCAGTTTTTCACACAAAGAGATCGGTCAAGTTTCGTTTTCGAGAGAAAAAAGATCTCGGAGACAAATGATAAGAATCACACTGTATGATAGTAGTCACACTGGAAACTGAGATTTGAACCAGTTACCTGTAATAACTTTTTATATATTACAACTCGTGGTTAATAGATCTATTATAAAATATTTCAACACTAAAGTTTGTACAGGTATTTGAAACAATAAATACATTACACAAATAAACTAGAAATATTTGGCAAGATAATGAATAAATCTATCTTTGAATGAATGAACAATAAAAACACAAGTCTTGTTAGAAACACCATAAGTTCAATATTTTTGGCAAAGGATGAGTGTCAATTAGGCTTTGTCCGAGGACCAGCTCGATTTTTTCATTTTCGTCACTAACATATTGACCTTATGCAGGTAAAGTATACTCCGTGTCATAAGAAAGTAGCCACGTGTCTAATGCAAAGGGTCGGCAATTTTAGGATTATTCATAAACGTACCGAAATAAATACAAAATATTGAAGCATGGCCAGTAAAAATGCTTCCCTGAAAGTATCGAAAACAGTCGAATTACCCCATTAGCTATGGTAGCTTGGTGGTAGTTCCAGGAAATCCGTAACAAATTACTGAAATTCACAGCCATATATAGGGCCGGAAACGGGCCAAAAATAAGTAAGGATATTGTTTAGATACTGTTTTATTCGAAATGATTAGATACTGATAAGTAATTTTAATTACACCCAAGACCCTTGTAAAATGGCAGTTTCCAGTTTTAGCCAAACCAACCCCCAAATTCCTCTCAAATGCTCTATTCGCTGAATTTTTGTTTCTATTTGGTCTTTCCAAATAAAGAAATTTTTTCCTTCACTTTACCAACCAACCACTTCCGGTTATTATCAAACATTTAATATTGAGACATTCTACACTGATATTGCTAAATTTTCATAGACCTCTATCATTTCAATGGAATTATTGACTGTAAAATTTAAATAGGACTTTTGTTTGTGTTTCAACAGCATCAACTTATGCAGAAAATGACAGCTGTAAGTAAACTAAATTGAACTTAATATCCTAAAATACTGTTTTGAACCCATATTACAACTTGACATGTTTCCGGGCATGTTTAAAGCATTTAACTATTGAGGTGTGAAAAAGAATCATTGGGAATGCATATGCATGTGTCAAATTAGAAAGACATTAAGAACTGTCAAAATTATGGTTAATAAAAAAGGGGCTACTTTTTTATGACAGTGAGTATATCAACTTGAACAGAGCCTTGGTTTTGAAGATATATTAAATCAAAGTGGGTGGGGTAACTCACCCGCTACGTCATCATGTGTTAATCGATCTCTTATACAGTTTTACTAACAATTCATAATTTCAAAACTAGCGATGCAGAAAATAGGGGCTTACATATTGCATACACTTCGAATACATGTTGGCGTTTATTCAATTGGAGGCCATGTATAGAAGAAAAGGCAAATAAACAGGGTTATGATTTTTAGAAGGACTAAATTTACGAAAAAAACAGAACAAGCTCTTATTTCTCATTTCATTTAATTCATCTTTCTTGTGGTGAATGAAAATTTATAAATTACCACAATTTGTAATATCATAATTTTCAAAATGGCTTCTATAGATTCTGGATTACTTGCCCAGGGTTCTTGATAAAAATTTCAAAAGATACAAAAGATGAAAGTCTTGAATTACCAATATCTGCCCTTGAACCTCAAAAACAGCTTGACATTGTTTATACACTCTAGAATCTACATTTATTCATCAATCATGATCAAAATTACACAAAATGTTGGTTACCATAAGATTTCGGATGACTTACTTTTTCAGTGGATGATATACAGTGCAAACGTCTAATTGTGAACAGACAGACGGACGGACGATGGACAAAATGCACCCACAATAGCTCATCTTGAGTACTTCATGCTAAGGTGCACATATACAAGCGTAACCATTCATTGATCTTTCTATACTGCTATTTGGTATTTCTATGTCGTTTATAGTATTTTTATTGTTTCCGGCATTTTATGTTTTCAGGTATTTTATTGACTGACGCGTATTACTCGAATAGCCATCTCAAAAATGACCATTGTGACAAAATTTAATGTATAATCTCCCTTATCAAGATATTCTTTCATAAACCAACCGGAATTGAAATAAAATTTTGGTCATTATTTAGTAATTATACCATCTAACACATCCATGTCAGACGTCTCTTCCAGTTTCTAATATCAGCAGTATACAGAGTGTCCCAAAAAAAAACGGAACCCATTTTTGAAATTGTATTCCTCATGTATCAAGTAATATTTCTCCACCAAATTTACATATGCCATAGCAACGACAGTTTTCTATAATCAGTTAAAATTTGGTTGCAAAATAACGATTACTTTTCAAAATATATGCATTCAAATGAATGCACCCTGAAAACCATTTTAACACGATATCGTTTTTTTCGTTTTGCAGATCGCGCCTACACTCATTGAATTAATTAACGCTTTACAATTGGTTAATATATTCAATACAATACAAAAGTGATTTTAAAACATTGTATTCACAAAAGTGCTTTTTTGCTAATAAATAAACTGATAAAAAAGAGCTGCGATGTAACTAAAATGAATACAAACAAAATATCCAAGTGCATCACAGACTCATGAATAATAATCATAGGCACTTATTTTATTTCTGACCAACATGCCGGTCAGCGCTCAAATGAAAAGTATTACGGGTTGCATTTGACCTAACACTGCCCTTCATGCAAAACATGTTCATATAAGACAAATAACACCAAATTTACCAAAAAGAATTAAATCACAGTCCACAGAAATGTATACTATACAAGAAAATTATGACTGGACTAATTTTAGTAAACATCTCAAGCTTTCAATTCATGAAAATAAAAGTTAAAACTTCGCCATGTGAAATGAATCACATAATAATTTGAAATTAATTCAAATAACCACCCTATGGACTCAATATGCACGTACAGCACGTGTACATATTAAATTTTGAGAAAATCGGTACAACATGTACAACTGTACAGAATTCAACAGCTGACCGTTAGCGCGCTTTCACGAACAAACAAGACGCAAAAATCAATATCATGTCAGATCGGCTTTTTAGTGTCATTATTAATTTGCTTATAACTTTTGAACCGATGCATATTTTTAAGTGAAATTTGGAACACAAATGCAAAAATAATGTATCTTCAGTACTGCAAATTCAAATATTAGATACTTTGTTTACGCTTTAAAATATTTGACTTTGAATTAGGGTTCCGTTTTTTTTTGGGACACTCTGTACATAGGTTGGTGTTGATAAGGTGTTTGCGTAATGAGGCCAGTCCATTACTTAAACAAGTGTGATTCCTATCAGTGTTGGTCATACCGTGTGACGCCTATCTCTGGCTTTTTTCTCCAGTTTTTCTACCAATCTCAACTCCGCCGCATTTAATATATAACAATCATTATACCTGTATTATTTTTGACAAATTATTACTATTATACGCATGCTTTAGAATGTTTTGAAACAATGAAATGACTCAAAACCAGCTTGGATACATAAAAGTGTGACTCCAACCATACAACAAATGAAAACTCTTTTGCGAATTTCAAGAAAATTGCACACCCCAACCTTGAAAGTGCAGTGTTATAATGAAGAGATTTGTCACCTGGGTACTCTGCACTATACGTCATTTCTAAACTCGGCCAAACACCACGGGAAAAGAACAAAACATACCCTCTATCGTAAGGAATATGTAAACAAACAGTGTGAGATTACCACATGTGTATCACGTGATTAGCCACCCTGTAATAGGTAGAATGGAAAATGTTCTTTGAAAGGATTGAAAATATTTCAAAATACAGAGAAGTGCTTGTAATCAGCATTTTCTTTGATTTTACCAATGTTTTCCCAAGGTTAAATGCTGAGTTACGAGGGACGGTCGGAAAGTAGTTGGATTTTTTGTGCTGCTGTCTCTCCATTTACAACTGTATAAACACATTATATATTGGTGAAATCTGCATCCATTTGCCAATAATATGGTCAGTTTATTTTCAAAGAAAGTTGAATATATGCAATATTCTGTCTACTTATATGTGATAGGGGTTTTATGTACCATAGGCTATTTGTTGGAGGAACAACAAGGGTAACCAAAACAAAAGAACAGTCTAGTCATTTTAATCGCGAAGAATTTAAGTTTTTGAACTACATTATCACTAAAGATTGAATGATGGTTCATAATTCCGAACTTGGGATAAAACCCCAGTCACAGCAGTCATAGACACGAGCTGGTTCCCCACCTCTGAATAGATTAAGCTTTTACATTCGGCTGGTAGTCATGTTTGTTGCTTTTGCGGATTCACGAGGTCTGATAGTTAGTCATTTCATGTCAAATGGTAAAAACTGTCATTGCTAAGTACAATTCTGAAGTAATTCAGAAAAAACAAAGAATAAATGCTGAAGTAAACGCGTCCCAGATTAGCAAAGGAAAATGTTTTCTACTTTACGATTACGCACGCTCCCATACCACCGCATCTACAGTGGAGATTATCAAATATTACCCATGACAAAAGTTGTTTTACTCTTCTTATAGCCCAGGCCCTACCCCACACGGCTTTTATTTGTGTCTAGAACTGATGAAAATGCTTGCTGAGAAGAAATTTGAGACCAGGGCGCCTTTGATACCGGTGGTTACACAGTACCTAATACAGTGGGTCTACGTCATGGTTAATAGTGGCAATAGTAAAGCTCCTACGAAGATGGCAAAAATGCATAGACATAGAGGGATAATTTCTTTAAACAGTGTAGAAAGAATTTTGTTAAAAAATTAAATGGTTTTAGAGAACTAGCCAAAAGTCCAACTACTTTCTTTTTGACCGTCCCTCGTATATGTCCAAAGGCATCATTATATGGGAAAGGGTTAATGAACATACTGATCAGCATCATTTTGACCTCAATATAAGTTCATCAGGTGAAGCGTAAAATATTGTCATCATCAAAGAAAGGACAACAAATATTTGTGTATTCCTCCATTGTTTACCTACAATCTTCACAACAATAAACTGGCTATAATGAAAACATAACAAATCCAGGGGTTAGTGCAAAACTATTGTAAATTAATACAGAAAGTCGTGCAATTAGAATAGTTTTACAATAACCGTCTTATCCCTTTCCCAAATAATAAAATTTTAGGGCAGTCCAATTTCAAATCTGCTGCAGACGACAAAGTGAACATTGACAAAGATAGGATTTGTTAATGATAGAACTCAGAAAATATTGAGACAAAAGAAGAAAATGCTGGTTACCAGCATTTTCCTCTTTTGCCTCAATGTTTTCCCAAACATCATATTAGGGACATCAAGGGACATGTTGATTTGGGAAAGGGTTTAATTTGCTTCTACACCTCAAAGGACAATGGATAGCAAAATATGAAAACTAAAGAGTGAGCAATTATTTGCTTAGGAATTCATATTTGACAATGTAACAATTTACATATTATTGAGAGTTCAACAAATTTTGACAATGTTAGTCAGTGGCCCCCCTAGCCTCGCCAGGCGAACACGGACATTACGTCCTGCCGTAAATGTGGATGTTTTTGTGATTAAAAATGATTCTAAGGATAGTAATGTGTTGCCGCGGAAACATAATTCAGATGAGGATGTGGATTTTAAAGTAGATGTAAGTCTTGATTTGATGAAAAATTGATTTAATTTTTTAAAGACGCATATATTTGAATTGTCCATGGTAAAGTCAGTAAAATATCTTGTTATTATAGTGCTGCAACATTGACCCATGAAATCTGCATATGTAATGCTCCATTTTCGGCAATGTTTACTTACGACGTTCAACTAACAGACTTTGCAGACGAAATTTAAGTTGTCAAAATATTGATGTACAATATGTTGCATGTAATATAAGCAAGCCATATGTAGACACATCTAATCAGCAGAGTATTATGCATGGTCGAAAATGAACTAGCGCATAATTGAACTGTCACATCTGTCTATCCAAATTTTAAATGAAAAATCATTTCTAATGACCAATCAAATGATTCCTTTTGTGGCATGTATGTATGACAACATATGCCAGTGTAATCTTTATATAGAGAATGAATTATCTTGAAATAAATTAAGATTTCATTGTGAGATTTTGATTGATGAATCTTGCAAAAATGTAGAAAGATAAAAGGTAAAGAAAGATGATCATACTTTTGCATTGGTATGACTAAATCTTTTTGCATAGTTACATGTTTTAGACCCACTGCAAGCTCAATTCCACACATAATATTATATCACAATTACTCATGTAGATCCATTATGTTTCCATAGGTAAAAGGTCAAGATGATATTTCATAGTCAAATGAAAGCCAAATCAACAGAAGTTATGTCTCTATTATTTCTTAGTTCTTCTTTGTCTTAATATTTTAGCCCTACAGAAGCAGGAACGGTACCAGTCTACAGTATAGGATGTAACGGCCAAGATGGAACGGGTGCACCAAAAACAATTACATTGATTACATTTGAAAATGTTGTAACTACAGCTTGAATAAGCTGTAGTTACGATATTGTCAAATGTAATCAAAGATATTTTGATGGAGGTTAAATATCAAGGTCATATTTACTTTACAAAAACATAGCCCCTATCATGTCTAATATCTTCTATATTTCAACACATTCCTCATTTTCCCTCCACAGTTGGGTACTAAAGAGCGTGAGCTACAGTTAGCCCTACAGAAGCAGGAACGGTACCAGTCTACAGTACAGGATGTGACAGCCAGGATGGAACGAGTGCAACAAAAACAGTTTCCTTGGTTATGTTTGAAAATTTTGTAACTACAGCTTGAATAAGCTGTAGTTACAGCATTTTCAAACATTACCAAAAGTAATTCTATGAAGGTTAAATGTGCAGGTCATAATTATTTACTTTAAATAAACATAGTCCCTATGACATCCAAGATCTTCTATATTTCAACACATTTCTTATTTTCCCTCCACAGTTGGGTACTAAAGAGCGAGAGCTACAGCTGGCCCTACAGAAGCAGGAACGGTACCAGTCTACAGTACAAGATGTGACGGCTAGGATGGAACGGGTGCAACAAAAACTGTCCGGGCTCGGGTCATCACCCTTCAAGGATGTGGAAAAACAGATCAAGGACCACAAGGTAAAAACATCATGTAAAATAATTTAACTGTAACTTGATCGTAGGGGCTGCATTTACCATGGTGTTGCATCTGTTCTTTTAATCGTTTGTGTACATAATCTTGTCAATGTTGAAATATTTCTCCTAGCTTTCACTATAGATGATTTACATTTGTATTGTATTTGCATCAATTTAAGACAGAGATAAGATAATTATACCCCCCCAAATTCAATTTGGGGAGTATATAGGAGTCAGCTTGTCTGTCTGTCTGTCTGTCTGTTGGTCTGTCTGTTGGTCTGTCTGTTGGTCTGTCTGTTGGTTTTTCTTCAAAAATCTTCTCCTCCTCAACCATTGGTCCAATTCTTACCAAATTTGGCAGGAATGTTCCTTGGGTGACCCTTTTCAAAACTTGTTCGTGAATTTTTGATTCGTCAAAAATTGTGGGCGTGGCAGGGCGGGGCTTATCGGACTTAGAGAAATCATAAGAAAAATCTTTAAAAATCAATTATCAGGCCAATTTGAACCAAACTTGGCAGAAATGACCCTTGAGTGATTGTATTCAATGTATGCTCATGATTTTTTCATTCGTTAAAAAATATGGGCGTGGCAGGGCGGGGCTTATCGACTTCGAGAAATCGTTAGATAATTCTTCAAAAATCTTCTCCTCCCTAACCACTGGGCCAATTCTTACTAAACTTGGCAGGAATGTTCCTTGGGTGACCCTTTTCAAAACTTGTTCGTGAATTTTTGATTTGTCAAAAATTGTGGGCGTGGCAGGGCGGGGCTTATCGGACTTAGAGAAATCATGTGAAAAATCTTTAAAAATCAATTATTAGGCCAATTTGAACCAAACTTGACAGGAATGACCCTTGAATGCTTGTTTTCAATGTATGCTCATTATTTTTTCATTCGCCAAAAATTTTGGGCGTGGCAGGGCGGGCTTATCTGACTGCGAGAAATCGTTAGATAATTCTTCAAAAATCTTCTCCTCCTTAACCACTGGGCCAATTCTTACTAAACTTGGCAGGAATGTTCCTTGGGTGACCCTTTTCAAAACTTGTTCGTGAATTTATTATTTGTCAAAAATTGTGGGCGTGGCAGGGCGGGGCTTATCGGACTTAGAGAAATCATGTGAAAAATCTTTAAAAATCAATTATTAGGCCAATTTGAACCAAACTGGACAGGAATGACCCTTGAGTGCTTGTATTCAATGTATGCTCATGATATTTTTATTTGCCAAAAATGTGGGCGTGGCAGGGCGGGGCTTATCCGACTTCGAGAAATTGTTCGATAATTCTTCAAAAATCTTCTCCTCCTTAACCACTGGGCCAATTCTTACTAAACTTGGCAGGAATGTTCCTTTGGTGACCCTTTTCAAAACATGTTCGTGAATTTTTTATTTGTCAAAAATTGTGGGCGTGGCAGGGCGGGGCTTATCGGACTTAGAGAAATCACGTGAAAAATCTTTAAAAATCAATGATCAGGCCAATTTGAACCAAACTTGGCAGGAATGACTCTTGAGTGATTGTATTCAATGTATGCTAATGATTTTTTCATTCGTCAAAAAATATGGGCGTGGCAGGGCGGGGCTTATCCGACTTCGAGAAATCGTTAGATAATTCTTCAAAAATCTTCTCCTCCTTAACCACTGGGCCAATTCTTACTAAACTTGGCAGGAATGTTCCTTGGGTGACCCTTTTCAAAATTTTTCGTGAATTTTTGATTTGTCAAAAATTGTGGGCGTGGCAGGGCGGGGCGTATTGGACTCAGAGAAATCATGTGAAAAATCTTTAAAAATCAATTATTAAGCCAATTTGAACCAAACTGGACAGGAATGACCCTTGAGTGCTTGTATTCAATGTATCCTCATGATATTTTTATTTGCCAAAAATGTGGGCGTGGCAGGGCGGGGCTTATCCGACTTCGAGAAATCGTTAGATAATTCTTCAAAAATCTTCTCCTCCTTAACCACTGGGCCAATTCTTACTAAACTTGGCAGGAATGTTCCTTGGGTGACCCTTTTCAAAATTTGTTCGTGAATTTTTGATTTGTCAAAAATTGTGGGCGTGGCAGGGCGGGGTGTATTGGACTCAGAGAAATCATGTGAAAAATCTTAAAAAATCAATTATTAGGCAAATTTGAACCAAACTTGACAGGAATGACCCTTGAGTGATTGTATTCAATGTATGTTCATGATATTTTCATTCGCCAAAAAATGTGGGCATGGCAGGGCGGGGCTTATCCGACTTCGAGAAATTGTTCGATAATTCTTCAAAAATCTTCTCCTCCTTAACCACTGGGCCAATTCTTACTAAACTTGGCAGGAATGTTCCTTTGGTGACCCTTTTCAAAACTTGATCGTGAATTTATTATTTGTCAAAAATTGTGGGCGTGGCAGGGCATGGCTTATTGGACTTAGAGAAATCATGTGAAAATTCTTTAAAAATCAATTATTGGACCATTTTGAACTAAAGTTGGCACTAATGTCCCTTGAGTGATTGCATTCAACGTATGTTCATGAATTTTTGATTCGTCAAAAAATGTGGGTGCAGCAGGGCGGGGCTAATCCGACTTCGAGAAATTGTCAGATAATTCTTCAAAAAACTTCTCCTTAACCACTGAGCCAATTCTTACCAAACTTGGCAGGAATGTTCCTTGGATAACTCTTTTCAAAACTTGATCGTGAATTTTTGATTCGGTGTTTAATGTTACCAAAATTAGCAGGAATGTTCATTTGGTCACCTATTTCAAAATTTGTTCGTGAATTTTTGATTTGCAAAAAATGTGGTAATGGCAGGGCAGGGCTTATCAGACTCAGTGAATAATCTAGAATTTGAAACCATGAGTCCTGGGGACGCATGACTTTGAAAACAATGCGTCCCAATTCAAAATGTATGAGTCCCACCTTTTCACTATCATCAAATTGTATGTCTGCGCCAATTGATACTTATGTAGGCCTATGCCATTGCCGTTGTTGGGAAAAATAAACAAACACTGTTATGTTATTGTTATACGTGTACTTTGTTTTCATTGTGGTTTTGTTGGACTATGTTTAAACACTGACCAAAACACAACACAGTGCAGGTGTTCACTTTATCATCTTGATCTTGACAGTGCAGGGCCTGTATATTAAGCAAGAGATTGAGGAGAGAACTCAGAACCCAGCCTTAATATAGGAAAAGTTCGCATGACATGTGTTCAAATTGGAAAAAGTTTTGAAACAAAATTTAAGAATGTTGAATAACCAAACACCAAAACGTTGCAATTTATTTTGGACATTCTGTCTATCTTGCAGCTTTGTCTCTCACAAAGTCCCGGAGTCAGGGTAAGGTAAATGGACAGAATTTGTAAACATTGAGATGTTGCCCAATGAGTAGTTTCACTTTTAACGACAATTTCATTTTGAACTTGGTCTGCAGTCGCCATTGTCGGTGACATAATTGGAAACCCCATATTCTCCATCGGCTTCAATTTGTTTACCAATTTCAGACGTAAGAATTTGATTGTCGATGCGAGAACATGGTTTCACTTCACAAATGGATAAACTTTCTCAAACTTGTTGCCCAAACTGGCCCAAGCTCTTATAACAGAATGCTTTGCAGTAAATCTGTTTTTCTGAAGAATGGTAACTTGTATCTGTCGTTTCGGTGAGGTTTAACGGTTTGCTCTCTTAACAAATATGTACGTAAAACAATGATGAGAATAATGTTCTGTCAAATATTTCATCACATATGCTTTAATCATTAGCCAGATAAAGTATAACTGATAAAACAATACATTTTACTAAAATAAAAAGAATACTTTAGAATCTTGAATGTTGTTATCAATTCATTTAAAAGACTGCTCGATTGAATTTATGAGTAAAGTGCTAATTAAAAAGACCACCAATCAAGTTATTGTGACCGCGTTATTCTCCGAGATTTGTCTCCTACTTTCACTTTGCAATGACTTTCATATTGAGATCGAGAATTTTTGAAACTAGAGATTGATGTGAAAAGAAAATGTCCTTCTAGAATGATGCGTCCCATAGGACGCGCATCATTAAAGATTATGCGTCCCCAGCCAATTTTATGCGTACAGGACGCAGGACGCAGAGGTAGATTAATTACTGCAGACTTAACGAAATCATGAGAAAATTTTTTAAAAAAGCAATTATACGGTAAATTTGAACCAAATCTTACAGGAATGTACATGTACCTTGATTGACTGTTTTCATTACATGGTTGTGAATTTTTGGTTTATTGAAAAATATCAGCATGGCAGGGCAGGGCTTGGGGATTGTTAAATGAGCTATGTCCTTTTGTTGAAAATTGGTATAATTTACATGTGTTGTTTGGTCTGTTGATTTTTTGTTAGCTCTATTTCCCAATTGAACAGCTCCCAGTTCAGATGAAATCAACTTCTCGAAATGCACAAAAACTGCGCTTTTGGGGGGTATGATCACTTTCAGTGATATTCTAGTTTATAACAAAGGTAAACTCTTACACACATATAAAAAGACAATTTGTTCATTCTTCTGCAGGAGGCAGAACAAGAGATTGAGGCTATTCGTGAAGACATCGCGAGAGTGAAGGAACGAGGTAGACAGATTATGGAGACATCTGATCCTGAAGGATACCAAGCCATGCAAGCTACACTGACAATGTTGACAGATAAAATAGAAAATCTACAAGCCATGGCTGATGATAAGGCTAAACAGTTACAGGTGAGAATATGTACAAATATTCTAGAACAACAGCACTGTAGCTAGCTAGTATGCCTGATTGTTTCAAACACATGGTTTTGATTATTGAACCATTTAGCTACCAAGTCACGATGATATTCTTGAAGACAAAACTTTTGATCATAACCCTTTCCCAAACAAGACCTAGTTTTGACGTCTCTAATAGAAAAGGCTTGGGAAAACATTGAGACAAAAGAGGAAACTGCTGATAACCAGCAGTTTCTCCTTTTCTCTCAATATTTTCTGTGCTATATTGTACACAAATTGTTTTCTTTTCAATATCAAAATTATTGTCTACAGCAGCTTAGGAAATGGAACCTCCTAAAATTTTGTCATTTTGGAATGGGTTAAAGTATGCTTTACTGTACTCTTTCAAAGTCTGTTATACATATGTCAACCTCACATTAACTTTTGCATTGATGGTCGGATTTTGATGGAATTTACACAGAATGTTCTCAGTCACTTGACCTTTTGCATGTTGATGGTGTTTTGTCTCATCATGCTACGTTGTGACTGTGACACTCTTGTTTGTAATTTACATTTGTTACCTTCCAGAATGCAATGAAGGGTAAAGAGCGTCAGAAGATAGCGATGACAGCCTACAAGAAGCATGTGAAGGACATAGAAAACTGGATGGAAGAAATGAAGGTCAGACAAGCTGCCACACCCCTGTCTACAGATACAGTACCAGCATTACAACAACAACTACAGGAAAATAAGGTCAGTAGTGGAGCTAATGTACACAGTACTATAGATATATATGACATAGAGAACTGGATGGAGGAGATGAAGGTCAGACAAGCTGCCACGCCCCTGTCTACAGATACAGTACCAGCATTACAACAACAACTACAGGAAAATAAGGTCAGTAGTAGAGTTAAATGTACACAGTACTATAGATATATGTGATATAGAGAACTGGATGGAAGAAATGAAGGTCAGACAAGCTGCCACACCCCTGTCTACTGATACAGTACCTGCATTACAACAACAACTACAGGAAAATAAGGTCAGTAGTATCAGGGTAGTATAAAAATGTGAACACTGTTTACTAATGAATTAATAGCCTATTATGTTCACAATATCAAGTTTGGATAGAAATAAATGTTTGCAAAGAACCAACATTTAGTAGAAAATGGAAAGGTAATTCTTCTTACCTTGTACATAATTTTCATGAATTTTGCATTTTCAAATGGTATTGAGTCATTTCTATCTGAAGAAATAGGAGAAATGCATGTTTTCTACAGCAAGATAGTGCATTTCTTTGTTTCATTGAAATTTTTCCATAAAATGCTTCATTGGTTCACTTTGCATTGCAAGGTCTCAAACCATTTGAATTTCCATTAATCCAGGATCTCCAGAATGAGTTGAATCTGCGCCTACAGCATGTAGCTGATCTAGCCATACAGTGTGATAATCTATGTGAGATGGAGACCCCAGAGTCCGCAGACAAACTACGATCACAACTCGCGACACTACAACAAAACCTGGGTAACCTTAAGTTAGGTGCTATAGAAAAACAAGCCCCGCTCCGGTCTGCCATCAAGGAGAGCGAGAAGAGAACAAGAGAGATGTCGGATTACGAGAGTAGTGTGAAGAATCTACAAAAATGGATCGCGGACACCAAGATGATGACACAAGCTCCTCCCACAGAAACACCCGTTACCATGACATCCGTACAGAAACAAGAACTACAGCAGGTGAGGATTTTGCCTCTGCCATAGGAATTTAATCGGAAGGGGAAACAGCATTATTAATAATGATCAAACCAAGTTTATTTTGTATTTATTGGAAGAGACGAAAATGACCACAAAGGAATATCATTCTTGAATTTATCAATTTAATTTTCGATTTATAATGCAATTGAAGATGACTGTGGCGGAGAGATCCTGTTCGCGGGCGGAAAACCCCCGGGGGAACCCTAAGCCTTGCTGTCTGCAGCTGACTGATATTAAGCAAGTAGGACCCAAACCACATGTGGCGCCACCACATGCCCCTACTGCACCCCAACACCCATGAGGGTAATGCATTGAGGGAACCCTGGTCCTATTTATTTTGTATTTATTTGATATTTGTTTCATTGAGAGGACTCTTAGGTTTGTTCTTTCTATGGAATGTTTCAATGACTTAAAACTGATTTGAATGTTATGATTTTGATCAATCTTGTACAAGTATCTAATAAGACTCAATCTTATTTTCCATTACATGAAATTAGGTTGTTTATATTATTATCTATAGAAATCCTGATGTTATGATATTAAATCATCATATCTTCATATTGCAGCAACTACAATCAGACCTTTTCCAACACAAGAACTTGGTTCGACAACTCAGTACGGAGATGAAGACTCGAGACAGACCAACAAGGGAAGTAACTCTACCATCAACATTTACACCAGTGAGAGAAGAGGATATCCAGCCTAGATGGGAGGCTCTGTCAAAACAACTAGAACAGAAGAAACAAGATTTGGAGGAGATTATTGACAAATCTAAAGTAAGTATAAAAATACAGAAAATAATGTGTCACAGTCTTTGTTAAGGTATATGACCCATCATTAAAAACACCACTTTCTAGCCATGGGACATGCATCAAATTACACACACCTGTAAATACACTTCAAATAAGTTGATTCACCGTGCCGGATTTCAAGATTATGTTTCAAGAAGAAAATTATTTACAAATATCATTTTACTCTATATTCATACACAAGGGAGGTAATTCATAAAATTTTTGTCAAATATTTCCACAAGTAAGCATTGATTTAAAATTCTAAACCATTCAAAATGCTTAGGTTTGTATTTGGAATGGAGATATAACACAGCTTAGGATTTACTGGAACATTTCAAATTTCCCCTCCGGCTCTTTGGTGCTAATGATGGGTAGTATATGTTAAAAGAAATGTTACAACCACATATATATGAAACTGTGATATTAGAATGATAATTGTGCACTTTAATGCTCGTCCTATTGTATAACCACTGACTAAACCATAGACTATGAATTTTCTTCCAAATTGTTACTCAGCTTCATATATGAAATTTGTTCAAAGACATTTTGGATATTGCCATTTAAATATAAGTTACAAAGTTGGGTGACCAAAATTTTAATGATATCATGTCAATTATTCGAATACAATAGTAACAGTACTGTACAACAATGAACTATCTCTTCTTCAGGATCTGATAGGACCAAACAAATATGGCCGCCGTAACTATGGCAGGGACACCAATCCTCAGCTAAATGACATCCGGCGACATCTAGGTCAACTAAATGATCTGTGGAAACAACTACAAGTGCAGGTGGATGATAAACAGTTGAGGCTAGAGAAGGCACTAGAGTTCCAGCAGAGATATCAGGATGCTCTGCAAAATGTGTCTGGTTGGCTAGATATTACTCAACAAAAACTGTTTGCTCCTGATTCTACAATGAACTCAGAGGAGAAAGTCAAAGAGAATGAGGTTTGCACATAATTCTTTAAGTCTTAAGCTCTAGGTTTGGATTATTTAATGAAATAATAGGATGTAGGACAAGAAAAACTCCAACTGCATGATAATGATAAACTCCGATATTACTAATCTTTGTCATTGTCTACATCACTGCAGCTTTCTTCACAAGTCAAGGATATTGAATAGCTTATGAAAGAGGAATTCTTTGCATCACATGTGGTAATCATCAATGTCATTATTATTGTGAAATTGTTAGAAAATTATCAGTATATTCTCATTACAGGACATACAGCGTGAGATCAAGTCCCTACAAGGGGAGATATTATCTATGGGTAAAGCAGCTCAGGAGTTGTTGACCTTGACCTCTGCTGACAGCCATGTTTACTCCCTTTTTCTCTTTACAGGACATACAGCGCGAGATCAAGTCTCTACAAGGAGAGATATTATCTATGGGTAAAGCAGCTCAGGAGTTGTTGACCTTGACCTCTGCTGATAGCCATGACCTCATCAGACATAGTCTGGGTAACCTGAATGATAGAGTCAATATACTGGAGAACCAGGCTAAAGAACAAGGGGAGAAACTCAGATCTGTAGACAGGAACTATAAACTGTATAAGGTAGGACATTTACAATCCTGCTTTCATATTTTAGAAAATGAAAGTCTCCCTGTACAAAACAAAATTCCTTATGAATTTTTAGCTCCACTGGCCTTTCAGGCCAGCGGGCTATTGTCATGGCGGTGTGTCCGTCGTGCGTCCGTGCGTCCGTAAACTTTTTCTTTAAAAATCTTCTTCTCAAAAACTATTGGATGGATTTCAACCAAACTTCACAGGAATGATCCTTTGGTGACCCTCTCTCAGATTCCTTCAAAGAATATGGATTGAATCAGAATAACCTGAGTTATCTGCCCTTGAATGTCAAAAATAGCAGGTTTTGACTTTAGTTTTCTTCTAAAATCTACAAATATTGAACAATCAAGACAAAACTTTGACAGAATGATGCTGACTACAAGATCTTGCCTTGGTAAAATTTTCTGCTTGATCTGAATTTTACGTCATGAATTATGTGCCCTTGAAATTGACAGAATTGCCATTTTCGGCTGTATTTTGACTTTGTTTTCACCCTAGCAACTACAAATATTGACTAAACAAGACAAAACTTTTATAGAATGATGCTGACTATAAGATCTTGCCTTGGTAAAATTTTCAGCTTGATCTGAATTTTATAGCATGAGTTATGTGCCCTTGAAATTGCCAAAAATTGCCATTTTTGGCTCTATTTTGCTGGTTTTGACTTTATTTTTACTCTTAAATCTACAAATATTGACCAATCATGACAAAACTTGGACAGAATATATAAATAAGCATTATATGCTGCCTGGGTGTAATTTTCAGCTTGATCGGAATCTTACATCATGAGTTATGTGCCCTTGAATTTGACAAAATTGCCATTTTCGACTTTGTTTTCACTCTAACAATCACAAATGTTAACCAATCAAGATGATACTTAGACAGAATCTTGTTGACAACAAGATCTTGCTTATGTGTAATTTTCAACATGATCACACTGTTACAATCTGAGTTATGTGCCCTTGAAATTGACAAAATTTCAGTTTTCCACACTTTTTCCACTCTTGAAGCCACAAATATTGACTAATATAGACAAAATTTGAGCAGAATGATAGTGACCATAAGATCTTGCATGTGTTTAATTTTTGATTTGATTTTAAAATATACATACTGAATTATGTGTCCTTGAATTTGGCAAAATCATAGTTTTCAATTTTATTATCGCTCTAACATCCCTAAAATATTAGTCAATCATTTACTTTCATTTTGCATTGACCACATGATTGCTGCTTTTGAATTTGTTTTTGCTGTAAGAACAACAAGTATTCAAAAATCTAGTCAAAACTTGGATTTGATATTAAAAGAAATTCAGGCCTGTGGAGCGACTCAAGACCTTCAGGTCTTTCTAGTTTAACAATTGTGAGTCATGTGCAGCAGAAATTACTCTTCATATCATGTTTATAGTGCTTGAACTTGTGATACACATTGAGTCAAAATTTGTTACAACTACAATATGGTTTGATAAGTGATATTCAAAATTTTGCATTTTGAATAACTACTATAAATTTTGGTCTAATCCATAGCTATCTATGTTAACACATTTATTTATTTGTATCTATTCAGGAGGAAGTACACAATCTAGAATCTAAAATGTTGGAGACAAGAGACATGATGTCTAGCCCAGGACCTGCTGCTCCATTACATCAGAAGGTCAACCAAATGCAGGTAGGTTTAAATATTTTAAAATATATTGCATAAAACATATAACTGCAAATAGACTTCACCAAAACAACACATAAAAATGTAAAAAGTGATAGCATCTTTTTTTTTTAAAAGAGTGTACATTAAATTTTTGGGCTTTGCAGTAAGAAGTACAGTAATTATTCAAATAAACGCCCATATTCTAATGAACACCCATCCCCCAAATCTCGGCTGAAAATCTGCTTTTTTCAAGCACAATTTTAGGGAAAAGGGGTGATTCTAATAAGCGCCCATCCCCTGATTCTGGATTGAAATAATACAAGTCATAACCAAAGATTATTTCCATAAGCAATGAAAAAGAGAATGTCCATCCTTAAATCTGTTGGCAATGATGGAATTCCATTGAAAAATTGTATTTTACGGTTCTTATAAATGTATCAAAACTCGATTTGCTGAACTTCGAGTCCATGAATTGACACTTGATTTGCAAATTTTGACTGACAAAATTAGAATAATAAACGCCCACCCCCTACTTTTCCATTGACCATGTTTCTAATAAACACCCGAGCATTTATTAGAATAATTACGGTATGTGAAATTGATACCTGTACTCTCTTTTTGATGAGCTCAATCCTGCCCAAAAGTATTTTTGTACTTTGACTATCAATTTGAGAATTAGATAAGACATTTCGTTGTACCGTATAGCACTTTATTTCTGCGGGGACTTTATTTCTGCTATTTCTGCGGTCATGAACGGCAACGCAGAAATAAAACCCGCAGAATATTAACCCCGAATGAAGAAGTTATTGTTGTTCTATAGTTTGAGTCAGAACGTTGACAAGTAAAACACAGGGTACGGTCTAATGTAAATCACAATTTCATTTCAATCGAGTTGTTTGCAATTCAAAAATGGTGTAATGTATCTTTAATTCGGGAGTGTTTAGAATATTTTTGTTCGTCCATGAACAATGGTATATCAAGTTAGACTGATTGGTAATTCTGACGTTTTTATTTTCACACGTATCTGTATAAAAAGTATTGTTTCCCAATTACAAATTTGAAGATTAATATCCTTTTATCGTCAAAGGGTAATTGGAATAAATTGTAAGAATCGTCATTCAAAACAGTATTTCAAAATACCTTTGAAATTGACCAACATTAATGGTTACTGCGCAGAAATAAAATCTTTAATCTAGCCAAGTTAACGACCGCAGAAATATGTTCCGCAGAAATTTAAGCCGGCTGATTTTGGGAAAAACCGCAGAATTTGGACCCCGCAGAAATAAAGTGCTATACGGTATATTTTGCTAGAGCTCAAAGATAAGGGCTTCCTTTTTGCGCTGCTTATGATTTTAGTTGCATTTTGGCAATTTAATAGGAATGCACTTGGCACTGTAGAAATATCTTATTGGATCAGAGCTGTTATAATGTGAAAGTGAATGGCTTTTAGTACATATATCTATCATCTTTATAATAAAAATCTGTCATTACTTGAAATTAGCTGAAAATGTTGCCGGTAAGTCATTCTGTGTTGGTGTGACCAGTGAAACAGGATGTCTATTTTCATGCTTTTTAATGATGTCAGTCGAGCACTAATTAGCTCCACTGGCCTTCAGGCCAGCGGGCTATTGTCATGGCGCTGTGTCCGTCGTGCGTGCGTGCGTGCGTCCGTGCGTCCGTCCGTCCGTCCAGTCGTCAACTTTTTCTTAAAAAATCTTCTCCTCAGAAACTACTGGATAGATTTCAATCAAACTGCACAGGAATGATCCTTGGGTGGTCCTCTATCAGATTCCTAAAATTAATGCTGATTGAACCAGAAAGTCCTGAGTTATCTGCCCTTGAATTAAAAAAGGCTGTTTTGACTTTATTTTCACTCTAGCACTTACAAATATCAACCAATCAAGACAAAAACTTGGTAAACATGTTGGTGACAATAAGATCTTGACTGAGTGCAATTTTCAGCTCAATCTGAATTTTATATCATGAGTTATGTGCCCTTGAAATTGACAATATTGTCATTTTTGGCCCAATTTTTACTTTGTTTCACTCTAGTAATTACAAATATTTACCAATCAAGACAAAAATTTTATGGAATGTTGATGACAATAAGATCTGTGCTAGGTATAATTTTCAGCTTGATCTGATTTTTATATCATGAGTTATGTGCCCTTGAAATTGACAAAATTGTCATTTTCGGCTTTATTTTGACTTTGTTTTCACTCTAGCAACTACAAATATTGACCTATCAGGACAGGACATAGACACAATATTTGTGAACATAAGTTCTTGCCAGAGTGTAATTTTCATCTTAATCTGAATTTTACATCATGAGTTATGTCCCCTTGAAATTGACAAAATTACCATTTTTGACCTTATTTTTACTCAAACAGCCATAAATATCTCCAAATCAATATGAAACTTTCACATAATCTTACCCGCTAAAAGATCATGCATGCATATAATTTTCAGCATCATCTGAATCTTAAATCCAGTTTTATGTGCCCTAGAATTTGACAAAATTGCTATTTTCGACTTTGTTTTACTCTCTGTATATCTACAAGTATTGAGCACTTAAACTTAAACATAATGTAGACGAAGTTAAGATCATGCATAAGTGTGATTCTTAGCTTGATAGGAAGATAAATCCTCAGTTACATGCCTTTCAATTTGAAAAGTTAAAATGCTAATTGTGACTTTGTTTTCACTAGCTAATCAACACTTGGATTAAATATTTAAATAATCTCTCAGCCTGTGGAGCGATTCAAGACCTTCAGGTCTTCTAGTTTATCATTTGTCATCAAAATAATGTCTGCATTTTGTATTTCATTTTGTTAGCATACAATTGTTTAATATGTAAAAAATGGCATCACATAATACCCCTATGTCCAGTATGATTAAAGTTTTAAAAATTGCAAGCCATATTCAAACATTTGAAATTGACTTTTCCATGCCCTGCAGTAAGTTCATTCCTGATTTTCATATCATTGGCTATTTTCATGTCATTTGAAATTTTAAAATTGATTAAGTTAAATCACTGACTTTCCAAAGTTAGATCTTGAAGAAAAGAAAAGCAACAAAACAAAACAAAACTTATTGTACTGAACGGATATTTGATCCAATATTCTCTGTACATGTAATGATGACATCTCCCATTTTCTTTTTCCTGCACTGTTTCCAGGAGGTACATATTTATCTGTTTATGTGTGAGATTATAGGCTAGTCTGTCCTTTAGATAAATCCCTAGTATAGTACATGTATAGTATATTTTAGATGGTTTCTCATCTATATTGCATAAATGCCTCATCTTAAATAATATTTCTTCTAGAAAGAATTTCAATGGAAAAGTAAAAGATGCTTGTCATTAGCATTTGTTTTGCTTTCTTTCTGGAATTCTATGATAGGTATGTAAAAACAAAGGATGTATTTGAAATATATTGTGTCTTTTACATGCATTCTTTGCTTTTTCACATGCCTCGAGTTGTACATATCTATGCAATATCTATGAGAAATGGTTCTTTGTTATGTATATATGTAATTGGAATTTTCTTAGAGTGTCCCTTCAAAATATAGTTTATTTAGATTCTATGTGTGCTTGAAATTTTTGTTGCAATTTCTTTTTCTGATCATAAGAATTCTTTGAGCTAAACACTGTTTTACATGGACTTTTTGTTAGACTTGCTTTCATTTGACAATTTACGACTATAGGGAATAAACCTTTTCCAAACAAGATTTATTTAAAGGTATTGGTGGAGAGATCTAGTAAAACCACCAGGAGAGAAGGTTTTGATGCATTTTCTTCTTTTAACTCAATGTTTCTCACCGTGTATGTTAAAAAGGCATAATTTAAAGTAACCAGTATAACCATGCGTGAGTCCTAGGTCTTGTTATTACTAAAGGGTTAAGAATATGATTGCTTGTAATCCTTATTCTTAGAAAATATTTTCTATTAGCATAAATCTAAAGATATACATTCAGCGATTTTCTTAGTTCTAACTCTCGATCAGATCGCACCTTGTCTCTGCCAAATAATCTTTGTCCATACCACAAGCAAATGATACAGAAGTATTGGGTTAATCCATTACCAGACGGCAAAAATTTGGGCTATTCCAATTTGAAAGTTGTTGCAGATAACATTACAAGTTGATGAAATTTTAAAACCCTATCTATTTTGACTTGGAAAAAGTTTGGGGAAAAGGAAGAAATTGCTTTTTACAAGCAATTTCTTCCTTTTCCACAATGTTTTCTCAAGGTAACAAACAATTTCTTCCCTTTCCACAATGTTTTCGCAAGCATATTTCTTGAGGGGTGTTAAAAAGCATCACTGTGTGGGAAAGGTATTAAGATTGTTGTATTGCAAAATTTCTTACAATGCAGTTTGATTTTACCTATTGAGTTTGATTTAGGTTATTATTGTTATCAAACAATCTAATTGTTATAAATGAATTCTTAAATATTTGCTTATATGTTAGCAAATTTAATTTCATCAAAAGATGTTAAGAAATATTACACAAAGCATTTTGTCTGAGAGTAGAAAAGGTAGAGAAATCGTGATTAAACTGGGATTCTTTAAAAAAGGGCATTTAAGGCATTTGAGACTATCATAGAACCGGATCAGCCTGTGTATACATGCAGTCTGATCAGGATCCATGTTGTTCTGTTACAGTTATGTCATTACCTGTACTAGCTGTTAGAGAGAAGCATGATTCCTGGTCAAACTGTGAGCACAAGAAGCTTTTCATCCACAGTCATTTCAGAGTTAGAGTTTGTACTTGTACTCGAAAACAATAAGGGCCCCTTTTCCATACCACATTTCCATTCTGGTATAATTGCTATTTGAATTTAATATGATTGCTTGCACATAGACGTACATTGGTCTTATGTGAAAGTGAAATATGGATAATAAAGGAAAAAGGTGCTATTAAAGTAAAGACATATTTCTTGTATGAGATTTTATGATTTTAAAGGACATCAAAAGTGATACATGATTTTACTTTCATTTTCAACTATATATTGAAGGACATTTTAAATAGAGAAAACAAGGATCAGCCTGTGCATATATGCTATCTACTTTGTCCATGTGAGTTAGTAAAGAGACTTCCATAGGATTTCTACATGTTTGCTATACATGTATTTGAAAAAATTTCGTTGTGAGTGAAATGTTCTGATATATTCATGACTATGTTCACGATTGCAATAAAGTAAATACCAGTAATAGGATTATATAGGAATTATAGCGGTAAGGTGTAAAGTTTACAATGTGAAGTTAATCAAATTAAGAATTGAATGAGGGAATTCAAGCTCAAATGTGAGTCATTGTTTGTGATGGCTAGGTCACCTTAACCTTTTTCTCAAACAAAAATCTGGCTTTTATGTCTGCTATAGAAGATAAAAATCATTTAGAGAAACAATGAAGAAAAATCTCCTTATCCTTCAATGTTTTCTGTATTACTACTTGCAAGTTTCACATTTCAAGTATGATAAACATTGTTGTCTGCAACAGTTACTGCTTTCAATTCAAAGCAGTCTGAAATTATGTTATTTCTGTAAAATTTCAAAGCCTGTTTTGCAGTGTGAAATCTGGATAGTATTATCTTGAGGATTATAAATCATGCAGATAACCAATCCATGATCATGCTTATTTTGCATTTTCTTGTTGCATTACTTTTGTAAAGCATTTAGCTTATTTGTAATGGTAGTATATTTTGTATGTGTGTAAGTATGTGTTACAATTTTGTATGTTCTATGTAGATTTTAAGTTTATTAACATACATGCTTTTGGGCCCAACATGGTTCCAGATCAGCCTGCGTATACACACAGTCTGATCAGGAACTATATTGTTCTCCAATAGCTTCATAATGGTCTCTAGCAACTGTATGGGATGGAATTGATTCAGGTCAGACTGCACCTGGCCACAGCCTGATCTTGAAACATTGCTCTCCCAAATGCTATAAGGGATGTATTTCCTAGATCCGGGCTCATATCTGAGCAGGGATCTGTAAAAACGTCCCTTATAGCACTGGAGGCAGCCATTTTAAAAGATCAGTCTGTGCAGTCTGACTGGGATCAATGCCATTCTCTTACGTTTCCTACAGGTCAGAAAAAAGGTATTGGAGAACAACATGGTTCTTGCTCAGACTGTGTGTATACTCAGGCTGATCTAGAACCATGTTGAGCTTAAAAGCCTTAACCTTTTCCCAAACAAGACTGGGTTTTCACGTCTCTATTAGAAATGACTTGGGAAAACATTGAGTCAAAAGGAGAAACTGCTGATGACCAGCAGTTTCTCCTTTTGTCTCAATATTTTCTGTGCTATCCTTTATACAAATTCTATCTATAACAACATCTCTTTTGTCGTCTGCAGAAGTTTTTGAATTGGATCATCTTAGAAGTTCGCTGTTTGGGAAAGGGTTAAGGGACATTTTTCCAGATCCTAGCTCATATAATATGTGTATAATTCTGTAGGTGATCATGATAGCTCATGAGCAGGTAATGTTGGATAAAATTGCTGTATGCATGGTGTGAAATGATAATCCCAGTTGCATACAATATAGAAATACAATATAGGCTCCAAGTTAGATGATTTATCAAAATGGCAAATGATTTGACCCACTCAATTTGAAAGCTGCTCTAGATGACAAAATTAGTGGTGACAAAGCTAGGATTTCTGTACAATTCAAAAACTGCATTTCCTCATTTTACCTCAATATTTTCTGTCCTATATTGCTATATTGTACACAAATCCCATCTTCATTGCCATTCTTTTTTGTCGTCTGCATCAGCTTTCAAATTTGACCACCCTCATGTTTTGTAGTTTTGGAAAGAGTTTAAAGTGCAACTAGTTGTGCTATTTAGTATGAAAAAGTTATTCCCCGTCCCCCATGCTATTTTCTTAGCCTGCATGATATTTTTGTGGAGATATGGTTGTAGATTAATCCTAATTCCTTATTTAGTATTATGACAAATTACAACTGGTCAAAATTCAATATCATTTGAAGACAACAAAGTAAAATGAGAAGAGTACGGTGGCACTAAGGTGACATATGAGTTTTTCTTTTTTTGAAGAAAAAAGAAAAACGCAATAAACAATGTTGGTGGGCGTTTTTCTTTTTTTAGAAAAAAAAAGAAAAACGCGACAACCTATTTGGTGTTGCGTTTTTCTTTTTTTTTTACCCGGAAGTCGTGGCCACGTGACTCAATAGAGTAACTAGTTTTCGCGTTTTTAGAGGTGTTACCTCCCTTGCAATTCGAATTGGATGGAATAAAATGCCTACCAGAATCTTAAAACTATAGGCCTTGAAAAACATTAACTTGACTGTATATTTCACAAAGAATTTTCTAATATCTTTTTCGAAGACATTTGACATTGACCACAGAAATATTCTGCTTGTAAAGTTGTCTTATAAATGATTAAAACAGGGTTGGCCTAAACTAGGAAAATGGAACTGTTGTGGCAAAATGGGGCGAAATGTGAAGGACGGCGGCGAAATGGAGATTATCCAAAACTATAGGCTTATTAATTTTATAATTTGATGATTTGATTTCATTTGAAATTGAACTCTTTAGTGATATATATATTGCGTTTTTATTCACCTGAAAGGGTGTGGCTAAGCCAAAAGGTTATTCGACGAGTTTACTTCTCGATACCTTGGTTAACATAAGGGAAAAACGTGCGGCACGAGCATGAAAACATTTCGAAATTGAAAGACTGTGCGATTGTAAAACGTGTTATTAAAAAACCTCGTAAATACAGCTTGATTCAAGCTGCAGTTACAATAATTTGCAATAACACGGACGATTTACCGCTAATTGAAAACGCTGTTTCTCCTCAATCTTCAATGTAATAACCGTTTACTAGGCTCCGCCCTTTCTCCCGAAAAAAGTCAGAATATACCGTTACGGCACGGTTTCTAGAAAGCTAGTATATTTACTTACGGTTATAAATGCTTTTATATGATCTTTACATGTAATAATGTAGATCTACACCATTTAGGCACGATCCCTAGAACGCTGATATAAGCCTATACAAGAGAGTTGACAGTTGTAAATGCTTATCAACGATTTATAATGATGTACACCGTTCTCAGAAACGGTCCCAGAACGATGATCTGGGTCTATACTTAAAGTTTGAAATGCTTGTTTACGAGTTATAACGATATACACCGTTTAGGCACGGCCCCTAGAACGCTGATCTGAGTCTATGCTTACATTTGAGCCGAGATCTGGAAAAACGTCCCTTATGGCTTTTGAGCCCAACATAGATCCAGATCAGCCTGTGCATACGCACAGTCTGATCAGGATCCATTTTGTTCTCTAATAGCTTCTTTATGACCTATAGTTACTTAAAGAGAGCAGCATGGATGCATATTGGACTCAATTTGACAACAGGCTGATCATGAAACTAAATTTTTAAAAATGCTATAAGGGACGTTTTTCCAGATCCCGGCTCATTTGTAAATGCTTATTTACGATTTATAATTATGTACACCGTTTAGGCACGGTCCCTAGAACGCTTATCTTGGTCTATATTTACAGTATTAAATGCTTATTTACGTTTTATAATGATGTACACCGTTTAGGCACAGTCCCTAGAACGTTGATCTTGGTCTATAGTTACAGTGTTTAAATGCTTATCTAAGATTTATAATGATGTACACCGTTTAGGCAAGGTCCCTAGAACGCTGATCTGAGTCGATATTTACAGTATTAAATGCTTATTAACGATTTATAATGATGTGCACAGTTTAGGCACAGTCCCTAGAATCCTGATCTGGGTTTATATATTCACAGTGTTTTAAAAATGTACACCGTTTAGGCAATATCACTATATAACGCTGACCTGGGTCTATACTTACAGTGTTAAATGCCTATTTACGATTTATAATGATGTTCACCGTTTAGGCACGGTCCCTAGAACCCTGATCTGGATCTATATATTTACAGTGTTAAATGTACACCTTTTTGCACGGTCTCTAAAACGCTGATCTGTGTCTATACTTACATTTGTAAATGTTATAAATTTATGATTTGTTTATAATCATATATATACACCGTTTATGCACGGTCTCTAAACGCTGATTTGGTTCTATACTTACCGCTGTAAATGTTAGAAATTTACTATTTTACTGATGTACACCGTTTAGGCACGGTCCCTAGAATGCTTACCTGGATCTATACTTACAGATTTTAATGCTTATTTACCATTTATAGTAATGTACAGCGTTATATACACGGTATATTAAATGCTGATTTAAGTCTAAACTTACTGTTGTAAATACTTATTTACGATATCATGATGGACACCATTTAGGCACGGTCCTTAGAACACTGGCCTGGGTCTTTATTCTCAGTTAGAAATGCTTCTTTATATTTTGATATGATGTGCATCGTTTAGGACGGTCCCTAGAACGCTAATCTGGATCTATACTTTCAGTTGTAAATGCTTATTTAGGATTTCAATGAGGTACACCGTTAAGGTACTATCCCTGGAACAATTACCCAACTGAAAATAGACAGTGAAAATTGTTTAATGTAGAAACTTTTTTTTAAATTTTAGAATTGGAGTTAATTTTCGGAAGTCGTCTTTGAAAACGTAATGCGCGTTAAAAATAGACCGTATATAGGCAATATGTTTGCTTATCGGGATCATGTCTTACCGGTTTTTATGATAAAATATAGTTGACATGCATTAATTAATATGAATAAAGACTGAAAATTTAAAAAAAAAATCGATATCATTCTACAAGAACATTGTAATTGCAGCTGTTCTTAGGCACGAGGTTTTTAGCTCCACTGGCCGAAGGCCAGCGAGCTATTGTCATGGCGTTGTGTCCGTCGTGCGTGCGTGCGTCCGTCCGTCCGTGCGTCCGTCCGTCCGTCCGTTAACTTTTTCTTTAAAAATCTTCTTCTCAGAAACTACTGGACCAATTTTAATTAAATTTCACAGAAATGTTCCTTGCATAGCCCTCTTTCAAATTCCTTCAAAGAATTCAATTCCATTGAAAACTCTGGTTGCTATGGTAACAAATACGAATTTTTAGAAAAAACTTAAAAAATCTTCTTCTCCCAAACAACTTATCAGATTTCTTTGAAATTTGACAGGCATGTTCCTTTGGTGACCCTTTTTCAGATTCCTTGAAGAAATTTTGATAATTCGAAAAACATGGCCGCTGTGGGCGGGGCTTATTTTCCATATATGGCGCATAGTGTAATTTTAAAAAATCTTCTTCTCAAAAACTACTGGACCAATTTTAATTAAATTTCACAGAAATGTTCCTTGCATAGCCCTCTTTCAAATTCCTTCAAAGAATTCAATTCCATTGAAAACTCTGGTTGCTATGGTAACAAATACGAATTTTTAGAAAAAACTTAAAAAATCTTCTTCTCCCAAACAACTTATCAGATTTCTTTGAAATTTGACAGGCATGTTCCTTTGGTGACCCTTTTTCAGATTCCTTGAAGAAATTTTGATAATTCGAAAAACATGGCCACTGTGGGCGGGGCTTATTTTCCATTATTCGGCCAGTGAGCTATTGTCATGGCGTTGTGTCCGTCGTGCGTGCGTGCGTCCGTCCGTCCGTGCGTTCAACTTTTAGCTCACGTGAAGACAAAGTACTCAAGGTGAGCTATTGTAATCGGTGAATGTCCGTTGTCCGTCTGTCTGTTGTCTATCGTCCAACAATTGCTTTAAAAGTCTTTTCCTAAATCACAAGGCCAAACGACCTGAAACTTTGCAGGGATCTTCTTTGGGTTAAGCTCTACCAAAGTTTTAAAAGGAATTTTATTCCTTTTGAAAACACAGGAAAAGGGGCCTTATTTACATTTTCACTGTTTCACTCTAGTGGCCACAAATTTGGCTCAATCCTATTGAAACTTGGTCATAATTAAACTGGTCAAAATAATTGTTTAAGCATACAGAGATCTTAATGACATTTCCAATGTTTATATACTGAAGGCCACAAATTCAGCTCAATCTGAAAAAACAACTGGTCAAAATAATTGTTTCAGCATACAGAATGAACCTTTTTGAACATGGAAAGGTTTTGTGTTAAAACATGGGAAAAGGGGTCTTTATGACATTTTCTTACACTGAATTTGATTGAGTCAAAGTGTTTGTCACTTAAAAAGAGAAGCTTGTCTTGAATTGGGCAGATCTAGACTAAGAAAGGGGGTCTTAATGATTTTTCTGTTTACATTCTGGTTTATGAAGAAATAAAGAAGGAAGTAACACTCAGGTGAGAGACAGGACCATCATGGTCCTCTTGTTTTGGAATTGTCTTTACAAATTGCAATTGGAAATCACATTTGAAAGCTTTTTGAGTTAGGTTTATATATAAATTCTATGCAGAATTTATTACAGCTGTCGTTGCTGTTAACAGGATAGTTTAATTCACCAATGTTGGTAAAGGCCTTTGGCCTGAGGAGAATCGCCTTGCTGATCATAAAAACTTTTACTTTGTTTCTTATTTTTCATCATTTTAAGCAATTATTATATTTATTGAATTAACCAATTACATTCAATATGTTTAACTGTTTCTTAGTTGCATTTTAAATCAATAACCTTATTGTGTATAATCAAATAATGCATAGATGAATGATGACCTTTTCGTACAGGTAGTTTTTACAGAAATTTGGGTATGAAGTAAAAGATATGTTAAAGTTACACTCAGACTTGTCAAAAGAATATTTTTTATAAGGCTAACGTTCATATCTTGTTACATTTGTCAAAAAATGTGGCCGTGGCAGGGAGGAAGGGGCTTATCGGACTTAAAAGAAATCATAAGAAAATTCTTTAAAAATCAACCAGTGTGCGCAATTGAACCAAACTTTGCTGGAATGTGCCTTTAGTCATTCTTTTTAAAATTTGTTCACAAATTTTTATATTTGTCAAAAAATGTTGCCGTGGCAGGGAGAAAGGGGCTTATCAGACTTAGAGAAATCATAAGAAAATTCTTTAAGAATCAACCATTAGGCCAATTTGAACCAGACTTTGCAAGAATGTTCTTTGAGTCTCTCTTCAAAATTTATTCACAAATTTCAAGATTTTGGCTGTGTAAGGCTTACAGGAAATCATGGTATAATTCTTCCACTTTAGCCAGTGGAGCGATTCAGGCCCTCCTGGGCCTCTTGTTGTTGAAAGCGACGATGTAGAGATTTTGCCTGTCCGACGGTTCATAGACGTAGAAAGGTTTATAATATTTGGGGGGATGTTTATAAGTGAATGTAACATGACCGAGTATAGCGTTGCTGGGGTGGGTGGGTCTGGGGCAGGTCGATTCAAAAGAAGTAATTTCCTGCAATCCGGGCACTTTCAGACAGCATTTCCTACCTGGTCCTTTCTCGAAGGAAAATATGGGTGTATTATTGGGGGCATGGGTTATGCTGCCCCACTTCTAAATTATTGGGGGCCTGGCCCCCTGGCCCCCCACTTCCTACCCCAGTGCGGTAGACTTAGATCCACGTTCAAAATACTTAAAGAGTACACATAAAACGTCAATACTCATTTAAAACGATAGGTTAAGACCAAAAATCAGCTTTCTACAAGCCGTGCCCAATCGATGTACATAATAAGCACTTCGACTGTCAGTATGGACTAGGGCTTTCTGATATAGCGTGTACAAACGGTTTCATCATTAAAAATGGTCAAAAAGCACATTCAACTGTAAATAGATACGGATGCAGACCGTGCCTATACGGTGTGTATCATTCAAAATTGTAATCAAGCATTCATAATTGCAAGTATAGACTCCGAAAGGGTAACTAAACAGATTGCATTACTATGAATCGTAAATATAAACAAGGATCAGCGTTCAAGAGACCATGCCTTAAAGGGGCTCATTCTATGTTTGTATGCCTCCGAACTGTTCGGGAACTCATATTTGTGCATGGAAAAACAATTAGCAATGCATAAAAACCTCAATCTCGGCGAAAAAACATCTTTCCTTTGCTATAGATCAATCCTTTACAAGCGTGTTTACACATTCTGTTTTTACTTCAAAACAAGACAAGGTCAAGGTCAACGAGACACACCTCCGCGATATTAACACACCGTACAACCGGCTGTGTCGATGATTTTGACCTTATTTGCGAGGAATACGTGAAAAGGTTTCTTTTGTACAAGCACTGAACATTTATACGTGTATTTATCAACTATAGAATACCAAAGATCCTTTCGTTTATTTATAAAAGTAAATTCATTTGACCTACCACGCACATGACATCAGATGCCGAATCTGTCTTCGCTGACTTTCGACGCAGCCGGTTGTACGGTGTGTTAAATCTCGCTGAGCACAGATGACGTATCTCTGACGTAATTGATTTTTGAAGGTTGGGCATATGTAGCCGTTACAAAACAAAAACAAGGACGTTATTAATTGTCTTGGATTTTAATACTTAATAAAGCTCGACGAGTGGTAACAATGGACATAAATGATCTACCCCTTCAGGTTGGTAATTTCATACGTTATTTCTAGTTTGTAATTATTGTGCCATTTGCATTTTCGACAGCCTAGCTCGTCCCCCTTTAACGGTGTAAATTATAACAAATCGTAAATAAGTATTTCATACTGTAAGTATAGACCCAGCTCTGTGTTTTAGGGACCGTGCCTAAACGGTTTACTTCATATTACATCGCAGATTAGCATTAAATTTTACAACTGTAAGTATAGACTCAGATTATCGTTCTAGGGATATGCCTAAACGGTGTACATCATAACAAATCATAAATAAGCATGTACAACTGTAAGTAGATACTCAGATCAGCATTCGAGCAACCGTGCCTAAACGGTGTTGTGCCTAAACGGTGTACATCACACTGGCGTAAAAAGGGAGGCGGGGGGAGCCAGATCCCCAAATAATTTAATTTCGGCAGCATATCTTATGCCCCACAATAATGCACCCATGTTTTCCCTCAAGAAAGGTCCAGGTATAAAATACTGTCTGAAAGTGTTCAGATTGCAGGAAATGGCTTTTAACAATTCAAAATTTTCTGGGGGTGGATGCCCCAAGTCCCTCTAGGAACGATACGCTCGGTCGGGTTCCATTCGCTTTAACATTCCCCACCCTCAAATATTACAAACCTTCCTTTGCCTATGTATCATGTCGAATCTTCGAAAAGTATTCAAAACTGTACGTATCGATCCAGATCAGCGTTCTAGGGACTGTGCCTAAACGGTGTACACCACTATAAATCAAACATAAGCATTTAAACTGCAAGTATAGATCCAGATCAGCGTTTTAGGGACAGCACCTAAACGGTGTACATCATATTTAATCGAAAAAATCTTTTAAGGCTGTAATTCTAGAGCATGAGCGGCGTTCTAGGGACCGTGCATAAAAGCAGTACATCATATTAAATTGTAAATAAAGATTTACAACTGTAAGTATAGACCCAGATCAGCATTCTATAGGACAGTGCCTAAACGAGGTACATCAAAATAAATCGAAATTAAGCATTGGACACTGTAAGTACAGACCCAGATCAACTTTTTAGAGACCATGCCTGTATGGTGTACATCACATCAAATCGCAAATAAGCAGTTGAAACTGTAAGTTTACAACCAGATCAGCTTTCTACGGACCGTGCCTAAACGGTGTACATCATTATCAATAGCAATGAAAGTATAGACATAGTTCATCATTGTAGGGATCGTGCCTAAATGGTGTTTATCATATCGCATCGTAAATCAGCATTTAAAATTGCAAATATACACCCAGATCAGCGTTTTAGAGACCGTGCCTAAACGGTGTACATCATAGTAAATTTTAAATATACATTTAAGATTGTCAATATAGACCCATATCAGCGTTCAAGGGACCATGCCTAAACGGTGTACATCATATCAAGTTGTAAATAAGCATTTAATGTATACAACCCATCATTAGCACCAAAGAGCCAGATGCGAAATTTGAAAAGTGCCAGTAATTCCTTAACTGTGTTGCATTTCTATTCCAAATACAAACATAAGCATTTTGAACGGTTTAGAATTTTGAATTGATGCATACATATGAAAATATTTGACAAAAATGGTCAAAATTACCTCCCTTGCATATGCATATAGAGTAAAAAGATATTTGTAAATTATTTTCTTCTTGAACCGTAATCTTGGAATCCGGCACGGCGAATCAACTTATTTGAAGTGTACTTATAAGTGTGCGTAATTTGATGCATGTTGCATGGCTAAAAAGTGGTGTTTTAATGATGGGTCATATAGATCTACCTTAAAACTGTAAAAAAAAAAAAAGAAAAAAAATACACACATATCAGTGTTCTAGGGACCGTGTACAAAACGCCGTATTTCATATTTAATCGTTAAAACTGCAATTATTAGACCCAGAACAGTGTTGTAGGGACCGTGCCTAAATGGTGTACATCATTATAAATCGTAAATAAGCATTTAGTCGGCGGGGGATCGAAACCTCTTAACTCCAGCTTTGTCAAGCTGTAGTTACGAGGTTTTGACTACCCACCAACGATTTTACACTGTAAGTATATACCTAGATCAGCGTTCTGGGGACCGTGCGTAAACCGTATAAATCATTATAAATGATCGTAAATAAGCATTTACACTGTTAGAATAGACCGAGATCAGCGTTCTAGGGACTGTACCTAAAAGGAGTAGGCCTACATCATTATCAATATTAAAAAAGCTTTTAACACTGTAATTATAGACCCAGATCAGCGTTCTAGGGACCGTGCCTAAACGATGTACATTATTATGAATCGTAAATAAGCTTTTAAAACTGTAAGTATAGACCGGCATCAGCTGTCTTGGAACCGTGCTAACGATGTAGGCCTACATCACTTATGAAATAAGTATAGAGGTATACACGAGAAAATCGTTCATATGCATAAAATACAGACTTAAATCAGCTATCTGACAACATACCGAAACCCTATGTTTTGGACATTCATTGAAATCTTTTCGAAGAGATAATTCCATTGAGGTCGCACAATATAGGGTTTGACGAACAATGACCTAGATTAATTTTGTATCCTAAAAATATCTATTCCAACTCTTAGACCGATCGATTGGTATGTTAAGGTTGTGGGTAGGCTAATTGTCTGACTTACACAATAATGAATGATTTTACCGGGTTAACAGTGACGTATAGTAATTTCTGACAAACAATAGTAAATCGAGGGTGTGGTTATAAAATCTCGTGACTACGGTTTGAATCAAGCCGTAGTTATACCTCATGATAAATGACCTGGCAGAGCAGCCCATGCTAATCGAATGGAATGCTCTGCCAGGTCAACTCGTCCGCTATACGAGTTTTTATAACAACACCGACGGTGAATGCCTATATCAAAACACAATGATAAACCAAGTCTATTCTTAGCACAAAATTTATTGCCATTGAAGTATGTACCGACAACACTGGACACGGAAAAGTTTCTATTCAAGTTAAAAAACGTTTTTGACAGTGTTAAATACATTCGATGTTGGTGTCTACATTTCGCTTTTATCTGTCTTTATACTATCCCTGCGATAAAATAATGGGGCGGGGCATAGCGATAATTGACATCGTGCGCAAATGGTGTACATGCCTAAGCGGTGTACGTCTAGCGATAACCTTCACACATTGGAAAATTGGCGGGAGCGCGATAAGGCTGCACAGTTTTGATTGGATTATTAAGTCACGTGGCCACGACTTCCGGGTAAAAAAAAGAAAAACGCAAAACCAAATAGGTTGTCGCGTTTTTCTTTTTTCTCTAAAAAAAGAAAAACGCTCGCCAACATTGTTTTTAGCGTTTTTCTTTTTTCTTCAAAAAAAGAAAAACGCTCACCAATATTGTGTTTGCGTTTTTCTTTTTTCTCTAAAAAAAAGAAAAACGCTCACCAACATTGTTATTGCGTTTTTCTTTTTTCCTCAAAAAAAGAAAAACTCACATGTCACCTTAGTGCCACCGTAGAAGAGAGAAAAAATTGCAATTATGGCATAGAATTATGGAGAGAATGCTGGAAATCAGCATTCTTCAAGTGAAGTTGCTTGTGTGATTTTGTGCCTCCAGTTAGGATCTCACAATAAATTTATTAAATTAATAATTGAGCCAGGATCTGGAAAAACATCCTTTATGGCATTCGAGAACAACCTGGATCCAGACCAGCCTGTGCATACGCATAGTCTGATCAGGATCCATGCTGTTCTCTAATAGCTTCTTCGTGACTTGTATGAACTTAAAGAGAGCAACATGGATGCATATTAGACTTCATTTGACAACAGACTGATCTTGAAATTCAATTTTTGAAAATGCTTTAAGGGATGTTTTTCCAGATCCGGGCCCATTTTGTATTCCAATAAGGTTCCTATTCATCAGACATGTCAAATTATAGGTGAATGAAATGTAATATCCTCTAGGAGAATAATGAGAAATCCAATTTATATCAATTATCTACTCAATATATACAATTAATGCCATTCATATTGATTTCATTGTATGTTGTCAAAAATAAGGTATACATAGCAGCTCTTGATAATAAAGAAACAATCTTTATTACATTTTCAGATCATTAATTCTCGGTCTTCTGGAAATTTTCATCCAAAAAGATTTATTCAAAGAATTTTCCCTTTGTCTGTTTGGTTTTGAAAAAACAGAACATTCTATAACTGCTTTCTTTGGGCAAATACCCTGGTTTAGGAAAGAGCAATAGCATGTATTTTTAGCTCGACTTTTCGAAGAAAATGAGAGCTTATACTGTCACCTGGGCGTCGGCGTTGGCGTTGCAACAAAGGTTAAAGTTTTTTCAAACATCAATGACTTCCATACTATCAAAGGGATTGAACCCAAACTTGGAATACTTATTCACCATCACACCCTCTACCTTACTACCAGGGCCCATGACCCTGGCTCCACTATATTTGGAGTTATGCGGCAGCCCCCTTTATACTAAGCAACTTAGAAAGTCGAGCGCGCTGTCTTCGGACAGCTCTTGTTGTGGAAATATGTAGGAGAGTGTGATTTGAAGAATAACCTTGCATGGATTGTATTGTTTTGAATACATTTTGTACTTTTAAACTTGACTGTGAAAATGAGACCATTAAGTTAGTCCATCCATAATGAGATTTGCGCAATGTTGGAATTATTCTGGCGAATTCAAAAACATTCGGTGGTGAAACTTTCCACCTCTGAATGTTTACAACTGCGTCCGAATAGGTTCGGATATGTAACGACGACGCTCGGAGAAATTTGATGTTTTATGAATCTCAAAATGACCGCATTGCTGGTATTCTACCTTAATAGTTCAATTTTGTCAGCACCTGCATCTGCCAACAAAGATCTTTTATCAGCTTGTTTAACCCATCACCACCCAGTGACTTTTTTTTACTCCCTACATGAAAATGGCTTTAGATAACAATGTGGAAAATGAAGAAATTGCTTGTGACAAGCAATTTCTTCTTTTCCCAATATGTTTTCTATACAAAAATACAAAAAAATGCAAAATTTCATTCTTTTTCAATTGTTGTCTGCAACATCTTTGAGTTTGGACTAGTCTAAAATTTTGCCGTTTGGTAATGGGTTAAAAACATATAAAATGCAAAATGGAATGATAGGAACAAACATCCTTAAGTCCTTTATGAGACGAAGATATGCTATGTTTTGTGAAAACGATAATTGATTTTGTGTTTTGTAGAGGCTTTCTATGATTGATTTATCATTTAGTTTGATGGCATTCAGTGTAAAATATCACTAAATAATGGATTGATTGACTTATAGCTTGATGTCAAGTGGTAATATTTTCCAATGATAGGCAAAGTTTTTAAAGAGCCAAGGATATGTTTCTCTATTAGACAGCTACTAAATCCCCATTGCATACTCTTTCTCTAAATAATCATGTTTGAAAGAAATTTTAGTATCTCGAGTATTGTTCTATACAACTGTTCAAGAAAATACAAATAACATTTGATTTCCTTGTAAGAGTTTAATGTTTTTAAGACCTTTCTTTAATTGGGATGTCAAAAGCAGGTCGCTGCTTTTCGACAAAAACCTCCAAACTGCAGATTAAAACAAGCTGCAGCTACAAGGTATTTGTTGAAAATCGACAAGGTGTTGTTTGGGAGAAGTTGAAGTCAAAACAAACTAAAGCAATCAGAGTGTTTATTGTTACATTACAGAAAATTGAGAGCCAGTTGAAGATATGTGAATCTCACTTGGATGAGCTGAAGAGAAGACAAGCAGAATTATCTGCCCTTGATCCAGAAATTATCTCCCCTTATGAGATGGATACACTTCAAGCCAACTTCATGGATCTACAGAGAAAGGTAAATAAAGTAATGATTTGTATTTGGTATCGGTATTTGCTACAGTTATCTGCTCTTGGCCCCAAAATGATCTCTCTTTATGAGGTAGACACAATTGACCAAACGCCGACTGTCAATCAAAAACATCGATTAGCCAATGGACGATCAGAAAAATATCATGCCCCAATTGTTCTTTGTTGCACGTGTTATTGTATCGATTTATCGACTGACTATCAAAACAACATGCCAATGGCAAAGAATTTTGTGCTAACAATAGACTAGGTTGAACGTTGTGATTTGATAAACCGTCGGTGTTGTTATAAAATCTCGTAACTGCGGCTTAAATCAAGCCGTAGTTACGAGATTTTATAACAACACCTACGAAATACTATTTTTTGTCCGAATATACGTCACAATTAACACGATAAAACCGTTCCCTATTATCGATCACATCCCCATTGTTTGCCTTAAATTCTATGTTGGGCGGAGCGATCTGTCGATTGGCGTTTGGTCAATTGTAGCCACATTTATGGATTTTGATGACAATCAGGATGCACTAGACATGCCACACTAGTTTATTCTGTACCTTTATACAAAAAAAGAATTCTTTTGTGTGCTCATGGACCTTTATACAAAAAAAGAATTCTTTTGTGTGCTCATGGACAGGTGAAATTAGTTCAAAGCAATGTTTGTCTGCTTTTCTTTGTTGGCCTATATATGTCTTACAATCTGCAACATGATACTATCAATTTTGATATTTTTACAAAAAGAATGATAAAATGGATAAATTAGTCATGTATTATAGTATAGGACAGGGTATATAGTAGGGTAATTATGTTATAAAAGGATTAAAGTGTCCTTTATAAAGTAAACAGGTACATAATGACCAGATACAGCAAATATGAGTGGACTCATGACCTTTCTCTTCTATAGTAACTTTAATTTAAAAAGTAAATCTCAGTCAGTTAAAGAAGCAAATTTCAAAAGAGCCCTTGTGATACTCAGGGAGCAAATTTGATGCTCTTTGGTTGTGAAATTGGCGAAGAGGAAATAAACATTACAAAAAGACATGCAGAAAACACATATACCAGATAAGATTTAATGCCCTGACAAATGCTTGCATAAAAGTCAACAAGCAATATTGAGAAAATAAATGTGCCACACCTATTTACTATTTACAAAATGTCAAAATTCTAGAGAATGCAAATTGGAAAGCATTACAAACGACATGATAATAGTAACCACTTACAGGAAATAGAATCTACAATAATTTATAGAAAACATTAACAAAAGAAATTATTAGTTTAATGAAATTTTCATCTTTGGTGTTGTTGTTTATCTTAGTTATACCCCCCACAACAAAGTTATGGGGGGGTATACTGGAATCAGGTTGTCCGTCTGTCCGTCCGTCCGTCCGTCTGTCCGTCTGTCCGTCTGTCCGTCTGTCCGTCCGTCCGTGGACATAATCTTGTGTCCTCTTCTCCTCCCACAGTTTTTGACCAATATTTCTGAAATTTTATCAGGATGTTCCCTATCATATGAAGTTGTGCACCTGCAATTTTCATCTTGATCCAGTCATTAGTTTCAGAGTTATGCCACTTTGAAGTTTTTAAGGGGGGGGGGGGATGGACATAATCTTGTGTCCTCTTCTCCTCCCACAGTTTTTGACCAATTTTTCTGAAATTTTATCAGGATGTTTCCTATCATATGAAGTTGTGCACCTGCAATTTTCATCTTGATCCAGTCATTAGTTTCAGAGTTATGCCACTTTGAAGTTTTTAATGGGGGGGGGGGGGGGAGTAGTCAAAATTTACAATTTCGTTTCCGTGTTCTAACTTGAGAACCGTTTGACCTAGGATCATGAAACTTTACTCAGTTGTTGCCCATGACCAGTGGAGGTGCCCTATTGTTTTGGGGTCACCAAGGTCAAGGTCACAGTTGGACTTTGTTTAAAATCCATTTCCATGCTCTAAGTCAAGAACATTTTGACCAATAGCACTTTTTCAGTGACAAGGCCCTAGTGGGGGGTATTCGTCCGCTTTGCGACAGTTCTAGTTTTTTTCTAAAACCAAGACTTTTTCATAGCGATACTACAGTTTTACAACTACTAGCAATTTTTCCTCCCATGTTTGTACATCAATATAATGCAAAGGGTAACGCGATCCTGTCAATATTTTACATGATCAATATTCGCTCAGGGACTTAACGGCTCTTTGTAAATGTTTAGTTATTTTTTCACAATATCGCACTGCATTCTTTATACGGGGAACTATTTGATAGTTTTAAATGAATGAACGTGATAAGAAATACATTAATTGAGTTACAGTATTTGTAGTTTTGGACTTAACCCTTTCTGAAAAAATTCTATGTATTGGTTTTCTTTAAGTGAAATGCTTAGGAAAATGTTGAAGGAAAAGAAGAAAATGCTTGTGACCAGCATTTTCTTCTTTTCCTTCAATATTTTTATTATTTTGTGTAAAATATTTTAATTAATTTGTGATTTGTCATTTGTAACTTAAGATATGTTCGACCCATTCAACTAATTTTATATCTGACAAAGGGTTAAATGAAAGAATGTGATAAGACCTACGTTAAATGAGTTATAATGTATTGTGGTAGTTTGGACTTAGCATGGGAACTTTTATTCTGATAACTTGTAATACTTGCATGGAATATCATACGAGATATGACGGATTGTTGGACAAAACAAATATGTAGTCTGTCAATCATTTTAAAACAATGTAGGAAAATCTTCTTTAATGGTGGAAAAATTATGACTTTTGGGTGAGACTGGATTGATTAGTTAACTTTCAAAATGGTAAGATCATACATTTGTGTAATAATTTTTGGTTAAAATATTGCTTAGAAGCAGGCTTTCACTTGATAACCTGCGTTTCACCTTTTACCTCAATATTTTCTGTGTTATATTGTGCACAAATCCTGTCTTTGTTTATATTCATTTTGTTGTCTGCAGATATCTCCCTTACACTTGTTGTTTTGGAAAGGGTTAAAATAGTATATTAACTATACAATGTAGATTTTAAAGTGAAAGGAGGGGAAAGATAAAGGTGCATACTGATTCATTAATGATACATCAATCTTGACAAATTAATACTTGACCCTTTTCTGAATATTAAATGTCTCGATTAAAGACTCTTGTAATGTAAGAGTGATCTTTGAAGTCAAACATGATAACTCATACTACTCTATGATGGATAAAATACTAAACTCATCCAGTTGTCCCACCATTTGCCTGTCAACCCACCCATCTTTCATGGGCACAGTTGTTGCAATAGTAACACACTGGACAATGTAGTCTGATTCAATCTCTTGCCATGTCAGTCTTTCCTAGTAAGATACTTAACAATATCCAAAACAAGAAATGGTTTTGACTTCCATCATTTAAAAGGCTTGGGAAAAAATTGAGCCAAAACAGGAAAAAAAAACTCATAACCAACATTTTCACTTTTTGCTCCAATAATATGAGGTTATTTAACATGTCTTTGTACAATACTGAATTCTATTGGATGAGTACAATGCAGAACGAGGCTATATTTGGACGAGCCGATAGGCGAGTCTAAATATAGACTGGTTCTGCATGGTACGAATCCAATAGAATTCGGTATTGTACAAAGACATGTTAAATGACCTCTTTATTTCACATCATTTTTTTTCACACAAAACATGAAGATTAATTTTGTATAAAAATTAAGATCGAGATCTAATTACTTTTAAATAGAATTCCAACGTGAAATAAAAAAGGAAGAAAAACAACATAGGCTTATGTCATGAAAAAATGTAGGCTACATGTACATTTCTAACACTGTGAAATTTACATGGCATCTGACATTAAATCTATATTTATCGATTTATGTTTGTCTCAAAAGATTGAATAGACCGTCACATGACAGTGTGAAATGTACATGAAATTTGTCATATAAACTATCTGTCATGCCAAGCGTAAATCAACAATAAAAACATTGACAGAAAAGGAGAAATTTCTGATAAACGGTAAATCTCCTTTTCTCTTAGAACTTTTTCGTCAAGCCTTTTAATGGGTATCAAATCCAGGTCTTGTTTGGGAAAGGGTTAAGTGTGATTTTTATCACTGCTGCAAATTAAATGCGCTATAATTCAGAAATGTTTTGAAATGAAAATAATCTCTTTCGTGATGTTTAAAATCATTTTCTCCTTTTGCCTTAATGTATTCGCAATGCGTTTTTTCAATCACAGAATCAAAGCTATGTCTTGTTTAGGACAGTGAATTCAAAATAGCATGTTGAAACAAACATTCAACTCTAGGCCTAATGCACAATTTTGCTTTTCGGACGAGAACTCTACTAAGGGAGATTACTCTTCGATGCGAATATGGATATTTTGTACAGCAGCCTCGATTTGGGAAAAATCCATATTTGTATGGTTCAATCGATATTTGTAGGGTTCAAATGAGTGCAATGCATATTTGGAGGGTTCAACCGGTGCATCGTACAAATATCGATTTGGCCGCTTTGGAGTATCGAGAATCCCGTGCGTTCACGCAATTATCTCGTGCGTACAATACGGCTCTAGGTATTGTATACTCACGTGGTACGAATGGGACGATTTTATTGGTTTACTAATGTAGGATGTGAAATAATGATATTTTCTGTGCCATATTGTACACATATCATATCTGTGTCAACTTTCATCTGTCATCTGCAGTAGTTTTCCATTTGGAGCAATTCAAAATGTTGTCATTTTGTAAAAGGTTGAAAGAGGTACTGTCTCTATATAAAGCCTTGGTTGTTGAATGGGACATCAAATTCCATTCAATAATCTCACCAATGTGAATATTCTATGTGAGACAGCAGCTGGAGGCTCAGTATGGATATTATGGTGGTACTGGTAAGAGAAATACCAGGAATCCATGGTTAGGTGCTCCAGCCGCGGCATTATGACAAGAGCAGTTGAAAAGGGTATTAATCCCCAATAAATCAACCAATCGATACAATAAACTGTCTAAGAGATTGCTGCTGCATGCTCAATTTTAGCATCTCTTTTCACAAGTATACCAACTGTCGAAATTACATACATTCAAAATCATCATGATACTCGTTTGATATAAAATAAATGTATCTTTCAGGTGATGGAGAAGAAAGCCAGTCTGCAGGAGTCAGTGTCAGTGCAGGAACAGTATGAAAAATTGCTACAAGATTATGCCGACTTCCTCGAGACTGCTGAAGATAAACTCAAAACAGAACAAATCAACGCCAAGGATCTTGACCATCTTAAACAACAACTCATAGCTCATAAGGTTTGAAATTTTATTTCTATTTATGTTGCCAATCAGCGTGATAATATTGAATGAAATAAACAAGCAGGTAGCATAGAATAAGGTCAGGCTGCACAAATGTGTAGGCTGACCTTATTCTATGCTGCCTGCCTAAATACCTTAATGTTGTGGAATCAGCATGGGAAAGATTGAAATGTGTGGTAGGATACTAAAATATAGTAGATACAGGAGTAATATGAGAAACTGTCACAAGATTATGCTGACTTCCTTGAGACTGCTGAAGATAAACTCAAAACAGAACAAATCAACGCAAAGGATTTAGATCATCTTAAACAACAACTTATTGCTCATAAGGTTTGTATTTAGTTATGACAGAGCTTATTGCTAAACTGTTGTGAATGTAAATAAAATTTTATTCACTCACATATAGCTTTGTGATTCTATAATATTTAGAAACCAGGGCCCCGTTTTACTAACGATCTTACGATCATTTTGTTGTGTAAACAGTATAACAAGGCATTTGATTGCACAAAAAATCGGATTAGGCCAATCAAGTTTGTTGTTACAAGTAATTACGCAAAAAATAATCGTACGTTCGTCAGTAAAACGGGGCCCAGAACACTTAGTTATATAACATGCAAGCTACTTGCACATAGACATGGAAATAAGCATGGATGGTTTCGAATTTCATCAAATACTGACTGAATCTTGTCTTTTAACATTTGACCAATCAGTCGAATGTAGACCTGTTCAATTTTGAAGATAATGTAGACAACAATTTCAAGTGAGTAGGATTCTTTATTTCTTGGTACAAAATATTGTCACAAATACATTTTCGACAAGGTTTTGCAAAACCTTTATCTTTTGGCCATTAAAGGCATCATGATATGTTGGAATGGGTTAACTTAAAGGGGAAATGATTCTGTCTTTCTTACTCTCAATTTGTATAAAGCTTGTTTGTTTTCGCAAAACATGGAATTTGAAGCAATAAGCAACATGAAAAATTTTTTACCCGTCAGGCTAAAAGGGACCTTATCCGAACTCCAAAAATCCAAATTTTGACAAACTTGTCAGACTCACCACAGGTTAACCAGATATTGTATGCGAAAAATGAACATATAGTAAGATAGGGAAAGCATTCCGGATTTAGAAAATTACATAACAGTGAAAAGTGTCGGCCCTAGTCAGGCTGCGCGGACTGCGCAGACTGACTAGGGTCAATATTTTTCACACACCCAATAAGGTCCCTTTTAGCGCAATAGGTCACATTTATGAGCTAAATAGTTTATGTGTATCTAATGACTGACTTCCCATTTGCAGGATTTCTTCAGTGATCTGGAGGTACACCGAGCCATGTTAGACTCTCTAGTAGCTCAGTGTGACAAGGCCACCAAACAAAAACACCTTCCTCAGCACACCAGGCTCAGTAATCTAACATACGTCCTGCTAGACAAGGCCAGTCTGCACGGTCAGCGGCTGGAACGACTCGTCAAACAGTGGGCAGAGATGGACGAGAAGTTTGGTCAGTTACAGAGAAGCCTGAGTGACCTTGAAACTCAGATCCCTAAACCAATCTCAAACGATGACACCCTCACGACAATACAAGCCAAAATCAATACCTATCAGAGATTACAAAGGGAGTTAACTGATGAGAAACCTATGGTGTTTGAGGTGGTGGATAAAGGGAAGCAACTCTTACACAGCATTAACTGTCCTGTTATGGAGATGATGGTTACGGACCTAGCTGAAAAATGGGTCAGTCTGAATACCGACCTCTCACAGGAACTTAAAAGGTAAATATACAAAGCCCTTCTTGGATAAAAACTCTAGTTTATTTTCTAATCAAATGAAGGTATTTGTCTTTCCTCAGTCAAGATAGTAAGAAAACTTCAAGGAAAAAGAAGAAAATGCTGATAATCAGCATTTTCTTCTTTTACTTTGATGTTTTCTGCCATGCGAATATCAAATTTTGAGGTGGTTGATAAAGGGAAGTAACTCTTATATAGCATTAACTTCCCCTGTGATGGAAATGATGGTGACTGATCTACCAGAAAAATGGGTCAGTCTGAATACAGACCTCTCACAGGAACATTAAAGGTAAATATTCAAAGCCCTTTTTGAAGCAAATTTTGATTCTATATTTTAACTAAATGGAAATATTTGTCATTTCTCAGCTGAAATAACTTTTATATGGCATCTTGAATACTGTTCAGTAAGTCAAGAGAGTAAGAAAACTTAAAGGAAAAAGATGAAAATGCTGATAATCAGCATTTTCTTCTTTTCCCTTTATGTTTTCTGCCTTATAAACCATAATGGTGGTTGATAAAGGGAAGTAACTCTTATAAAGCATTAACTTCCCTTGTGATGGAAATGATGGTGACTGATCTAGCAGAAAAATGGGTCAGTCTGAATACTGATCTGTCACAGGAACTCAAAAGGTAAATATTTGTGGTCAAAATATCAAATATTTGATGTAATGTAAGTGTAAATAAGGATCCATGAGTGTATATAGATATTGCAAACTAACATTATATGTGTGGTATAATCTTTGTGTCATAATTGTAACTTTTGAAAAACTCTCCATCTGGACATACTATCCATAAAATTAGCCCAGATTTCAAAAAGGGCCAATATGGCAAGTAAGACCAACATAAATCCGGATCGACTTATGTATAAGGTCATGTAGTCAAATATATTTATATTCATGTTATTCTCTTATAGATTCATAATGACCTGTTGTATCTGTAAGATCGTATGATGATTAGACCTATTTTAAAAGTACAATCTGATCTCAAATGTTATAAGGGCCCTTTTTCCAGATTCCAGTTAAAGTATTTCTCTATTATCATTTCACAAAGCGCACATTTCATCAGCTATGTTCCTTATGTACATACTGACCATTAATCCGAGTCTTCTCTGATGTAAATACGCTCTTTGATATTTTGATTTTTTGCTATTTACATCAGAGAGCGTTGCTCTTTGAAAACAGCGGAAAGTTCGGTAATGTTACAAGTAACTTGAAGCTTTGTTTTTGTGTATCATATCGAATCACTCGGTAAAACACTGTAGGGTATAGATCAATAAATCATTTTTTGCCATACCTGACCAAAAATTTCATTTCAAATCGGCCTGCTGGATGAGTATAACCCTTGGTTTTGAATGGAAGGTCAAGGTAAACAAAGGCTGCTCAGGTGAGGGTTGTTGCAAAGCATTGCCTATTAACCTTTTAGAAATACTTTTTGGTCGTAATTTTTTCAGCAGCCATAACAATAAATGGTTCATTTATCGATATCATCAGGGGTTTTAACGATAGCGTTTAAGATCGGACGGTGAACGATGCGCAACAATTTATTGCGAACTTCTTGATTTTTTCAAAGAGCGACGCTCTCTGATGTAAATAGCGAAAAATCAAAATATCAAAGAGCGTATTTACATCAGAGAAGACTCGGATTGACTGACCATATTTTAGATAGTCCCTCTAGCTTGCAATATTGAATGTTCCTATATGTCAATATTGTTTGTTATTCCAGATCACAGTCCCTGGGTGACCAGCTCCAGGTGTTTGAAGCCGAGGCGTCCATATTACGATCATGGTTAACAGCTGCGAGATCCAAACTGACTGGCATCAAACAGCTCTCATCCACTGACATGAAGAGTATAGCCACAGTCAGGAGTAAAATTGATAAAATACTGGTAAGTTGTCTTACTTTGGGAGAATATCATTATCTAGCAGCAAAAAAAAGCTATGAACCTATTCGTCATAGAAAAATCAATTTAGCGGTACAGAAATTTTCCAAATTTAGAATCTCTCAAAGGACAGAATGCACAATGAAAGATAGATTGTAAGGCCAAATGTCTTAAATATGCTTGTAATTGTAGGCACTGTGATTAGTCAAAAACCCAATCCTGATCGATGCAACTTCTTGAATAAGAAGCGAAATGTTACTCTTGAAAATGTTTTCCTTGAAAACATTTTCCTTGAAAACATTTCTTTACAACTTGTATATATATTGCACGTATTTCAAGCTTTTCACAATGAACAATTTTATGTAATAATTTTGCAGGAATTCAGGAAAGATGTAGAGAACCAGCTAGCATTGAAGGAGAAGGTCCAGTCTATAGGGAACCAGCTGTTACAGAGCCAGGTATACCAGACTACAGATTTAGAGGACCGGATGAAGTACCTTGACCATGAGTGGGCGCACCTGGAGCACGACATCAACAACACGGAGGAGTACCTACATCAGGCACAGATGGATCTCATGCCGTCACGACAAGCGCTCGCGGAGCTCAACGCATGGCTGCAGGAGATTGAAGAGACCTTACAGGGGGAAAAATCTAAACCACTCAAAACACTGGCTGATATGGAAGTGCTGCTAAAGAAATATAAGGTAAAACTTATTTCCAACATGACTAGATATCTAAACAAATTGATGATTTAATTGCTAAAGGATATGAAAAGTGTATCAATGGATCATGAATTGATTCACTATAGTTGCAGCATAAAGGTTACAAAATTGATACAGTATAACAAAATATTTAATTTAATACAAAAAAGGCTCAATCATCAATATCACCATCCTTTATTTTGCTAATTTAAGCTCCTATCGAGCCTTAGTGAAAATCTAGATTCAAAGTCACATGTATTGGTATATTTTTCAGTCATACAAGATAGATCTGACGAGTAAACAGTTGACTGTAGACTTTGTGAATCAAGATGTCCTCCAGCCTAAAGATGAGATGGATGGTCCGCCACCAGCGGAAAGGAATGAGTTCTCTGAGCGTCTGGGTACCCTCAACAGTCGCTGGCAGGATGTTAGCCGGCATGTATCAGACAGACTGAAGACACTGGAGGCCATCCACAATAAGTGGGAGGAGTTTGAGAAGTCTGTGACTCGTCTGATTGGCTGGTTTCATGAGCAGGAGGATAAACTGAAGAAGTACCGCCTTATTGGTCATGAAGTCAGTGTTAGACAAACTCTCAAAGATGTTAAGGTGAGGCTTATTCATGCTAAGTTTTAATGCATATAAGAAAAGGAGTTTTCAAAACATTGTCCAGATATCGTCGGTGTAAATGCAAAACCTCGTATGTCGATTTTTGTGATTTTCAAAGTACAAAGCTTTGTGCCCAGTTTAGACAATTCTCGCAGGTTGTGAGATATTTGTACTGATCAGTATTAATAACACACTACTTGTGAACAATATGTCCAAATTTCAAGTAAAATATTTCAGTTTGGGAAAAGTTATTACTCTTTTTCCCCACCCATTTAAAATTTTCCAAAAAGGAGATACAAGGTTTTGAATTTACAACGACGATATATTTATATCTAAGATGAAAATAAATGTTTTCGAAATGAATGCCTTCAGATGCATTTTGATATGTATGTAAGTTGTAGTTATTGTCAGTTTTTGCCCTTGGAATTTGTGTCTCCATTTAACTTCATTCAATAGACAATATGTTTCAAACTGAATTATTTGAATGATATAATGGCATACAAGTATTTTTTGACATATAGCACACTGTTTGGTTTCTTGAACCTATTACGGATATTATGTTATGTACAGGGCATGAGGATCACAATGAAGGCCAAACAAGTAGAGTTAAACTCTGTGAAGGAAGTTGGAGAAGTTCTAGTACAGTTGAGTGAAGATTCACCAAATGTCCGGGCCTGTATACAAGAGAGCCTGGCCAACATAGAGAAACAGAGGAGTAGTCTGGATACAAACCTAAACCAGGTATGTCTATGTAAAATGCCTTTGATTTGCTGTCTGAACAAAATTGCCCCCAAATTGAATAGTGTGATGATCAATGTCTGTATATTGAATTGCTTTGTGCGTCTGTCTGTCCAAAACCAAAACTTTTCCACAGTGAAGACATAAATGCCCAAAAACACAGTCATGTATTTTATATTTGAGCCAGGATCTGGAAAAACGTCCCTAAAGGCTTTTGAGCCCAACTTAGATCCAGATCAGCCTGTGCATACGCACAGTCTGATCAGGATCCATGTTGTTCTCTAATAGCTTCTTCGAGACCTGTAGTAACTTAAAGAGAGCAGCACGGATGCATATTGGACTCCATTTGACAACAGGCTTATCTTGAAACTCAATTTTGAAAAAGCTATAAGGGACGTTTTTCCAGATCCCGGCTCATTTATATTTTCTCAGGGCCCTTGGCCTGCTGACTTGCTAATTAAGTGGCTGCTGTATGTAAATTGTATTTTCATTATTGAAACAATGTTATGCATTCATTATTGCTGTTGATGACTAATTGTAATTACAGTGCTAAAATTCAAATCCTAATTTGCATATTTTTCAGGTTCATCATTTATTGGAGGACATCCTATCACAATGGGACAGTTACCATAATGAACTACAGGTTGTGAATCAAACACTCAGTGAGACTGAATATTGTCTACAGAGGTATAACCTCATTGGTGGGGACATAGCAACACTCAAAATACAGGTCGAAAAATTAGAGGTAATGTTAATTTTAAACATAACTAACTCTATATACCGGTACTAGTTATACATTAGTGGTAGCTTACTTAAATACTTCACAATGGTTACAAAAGAAGCTTAATGGAAGTAGAAACAATGAAAATCAAAAATTCTGACACAGAATCAGATACTGTAAAGTTTCGCTGCCCTCAAGGAACACTTAAAGTGACATTTCAGAATTTTTTGTCATAAATTTTACTTTTATTTTTATCTGAAAGAGCATATTTCCTTATGAAAATTCTGAAAATTTTAAGCCAAAGTATTGCGCCGTTTACGAGAAATATGTATTTTTGTGTTAAAATTGAACAAATTGTTGTGGACAACAGTTCGGATTTATATGCAATTTATCGATTATGTCTCAACTTTAAATGCGTGTTTCTCGCTTATTGGCAACAACTTCAAAAAACTAATAGTATTTATACTCATTAGAATAACCAATCTTGGCATCAAGACATACTTTAAAAAATTGAAATTGGAATGAAATGTCCCTTTAAACTGAATATGATGATATTTCCTCTTCATCTCCATTGACAAAAAGAAAACAACTTTACAAATTTTTATGTCACTTTCTTTTATATTATTCATTCAAATTAATAGCCTTGATTTAATTTTGCTGTGAAGTCTTTTTAACCCTTTTCCAAACAAGACCTGGTTTTGACGTCCCTAATAGGAAAGGCTTGAGAAAACATTGAGGCAAAAGAAGAAACTGCTGATAACCAACAGTTTCTCCTTTTGTCTCTATATTTTCTATGCTAGATCTATATCAAACACAAGTTCTATCTTAAACAAGGTCCATTTGTTGTCTGCAGCACCTTTTGAAGTGGAAATTATGAAAAATTACGGTTTGGGAAAGGGTTAATGTGCGCATTCCTCAAACTCATGATAATTAGATGATTCATGAATCTGTTTTCAGAGTTTGATGTCAGATATGGAGAGACATGCGTCTAGACATGAGAAGTTTATGAACCTGGCCACCAGACTGGGTAAGATATGTGAGGCTCCAACACGGCAGGAGATCAAGAGGACGCAGTCCGACATACAGGCACGGTGGCAGAACATGTTCTCCGAGCTGAAATCACGGACGGAGAAGTTCCGAGATTGTCTAGAGCAATGGACGACATATGAGGAAGGTTTCAATGCTGCCAGAGTGTGGCTGGAGGCTAAAGAGAAACTCTGTGATGAATTATTGTATGGAAAAGAACAGAGAATACGCAGGGATGATAATCTTAAACATTGCAAGGTAATCTAAATGTTGTACATGTCTGAGGAATTGTATTATATTTGGATGGAGCATTCTGTCTGTGTAAGGTATTTTAGATATGAGGCTAACCTTTCAAGTTTAAGATTTCCAAGTATCCTAAGTTGTGACAATGAATGTTTTCAAATGTCAGTTAGTAACAGATAGTTATTCAGAAAAAAAGAAGCGTTGGTAACCACTATTTTTCTCATGAATGTCTTGAAAATGTATTAGATCTAGGCTTTTAAAATTACAGTGTTGTTTTTGAAGATTATTATTTTATGTATCCTTTGCAGGCTTTACAACAAGAGTTGGATGGTTTCCAGACACAGTTATCTAACCTATACAGAGTGGGTGATGATGTCACCAAAAATATGGACCCTGCTTCTATAGTGAATATAACATCAAAACTCTCCGGTTTAGAACAAAGAACTCTCGCACTTAGACAAAAACTAGGCAAACATATACAAAGTCTACAAGGTGATCTTTCACAACAGAGACGATTTCAGGAAGCTTTTGACAATGTGAAAGCGTTTGTATCTCAAGCACAACGAATTCTCAGTATGGAGGACCCTAATAAATCAGCTGATGAAAAAGCACTTAGTGATCGTTTAGAACATTTAAAGGAATTATCTGCACAATTTAGTGACAATTCTACTCAATTAGACTCTCTTAATGATTTAGGTTATAGAATGGCTTTAAATGAGACTTTATCAGCAGAGTTACAAGATTTGAATCATAAATGGCATGACTTATATAACGAGACTAAAGAACGGTGTAAGAGTTTACAAGGAATGTTATTAGTACAACAAGACTTTACGTCAAAATGTGATACCTGGATGACGTTCCTGGCACAGACTGAGTCAGATCTGTCTACGGAAATCGCTGGTAATCTTATAGATCTACAAGTTCAACAACGCAAGTGTGAGGTGAGCTTCAGTAAAATGTTATCTTGCTTTCTGTACAACCTGTAACCATCGTTATTGTTTTAACTGCTTTGTAAGCAAACATAGGCTTTGATTATCCAGAAGCCAAAGCAGTTTGAAATTACTGAGGAAAAAGGTACTGTAAATAATATATTTCTCTCTTCTAAAAATTTATGTTTTCAGCTCTAAAAGTTTAAGTTTTGTTGATAAGATTGTGCTTAATTTTATAGATTAACAGATGCGACGTCTGTAACATTTCTAATTCAAACTGTTTTTCATTGGACGATTCTACTGAGCATAGCAATGCCAGCACATCTTATCGGTAGCTCTTGTAAATGTGATATTTGTTCAGTTGTTGTCAAATTGACAATTTGGACAATTTGCTTCTCTCAACAGAAATTTGAGGCAGAGATGTACAGTAGGCAGCAGATTTTACATTCCATAATCAGTGATGGTCAAACCATGATGGGAAATGGTGACATCGAAAACAAGGAAGAATTTCAGCAAAAGCTTCATCTATTGGCTGATCAATGGCAAAGTGTGGTCAGACGAGCCAATCAGAGAAAGGCTATTATAGACAGTACTGTAAAACAATGGCAGAACTTTAATGACATGTCCGAGAAGTTGCGAGAATGGCTGGCAGAAAAGGAAGAGGCACTTCAAGTGTTTACCTTCGATACAGCTTCACTACAGAAAATCAAGAATCTAGTAGAGAAATCAAAGGTAAGCATCAAACACCTTAATCCATGCCCAAGCATTGACACTTTTTGTCACCCTTCAAAATAAAGGCTTTGGAAAACATTGTGGAAAATGAAGAAATTGCTTGTAACAAGCAATTTCTTCATTTCCCACAATGCTTTCTTCTCCCAAAGACCAAAAATTCTACGTTTCATTTAATCGAAATTGTCGTCTGCAACACCTTAGAATTTGGAACAGTCCACAATTTTGCCTTTTGGTAATCGGTTAAAACCTTACAAATATTATTATAGAAGTTCCAAAGAGCATACTTCATTTGACAAGAGAAAGGTGAAGCCGAAGATATTTTAGGTTGGATTAGTTAAAGAAACATTTACGTTTATATGAACCTTAGAAAATGTTCTGTAGGTAAATGTTGATTATGGTTGAAGAAATTTAAATTCATTACAATCACACATTTAAAAACTTAAGAATTTGAATAATATAAAGATTTTTTAAAGGAAATAGACCAATAGACTGTTGACTGTATATTTCCAGCAAATGCAGAATGAGTTCAAGCTGCAAGAAGACTTGTTTAAGAACATGAACAGTCAGGGTAAGCAGCTGGTGCAGCGAGCTGATGACAAAGCTGCGGAGGAGCTGCGCGTGAGCATGGCACAGGTACAGCAGCATTGGCACCAGATCTTCGTGAAGCTGGACGGTGAACGTGAGAGACTCGAGGGTGTGTTACGACAGTGGCAGGAGTGTGAAGACGACATCGAGGATATACTGACCTGGTTAAAGGACACGCGGAAAACACTCGCTAACACACTACCAACAGCGTATGAGGAACTACAGGCGGATATGCACAGATGTAAAGTAAGTTATGACCTTTTTTAGAAATTTTAGGCTTGTGAAAATCAAAATGTGTTTGGCATGTGGCAGAATTATTTTTAACCCTTTCCCAAACAACAAAATTTTAGGGTGGTCTAATGTGAAAGCTGCTTTAGACGACAAAATGGATGTCATTAAAGATAGGATTCATGTATGATATGGCACAGAAAATATTGAGACAAAAGGAGAACAGGGTTTTCCCTGAGCATAAGAATTTGGGGGTCATTGTGACCCCCTTGCCTTCAAAGTTAGGGGTCATTTCTACTATTTTGTGGGCCAAATGCCCTAGGACTCAAGTATCATACGAACATCTGGATTTTAAAACTTGCGTCATTAATGTCCCTCAAGTAAATTCCTAAGGGGTCATTTGTTTTGAAATTGCGACAATGACGCATGATTTGTGCGTCATGGAAAACCCTGGGAGAAACTGCTGGTCATCAGCAGTTTCTTCTTTTTGTCTCAATGTTTTCCTTAGTCTAATCTATAAGGGACGTCAAAACCAGGTATTGTTTGGGAAAGGGTTAAAGCATATGGAAAGTATTGAGAGAAAAGAAGAAAATGTTATCCAAATTGAAGGTTGTATTATGACAAGGGTGGGAATGTGAGGACTAAATCTAGAATAAAGTAAATTGGATACTACTGGTGTATGCTGTAACAAGGGACAGATAAGAATGTAGATTCTAATTCATTCAGTTACTTTTAGGCACTAATCTTTGAAGAGATGGAATTTTCTAGTATGATGGGTCATTCTTTAATGATGGTCATTTGATTTGGAATATTAAATGAATTTGTTTTCTTTACAGGACATAGAATCTGCTTTCCAAAATTCTGAACCAAAACGTCAGGCCTTACTCGCCAGTGAACGATCACTCTCCAAGACCATCGAGCCGGAGGACCTGAACGTTCTACATCAGAGAATCCGTCTATTGAACAAGCAATGGGATGAGTTACGTAACCAGGCCAGTATCCGCGGACAGAGGATTGATGATACGATGTTCCGATGGTCGAGTTTTAGTGAGAAGTTTAAAGAAATGTGTGACTGGATAGACAGAATGGAAGTGAAAGTTGTGTCCAGTAAAGATTTCCATATAGAGGATCTACTCCACAGAATGCAGAAGGTTAGTAAAACAGTTAGACCATTACCAGATGGCTAAACTTTTTGGTGGTCCAAATTCAAAGATGATTCAGATGAAATTTTCAATTGAAAGTAATTTAATATCTATTGGTCTTTTTGGGGAGAAAACATCAAAGATGATGCAGATGACACTTTCAATTGAATGGAATTTAACATTTTTTGGTCTTTCAGGGTAGAAAACATTGTGGGAAATTATGAAAATGGCTTGTCACATGCAATTTCTTCCTTTTCCACAATGTTTTCTAAGGCCATTATCATGTGTGCGGTCAAAAAGAGTCATTGTGTGGAAATGGGTTAAACTCGGTTTGTTCAGTAGTAGAGTACACGATTTGTAAGCCTGAGGTCTTGCATTCATTCCCTAGGCTGACCACATGTTCTTCACCAAGGCACAAAAAGGCACTTCTGAGAGTTTGCAAGCTGCAAATGGCTGCTTTTCATTGTAAGGTCCGCTGTGTTAGCGGTGGATTGTCGCTTGATGATTAGGGGAATTGAATGTACAGTTGGCCAAATGTCCCTAGAGACTGAAAGTAGGCTTTTAACGTATACAACCCATAATTAGCACCAAAGAGCCAGAAGCGAAATTTGAAAAGTGCCAGTAAATCCTAAACTGTGTTATATTTCCATTCCAAATACAAACATAAGCATTTTGAACGGTTTAGAATTTTGAATTAATCCATAGTTATGAAAATATTTGACAAAAATGTTATGAATTACCTCCCTTGCATATGAATATAGAGTAAAAAGTTATTTGTAAATTATTTTCTTCTTGAAGCATAATCTTGAAATCCCGCACGGTGAATCAACTTATTTGAAGTGTATTTACAAGTGAGTGTAATTTGATGCATGTCCCATGGCTAGAAAGTGGTGTTTTTAATGATGGGTCATATACCTTAATAGGCACTATTTTTTTATGGAATACTTGTCATGATTTTGATGCTTATATGTATTCATAGTATTGATATATATGTAACATTGACCTTTAACCTTTCAGGATTTCAAGGATGAGTTATCAGACAAGGAGAAGTATAAGAATGACCTAATTAATCAAGGTCGTGCCCTGATGAAGGTCAGCAATGAGGTCAGATCCAGTGATATAGAACAGAAAATTATCAGACTAGAAGATAAGTGGGAACATCTGAAAGCTGTCATAGGATTTAGGTAGGTCACATGGAGCCTTAGTTTGATGAGGAATAAGTCAACATCACTAGTTTAGGTCATTATTGGCGCCAGATTCATTTATATATAGCAGGAGATAAGCGACCTTAAAGATTTCTGGGAATTTATTTTTATTTTGGATACTTTCATAGATTATTAGATCTATAATTGTAATTGCTTAAAGTGACATTTCACAATTAAATTACATAAATTTTACTTTTATTCTATCTGAAAGAGCATGTTTTCTTATGAAAATTCTGAAAATTTCAAGCCAAAATATTGAACCGCTTACGAGAAATATATATTTTTGTGTTAAAATTAAACGAATTGTTGTGGACAACAGATCAGATTTATATAGAATTTGTCATTTCTGTCTCAACTTTGAAGGCGTATTTTTCGCTTATAGATAACAGCTTAAAAAACTGATAGCGTTTCTACGCATTAGAATAAATAATCTTTGCATCAAGAAATACTTTTAAAAAATGAAATAAATGTGAAATGTCACTTTAAGATGCTATTGGTTGTACAGATTTGATGTTCAGATTTAAGCTGGGTTGAAATCCCTCTCTCATGCATTATTTAAATCGGCCTTTTGCATATTTTATCCTTCATTTGTTAGCAGCTTTAGTTCCACTAGGCATAACATATATTATATCATTAATTTCCAGACAAAGGAAGTTACAGGAGACACTGTTAGCCGTACAACAGTTGGATGTCAGTATGAGTAACCTCAGAAAATGGTTGATGGACATGGAAAATGAACTCTCTGCTCCTCTTGTATACAATATGATATATACATTGTCACTTTTCAACAAAAACCTCGTAACTGCAGCTTGTCTTAAGCTGCAGTTACAAGGTTTTTATTGAAAAGCAGTGACTTGTTTGTTGTCAAAGTGTGGCACTGTAATCAATATTTAACTGTCCCATTTTCAGACAAAGGAAGTTACAGGAGACGTTGTTAGCTGTACAGCAGCTTGATGTCAGCATGAGTAACCTCAGAAAATGGTTGGTGGACATGGAAAATGAGCTGTCTGCTCCTCTTGTGTACAATATGAAATTTACAATGTTGCTTTTCAACAAACAACATATGTGTCTCTGCTACATATGTTGTCAGTGTACACTGTATCAATATTTTCTGGCCCATTTTCAGACAAAGAAAGCTCCAGGAGACATTGTTAGCTGTACAGCAGCTTGATGTCAGCATGAGTAACCTCAGAAAATGGTTGATGGACATGGAAAATGAACTGTCAGCTCCACTTGTCTACAAGGATTGTGAAAGGCGAGATATACAGAATAAACTCTCACACCAAAGTGTAAGTAACCTTGAATCTCTTTCCTGTCCCCTCCATGTTTTCTGTGCTGTAAAATGGTTGATGGACATGGAGCTCTCTATTCCTCTCATCTACAAGTATTATGAGAGATGGGATATACAGAATAAACTCTCACATTAAAGTATAAGTTGCAACAAATATTTCTTGAATTTTATGCCTAAATAACAATTATTTATATGTACATGTATATAAGAAGAATTAAAAGAATTGAAATAAAAATTTGTTACTTTAATCCCAAATCCTATTTTAATGATATGACTTTTCTAAAGGAGGATGATTAACCACATCTATATTAGTAGACATAACTGGATAATTCATTGCACTTTTACATGGCACACTCCATTGCTGTCTTACAATTGTATGGTGGCATTGTAGTGATCTCGAAAAATAGTTCTTCATCATTAAGTTTTACCTGTTGCCTGTCTTTTTATACGCCGCCGGAGGCGGACGTATATTGGCGTCATCTTCTCCGTCTGTCCGTCCGTCCATCCGTCCATCCGTCCATCCGTCCGTCCGTACGTCCGTACGTACGTCCACTTTTCTTGTCAACGCAACTCCTCCTAAGTTTCTGGCTGGATCTTCTTGAAACTTGGTCAATGTTATCACCTCAATTGGTAGATGTGCATGAAGGAAGGATTTTATGGTTCGTTGATTTTTGCCTGAGTTATGCCCCTTAAAAACTTAGTCTCTGGGGCTTATTGAAATTGCAGCCTTGTCAACGCAACTCCTCCTAAGTTTCTGGCTGGATCTTCTTGAAACTTGGTCAATGTTATCACCTCAATTGGTAGATGTGCATGAAGGAAGGATTTTATGGTTCGTCGATTTTTGCCTGAGTTACGCCCCTTAAAAAGTTAGTCTCTGGGGCTTATTGAAATTGCAGGCTTGTCAACGCAACTCCTCCTAAGTTTCTGGCTGGATCTTCTTGAAACTTGGTCAATGTTATCACCTCAATTGGTAGATGTGCATGAAGGAAGGATTTTATGGTTCGTCGATTTTTGCCTGAGTTACGCCCCTTAAAAAGTTAGTCTCTGGGGCTTATTGAAATTGCAGGCTTGTCAACGCAACTCCTCCTAAGTTTCTGACTGGATCTTAATGAAACTTGGTCAATGTTATCACCTCAATTGGTAGATGTGCATGAAGGAAGGATTTTATGGTTCGTTGATTTTTGCCTGAGTTATGCCCCTTAAAAACTTAGTCTCTGGGGCTTATTGAAATTGCAGGCTTGTCAACACAACTCCTCCTAAGTTTCTGGCTGGATCTTAATGAAACTTGGTCAATGTTATCACCTCAATTGGTAGATGTGCATGAAGGAAGGATGTCATGGTTCATTGATTTTTGCCAGAATTATGCCCCCTTCAATCTTAGTCTCTGGGGCTTAATGATATTTCAGCCTCGTGAATGCAATTCCTTCCAGGTTTTTCACTGGATATTTATAAAAACCTTTTTGTGAACACAATTTTTTAAAGGTTTTTCAGTGAATATTTATAAATCCTTGTCAATGTCATTTTTTTGTCTCAAGTTTTATAAGTGGCGGCGTATATTGTGACGATGGCACTCTTGTTATTTAATCAGTATGAGTATGTTCATAATTTATTTTTCAGGAGTTACAGCATGACATAGAGAGACACAGTCCAGGTGTCGGGTCAGTACTGAACCTGTGTGAAGTGTTGTTACACGATTCTGACGCGTGTCCCACCGACGTTGAGTTTAATGGACTACAGACGGCCATGAAGAATCTAGAGAGACGATGGAGAAATATCTGTCAGATGGCTCCTGAAAGGAGAACAAGGTTGATGTTGTAGTATTTCTGATGAAAACATAGACTTCACCTAATTTATGAGTGAATAACTTTGCTCTTTGCTCAGGGAAAATTACTATGGCTTTGGATAATTTATTTTAAGGCTTAGAGTAAGTTTCTCACTGTCAAGTACTGCTCGACTTGCTGTTTCATTTGCTAAAGCAATAAAAGGATGTTTCTTTGTGAAATTTTATGCTCCCTTATGACTCCCTATAATAATGAATTTGGAACCAAGCTGGGTCTCCATCTATGTGTCTGTCCCAAGTAATGATTCATGGCAAGCTCTGGTGTGTGGGTGATAATTTGTTGTCAGACAGCACTTAACAATCTATTCATAATTTCCAGGATTGATGAAACCTGGCAGCTGTGGCAGACATTGTTAGATGACTGTAGAATATTCAGTGAATGGTTACATGTAATGGAAGAAGAGGTTACTGAGGTTACTACTGAGGATCTAGATGTCAGTATGTCTAGTGAAGAATACAGTAAATGTGAGGTGAGTGTTGTCATGGTTACATGTAATGGAAGAAGAGGTTACTACTGAGGATCTAGATGTCAGTATGTCTAGTGAAGAATACAGTAAATGTGAGGTGAGTGTTGTCATGGATACATGTAATGGAAGAAGAGGTTACTGAGGTTACTACTGAAGATCTAGATGTCAGTATGTCTAGTGAAGAATACAGTAAATGTGAGGTGAGTGTTGTCATGGTTACATGTAATGGAAGAAGAGGTTACTACTGAGGATCTAGATGTCAGTATGTCTAGTGAAGAATACAGTAAATGTGAGGTGAGTGTTGTCATGGTTACATGTAATGGAAGAAGAGGTTACTACTTGGGATCTAGATGTCAGTATGTCTAGTGAAGAATACAGTAAATGTGAGGTGAGTGTTGTCATGGATACATGTAATGGAAGAAGAGGTTACTACTGAGGATCTAGATGTCAGTATGTCTAGTGAAGAATACAGTAAATGTGAGGTGAGTGTTGTCATGGTTACATGTAATGGAAGAAGAGGTTACTGAGGTTACTACTTGGGATCTAGATGTCAGTATGTCTAGTGAAGAATACAGTAAATGTGAGGTGAGTGTTGTCATGGTTACATGTAATGGAAGAAGAGGTTACCACTGAGGATCTAGATGTCAGTATGTCTAGTGAAGAATACAGTAAATGTGAGGTGAGTGTTGTCATGGATACATGTAATGGAAGAAGAGGTTACTACTGAGGATCTAGATGTCAGTATGTCTAGTGAAGAATACAGTAAATGTGAGGTGAGTGTTGTCATGGTTACATGTAATGGAAGAAGAGGTTACTGAGGTTACTACTTGGGATCTAGATGTCAGTATGTCTAGTGAAGAATACAGTAAATGTGAGGTGAGTGTTGTCATGGTTACATGTAATGGAAGAAGAGGTTACCACTGAGGATCTAGATGTCAGTATGTCTAGTGAAGAATACAGTAAATGTGAGGTGAGTGTTGTCATGGTTACATGTAATGGAAGAAGAGGTTACCACTGAGGATCTAGATGTCAGTATGTCTAGTGAAGAATACAGTAAATGTGAGGTGAGTGTTGTCATGGTTACATGTAATGGAAGAAGAGGTTACTACTGAGGATCTAGATGTCAGTATGTCTAGTGAAGAATACAGTAAATGTGAGGTGAGTGTTGTCATGGTTACATGTAATGGAAGAAGAGGTTACTACTGAGGATCTAGATGTCAGTATGTCTAGTGAAGAATACAGTAAATGTGAGGTGAGTGTTGTCATGGATACATGTAATGGAAGAAGAGGTTACTGAGGTTACTACTGAAGATCTAGATGTCAGTATGTCTAGTGAAGAATACAGTAAATGTGAGGTGAGTGTTGTCATGGTTACATGTAATGGAAGAAGAGGTTACTACTGAAGATCTAGATGTCAGTATGTCTAGTGAAGAATACAGTAAATGTGAGGTGAGTGTTGTCATGGTTACATGTAATGGAAGAAGAGGTTACTACTTGGGATCTAGATGTCAGTATGTCTAGTGAAGAATACAGTAAATGTGAGGTGAGTGTTGTCATGGATACATGTAATGGAAGAAGAGGTTACTACTGAGGATCTAGATGTCAGTATGTCTAGTGAAGAATACAGTAAATGTGAGGTGAGTGTTGTCATGGTTACATGTAATGGAAGAAGAGGTTACTGAGGTTACTACTTGGGATCTAGATGTCAGTATGTCTAGTGAAGAATACAGTAAATGTGAGGTGAGTGTTGTCATGGTTACATGTAATGGAAGAAGAGGTTACCACTGAGGATCTAGATGTCAGTATGTCTAGTGAAGAATACAGTAAATGTGAGGTGAGTGTTGTCATGGATACATGTAATGGAAGAAGAGGTTACTACTGAGGATCTAGATGTCAGTATGTCTAGTGAAGAATACAGTAAATGTGAGGTAAGTGTTGTCATGGTTACATGTAATGGAAGAAGAGGTTACCGAGGTTACTACTGAGGATCTAGATGTCAGTATGTCTAGTGAAGAATACAGTAAATGTGAGGTGAGTGTTGTCATGGTTACATGTAATGGAAGAAGAGGTTACTACTGGGGATCTAGATGTCAGTATGTCTAGTGAAGAATACAGTAAATGTGAGGTGAGTGTTGTCATGGTTACATGTAATGGAAGAAGAGGTTACCGAGGTTACTACTGAGGATCTAGATGTCAGTATGTCTAGTGAAGAATACAGTAAATGTGAGGTGAGTGTTGTCATGGATACATGTAATGGAAGAAGAGGTTACTACTGAGGATCTAGATGTCAGTATGTCTAGTGAAGAATACAGTAAATGTGAGGTGAGTGTTGTCATGGTTACATGTAATGGAAGAAGAGGTTACTGAGGTTACTACTGAGGATCTAGATGTCAGTATGTCTAGTGAAGAATACAGTAAATGTGAGGTGAGTGTTGTCATGGATACATGTAATGGAAGAAGAGGTTACTGAGGTTACTACTGAGGATCTAGATGTCAGTATGTCTAGTGAAGAATACAGTAAATGTGAGGTGAGTGTTGTCATGGATACATGTAATGGAAGAAGAGGTTACTGAGGTTACTACTGAGGATCTAGATGTCAGTATGTCTTGTGAAGAATACAGTAAATGTGAGGTGAGTGTTGTCATGGTTACATGTAATGGAAGAAGAGGTTACTGAGGTTACTACTGAGGATCTAGATGTCAGTATGTCTAGTGAAGAATACAGTAAATGTGAGGTGAGTGTTGTCATGGTTACTTGTAATGGAAGAAGAGGTTACCGAGGTTACTACTGAGGATCTAGATGTCAGTATGTCTAGTGAAGAATACAGTAAATGTGAGGTGAGTGTTGTCATGGATACATGTAATGGAAGAAGAGGTTACTACTGAGGATCTAGATGTCAGTATGTCTAGTGAAGAATACAGTAAATGTGAGGTGAGTGTTGTCATGGATACATGTAATGGAAGAAGAGGTTACTACTGGGGATCTAGATGTCAGTATGTCTAGTGAAGAATACAGTAAATGTGATGTGAGAGTTGTCATGGTTACATGTAATGGAAGAAGAGGTTACCGAGGTTACTACTGAAGAACTAGATGTCAGTATGTCTAGTGAAGAATACAGTAAATGTGAGGTGAGTGTTGTCATGGTTACATGTAATGGAAGAAGAGGTTACCACTGAGGATCTAGATGTCAGTATGTCTAGTGAAGAATACAGTAAATGTGAGGTGAGTGTTGTCATGGATACATGTAATGGAAGAAGAGGTTACTACTGGGGATCTAGATGTCAGTATGTCTAGTGAAGAATACAGTAAATGTGAGGTGAGAGTTGTCATGGTTACATGTAATGGAAGAAGAGGTTACCGAGGTTACTACTTGGGATCTAGATGTCAGTATGTCTAGTGAAGAATACAGTAAATGTGAGGTGAGTGTTGTCATGGTTACATGTAATGGAAGAAGAGGTTACTACTGAGGATCTAGATGTCAGTATGTCTAGTGAAGAATACAGTAAATGTGAGGTGAGTGTTGTCATGGATACATGTAATGGAAGAAGAGGTTACCACTGAGGATCTAGATGTCAGTATGTCTAGTGAAGAATACAGTAAATGTGAGGTGAGTGTTGTCATGGTTACATGTAATGGAAGAAGAGGTTACCACTGAGGATCTAGATGTCAGTATGTCTAGTGAAGAATACAGTAAATGTGAGGTGAGAGTTGTCATGGTTACATGTAATGGAAGAAGAGGTTACCGAGGTTACTACTGAAGAACTAGATGTCAGTATGTCTAGTGAAGAATACAGTAAATGAGGTGAGTGTTGTCATGGTTACATGTAATGGAAGAAGAGGTTACTGAGGTTACTACTGAAGATCTAGATGTCAGTATGTCTAGTGAAGAATACAGTAAATGTGAGGTGAGAGTTGTCATGGTTACATGTAATGGAAGAAGAGGTTACCAAGGTTACTACTGGGGATCTAGATGTCAGTATGTCTAGTGAAGAATACAGTAAATGTGAGGTGAGTGTTGTCATGGTTACATGTAATGGAAGAAGAGGTTACCGAGGTTACCACTGAGGATCTAGATGTCAGTATGTCTAGTGAAGAATACAGTAAATGTGAGGTGAGTGTTGTCATGGTTACATGTTATGGAAGAAGAGGTTACCAAGGTTACTACCGAGGATCTAGATGTCAGTATGTCTAGTGAAGAATACAGTAAATGTGAGGTGAGAGTTGTCATGGTTACATGTAATGGAAGAAGAGGTTACTGAGGTTACTACTGAAGATCTAGATGTCAGTATGTCTAGTGAAGAATACAGTAAATGTGAGGTGAGTGTTGTCATGGTTACATGTAATGGAAGAAGAGGTTACTACTGGGGATCTAGATGTCAGTATGTCTAGTGAAGAATACAGTAAATGTGAGGTGAGTGTTGTCATGGTTACATGTAATGGAAGAAGAGGTTACTACTGAGGATCTAGATGTCAGTATGTCTAGTGAAGAATACAGTAAATGTGAGGTGAGTGTTGTCATGGATACATGTAATGGAAGAAGAGGTTACTACTGAGGATCTAGATGTCAGTATGTCTAGTGAAGAATACAGTAAATGTGAGGTGAGTGTTGTCATGGTTACATGTAATGGAAGAAGAGGTTACCGAGGTTACTACTGAGGATCTAGATGTCAGTATGTCTAGTGAAGAATGCAGTAAATGTGAGGTGAGTGTTGTCATGGTTACATGTAATGGAAGAAGAGGTTACTACTGGGGATCTAGATGTCAGTATGTCTAGTGAAGAATACAGTAAATGTGAGGTGAGTGTTGTCATGGTTACATGTAATGGAAGAAGAGGTTACCGAGGTTACTACCGAGGATCTAGATGTCAGTATGTCTAGTGAAGAATACAGTAAATGTGAGGTGAGTGTTGTCATGGTTACATGTAATGGAAGAAGAGGTTACCGAGGTTACTACTGAGGATCTAGATGTCAGTATGTCTAGTGAAGAATACAGTAAATGTGAGGTGAGTTAGATGTACATTTTGCTATATTTGTGGCATAGATGAAATATAATGTATGCATTAATTCATAGTTCACTTTTGAGGACTTGATATTGACATAAGCATTGATTGATTGATTAGGTACACTTATTACAGCAAAGCTGGTTCCTTTGTTTTCAATCACAAGTTTTAAGCCTTTCTGCAACATTAAGACAACATACAAAATACCCAATTAATGAAAAAAAGAATGTAAATAAAGAATCTAATTAATTTTTGTTAGTAATCATTAAGCAAGATAATTATATCATTACTTTGTCTTTCAAGGAACTTTGATACTGTAAGCAATATAATGTTTTCATTGAAGAATCTAAGTACTTAAAACTTATACCAATTCTTAACTAATTTGATCAATCTATTGTAGACTGTAATTTGATCGATCTATTGTAGACTGTACAGAGAAAGATCCATCAGAACCTCAGTAAGTTAGAGAACATCAACCGTCAGTACCGACGTCTGGCTCGTGAAGGGCGGACAGACACGTCCGGGACCCTCAAGACCATGATGCAGGACGCCAATGACCGCTGGGACCGCATGCAGGCACGGATGTCGACCAATCTCAGGCAACTTAAACACTCAGCCAGTATCAGAGAGGACTTTAAACATACGAAGGATTCACTGACTAGCTGGCTGACAGAGATAGACATGCAGCTTACTAATATAGAACATCTCTCATCCATGGATATACCCATGAAACTCAGGGAAATGAAGGTAAGTGAGATTTGCTTTCTTTCTTATGTTTCTTGTTTAGCAGATTATACCATTTAGATAACTCTTGTTTTCAAACCCATAAGCATTGCTATTCCATAAAGAAAGGCTTTACTGGCTAGCATGTAGTACTTGTCTCAATCTAATCAATGTAACTGTAATGCAACAAAAGGTTGAAATTCTCAAAAGCAATGTAATACAACAACTATTGGTCCATTTAATTTTCTGCTTTGGTAATTATTTTCTTTACAAGTTCAAAGATAAGCTGTTTCACAGCAATTTGAGTTTGCATATTATACAATTCTAATCATGGTCTATATTCTAATTATTACAGAGGATTCAGGATGAGATTGCATCTCGGAAGCGCAAGTTTGAGTTTCTGGATGAAGCAGGTTTATATTTGATACAAAAAGGAGACAGCACAGACGCCATAACCACGCAGGCAGAACTAGATTCATTCAGACAGTACCATAGACAAGTACTGGATAGAGTGGCCATAACTAATGCTAAATTGTCAGCACTACAGGTAAAATAGACTTGTAACAGTTGAAGTCTAAAATATTGACTGACTTATTTGATACTCTTTAAGTCTCAAACTGTAATGCCTATGGCTTTTGGAAAAAGTCTAGAGTCTTAGAGCTTATTGAAATTTAATTGTTACTACAAGTTTTATTCCATCATGCTCACCAGCTAACATTTATAAAAGGATGTTAATTATTTTTAAAATCTTTTGAAAATACATGGCTTTCTAAAGCTGATCTTGTTTTAACACTGTGATTCTTAAATTTATGATATTTGTCTTTATTTCAGTTCGAGGAGAGGTTCCGGCTGAATGAAGCTGAGTTAGATCAGTTAGAGCGAGAACTTTACTCTCTGGGTCCTGGCGAGTCTCTCAGTATAGACTGGGACATGAAGGAAATAGAGGCATACCTGGAAGCATCACCGCCAGAGAGTCCTCCAGAGAAGAGGAGGGCACTCCTGAAGAAGCTCCGAGAAAGGTCAAGGTCACGATCAGCCTCCCCATCCAAGAAACTTCCATCTGTGACAGCTGCCACTCTAACTGCTAAACTAGAATCTCAGAGTCAGGCTGCGAGGGGTGCTAGTCCATCCAGACAACCAAGGTCAACATCCCCAACTAGGTCAAGGTCACCCACAAGATCAGCTTTACTAAGGTCAAAGGCCAAATCACCAAGAAGGGTTGCCAAGGATTTTGTTGATGGAAGAGGTTTGTATGATTTGAAAACTTCGATCATTTTACTGTTATAGTAATTTGAGATCTTTTCAATTTAAATCGTTCTTGATTACTGAATTTCAAATAATTTTACTTTAATCTTTTACTATGACTATGATATGTTAGAAATGTTTAGATGACTGAATCATCAGGAAATTACATTCAAGATGAACAGATCCTGCACATATTTGTAGATCATACAAAGGATTTACGCTAAATGTTTATATTGCTACAGCTCACTCACCGTCCAGACAAGCCAGATTTAACAAGATGAAGACAGAACTCAGTCACAGAGCTAAAGAATCAGAAGTAGAAGCCATCCTAGAGAAACTTGCTGATGCACTAGAAGAGGCGGCTGAGAAATTAGATAGGGCAGAACAAGAGATGAAGTTTGAGACTCCAGTCAGAGCATTTGGTGATAGACATTCACTGGGCTATGTAAGTTTGTGGATTTATTTTAGTACCATTGAACTTCAGATTGGTCCAAATGAAAGGGGGTTGCGGAATAAAAAATACATACAATTACTCTTCTACTCAAATGAATTCATGGAAGCTTAGAAAATATTTAAGGAAAAGGAGAAAATGCTGGTATCAGCATTTTCTTCTTTTCCTTCAATGTTTTCCTAAGCATTCTCCCTATGGTCATCAAAACAATGTAGACTTGCTGATGCCCTTGAAGAGGCAGCTGAGAAACTAGACAGGGCGGAACAAGAGATGAAGTTTGAGACACCAGTTAGAGCATTTGCTGACAGACATTCACTGGGTTATGTAAGTTTGTGGCTCTATTTTAGTACCCTTTATCAAATATGTAACTCCTTAACTTTGTCATGGTTTTGCAAAGATATATTTACTGAAATATGCCTATTTTAAACACACATACGGAATGTTTATTAAATTGTCCCTTTTGCATGTTTAAAGTCATTTCGTCAACACCTTTTATTAAACTACTTTGATATGCCAATGTACGGAAGCTTTTTTTCATTCTGACTGTTATTGTTCACTTTGTTCTAGCTAAAGAGTATGGAAGATGCAGAGAATTGTGTTGAAGATGTCCGTACTATACAGAGGCTGTTGAAAGCAGAGACTGGTCTACGCAACATAGATAGTGCTGACACGCAAGTTAGAGGTAGTGTGGCTTTATTGTGTAGTTTGTAGTAGCCTCAAGTGTCTTACCATGTCAAAATTTCCTTCACATATTATCATTAAACTATCGCTAGGTCGCTTTGTACCGACTCTTCCTTCATTGAAAGCAGACTGGTCTACACAACATAGATAGTGCTGACACACAAGTTAGAGGTAACATGGTCAATTTGACAATAAATATAGAACTTACAAAGCTGAGTGGCCATATGATATTTAAAGATTACTGAAGCAAAGTTTTGATGCAAGTTGAAATAATCAATTGTTATTGAGACATTTGATTTAGTTCTTTCAAAATGGATGTTTGATTGGTCATGAAATACTATTAAATCAATCAACCATATTTAATCAGAGATTTTCTATATTCCACAGCCATTGTACAGCGATGGGAAGTTTTACAAGCTACAGCCATTCAGAAGGACTATAGGTTTGACCAACATCGTAAAGAATGGTCCCAGTTCAAGACAGATGTTGATAACATGATGACATGGTTAGATGAAGCGGAAGCGCTACAACACAAACATAAACCACTACCAGGGGAGATAACCAAACTAGACTCAATCATCAGACAACATAAGGTGGGTTATATGGCACTTGTAGTTACAGTGTTTTTGAATGTTACAGACAAAATTGTAAATGCTTTGATTGGGTGAAATAATCATTGTAACTTTATGGTTCCAGTAATGCTATTGTTTTGCAATTGTTTTCAATTTTGTATCAAAGTTTAGAAAAAGTGCTGAAACTTTAATGAAAAGAAGAATTTTGCACTACTTACAAACAATGGAAAATCATTATTTTTATCAGAAAATGAATAATGGTGTTTTTATAGATGATCTGATAGTTTCAATGAGACATGAATCTATTTTCAAATATTTGCTGACTGATTTTATTCTTTAATTTAAATATTCTTTGAATATTTGTAATGATTTTAATTGGTTTATTGTCTGGATTAGATCTACAATTGAAGTTACATGAAACTTAGTTCACTTGTTTTCGAAATTACTATAACTACAGGAATATTTCAAAGAGGTAGAATTTATATTTTATTAACAAAGGAATGGTTGAATATTGTTCTGTATGTTGTGTGATTGCTTTGTAACACTTCATTGGTCTATAATAATGCCTTTCTTCTGAGAGACACAATTCTAGATATATATGCTTAAAAGCTTCATGCATGACATCATTGATATAAACTGTAGGGTTATGAAATTCAAGACATTTTCTTATAAGTGGAAAATTAGTTCATTTTTTTTTGCCACATAAGAAATGTCCTATCCATTTACTGAATCATTTACTGGCTTGATACCCATTAGAATTAGGTATTATACTGCTCACCCTAGATGCATGTGTTCATCTCTCATTTCCATTTATCATCTCTTTGTGTGGATGGTTGCAAAAACATAACATAACAAAAAGATAATAAGCAGTAGCATGCCATGGTACAAATGTGCCTTAAAAATATTTGCATATATACTTAAATGTATTGTGTTGAATATCTATTCATCCTGAAGGAATGCTGAGAAATTTCACAATTTTCATATTTGATGATATTTTAGCACAATTCATTAAATCCATTCCGACATAATAAGGCTTAGAAACCCGACAAGATTAGGGTTTTGGAAAAGATTTTGGAAAATGAAGAAATTGTGTGGTGTAAGCAGTTTCTTCATTTGCCACAATTTTTCTATTCAGAAAGTCCTAAACATGTAAAAAAAAAACCATTCACTTGAAATTATTGTCTGCAACATCTTTAAATTTGGTGGAATTGTCTAAAATTGGGAAAGGGTTGACTTGCCATATGTACATAATGATTATGTTATTAATTATCTAAAAGCACATATGGGCAATGGACATGCACAGACAAGTATTCATTAAAGGGCTTTGGTAAAGGGATCTTGGCTTGATATCATTAATACATATTCGGCTTTCTCATCATTGCGCAGGATGGTACCAAATATCAATAATTTTGAGTTGGCTTTTTAACTGCAAGAACCATTGATAAAAGTATTAAATTTTCTTACAAATTCATTTTGAAAAAGAATCGGAACAACAACGAGAAGTTACAAAGTTATATTCTTATCCTAATCTGTAAACCTGTGGATTTCTATGTACAACAAATAAGAAGCGCTATACGTTTTTTGCTTTCCTCTACTTTTTCAAGACATTTAGATCTAATGATGATTATGAAATACCTCTAAAGAGATAGTTAGTAATTGAGAAATATATTAACATTGGATGTGTATGGCAGTATAGACTAAGATCAGCCTGCACAGATGTGCAGTCTGATCTAAGCCTACATTTCCTGCTCTCTACTCAAAATATTGTGGCAAAAACTTGAGATAAACTTATTGAAATGTCTCTTGCTAATTAGTTTTAAACAACAATTAAAGTTACCATGACAATGGTTAAGGATATTCTATTCAGAACATTGTTTTGTTACAGGACTTCCTTGTACAGCTAGAAGCCAAGAAGACCCGTGTGGTATCCATCAACCTGACAAGTCGTGAGTTGATCGACCCAACAACAGAAGACGGTCGGCAGATGAGGGATAGGTTAAAACTGATGAACAAACGCTGGGATGCCGTGTGTAGCCAGGCTACAAGACTACAAGAGCAGTTGCAGCAGGCGCTGATGCAGTGTCAGGAGTTTCATCATACTATACATGACCTGTTGTTGTGGTTAGAGGGAATTGAAGGCAAGATACAGAAATGTGAGCCTGTCAACCTGGGTAGTGATGAAGCCGCACTGTGGACAAGGCTTAGAAAATTACAGGTAAGATTATACCTTAACCCTTTCCCAAACAAGACCTGGTTTTGACGTCCCTAAAAGAAAAGGCTTGGGAAAACATTGAAACAAAAGAAGAAACTGCTGATAACCAGCAGTCTTTTGTCTCAATATTTTCTTAGCTATAATGTACAAAAATCCTTTCTTTTTCAATGTCCATTTTGTCTTCTGCAGCAACTTTCAAATTGGGCCATCCTAAATTTTTGTCGTTTGGGAAAGGGTTAAATGAATTAGTAAAACCAATTATCCTTAACTTTTTTCATTTCTCGAGGAACATTTAACTCAGACTGAAAACTTATAAGAACCAGCCTAAAGTGATGAGTTTACGAGACACTGCTGACCAGCTACTCATGAACTGTGATAGCCCAGAGATGGCTCAATTTCAAACCAAAGATTAAATGCACATCATTTCTGCCATTGTTTAACAAATACTGATATCAATGTACATTACAGGACATCAGGTTTGAGTTAGACCAGAACCAGCCTAAAGTGATGAGTTTACGAGACACTGCTGACCAGCTACTCATGAACTGTGATAGCCCAGAGATGGCTCAATTTCAAACCAAAGATTAAATGCACATCATTTCTGCCATTGTTTAACAAATACTGATATCAATGTACATTACAGGACATCAGGTTTGAGTTAGACCAGAACCAGCCTAAAGTGATGAGTTTACGAGACACTGCTGACCAGCTACTCATGAACTGTGATAGCCCAGAGATGGCTCAATTTCAAACCAAAGATTAAATGCACATCATTTCTGCCATTGTTTAACAAATACTGATATCAATGTACATTACAGGACATCAGGTTTGAGTTAGACCAGAACCAGCCTAAAGTGATGAGTTTACGAGACACTGCTGATCAACTACTCATGAACTGTGATAGCCCAGAGATGGCTCAAGCCAAGGACAAAATGCACATCATTGCCAATAGACTGAAAGCCCTACTCAGACTGTGTTCATCCTATATCACCAGTCTAGAAACTAGACTGGATAGTAAACCCGTAAGTATGCACTCATTGGTTTTTCGTAACATGCAGGCCTGTAGGAACAGGGGGGGGGGGGGGGGGGGGGAGGGGACGGGGGGCTAGGGGCTTCAGCCCCCCCCCCCCCCCTCCCCCCCCTCCCCCCCCCCACCCACCCCCCCCCCCCCCCCCCTCCCACCCCCACCAAAGTTGGCCAAAAATGCTGAATTTTCTTTATTTTACTCTGAACATTTAGGCAAAATCCAAATTAGCCCCCCCCCCCAATATTCAATCACAGGGGCTTTAGCCCACACAATTTGAAATTGCTTCCTACAGGCCTGACATGAGCAAAGAATAAGGTCAGAATAATTTCATATGTGCAGGCTAATTTTGCTCATTTTCTGCCATGATAAGCTCAAATTCTCAGGGATAAGCATGACCAGGGTTAATATTTGCCATACTTTATTCTTGGATAGTACTTACTTATCAGTCATTATACCTTTCAAATTACACAACAAACAATCTGATTGGCTGATAGTAATGTCTCATCCAATCAGACGGCTTGTAATGTAAAGGAATTAGACAGATGATTTAGAAATATTGGTGAATCCGTCCCTTGATTCCCTTATTTATAGGTATCATGGATTACAGACAGCTTCTATATATAGCCTGTTTTATTTTAGACTGTATTTCCTCCTTGAGTTCTTTGATAATGTAAAGTGCAATGCCATCTTTTTATTCAGCTTCGAAGTCCAGACCGTAGTTTTGACCTGAGTGGCAGTTCAGCACCGTCGTCGGGTCAGTCAAGTCCGCGAGACCTGTCTGTCCGTACCTCCACACCCACCCGTCCATACAGGCCCGCATCATTCCGTCCAATATCTAGTTCATCAGGAAGGTCACGGGCAAGGTCACCGTTCGCCCTATCCAGACAGGTATGTTACAATAAGGCAGCATCAATAAAATGTGTGACTTTCAATTAACCCTTTACCAAACGACAAAATTTTAGGGTGATCCACTTCAAAAACTGTAAAAAATGACAAAATAGATGTTATTAAAGATAGGATTTGTGTGAAATATGGCACAGAAAATATTGAGACAAAAGGAGAAACTGCTGGTTATCAGCAGTTTCTTCTTTTGTCTCAATGTTTTTCAAAGCCTTTCTTTTTAGGGACGTGAAAAGCAGGTCTTGTTTTGGAAAGGGTTAATGTCTTGTTTTATAATCATCTCAGCTAATGATATCTAAAACATTCTGTTTTAGTAAAGCTAATTGTATTCTCTCTATTTTGGTAAAGCTCTGAATTATTGTACTTCCATTTGCAACCCCAATCAGCTTTCAGTTGTGGTGATCTTACTTTTATCTCTGAAATAAAAAATCTAACAGATTTTGAATCTTTTGGATGTTTTGATAAAATGTAGCTCTAAGTGATTGTTGAACAACAATCAAAATCTGATTAGGGTTGCACTACATTAAGCTAATTGTAATCTCTAGATATGATCAAGCTCTCGGTCTTTAAGTCTTTACTTTTAGAATAACATTTTCTGTTATCCTTTAATTATATTGTTCATCAAGATAGGGAATATACAATAAGAAAAAAGAATATGAATCTCAGAGTTGTTGAGAGGTTGATATTTATGTTATTCTCCAAATGCAGGGTACAAAGTGTCAATATTGCAAGACAAAACATGGCAAGGTACAGTTAAACAGTCTGCCTGACTGTGTGATATTGTCTGGTACAAAGTAATGTGATCATTTGTGATATTTTTGTACATGTCTATAACACAATGTATAATCACGTGACTTAGAATTTCCGATAATCTTCAATAACTTTCTCAATACTTGACCAATTTGAATTCGGTTTGAAGCAGAGAATGTGGAAAAATGCAAGGAATAAGCTGGACGTGTTGGATTTTTGAAAAATCAACTGATAAAAAAGTTATTGAAGATAAACCAAAATTTTGGTTTATCTTCAATAACTTTTTTATCAGTTGATTTTTCAAAAATCCAACACGTCCATCTAACGCGTGACGTCTGTCCCCGTTCTCTGCTTCAAACCGAATTCAAATCTGTCCAGTATTTATAAAGTTATTGAAGATTTTCTGAAAATATTGTATCACGTGATTATCCACCGTGTATAAGTAAGTCTGTCAACCACAAACTCATTTCCAGATACAATGTATTTCAACACCCAGCTTAAGATTAATATTTTGGAAAGCAAGACATATATGTGATAGATATAAAGCAAGACAAAAAAGTTTCAGATTTATATAAAAGAACACATAAATACACCGTGATGTTTTTAGGAAGTCAACCATAAGTCATGGAACTTATGTTATCTTGCATAATTTTCGAATATCTAATAATGGATAATTCAGAGTATGGATAATGAATGAATGATTTTGTGGTTGAAAACTTAAATTATTTTCATGTGAAAAAAAGAATCAATTGTTTCATTTGAGATATTCCTTTTAGTTCGCATCACTAAAGCTTTTAGAAACATTCACTCGTAAGCTTTTGAATAGGTATGACTTTATACCATTTCTTCAAAGTATTCAAAGCAGACCTATATTAATGAAGTATCCCACTTATCATTAGATAGAAAACACTTTGTTCAGTTTCGCCTCCATCTTTGGTGTTATTCAATATAACGGAAATTCATGAGCCATAAATGTCATTGAAATTGCTTAAAGTGTTTAGTACCTAATAACGGGCGGAATACCTTTAACTTAAAGATTTGAAAGACTATTTAGATCACAGATGTGGCTTTAATAACAAGAAGAAAATATCTATTTATGATTTCAAACTGTATGGATCTATATCATATCATAATGTTGTTTTCACTTTGTTCAGTTTCTTGAAGGGCACAGCTATTTTGATTAATTATGTGAGTACAGTTTGGGTGCCGAGATGTTCATACAGATGTCTTCAAAGAATTACATCTTGCTAGTAGATTTATGTTCACTTTTTCTATTCCATCTTAGTACCAGATGCCAGATTTAACATGACTAAAATACTAAACGAAAATTCCTCTTTTATTCTATATTTCTTCGTTATTAGGAGGAAAGATTGATTTGTTCTTTATTTAGGAACAAAAGATCATTTCATTCCACAACTGGATTAGATCTGGGATTAGATAGGCTAGATTCTGGAAATTTTGAGTGGTCAGAAATAGTTCGTTTATTTAGAGTAGGAAATATGAATTATATTCTGATTTTTTTCGGGAGAAAGGGCGGAGCCTAGTAAACCGTTATTACATTGAAGATTGAGGAGAAACAGCGTTTTCAATTAGCGGTAAATCGTCGGTGTTATTGCAAATTATTGTAACTGCAGCTTGAATCAAGCTGTATTTACGAGGTTTTTTAATAACACGTTTTACAATCGCACAGTCTTTCAATTTCGAAATGTTTTCATGCTCGTGCCGCACGTTTTTCCCTTATGTTAACCAAGGTATCGAGAAGTAAACTCGTCGAATAACCTTTTGGCTTAGCCACACCCTTTCAGGTGAATAAAAACGCAATATAACAGTTTCTAATTCATTATTTATTGCCTAGTATTGTATTCCATCGATAGTCATTTTGACTCTTCTTAGATTAACATCATCATTTGATTTAAAACATATTTCAGGTTAGAAAAAAACTTGGGCATTGTCATATCAACAGAATATTGAAAGAAATAGAGAGATATGATTGTGTTTGATTAATTTATATTGAATTATTAATTTTGTAGATGTTTTGTATATTTTTTGCTAGTTTGATGCAATAGATATACTGAGACTATGATAGACAAATTTTTTCACTCATTACTCTCTAACTTGGGGCTAACAGGTTCATAGTGCTTGTTTTGGGTTGGTTATGGTATACCAAAGTATACCATATTTCCTTTGAAAGATAATATATATGAGCCGGGATCTGGAAAAACGTCCCTTATAGCATTTTTAAAAATTGAGTTTGAAGATCAGTCTGTTGTCAAATCCAGCCCAATATGCACCCATGCTTCTTTCTTTAAGTTACTACAGGTCACGAAGAAGCTATTAGAGAACAACGTGGATTCTGATCAGACTGTGCGTATGCACAGGCTGATCTGGATCTATGTTGGGCTCAAAAGCCTTAAGGGACGTTTTTCCAGATCCTGGCTCATATATATTGACATAATTATACTCTATGAATAATTGCAAAATATAGCAATTCTACAGGATAAGACTTTTGAGGAAACAATTTCTATGTATGCTAATTGAATTTGGATGATAGAATTTCAATCTGTAAACTTAGAAGATGTTTTGAGACTAATGAGTGGGAACTTTTATTACATTAAGTCTATAGTATTCAAGTTCTGGTTCACTTTTCATGATATAATAATGCAATAATTTGGTTGATATTTTACGACAGCTGTTAGATAGTATTGGTCGGATATTTGCGGGTCTATTCCGACCCCTGAAGGGTCCTCCTGAACCCGAAGCAGTGGAGTCGGATATCCAGGCTGAGCAGATGGGAGCCATGTAATTATTTCTCTCACCCTATACCAGTTATCTATATGTGGCATAACGTCTACAGATCTAAGCATTTGCTGCATACAGTTGGTGATGGAATGCGGGCACTGACTTATTTATATTTTACAGTGTTATCCTCAATTATTTTCAATCATTTGCAAATACATTGTAGTATATAGTATATAGCTAACATTTTGCCTCGATTAACATTATGTTATGTAGCCAAAAATACAGTATAACATCATTTTGTGGTGTCCAAAAACTGCATGTTGACTTTGAGATGGATTCATGCTAAAATACTTTTTGTGACTTTTTTCATCATGCATTATTTTTGGACAATTTTATTTTTTGGGGGGGTCTGATTAAAAACATGATTGAAGTAGGGTTAAAGCTGACAGAGTATGGTATTTGAAAATGCCCGTTATGTTGTCACCAATATGTGCTGATTATAAATCCTTTCTCAAACAATGAAATTTTAGACCAGTTCATCAAAATTGTACATTTTAAAGTGCAGAAAATATTGAGCGGAAAGAAAAAATGCTAGTCATAATCCCCATTTTCTCATTTTCCATCAATGTTTCCCCAAGCTATGATTTCTACCAGGTACATCAAATTCAGTTCTTGTTTGAGAAAGGGTTAACATTGATTCTTAGATCTGATTGGTAGACACACAGCAAAGACCTATCATTGTTACACGTTTATAGTTTCATCAAGTAAACCAAATGTTGTACACTAGCCATTATGTGTTGTCTTATGTAAAATCTGTACAAGTAGATTACGAAAAAGATAAATATTCAATGGAATGATACTGTGCACTTTCTATGTTTGCAAAAAACTGAATGCAATTTGTAAGATTAATGCTTTTGTTTTCTCATTAGAAAATAAAAAGTTTGGATTTGAAGTAAATGTAACTATGCAAAATTCCAAGAACATACAATTGCATTAATTTTGGTGTTTGATGCATGTGCTTTGAAACAATTTTTTTTAAGAAAGAGAATCATGTTGTACACATCTCCTCCCTCTCAATACCTGTTCTGTCAGCTTTATTTCCCCCTATATTTTGTTTGGTTTATCATAAATATTTGGAACATTTTCAATTCATTCCATTTCATTATACTAAATGTGTAGCAAACAGTACATCATCTTGATACAAGACATTTTTCAAGCAGCCTATCTATTTCTAAGTAGTGTGCTCATTGGTTGACAAGCATTTAAAATACATGCCTTGTCATACTGAATTATTTAACCCTTTCCCGAATGACAAAATTTCAGGGCGTCCCACTTTAAAAACTGCCACAAATGGCAAATTGGAAGTTATTAAAGATAGGAGTCGTGTTAGATATGGCACAGAAAATATTGAGACAAAAGGAGAAACTGCTGGTTATCAGCAGTTTCTTCTTTTGTCTAAATATTTTCCCAAGCCTTTTCTATTAGGGACGTCAAAACCAGGTCTTGTTTGGGAAAGGGTTTAGCAGTCAGAGTAGAATAAGATCCGATCGCACATATGTACAGGCTAATCTTCTTCTATGTTGGCTGCCAATGTGTCCTGAATATGGCAGGATTAGCATGACAAAGGTAGTTTAATAATAGTTCCTGATTTGAGAAAACAAAATAGACTGCTAGCATTCCTCATTTGACAAAAACAAGCAATAAAGGCCAGTTCCAGATCCATCTTCATCATATTGCATCATGCCATACATCTTTTCCTACAGCTTTGCAGCCTGGGATGACATTCATAATCATGGATTTTGCACCTGCTATTATAGTAGTTTGCTATGTCTTATCCCCTTTTGCACATTTTCATACTTACTAAAAGTTTCTTTTCAGATAATGACCACAAAAATGTGGAATTGCCATGCTGACTCTTTCTGAAATGTATCATATACTCTCATAGATAGATTTTGTTATTGTATTCCATCCATCATATGATACCAAACACTTTAGGCAACTTCAGACATTATCAGTGGCAGCGAATATTGACAAGGGTATCCAGATTTAAATTCTGGATACCAAGGGTCAATTTCAGTTAAAACAGATGATGCCCAAAGATGCATGAAGCGTTTTGGTGACCTATGATAGATGGAATACCTTGAGCCTGCTTGCAGCATTTGTGTTGTTTATGGACAGCAATATTTATTATATATTTTCCAAAAGTGAAATAATATAACACAGCTGACAAACAGTTATTTGTTTAAAGAATTACACTTTTACTTTTCTTACACACCAGCTTACACAAGATATATGCCGCTTATTGTCACAGTAAGATAGTTCTAACTCATACAATACATTGGTATCGTGACTAACAGCAAGCCATTAGAATTATGTTACATATCACATGAAGTAAGGGACCTTCTGGGAAATCAGGGATGATTCTTAAGTGTTCTTGTTCTTTTAAAATTGCATTACAACAAATATGAGTTGATGATACAATCAGATTGATTGTTTATGCGGTTTCAGTGTTAGACTTGTAATAAGAATACCACCACATGTATTTATAAAAGATAAAACTGCAGGAAGTCAATAGTAGTTCTTTATTTGGACAGACTGCATGGATAGCAAGCTGATTACCAGTATTTTCAGAACTTTTAATGATTTTAAGAAGGTCCCTTATTCAATGATTGGTCATGTATAGAAAAACTAACTTCATATAGATAAACATTGTACAAGGACAGGTTGCATGCAGCATCTATTGCCCTGGAGAAGACGCATTGCTTGCTTGCTTCATCCTTGCTATAAACATGTATATTTGATTATGTTCAGGTTATTTTTGGTTGCCATGGTTACTTGACATTCCTTTGTTACTCTGTATTATTTGTAGATAGTTTGGTTATGATTATATATTTTGGTTTTAATATTTATGTTTATGAATCATAAAAGTTTCTAGAAATTTGTTATGAAAGTATTTATTGTTTTGAATGACATCATTTTGAAATGTATTTCATTTGAAATAAAATGCTGATCATCTACAAAATAGATTGACATGAGAATGTTATGCTTCAGATTACATAATTATAAAATGCTGAAATGTAAATTCTTTACAACTTTTGTGGAGTTTATATGAAATAAAGAAACTTTTGTATTTAGCTTTGATATTTGAATAGACCTAGCTGATAATTCTGGAGGTGCGATGAGAGTTAACATATTGGAACAAAATATTGTTTTTATTCAAAAACATTGTAACTACAGTTCAGGAATAATTATTCCTGAACTGTAGTTACAAGATTTTTGACTACCTTTTACAGGTATGAGAAGCACAACATTATACTAAGAATCATGTCAGGCATAGAATCATGTCAGTTTGTTTAATGTGAAATGTCTTCTTCATAATGTTGTGTATCATTATCCTATCATTTATTCTAGCTTCCCTTCTATGTCCTAATATTCTGAACTAGAGCCCTCTGATTGCACCAACTGCACTGTAACTTCCCAGCATCCTTATTAACAAATATAAAGCCCAGAAGATGAAAGACTTTTGTATTTAATTTAAGTCCTTTGAGCAAAGTCTGATGGTTTTAAATGTCCTTAGATCTGCTCTTTCAATTCTTGAATATTATTATTATTTTTTTTTTTTAAAAAACTGGCTAATTGTCATTTGATTAAAAATACATTTGACTTAAAGATACAAAGCATATCATGATAGTTGTACCTTACATTGTCTTGCTCTCAATGTACTGGTAAAAAAAAAACAGGAAGCATATGAATATGGAACTCTTAAGATTTGAATTAAATGGATTTTGTAGGAATATAACTATACAATTTTATTTTCTTTTTGAGTAGTGATAGTAATATGTTGTTTGAATCTTGACAATATTCATTCAGTAAAGTTCATATGCATGTCTGTGATAAGTTTTGTTATGTGCATCCAAAAATGGGTATACATTGTATTGGTGTTAATTATATTATGTAGATAAAAAGGTATACAATCATATATAGATCTAATAAGTTATACTCAATTAACAATATTGGTGATGGTTACTTTAAGCATTCCTTCTGCATTGCTGCTTTCAGTGCTTTATAAAGAAACAGAAAAAGAACTTTACATGTTGTCAAAAGAACTTTTCTTGTCATCTCTTTAAATTTTGCTTCAAGAAAACACTTTTTCTCAAAACACTTTTTTACTCTCATCTTTTTTCTATCCTAAAGATTTTAATATCATCTTTATTTCATCATTATTTCTACCATCATCCATCATAGTTTTCATCATCTTAATTTAGAACATTTATGTTTAAATTGTAAAGCTAGGATTTTTTTTAAAAGGTTTTGAAGTTGTGAGTTATTAATGTAAATGAATTTTTATTGTACAATGTGTAATCACAATCTTTTTCAGCTGGTTAATTAAATGATTCCAATCTATACCTTCACTAAGTCTTGATATGACTTACAGTACAGCGGAAATCAGCCTGTGTGTGCGGTCAGGTTTCCGTCTATACTGTAACCATTGTCAAATTGAATTTTTTTTTGTAATAACAATTTTTAGCTCCACTGGCCTTTCAGGCCAGCGGGCTATTGTCATGGCGGTGTGTCCGTCGTGCGTCCGTCCGTCCGTGCGTCCGTCCGTGCGTCCGTAAACTTTTTTTTTAAAAATCTTCCTCTCAAAAACTACTGGATGGATTTCAACCAAACTGCACAGGAATGATCCTTGGGTGACCCTCTCTCAGATTTCTTCAAAGAATATGGATTGAACCAGAATAACCTGAGTTATCTGCCCTTGAATGTCAAAAATAGCAGGTTTTGACTTTAGTTTTCTTCTAGAATCTACAAATACTGAACAATCAAGACAAAACTTTGGCAGAATGATGCTGACTACAAGATCTTGCCTTGGTAAAATTTTCAGCTTGATCTGAATTTTACATCATGAGTTATGTGCCCTTGAAATTGACAGAATTGCCATTTTCGGCTGTATTTTGACTTTGTTTTCAATCTAGCAACTACAAATATTTACTAAACAAGACAAAACTTTAATAGAATGATGCTGACTATAAGATCTTGCCTTGGTAAAATTTTCAGCTTGATCTGAATTTTATAGCATGAGTTATGTGCCCTTGAAATTGCCAAAAATTGCCATTTTCGGCTCTATTTTGCTGGTTTTGACTTTATTTTTAATCTAAAATCTACAAATACTGACCAATCAAGACAAAACTTGGACAGAATATATTTAAGCATTATATGCTGCCTGGGTGTAACTTTCAGCTTGATCGGAATCTTACATCATGAGTTATGTGTCCTTGAATTTGACAAAATTGTCATTTTCGACTTTGTTTTCACTCTAACAACCACAAATGTTAACCAATCAAGATGATACTTGGAACGAATATTGTTGACAACAAGATCTTGCTTATGTGTAATTTTCAACATGATCACACTGTTACAATCTGAGTTGTGTGCCCTTGAAATTGACAAAATTTGTTTTCAACACTTTTTCCACTCTTGAAGCCACGAATATTGCCTAATGTAGACAAAATTTGAACAGAATGATAGTGACCATAATATCTTGCATGTGTTTAATTTTCGATTTGATTTTAAATATACATACTGAATTATGTGTCCTTGAATTTGGCAAAATCACAGTTTTACATTTTATTATCGCTCTAACATCCCTAAAATATTAGTCAACCATTTACTTTCTTTTTGCATTGACCACATGATTGCTCTTTTGACTTTGCTTTTGCTGTTAGAACCACAAGTATTCAAAAATCTAGTCAAAACTTTGATTTAATATTAAAAGAAATTCAGGCCTGTGGAGCGACTCAAGACCTTCAGGTCTTTCTAGTCTTTAGAGCAAGTCCCATAAAAAAGGCTATTTTGGTTAGCAATTATTATACTTCTTGACAAAGTTCATGTATGAAAAAGTCTTCTTGCCAATCCAGGTCTGGCAAGCTATGTTTATACAGAACAAAATGAGGAATTGTTGATCGTATTATCTGTGTTTAAGCTGTTTTCTGATAGACGAAAATACATTAGGGTGCCCTCAATAAGTGAACTTTACTCTTGATATCTTGATGGGATACATAAAATCAAACCAAATATATATGAAATCATTGAATTTGATTACTATGCTCCTTGATCACCATATTCCAATTTGACATCCCAAGAAAGCATTGTACATCAGTAAAATTTCACCTTACAAAAATATAAAATCTCATTCTCTACTTGCAGCTCAACCGTACCAGCTGAGGCCGATGTAGACACAGATGAGGAGGACGCGGCGGAGAGCCGATGTTGTCCGTTGTTCATATCCAGACTGTTACGAATGGCACTACCACTGCAACTACTACTACTACTGCTACTAGCCTTCGCCAGCTTTGTTCCCATGACAGAAGATGATTACAGCTGTACGCTGGCAAATAATTTTAAACGATCTCTCGAACCAATGCTTCAATACACAGATGGGCCTCCACCTGTTTAACCCTTTACCATCCATGTAACAATTAAGATTGGTCTCAAATCAAAGAATTAGTAGAGAACATAACAAAAAAATCTGAAAACATAGAAAACGAGAAAAAAATGTGGTGACTAGATCTAGCATTTTCTTATGTTTCCAAAAGCTTTTTCATATGAATTTTATATTCCAGTATTGAATGGAAAAGGGATAATTATTTTGAACTGCATAAATAAAATTGATCTCAATTACAAAGGCTTAGCTCAAAACTATTGCAATTGCGCATAATTCTTTATGCACTCACCAATAGTTTTGCACTAAGCACTCAATCATTTGTGCCATACTTATGTTATGGTGAAAATTTACAACATAGCAAAACTAAAATCCACTGTGGTATGCCCATCTGTGTATGATTGTGTAATTTTGTTTCCCACCGGTATATTATAATGACACAAATTCATTCATACCATTAACTACACTGAACATATAACCCTGGTTTCCTTAATGCATTCTGAATGTTACACAGTGTCAAAAAAAGTTGCAGCAAAATGTGTTTTTATTTAGCCATAAGTATAGAGAATTTCATGATGTATGTGGAGACAAAATTATTAATTTAATAAATTTAAGACCTTGAATGTCATCATTGTAAATACTTCTGTGTGCTTTTGTAAATATTCATTCTAGATTCAAATTCATAGAACATAGGGGTAAATGAATTTACTGTCATCATTCATTCTGCTTTACATAGTTTGTCTGTATCATAGAGTAAAAAATATAACCTGATAGTTGCTCTTGATAAGCCTTTTCCCAGACACCAAATTCCACTGGTAAAAAATCGAAGTAGTTTCTGATGGGATCAATGTTACCAAATGCAGAATATTTCAATGTTATGGTACTGAAAGCTTTGAAAGAAGTTAGAAAATGCTGATAAACAGTATTTTCTTATATTCTTGGGCTTCTTTGGTAATGTTTCTTCGAGATTGTCAAAACAAGTGAGTGTTAACCCTTTCCCAAACAAGACCTGGTATTGATGTCCTTGATAGAAGAAGCTTGGGAAAACATTGAGGCAAAAGAAGAAAGTGCTGATAATCAGCACTTTCTCCTTTTGCCTCAATATTTTCTGTGCTATATCATACACAAATTCTATTTCTATCATGGTCAAATTTGTCATCAACAGCATCTTTTGAAATGAACCATCCTTAAATTTTCTTGTTTGGGAAAGGGTTAAGGAAAGGGTTTACGGAACATCTGCTTGTCTTTGTCCATTGCTATGTACAATAGTGTTTCATTCATTATCATCTCAACAAAAGGGGACATGACCCTGTTTTAACTGTGATATCGTGAGACCAATGTCTCGAGACCTTTACTGTGATTTGTATGTTTGTTAATGTTGTTGTTGTAGGTATCCTGTTGATATATGCAGGGTATCAATACTGTGGTCCTTGTTGGTACTGATGATGTACTAAAGTTGTCCAAAATATCATTATTACACTACTTCTACTTTACAAATGCAATGTACGGGTAGTTATATTGAATTACACAAATTACAATGTTTACAGCTAAAAAATGAACAAAATAGACTATGTGAAATTGTGATAATTTCATCCCAAGGTAGAAAATGTTTTTTCTCATTTCATGAAAATTGCTCACACCTATATTATGTATGTAAACAAGTTAAGGACAGATCCTCCATTTATTTCCTATGGTAAGAATTTTTTTATTTTTTCTGTACTGATATTTAAATATATGAGAAGTAAAAAAATGACTTAAAAACTATATGTCACCAAGCGAATTAGAAAGTTATTGGATTTCAAGGGAGGTTACTCTTGTCTAAAATTGCAAAAATAAGGTATTACTTAAATACCCACAAAAAAGGTGTTTGAAATGACTAGGATTACATAAATAAGTCTTTATTGTGTTCAATATGTTTTATTCTGTCTAAATGAGTATCAATACGGGAAAATTAAGTGATGGTTTTGAAATTTTTAGTAAAACATTCTTTCAAAATAGCTGAAATTACTCTTTTTTTCGCAACGTTTCTGATAATAAAAAATATTCCAGCGGTAAGAATTTTTTCCTCTTTGGTATAGACATAGTGCTTGGTCATATCTACAAAAACAAAGAAAGAAAAATATATCAAACCAAGCGTTTTTCTTAGTTATAAGTAAAATTTGTTTTACTTCTTGCAGCGCTGTCCGAAATTGTTTCACTACTTTTATCCATTTTCTTCCTTATTACCAGCTTTAGATAATAAAAAGTGTCATCTTTTGTGTCCATCTGAAGCGGACTAGCTCATAAAGACACCACTTTGCTTTTGTTGCTCCGTTTCTTATCGCTAACGCAACATGTTGAACGCGTAACAAAAAGCGAAATGTACCATCCGAGTACTATTACGCTTTAATTGACCAAACAGAGAATATTGAAATAACCGAAAAGGGTCTTGTCATTTATCAACCAAACATTAACTAAATGTACAAAATACATTTGCTGAAAAAGACCAATTACTGAAACAGCTTTATTTCGTTATTTAGGATATGCGCAGTAAGTTGCGCAGTAACAACTGGATGATCTGTCCTTAAACCATTTTTAAAATGACTGAGTTTTTGTCCTTTTGATTGGGTGATGTACACAGTAGGTATGCAAATTAGCCCATCGTTCAATATTACAGCGGTACCAGTGAGGACTACTTTGTGTTGTAGGATTTTTGTTTGTATGTAACAAATTTAGTTGTCTGTTAATTTGATTAGATTTTTGTTGTTTTCATTAAACATTCTCAGAGGTTGTATCTCTTCATTATTACTTGTGTTTGAGAGAAAGGGGCCATTCTTTCAAGTACATGAAATTCATATATAATTTTAATGGTAGACAGTATGTTAGTGTAAATATATGAGTTTTTGTATATGATGAAGAATTTGTTATGTTTTGTTATATTTCCTGGTGTACAATTGAAAATCTGATGAAGTTGTCTAACTTTGATTTTACTCAACGAATATAGCAATATCAAAATGATTCATTGAATTATCTGGTTTTCTGAAATATTTACATAGGACAGACTTCAAAGATAATATATTCAATAACAGTTGCATGTCTTATGCAGTCAAAATACTTTTATAAAACTTTTTTGTCTTGTTGCTAGGCCAATGTATAGTTGCTTTTCAACAAAAACCTTGTAACAAGCTACAGTTATGAGAACAAAAGCAACAATATGATGTTAGAGTTGTGATTGACCTAGGAGTATGAAATATTTAGTGTCAGGGAATCATTGATCATGAATATCAATTTGCTGAACATGTATGTCGTCGGTCAATGGAAAATATTTCTTACTGTTTTAAGTGCTGTAGCAATAGGATTTTAGCAGTTTAGTTTGCTATTTTACACATGTTTGGCTTTATGCTTATTGTAGAGCCTTTTATCTTTAATAAATCAGCCTTTAGGCAGCCCTTTTAGTAATGTCATAGACGATTGATAAATGTCGGATAAATGATTAACCATTCCTTACGTGAATATATTTGATATCTTAAGATATCAAGATGAGTAAGGACATGTAGGCAGATCATTTCCAAATTCATGCTCTTTTGTGTAGGACTACACATGCCAAATTTGATGAACTCACAGACTTGTTTAACCCATTACCAAACGACAAAATTTTAGACTGGTCCAAATTCAAAGATGTTGCAGACGACAATTTCAAGTTGATGGAATTTTAAAATTATTTCCATTTTGGGTAAGAAAACATTGTGAAAAATGAAGAAATTGCTTGTCACAAGCAATTTCTTCATTTTCCACAATGTTTTCCTAAGCTTTTACCTGTAAGGGAGTCCAAAGGCGTCACCATGCAGTAATGGGTTAAGTGTAGTGTGAGGAAAAGTAAACAAATTTGAAAGGTCAGATACATTAATTTAGCTGTCTTTAATGACAACGAAAAAATTAACATGTATTTGATATACATGTACTAATGATCTTTAAACTACTTGATGTAATGTATGTAGGTCTATTTATTTTGTTAGAAGAGCATGTTACAGTCTTCATTTTAGTTCTGTTTGACCATTTATTTATAGTGTTGTATGTATATTAGAAATCATTTTGACCTTTTATACATGATCATGTCAAGATTGTATCATTTCTAAATAAATGAAATATTAAGTAATGTGTTAATACTCATTTCATTTGCTTCCTTGTTATAGCCTATGGCAGAGCCCTGATAGCGCACTTGGTGATATTATAGTCTGTCAACCCAGGAGTCGTGAGTTCAAACCCAGGCTTGGCTAGTATCCATTCTGACATTTGACAAAAGTCATTTGTCTCTCACCAATGGGCGTGAATCATCTATGTGAGAGAGCAGCAGGAGACTCTGGTACTGGTGAGAGAAATACCGGGAATCCACGGTTAGGTGCTCAAGCATCCGCGATTTGACCATATTGAAAGCAGCGTTAAACCCTGATAATATAAATCATAATTGGCATAGCGTATAGGCTGGCTCTGATATTTTGGCATATATTTACAAAAAAGAAAATACCTATATGAACAACACAATATCGAACTCCAAACTACATAGTTTTACATGTTGTGGATCAAATCTTGCAGGTATCTCGCACCTGCAAGATTCGAACCACAGGTAAAGTTGTTAAACGATTTTCTCTTGATTGCATAGTTAAAATGTGTAAACATGTGCCATATCATAGCTGGACTAAAGCACATATACTTTGATATTTCATCTTTTGCATACAAGACCTGTTTTTGACGTCCCTAATAAAATAGGTTTGAGTAAGCATTGAGGCAAAAGAGGTAAATGATGATTATATAGATAAACTCATTTTATTCCCGACTTGACAAGCTTACTTTGTCGTCATACCTGCCAAGTTTCACGATTTGGGCGTGATGGTCACAATTTTAAACGCTAAACCCGATCTCACGCTCGTGTTTCAAAAAATGTCAAAAATCACGATTTTGCGTAGATCTCGCGCCTATCGTAAAAACAGAGAAAAGGAAGTTGTCATTGTAAAATTTTGCGCGCAGAACAAAGCAGGAATGCGATATTTTCTTCTTTGCTTTAAATACTTTCCGATGTACTTTTGGAACAGGGACGCCGAGAGTGGGCACTGTAGGCACTTGAATCATTCAGAAAATAGCACATTCGAAGATGTTGACAAGTTATGGGTCTTTTTATTATTGGTTGCATGGTATGGAATCACATTACGCGACTATTTCAGAAAGTTGTCAATTGTTATACGTGACCAATCTGACTACAGTTTGAAGCAGAGAAAGCGAAAATAGGCTGCGTTAGAAATTTGGTGGGTGTGAGAGATATTTGAAAGTCAGACGATGAAAAGTTATTGGCGACCGATCGAGCGAAATAAGATCTATCACTTTCTGAAAATTTCGACGCTTTTTCCACCTTTGCTTCAAACTGAATTCAGATTCACCATGTATTTTAAAACAGGACCATTGAAGATTTCCTATAATTGTTGTGTCACGTGATTTCACAACGGTAGAGTTCACGGCACTTCTCGTCCCAGTACACAATATCCAATTCCAATTCACCACGGTGGAGATTGTGCATGATGGGATGGATAACGAATACGGACAATTTTGCCTCGCTTCAGGTAAGAAATTGCGGAATAATTTTCTTAATTCTGCGTCAATTTTCAAACGGTTTGTTGCATGTACCCCGCATTACTTAGTTCTTTCCTCAGGTATATATCTTGTTTGTAGAATCTTTGTACTTTGTCCAAAAATTGATCCCAACCGACCAGAAAAACGACAAAAAATCCAGGTCCCTTTTCTAGTCGGTTGGGATCGATTTTTGAGAAAAGGACAAGGAGTTTCCAGATAAGTAATACATCTGAGAAAAAGGCTCAGTAAGGCGGAGTACATGCAACAAAGTACATGAAAATTGACGCAGAAATAAGAAAGTTATTGCACAAATTCTTACCTGAAGCGTGGTTAATTTGGTCGTAGTCGTTACCATTTCGCTTTCTGGTCGGTTGGGACAATATTTTGGAAAAAGTACCACGAGTTATCTAATATGTCGTACATCCGATGAAAGAGCTCGGTAAGGCGGGGTACATGCAACAAATTGTTTGAAAATTGGCGCACAAATAAAGAAGTTATTGCAAAAAATTCTTACCTAAATCGAGATTATTTTGTCCGTATTCGTTATCCATCCCATGATGCACAATCTCCACCGTGATTCACTATTACCTTAAATCGTTCCAAGTATACTGACGGCCATTAGAAACGCCTCCGTCCCATTAAATGTCCGATTTCTCAGTATTTCAGATTTGAAATTACAAAGACTCATTTCCATCTGTAAATTTGACAGTCTGTTGTTAAACATGACGGTAAAGAAATTATTAACCCTTTCCCAAACGACACAATTTAAGGGTGATCCAATTCAAAAACTGCCACAAAAGATAAAATGGATGTTATTAAAGATAGGATTTGTGTAAAATATGGCACAGAAAATATTGAGACAAAAGGAGAAACTGCTGGTTATCAGCAGTTTCTTCTTTTGTTTCAATGTTTTCCCAAGCCTTCTCTATAAGGGACGTCAAAACCAGGTCTTGTTTGGGAAAGGGTTAAATTGTTACAGTTTAGAAAAATAACACATTTAAACATAGCTGTATCAGAATTTCCATTTAAAAATCAGTAGTGCGCGGTTCAAACTTTACTTGCGACAGCAATAGGTACCGTGAAAGGTCTTATTTGCCGACCACAGTCAGCGAATGCTAAACTTGACGTCGATCCCAACGTCCCAAACCTGAAATTCATATGACGTTAACGTGAGATATCTTCTTGTATAACAGGCACTAAACGAGGTCTATCCGACTTTGACCGATTTGCAAATTTTCCTGTAGACCTAACTCGTCGGCAAAGATGCCTAATTGTGCAATGCAAGACGTCAAACCGTCCGACGACTGTTTTAGAATTTTCCGTAATCGAAAATGGCTAATTTACGAGTTTGTTTTTTTCGAATACCGTGTCTGTTTCAAATTGTACTTACAACAACAAGGGCTACCATAAAAACACTTATTTGGCCACCGCAGTAACAGACTATTCAACACAACGTCGATCCCAGCGTCACAACCATAAACGTGCATGACGTTGACGTGATGAATTATCTTCCTTTACAGGCGTTACACAAGGTCTACCTGAGCGTGGCCGATCGATAAACGTTTTCGGAACTCTAACGCATCGATTAAGACACTGAATCGAAAAACACAATACGTTAGACTGTCTGGCGACTTGTTTGTGCACCCCTCGCATTCGAAAATGGCCATATCACGAGTTCAATTTTCAGACTTAAGGTTTACGAACTGAGAATGAAATGCAGAGCCAGAGGCGAAATTTGAAAAGTGCCAGTAATTCCTAATCTGTGTTAAATTTCCATTCCAAATACAAATATAAGCATTTTGTATGGTTTAGAATTTTGAATTTATGCATACTTATGGAAATATTTGACAAAAATGTTCGAAATTACCTCCCTTGCATATGAAAATAGAGTAAAATAATATTTGTAAATTATTTTCTTCTTGAAGCATAATTGTGAAATCCGGCCTGGTGAATCAACTTATGTGAAGTGTATTTACAAGTGTGTGTAATTTGATGCATTTCGTATGACTAGAAAGTGGTGTTTTCATTCTCAGTTCGTAAACCTTAAGCCTGGGTATCCTTCAATACGGATGTTTGATACGAAAATCTTTAAATTCGTAATTGCCTATCCACTAACACAATGATCATGTTACTGTGTAAAATGTGACCAATTTCATGACGTGGTAGACATACACGAAGCGCACGTAGAAAACAGGAGCAGTCCCCGAAAATGGACATATTGATTTAATAGAAACGCATATTTTTATTTGACATAATTTGTCAGTCAAAATGATTATATACAATATACATTTCACTAATACTGTAATATGCTTAAGGAAAATAACGACAAATTTCAATGGAGCGTTTCTTATGGCAGTCAGTGTAGATGAACTCATGAGTAAAATATTGTCATTCCTGAAACGGGTAATTAGATCGTTTCTTGGCGGTGGATCCAGGATTACTGTGAAGGGGGTTCGAACATGAACAATTCTTACAGGGGATGGGGTCGTTGTCATTGTATGGCACAATTTAGATTGAATTTCTATGTGAAAATGAAATAATCAGTCTACATCCGAACCCCCTTTAGTGCTATGTTTTAAAGGGTTGTATGTTGCAGAAATCGAGAAACCCGGACCCATGTAGGGCTTAATATACCGGCTTGCGCTGTTAGTATAAATCCCATGTAAGATTTTTTTCTAAGAAGCAGTCCCCTGAAAGTTCATTTCCTTATATTAGAGAAGTCACTTCAGAAATAATGACAGCTAATAATGATTCACCTACTTTCAGCATTCTATTTCCTTTTCTAGAATTTCATTTTTCTCTTTTTCTTATTTCTAAAATATTCGATTTCTACGTGATGGCCAGAATGCTGATTATCGGCGTTTAATTCTTTCAATATTTTTCTTTCTGAATTCAAAGAAGCATGATCAGATGACAAATTACTCAACCCTTTCCCAAAGGACAGACATTTAGGAAGAGAATTAGATGCTTGTTTTCCTGCAACGTTTTGAAGACGCAGATACAGTAGGGACGTAAAAACTCACTGATTGGGAAATTGTTTAGTGATGATAAACTATATTCAGTTCCAAAAGAAAGTGTGCACTTTTGCTTCTTGTTTTTACCTTCATTTTCACCAACTTTGTGGCAATTTAAGAAGTAAAAGTGATACCATACTTCAGATTAGACCTTAAAGAAAATTGGCACCACAATAGATGTCGATAGAATTGGTCATACTGCATACGAGCCTTCAGATCATTATGGTGTTGATGGTGTTGAGATTTGCACTCCTTATTACAGCTTCTTCTGTGGAAAGAGTTACACGCTTATATACCGTTGCAGGGTTTGACCAGACTTTCAAAGCCATTTCCACGCTAAAGTTTGAACTTTCCTCTAGACGTTACGTGTGCGTCAACGTTAATAAGCGCTACGTTAGTAGTCTAGTAAAATGACGTCGAACGATGCAAAATTTGTATGCCTTGAATATGCAATACAAACGGACAGTTGCTATTAGAACATAAATACCGTATAAATTCAAATTTGTTGAGGGGGTTTGTTTTCACCAGGCTCAGTCTTGTTCATCGACGTTGATTGTAATTTGTCCAAATGTAATAAAAATGTGATTTTATGCTTAAGCTATGCCAAAAGGATTGTTTAGATTGATATCTCATCCACCACGTGAGGCAAGCGTAAACCACTAAAAATGCAAAATCGCAACCAATCTGAAAATTCGTGCGTGCTATGTGATTTCGTCATCATTTAATCATTTGTCAATAGTCTTGAGATGTGTCTTACAAAATTTCTTGACGGTAGACGATATACTTTTCGAGATATTCAAAATTTAAAAGTGCATACTTTCTTTTGGAACTGAGTATAGATCTAGGCTATTTAAAGTTTCCTTCTTTCAACAGACAAAAACTCTTCAGAGATAAGGTAGTTGTAAAAGTCCCTGACTTCTTTTTCCAAACGGCTAACAATCCGGTTGGTCCGAAATGAAAGCTGCTGCAGACAAAAATGGCAGTTGATAAAATGCTTATTGTAGGATTTGTGTACAAAATAGACCTAGCCAGAAAATAATGAGGCAAAAGAAAAAGTGATGAATTCAATATCAGCATTTTCTTCTTTAACTCCAATGTTTCCTGTGCATTTTCTATTATGGTACATCAAACCAGGTATTTTGTGGGAAAGGGTTTAACAACTATAGTCCAGTCAAAATACTGAAAATCCCTACCGGGGGTTGAACTATCTGCAACAGAAGCTTTTCTTTCACTAAAAGTTACCATCATATATCAAGAATAACATACTAAAAGTCGCCAAAAATTGGATGATGCGATTTTGAGAAATTTGCTTTTAATATATTGGCAAATTAAAAAAAATGTGACCATTCACTTTTTTCATGCCTCTGCTATTACGGAGGAACATATTCAATCCAATCAATGCTAAAAAGATGTGTTGTTGTGTCTTTATGCTAGGTACCAAGTTTAAAGAAAATTGCTTCACTATTAAAAAAGATACGTTATTAAAATATGTCAAAAATGTCAGGAGTGAAACGCTTTTTGTTTGATATTTTTCACTCATACCAGGATTCTACGCTATGGTAAATAAAAGACAGTGACAGGATACTACAATAAGCACTTGTAATATATAAAACAACATGTGAACCATTATCTTAAGATTACATTTCCATCTTACATTTACTGGTTTAGGATGTGGAGTTGTTTTATACAGTAACCCTCTGATGTCAGGAGTGAAACAATTTTCTTTTGATGTGTTCTCATTTTTATCTAATCTGCTAGAAATCTACCACTTACATTTTTTCTGGAAGGTATCTACCTTAGAGACATTCTGCGCTCAACTTTTTAGTGGTTCATGGATTTTAAGTTCCCATTTAGTGCAATATATATGTTGTCAGGAGTGAAACACTTTTTTGACGTCATTATACAAGATTGTGCACACAATTTTAGCTAAAAATTAGTGAACGTAGATTTAAAATATAATCTAGGCACTGTTTAACCCTTTAGAATAGCTTTTAGCCATCCTTTTTAAGACATACTTTGGTCACATTTTTTAAACTTGCCCATATGGACATTCGAAATCCCGTTGTCTGTCCCTAAACTTTCTAAGTTTTAATGTAAATGCACGTTTACTTTAAACATGGTCAACAAAATCGTTGTTCTTATATAATCTAGTAAAATTAACCCACCCACTAAGCTATTCTAGAGCAGCTATTAAAATCAACAATCTAAGAGTATTTTCTTGTAAATTAACAATCAAATATCTTTATTAGAAAAAGTATGGGAAGAAAATAAAGAATACCATTCTAAGCATATGCATACAAATTTATACATGTATGAATGTCTGTCTTTCATTTGTGGGGTTTTCCCATATCATACAGCGGCATCGAAAAAATATATTTAACGCAAACATTCTCGTTGTCACAACCCATACATTTATGAACGAATTTGGATGCAACTTTCACAGAATGTTCTTGGTCACCTGATCATGGGTGCATTGTTGGTTTTTTTTTGTCATATTACGCTGCGTCATGGAAAAGGGGACTTGATTCAAAATATTTCTTTGACATAAAGCCTTCTAAATTTATCAACAGGTTTGGATAAGAATTTTAAAATGATCCTAGCGACCTGGCTATGAGTTTATTGTCACGATTTTATCTTACCATGCTATGACATAGAAAAAATGGAACTAAATGCAGAAGAAAGTGATACATGTATATTGGTTTATTTCTGAAGCTTATAATGTAGGAGAAAGTTTAACGATGTGATTTCTTTAATCAAAACAGAAAAATTAAATACTGATTAACAACAATATTAACGATACTCAACTAAGTCACACATGCAAAGTTTGCAAAACGGGCATGTAGCATATTAGTATATTAAAATCAAGAAATTTTAGGTGGCATTTATCAACATTGTATTATTGTTTTATGGGTGAAAATTTATTTTACAAAGTTTTGGGTCGATATCATCGGAATTTCGAGAGATATTGGCAAAGAAAAAGGATAAACTTTCGTTTGTCTCTCGCTATACATGTATACAAGAATGGAGGAAATGTTAGTAGCATTAACTCCTTTTGCTCCCAAACATTTCAATAGAAACCCATGTCTTTTGTGGGAAGACTTTAAATGATTTGTTACATAAGTACGGTTGCAAAAATGAATCTACTGTCCCCAACACATTCAGCTGACAAAAGATAATAACTATTGTTGGTATAATCAAATAGAAAATGACCTCGTATGGCTCGAGAGTATGCTTTACTAGACATGATATGCGTGACCACATTCGGAAAGTAAACCCTTTCAAGAGCTGACATTAGCCCAGATCCTGACATAAGGGAACCAAAACTTTTCACAAACTCATTTCAGTATGGACACCATCAAGCTGTCGGATAATATTCTTCAGACGGCTTGAATCCTCTGAAAAGTTAATGATATTTGTTGCCTTTTGAAACAGAGATTGATCGAATGTAATAACAGGTTTGACGCCATACCTTTTGATCAGTCGCATATGAAAATTTAATGCTGGGTGGAATTAATGCATGCTCGGAATCGTATCAACTAAGGACATAGAGCAAATGCTTGCAGTTCCGGGGTTCTCACTTCCTTTGTTGTGAGTTTGCATAAATCCTGTCCATGACGGTCATTTTGGTTTAAAACACCAAATCAACTTTGAAGACACATCTAAAGACTGCAACATTTCGGGATCGGAAGTTAGGAAAATATATTTTCTTTATCTTGTTCCAAGTATTTCTAAAATACTTTACATTGATTAACCCAACTTCTGAAAGATATAAACATATAGATGCATCTGCTCGAGTTACTGGTATCTGAACAGATGAATCAGGGCTAGTACATGCGATGATTCCCATGCCATGAAAAGTGTTGTTGTCATCTATGGTTCCTGTATTGTGGTCAACATTATAGGCTTCCACTGCATAAAGTTGTCAGGCACAACACATTGATTTAATGCATTTAAGGCAGCAGTAGCGTTTCTTTCAAAACGTAGTAGGCCTACTTCAGTATATGAACAAGTATAACCAAGTTCGTGTAGGAAATCAATAAGATTCCTAGAACCAAAATGATGGTAGGCTACATCTGCACTCAAAACTCGAATTATAATGGCATTTAATTTCTCTTGACTTTACAGCTTGACTTATTGCCTGTCCAATTGATACAGTCTTCAGTTCTTCCTCACCATTTTGCTTTCTCTTGGTCTACAAGACCTGTTTTCGACAATTGTACCGAATTCTTTTATTTTGTATTGCTTTCTTTCGCGTTAGATCATCAATTAAACCAAAATGATACACTACAATGGATATGCGTGTAAAGTAAATGTGTCCTTTGGAAACGTAAAAAATATAATGAAATAAATAAAACAAGTTAAAATGCTTCATAATTTCTTGATTTGCTATCAGTTGCAAAATGAAAATGGATAGTGAAATGCAAAATCATTGAAAAAATAAAAACACGATAATTCGATAAAATTTTGTCCATAGTAGGCTTCCGTAGTTTTAAAAAGTGAACAAGACCATGGTTCGATGAGGTGCTATATTTTCACAAATTTTCACATTATAACATTAAATATTTACAAAATTAAGGTTTAGAATAGGCATTTTGTTGTTATTTTGGTTGATTTTAAAAAGATTATGTTTAGCTTTTTTAAAGCTTTTTTAAAGCTTTAAGCTGTATCTAGATCTAGTTGCAACAACTCCGAAACCATTATTATTGAACTAACTGCGCTGAATTTGCTGGGTATAATAAAATATACCTACTTTGCTGTATATATGATGAATTAAGTTCAGTTTTGTCATTACTCTCAGTCGTTTCGGACGTCGTTATATTTTTTGATGAATTGAACACGAAAATATTTCGTTTTGTTGGACTTAGCTGTGTCCTATCATTATTTTTGGATTTCGTGTGTTGAATTAGCCAATATTGGCAACTTCGTTCTGGACTACTTATCATAACGTTATTTGGTCGGAATTCCCCTTGAGGCTCCTTGGGGGATCCTGGATTTTCGTTTACCAGTGTCCACTATTACTATATACTTTTTGCTTGAAAACACGAATACTTGTATTTTCTGCACGGAAAGCATTGCTAGACAGTATGGCAGAAACTAGAAAGAAAGCGCCAGTAGATTATAAAAAGTTGAACGAGCACGGTTTTGGGGAGTCACCTGTACAATCCCCCTTTGCGAGCCCCACTTTCGCTCGTAGATCAGCTGGGGATGACGTCAGCGCCTCATTTAGACCTACTAGGGTCACTTCGGGTAACTTCGGACCATTTTTGCACCAATCATGACAGCGGACTTTTGACCCAAATCGCTGCTACTATCCGTAATTTGCACCCAGGATCGTTTGGTACCGATATTTGGAGCGAATCATACCTCGGATGTTTCCGTAAAACTCAATGTAGAGATAATGGGTATTCTCTAGTAATTAGTGGAAAACTGAATGTGTTTCTTTGTCAGTAAAAATGAGAAAGTTCGGACGCGATATAAAAACTTCGGACGGTGGACGATAAACTTCGGACTGGTAAAAATATGGCAAGAAACTTCGGACACTTGTTATGTTTTTTTTTTTTTTTTTTTTTAAAATAGAGTAAAATCGGATCGGGTAATTTCGACAGTCGTCTAAATTCGACAATCTTCTATAATATTTACAATATTTGACACACAAAGCGTGATAATAGCATTCTAATATCGAACAACTTATGTCGGGGCAATAACTGGCGTTTAAAAATAATTCATGTCCTCCAAACACCCACCCTTTACCCGAAAAAATCGCGGAAGAAAAAAGGTCGTCAAATTTTCTGATGGGCAAAAATGGCCGTTACAGATTAACGTAAGAAAGTGGATCTAAACAAAGACATTTGAAAAAAAAATATGAAAATCATTTTTGTATGATAAATGTGTCAATACTAAGTCGGAAATGTATATATTTTCAATTAATTAGTTGATAAAAAGTATCTCTCCGCTTTACTTTCAACTTGAGAAAGGGCGTCAAATTCATACAACAAAATATTTTAAGTTCGTATAATTTCGACATGCCCTAAAACGTGATTAATTGTTTGAATTTGGATGTTCCTACATCGACAGAAACAGCCGACAGTTTAATTGTTTTGCTTATTTTGAACAGTAGAAATAACGATAATGCCTTTTTTCATCAACTAACGGACCCAAAAATACGAATTTTCCACAAATTCTGCATTAATTTGCCCCTGAAAAGTTTCACGCGGAAAATTGTTCCATTATCATATTTCGAGGTCAATCAAAGTTCCAGGCTGAAGACAAATATAAAATTATATTTAGATCTAATATGTCGAGTCTTACTTTGTGAGAAACATCCTTATTAATCCAACACAATTGTAAAACAAACCGACGCATGAAATTTAGATTTTATACCCCTCAAGATTTGACCTTTTGAGGTGCAGAAATTCCTTATTTAGCCACTATCAAAACACCCGAATGCGGTTCTTTTATTTCTTGTGGTACCGCCTTGAAGGTCACCTGAGTAAATTGTGTTTAATTCTTTGGTCGGAACAGTTTGTCAGTCTCCACCCATTCGATCATGTTTATGCTTGATTGATAGGGATATTCACGTGCTGATTTCTCATTCCTTTGTCAGAACAAAATGACGTCACACAATCGTCATACCACTAACCGTCTGAGGGAGAGTTTTTAAACATCAAACAAAGCCGCAAGCCACGCACGGAACACCTGAAGCGGAACCCTTGTTATTGAATTTTTTTTTAGATAGACTCATTCCAATACAGTACTTAAAGCTAATCACTTGTTGAAATTTCGGGATGCGCGTGTAAAGTTTAAATCAATTTGGTCATGGAATAATTGAACCATTAATTGGAATATTTCAACGACAAGGTATCATTTTTGCATTTCATACAAGGAGACAAAACTTTCTAGACATTGTTGTTTGGCGTCCAGTGTTTTAAATGAAAAATGGATATTTCGTAGATGCTTTATGGGGATATTTTTGGTTTTGGAAAGGGACTTTGTGCGGATGAATCTTTAAAACTTTGCCGACCAGTTAGTTCCCGTGCCCGTATTTAAATTACATGTCCGAAGTTTATCGCCCAGGAAAATTGGGAGAGAAAGTTCGGACGGTTTATAAAATCTTCTTTTTCTAAAAAAGTGGTGATTTTAAAGAACAAAATCCTGGAACGTAGCAAGCAATAGACATGTTTTCATACAAATTAAATATAAATACAGACATTAGCGCTCTACCTTTTAAAGTATGATCTTTGGCTTTATTACAAATGAACGTGCACTTTATACCAAATACCTGTGGTCCAAGAACTCGTGTTGATACCGAGCTAAATGGCAATTGTCTGTGTGACGTCATGTGATGACGTATACTATACGTATTTACAATAAATTCTAGGAAAGAGAATTCAAGACGCAACAGGAGAAAAGGCGATTGTTTTAGAGAACAAAACATTAATGTTGTGCTTTGTTTTATATTTACGTCCGAAGTTACCCGAGAGTCCGAAGTTACCCGAAGTGACCCTACTGGACTTCCTTCCGGTGTGGAGGACGATGAATTGGACCGACATTTCGAGGAGGAGAAGGCTCGACTCAATGCTAAACTGCGGCAATTACGGCAGGAGAAGGAACTCCGAGCGCTACGGGAGGAAATCGAGAAAGCGGAGAACGATTTGGTGGGTGGTTCCGGAGCTGAACAGTCAGACAGAGGTAACGCTTACAATCTAAATATTCAAACTTTGCGCAACGACAAAAAACTGAGATTTGCTGCACGCAACGAGATTTCAAAGTTAGGGCTAAGTGACGATTTTTCAGACTTGTCAGTTGAAGCTGACTGTGAGAGAACCAACAGTGGTGTAAATGGTCCCGTTTCGGATCAGACTGATCAATGTGACGTGGCGTCAGGCAGCAAAAAAGGTCTTCTCAAATCGGGAATTAATTGTAAATCGTCAGATTGTGTCTTGTCTCCCCAAAATTATCCCCACTCCTTCCTACGGTTCGAGTACGTCAATAACTCGGTTGATTTTGAACATCTCACTTTTAATTTGTTTGTTGCTGGAGAGCTTGAGATTATTTCTCAGAGAAATGTTTCTTCTAATGAGAAGAAAGGTAGATTGGAATTGTTAAAGAGACTCATGTACTTAAACAATTCCTATGATTTCTCTGTTCTCAAGTCTCTTTATGCAGCTATTCTCAGGGAAATCGAGCTGGGTTACAAGACATGGTGTGATGATTTTTTATATATTGAAAGTACCGTTTTGTCGTCTGCTGCTCCCAAGCTTAGACCGAAAAGTGATTTTTCTTTAGGAAGTACTGCTCCCAAAAAATCTGATAGTCTTTGGTTTTGTCCTAATTTTCAGAGAAATAAGTGTAGTCATAAGGAGTCACATACAATGATTTTCAAGGGTAAAATGAAGTTTGGAAAACATATTTGCGCAGCTTGTTGGTTGAAGGATAAGAAGGAATTACCTCATCCTGAATGTTCTTCAGCCTGCCCAAATTCAAATCAATGACAAATTCGTGGTGATGTCAAAAAGTTGTCCGTCAACAATACTGCAGTTAATTTATTTCTTCCAAAGTTTGTCGTTTTTGAAAGTCATGGTGTGAATTCTTATTGCTGCGATGATCATTCATGCAAATTGTGTAATGACTTAAAACCCATTATCAAGAATAATACTAATACTTTATTGGATGTTCATGCAAAGGTGGTGAAAACAGGCTTGTTCAATTTTCAAGAAGCTCGCATACCAGTAAATAAGAAGTTCGACACAGATTTTATGTCTCGAATGTTGCATGGCTATTCGGATTTGCAGGTATTAGATTTGTTAAAGTATGGGTTTCCTATAGGTTATTGCGATTCAAAAAGCATTCAGAACTGTCATAAAGTGACTGTTAAAAATCACAAAGGAGCCGAATCTTTTCCAATAGAGATACACAAGTATTTGTGCAAGGAAGCTTCGCATGGTGCCATTATTGGTCCCTTTCAGGACAATCCTTTTGCCAAACAATTAGTACTTTCTCCTTTGAATTCAGTTCCGAAAGCAAATCCTGGGGAACGCCGGGTTATTCTTGACTTAAGTTTTCCTAAAGATGGTAATAGTGTCAATAAATTTGTACATAAGGATGAATATTTAGGTGAAAGTGTGGATCTAGTATTCCCTAAAATTGATGACTTCATTGCCTTAATTTTGTCCAAGGGCCCTGGTTGTTTTATGTTTAAACTTGACTTACGAAGAGCTTATCGACAGATTAGTATTTGTCCGTCCGATTACAATGCAGTTGCTTTTTGTTGGAAGGGACATATTTTTGCAGATACTGTTTTGCCCATGGGGCTTAGGTCTTCAGCGCATATTTGTCAAAGGGTTACCAATGCTTTTGCCTTTATGATGTTGAATTTAGGTATCGCTGTACTTAATTATTTGGATGATTTCGCTGGGGTTGAATCCAAGTATTTAGCGCTCTTTGCTTTCAATACAATGAGGAGTATCTTTATTAAAAGTGGATTGGAAGAGGCTTTTGATAAAGCCTGTGAACCTTCCGAAGTCATGGTTTTTCTCGGTGTTTTATTCAATACTAAGAACATGACTATGTCTGTGACTGATATCATATTGCATGAGGTGAGAGTTTTAATCAGTTCATGGCTTTCGAAGGAATACGCATCTTTAAAAGATATTCAGAAGCTTTTAGGAAAGTTGAATTTTGTTGGGGCTTGTGTGCGGTCTAGCAGAATTTTTGTAAATACCCAGCAGGCAAAAGACGTCACACAGACGTCTTTTTTTGGTTGAATAGTGGTCACGACGTCATATAACCAAATATCGACCAGAAAAAGGCGTCTGTTTCCAGACGTAAAAAAGACGTCCTAATAAGACGTTTTTATGACGTCTTTTTCGGGGTGTGGTCGCGACTTCAACGTGAACACAACGTCTCTCCACAGACTTAATTTCAACGTCATCTTAATTACGTCTTAGGGACCTAGATTTATTGACTCAATTCCAATAATGATGTTTTGTAAACACTTTTTTCCTATTGGAAACTTTTAAAGTTACATGATACTTACTCCGTAACAGTATCTATTGTGCACTCTTTGTCTACAAATCAACACAAGTGTTCTGCATGGCTGCTTGGACTTGACGTCCCTTACAGAAATGAAAACTGTAAATTGAAAAACAACAACATTAGATTCAGCAAGACAAGTAAGGCAACATCAATAAGACATGTCTAATCCTTTCTCGAACAAAACCTGGTTTTGACTTCTCTAATAGAAAGGTAGGCATAAATTGCAAAAAAAACCCCATAGGCCTAGAGATATTAGCAAAAGTTGATAATCGGCAATTTCTTCTTTTGCATAAGTTTTTTCTGCGCTATATTGTACAGAAGTACATTCTTTGTCAATATCGTGTTTTAAACATGGGCTTCATGTTGGATCATCCGAATTATTTAATCGTTTTAACGGCGTTTAAACTGTAATTAGTCTGTTCAAATCACTAACATAATCTTATCAATTAGTGTGTTACAGTATATTAAAGGGAAATAATTAAAAATGTTGACAATAAATCATGTTTTTACAAAGCGTTTATGTAAAGAAAGCATTTGGCTTAATAATCCTATATGATTCTGTTAAAAGAAATTAAATTGTGTACACATTTTCAAAAAAAGATAGAAATAAATCTAGACATAAAACTATATCAAGAAAACATATAGATAGTTATAGAAAGCCTCGAAAATGTTATGACAGTTAAGACCAAATTCCTAGGTATCAAACCTTAGAAAATGTGACAAGGTCGTCAGACATACCTGGCGAGACCTTAATCCTCTACGATGGGGAATATTTACCCCTACTGAGCGAGAAGCTCTGGAAGGTTTTCATCTTCGATCAACACCAAACGAAAGCCAATAGAAAAAGTGGTCGGTTTTACGTTGAAAAGACGTCTTTTAGAGACGTTCGGAAAACGTCTTTTTCTGGTTGAATTTGATATAAGGAAAGACGTCTTTTTCAGACGTCTTTTCAACGTCATTAAGTGACATTGTTCAGACGTCTTTTCAACGTCATTAAGTGACGTCTTTTCAACGTCACTTAATGACGTAGAAAAGACGTCGGGAAAAGACGTCTTTCCTTATATCAAATTCAACCAGAAAAAGACGTCTTCCTGACGTCTCTAAAAGACGTCATTTCAACGTAAAAACGACCACTTTTGCCAGCTGGGTAGGATCTTAAATTGGGTGAGGTATTGTTACTCTATGCCTAACATGAATCTCTTTCTTGTGCCCATAGAAGTCAAGAAAGATATTTGTTGGTGGGATAAGTTTTTACCAGTTTTTAATGGAGTTTGTCTGATTTATCATGGTCCCTGGTATGCTGCAGATACTTTGTGTAGTTCGGACAGTTGTTTGACAGGCTGTGGTGGGATGTTTGGGAACAGGTATTTCCATGCTGAGTTTCCCAAATTTATTTTATCTCAGAATTTGCACATTAGTGCTTTGGAAATGTTGTCGATCGTAGTCTGTTTACATTTATGGTCTAGTGACTTGAAAGGGAAAAGAATTCAGATTTACTGTGACAATCTAGCGGCTTGTATTGTTATCAACACAGGCAAGGCTAAGTGCCCGTTTTTGCAACAATGCTTAAGAGAGATTTGTTATTGGTCATGTGTATATGATTTCCAAATAAGAGCGGTGTTTTTAGAAGGTAGTAAGAATAGAATCGCTGATAGTTTGTCAAGATGGCATTTACAAGAAGATTTTAAGACTGTGTTCTTTTCCTTTTTCAAGGATACTTCAATGTTGTATGAGGAAATTGTACTGGATGATTGTTTCCATTTTACTCATTCTTGGTAGTTATTTCCTTTCTCAGGTACTTTGTTACAAGATTTGACCAGACAAATGAAGACATCTACAAGGTCGGCCTTTGCAGAAGGTTCTCATAAGAATTTGAAAATTCAATGGGAGTCCTTCATAATGTTCTGTTTGTTTTTTAAGTTAACATTTTTACCAGCTTCAGTCAACACTTTGAGATTATATGCTCAGTTTTTGAGTAGATCCTTCAATTCTGTTCAAAGTGTTAGAAATTACATGTCAGGTGTCAAAACTTTACATTTATTGATGGGTTTTGAAACTGATCAATTTTCAGACTTTTCTATGCAGTTAACTCTAAGGGGCCTATCCAGAGTCAAACCACATTCAGTTAAAAAGGCGGCTCCAATGACCTTTCCGATTCTAATTCAGATTTATGATAGTCTTGACTGGAAAGATTCAAATAACATTGTTTATTGGTGTCTTTTTTTATTTGCCTTTTTCTTATTGGCTAGAAAGTCTAATTTAGTTCCCACTAACCAAACAGATGTCGATAAAGATAGATTTTTGAAACAAGACGATGTTCAGTTGATTGATAACTTACTACTAGTTAAATTTAGATTTTCTAAGACAATCCAGTTTGGAGAGAGAGAAATCCTTTGTCCTTTATTACCGTTAAAGGATACACGGATTTGTCCAATTACCGCATATAAAAAGTTGATGGCTCTTAATTTTTCTCATTCTTCAGGTGCCTTGTTCGTTCTTAAAAATTCTAAGCTAGTTACTTATTATCAGTTTCTTACCAAATTTAGGAAATGTATAGATAACATAGGCTTAGATTCTTCAGATTTTTCAACTCATTCTTTCCGTAGAGGTTTCGCCACCTTAGCATTCCAATCTAAAGTTTCGCCCGAGTCTATTCAGTTTTTAGGAGATTGGAAATCAGATTGTTACAAATCCTATTTGGAACTAACTTGGCAAGATAAATTTGATATTTTGAATGTTATTCTTGATGGGTTTTAAGTTAAATGGGCTAAACTTCATTAATAAATAAAAAAAAAAGATATTTCTGAAGATAGCACTGATAATTCATTGCTAGAATATTGTTTCTTTTGCAGTCATTCGGGTGCACATTTTGTCAGACTCAATCGCAAAGTACGTAGACAATATTAACCAAACACGGGTTTATGCTTTTCCGGGGGCTAATGTGGCGAGATTGACTCGTCAAGTGGAGAAGTTTCCAGAACTAGTTAAAGTTAAATTTGTGCTTCTGCATGTTGGCACGAACGACTTGCATGCCTTAACAGTTGACGAGTTTTTAAGTTATTACTTTGATTTAATTAACACTATCAAAGCCAAATCAGATGCTAAAATAATAGTTTCTAGTCTTATACCTAGACCTTTGGATCATGCAAGTACAGGTGCTAAACTGATTGCGATGAATCAGGAATTAAAGAAGATGTGTAAATCTCTGAATTTGAATTTTATACATTCTTACAGACCATTTTATAAGTTCGGCAAGCCGAACAGGCAATTATTTGCAGTCAGGGATGGTGGTTTGCACCTGAACTTGGAAGGTACCCGCAGGTTGAGGTTGTTTTTCATCAACGTTGTTTCACATGCTTTGAAAGATCGGTTATAATACAGTGCTTTCATTCAATGAGCCCAATATCTTTTGTGTATTTTTTCCTTTGTGAATGATCCAACATGATTTGGGGTTAAGTGAACGGGTTTTGGCTCTTAAATGAAGGGATCGTTATCATACTTCATTAGAGTTCTTTTCATCGGGTGATTAGATGTTTCTTACTCTATGCTTGAACGGGGTTGGTCGTATTATGTTTCTTTGGGTTTTTCAGGGTTAGAAATAGGGGACCTCTTAAATGAGGGGACTTTGTCATACTTCATTGAGTTTCTTTCAAGTATTAGTTGTATCTTATTCTATGCTTGACAAGGGTGGGGGTGGATAATCATCAGAGGGGACCTTTTAAATGAGGGGACTTTGTCATACTTCATTGAGGTTCTTTCAAGTATTAGTTGTATCTTATTCTATGCTTGATAAGGGTGGGGGGTGGATAATCATGTTGGATTAGGGTATGTCTTAATGTAAATGTTTTTGTGTTTGCCTTTTTTGGGGGTTTGTGAGAGGGCTGGATTTTGGCGGATAAACAAATAGTCAGCATGGCCTTCAGATTCATTTGTTTATATTTCATCTCATTGAGTCAGACTATTACATGTTGTTGTGAAGGTTATGCTGATTCTTTGTTTGAGTTTCATAGCATTTTAGGTTTCTATTCAAAATTACGACAATCGTCTTATTGAGTAAGTTATTTAATTTATATCGTGTATAAACCGATAATCTTATATTTGAGTAAGTCATTGAATTTATTTTTTGTCTAAATTGATTATCTTATTTTTGTTTGTTTAGATAATTTTCGACTGAGATATATCCAAATACAATCATCAAAGGTATGTAGTCTTTTAGTCTTGCTTGCCAATTTGCATAGTTTTGTGATGCCGCATAAAACTGGTTAATTGGCAGCTAGGCAACAACAAAGCAAGTTTTTGATTGGTCTATTATTTTGGTTTACTTTTTAACCGGCTGAATGCGCGGGAATCGGCACAGTTTTGTCATTACTCTCAGTCGTTTCGGACGTCGTTATATTTTTTGATGAACCCTCCCTCCCATGAGCCCAAAATTTCATTTCATTGTTCTTTATAACTTAATTAATAGTTCAAGACAAGATTTCGATTGTGTTAGCATGTTGCTAAATTTCATTTCTTTGTTCTCTATAACGTTAATTGTTAGTTCAAGACAAGATTTCGGTTGTGATAGCATGTTGCTGATTGCAGTCATTCTATACTACACGGGTGGGCATCAGGGGAGCTACCTCGAAAATGTGTTAACGTAAATTTGTTCCCACGCCACATCCGGTAACTGTCGAGGTAGTGGAAATCCCCGTATTTTGACAAACGGACAAAGTTGAGCTCTCGCTTTTATTTGTTTTTTCATCCAAAGAGCGCATCACTTAAAAATCTGGCGATGCAGTGCAATGCTACCATGTTTTAGCAATGCATGAAGACCGAAAACCACATTATATAATGGAAAATACGAGCAGGACGACATTAATTCCAGGACTGGTGGATTGCATTTTCGCCCTGTGTTGACATATCGGCAGGCATCTCGAGGCAGATATTGTACTTTATTTTCAGTCTCTGGCCACTATCACATGTTTTGATGCAACGCGTAGTCAAATTGACTACAATGAAGCAAAAATTTCAGATGTTCTGGTCTCCTGAACTGATTACCTGCCCAAAAACTCATTCGAGTTGTTCCCAGACCATCGAGGTAGCGGTAATTTATCGAGATAGTTCCCACGCGTCCCAAACATCTAGCCTTCTGATATATTGATGTGTCGATACACTTTAATGATTCTGGGCAGCGACCTAATAGCAAGTTGACGAAAATCAGTTCCGCTAGTCACAGAACTGTGATGCACGTGCAATATCTAATTATAGCAGATTTTTTGAGAACTTTTGAAACAATGAGCAGGAACTGTCACAATCACAACATAAATCCCAACCTGATACCCATTCATGAAGAACAGAGACAACTATTAATCTTAATTCCCAGAATACCGGAAGTGCCTATCTTGAATTAAGTCCTCCGTAAATAGCCTACAAACCCCACAGGCGGCAATCACGTGACTTTGTTATGATATGTTTTCCTAACATTTGTAAACAAACACACTCGGTATGTACACATTTTTCTCAAATTATGAATCAAATACTTAAAACTCAATACTGAGATACGTGCCGTTTGATACGTCGTACTTTCCGGTCTATTTTGATACCAAAATCTTCCCTGAAATCCCTGTCAAAGCCGAAAACATTCGTGCAAAGTATTTTTGAATGCCGTGATATATTTTTTTAAGAAATGTTTGCACTTTGCATGAATGTTCTAAGCTATGGCATGGATTAGAGGGAAGATCTTGGTATCAATATAAAGCTGAGATTACAACGTATATCGAATGGTACGTATCTCAATACTGAAAGTTAAGTATTTGATTTAAAATTTGCGAAAATGTGCACTTACCGAGTGTTTTGTTTACATAAGTTATGAAAATATATCATAACAAAGTCACGTGATTGCCGCCTGTGAAATCCACCTAGAAACAATACAGCTGATAAATTTCTCTTTTCGGCAGGTACATTTGGGTTTGGCGGAATCAGTACTATAACTTGATTTTAAGGTGTAGGTCTCTGGCTGAAGGTAAGCAGTACTGCGTTTTGTTTTGGTGTAGATGTTCCTGAAATATTGAATAAATTAAATCGTAGATTTTTATGCTTTTCGGTCATTTTATGTGTCCAAACACGTTCATTTTCTGGTGACTGAGTGACAAACTCTTGGGAAAAAGGATGCCAACGCGGCTTACAATATGTTCTCTTTGTATTGGTACTTAAATCTATTTTTTGTTGTTTCCCACTTGGGTTTCAGGATTTATGCTGTGATTGCGGCAGTTCCTGTTCATTGTTTCATAAGTTCTCAAAAAATCTGCTATAACTAGATATTGCACGTGCATCACAGTTCTGTGACTAGCGGAACTGATTTTCGCCAACTTATTAGGTCGCTGTCCAGAATCATTAAGGTGTATCAACACATCAATATATCAGAAGGTTAGATGTTTTGGACGCGTGGGAACTATCTCGATATATTACCGCTACCTCGATGGTCTGGGAACAACTCGAATGAGTTTTTGGGCAGGTTATCTGTTCAGGAGACCAGAAAATCTTAATTTTTTGCGTCATTGTAGTCAATTTGACTACGTGTCTCATCAAAGCATGTGCTAGTGGTCAGAAACTGAAAATAAAGTACAATATCTGCCTCGAGATGCCTATCGATATGTCAACACAGGGCGAAAATGTCATACACCAGTCCTGGAATTAATGTCGTCTTGCTTTTATTTTCCACTATTTAATGGGGTTTTCGGTCTTCATGCATTGCTTAAACATAGTAGCATTGCACTGCATCGCCCGATTTTCAAGTAATGTGCTCTTTGAAAGAAAAAACAAATGAAAGGGAGAGCTCACCTGTGTCCGTATGTCAAAATACGAGGATTTCCACTACCTCGACATTCCCGGATGTGTCGTGGGAACAAATTTACGTTAACACATTTTCGAGGTAGCTCCCCTGATGCCCACCCGTGTACTAGCTTGGTCTTGTTTATAAGTTCAATACTCATTTATTTATGGTCAGAGTGCGGATAAACAAATAGTCAGCATGGCCTTCAGATTCATTTGTTTATATTTCATCTCATTGAGTCAGACTATTACATGTTGTTGTGAAGGTTATGCTGATTCTTTGTTTGAGTTTCATAGCATTTTAGGTTTCTATTCAAAATTACGACAATCGTCTTATTGAGTAAGTTATTTAATTTATATCGTGTATAAACCGATAATCTTATATTTGAGTAAGTCATTGAATTTATTTTTTGTCTAAATTGATTATCTTATTTTTGTTTGTTTAGATAATTTTCGACTGAGATATATCCAAATACAATCATCAAAGGTATGTAGTCTTTTAGTCTTGCTTGCCAATTGCTATATTTTCACAAATTTTCACATTATAACATTAAATATTTACAAAATTAAGGTTTAGAATAGGCATTTTGTTGTTATTTTGGTTGATTTTAAAAAGATTATGTTTAGCTTTTTTAAAGCTTTAAGCTGTATCTAGATCTAGTTGCAACAACTCCGAAACCATTATTATTGAACTAACTGCGCTGAATTTGCTGGGTATAATAAAATATACCTACTTTGCTGTATATATGATGAATTAAGTTCAGTAGGAAGCCCATAAAACGAAGCATTGTTGGTAAATAGTGTTTGTTTACAAGTACAAAACAATGGAGGATAAATTTCGTAAGCGTTTGGGTTTCTGAGAATTGACCTAGAATTGACCTTAGTGGTGATGAATTTCTCCTGAACTCTTTATGGCCTCACTAAGGTGAACATTTCGGACCATAAAATTTTATAGCAATTTTACTAATTAGAAATGTTAATTACTCATTAAGGACAAAGCTTCCAGTCTGCGATTTTTTGTTGGCAGATTGTCTAGCCATATATTTTCGTAGAGTGTCAAAACTTTTTCTGTTGCTCATAGTTCAACCCTAAGTCCTAACTTGACTGGACTACTAGGCCTATTTTATTGAAGATTGTAAAGGGTAACTAGTGAACGCGGAAGCGTGGGAGTAAAATTGGTCCATAGTACACAATCGAACGAGGGATATTTTACCTTGACACCGGCTGTCAAATCAGCGCCATGTTGAAAATAAAACAAACGTAACTTTACAGGTAAGTGTAAACTTTTGTTATTTCAGACGATCAGACGGACGAACAGGTGTGAATTTAACGCCTTAGTATGTATTGGTATATGGGATTCCCAAAATAAGCACCGGATTCCTCATTTTCTGCTTTGATCGTGTTTATAACAGTGAGATAGACAGATGGTCCAATTAATCCAGGTGTGACGTCTAATTGCATTGATGTACAATTAGTCACACATCGGTAAATCATACTGTCTATCACCTGTCCTTTATTCTTTAACACTGTATTGTCTAATTTAAGCGAGAATTTTACAGATCACAACTTATCAAGTAAATGTTACACATTTGTATTTGTACAGTATAAAAGTGAATTAGATTTAAAATTGTTTGGTGTTTTGGGGTAGAAAACATTGTAGGAATTTGCTGGTCTCATCTTCATCTTCAAGATGTAGATTTCACTAAAAATGTTTATTAACTTATCCATCCTACTTTCATCTTCGCAAGCCAATTGTGACATCTACGACATAACGTCGTTTCTGTATTCACCCTTGGCGTATTTAGTCCGATTTTCTTGGTCTCCTGGAAAGCGTTTTCGATAGATAGTCGATTGACACATTTGTTATGAGTAAACAAATCATGACAACGGGCGGGAAAAAGCATTGCATTTGCAACTCAAAAATGTAAAGATGGGCGATTTTTCCTAAGAATTTCACTGCAATAGACAGTAATGCCCTAACTTTAATCGACAAATTATTATACTTTCGACAATTCGACCAAAAAAGCAGCTAACTTTTACATAATCCGCATGACATTTGACGCGAAAGACAACGCGCGTTAATGATGTCATCAGTAATTGACGTAAACAACCAGCAGAACAACCGCTAGGCGGCGCTTTGCGATTTCAAGAATATCGGACTAAATCCACCAAGGGTGAATACAAACATGGGTGGGTTCAACCTTGGCTAGCGAAGATGTCCTCCTTTCAGATGAAAGAGCCTATGAAGTTAAAATAAAGATTTTCATGACAATTTCAACCATAGCACAGAAAGTCAAGAATTTTCGTAATGGATACAGTGAGTGTGAGTTCACTACAAGCCAGCATGGCTAACTCCATTGCCAGGAGCACACCTGTACCAAACTACAAACCCATGGAGTATCAATAGGATTAGACATGTTAAGACATTTAACCCTTTCCCAAACGACAAAATTTTTGGGTGGTTCAATTCAAATGCTGCTGCAGGCAACACAAGGGGCGTAAATCAGAATTGGATTTGTATACGATATAGCTCAGAAAATATTTAGGTAAAAGGAGAAAGTGCTGATTTTCAGCACTTTCTTCTTTTGCCTCAATGTTTTCCCAATTCTTTTCTAATAGGAACATCAAAACCAGGTCTTGTTTGGAAAAGGGTTAAACAAAGTATAGCCATTTGTTCATCTTAATAAGAGATGTTTATCCATTAATTCATGTTACTTTCAGATGGAAGGGTCTATGAAGTAAAGAGAAAGAATTTCGTAATAATTTCGATATCACAAAAAATCCATAGCATTCGTAATGGATACTGCGAGTGTGAGTTCACTACAAGCCAGCATGGCTAACTCCAGTGCTAGGAGTACTCCAGTACCCAACTACAAACCCCTGACCCCTAGTTCATCGATACTGGCCCTTAGTAACATGCCTGATGACGACATGCGGAGACGAGGTCCCGACGATCTCGTACAGATTGTCCGTAGATTGGAGAATGAGTATCGAGGCATGGTTTCGGAACATGGTGCTATAATGAAGGATGTGAATAAGAAGATGCAGATATTGTTGTTAGAGGTACGAGGACTGAAGGATATAAATCAGAACCTACAGGACGATAACCAGGAGCTGCGTGATCTCTGCTGTTTTCTGGACGATGACCGTCAGCGTGGGAGGAAACTTGCAAGGGAGTGGCAGAGGTTCGGGAGATATACTGCCAGTGTCATGAGAAGTGAGGTATCTGCGTACCAGGAAAAACTGAAACAACTGGAGGGGAAACAAGAAGAATTGATCGCAGACAATCTGGAGTTGAAGGAGTTGTGTTTGTTTCTGGATCAGGAGAGATTGAGGATCGGTCAGACACGAGATGAAGGTGATGGGAGTAGTAGTAGCACCGTCGCCGGCGGAGACGAGCCTCAGTCTGATGTTATAGAACTTCTACCTGTCAGTCCACTCAACAATAATGGGTCTACTAATGGAAATACACCAGGTAAATATCTCCAAAATTCGTAAAGCATTGCAAGGCTTTTTTTTACAATTGGAGCTTTTTAAAGGGTTAGAAAAGACCTAAACACCATAAGGACATGAAATTTGTTTGTCCTCACCATTATAGTACATAAAATTCTCAAAATTCTTATGTTATGATTTGTTGATTATTGCTCTGAATACAAAGACAAGTTCAAATATTAATTTTACATATTTAGTTAGTAAGTAACATCTTATTTGCCGTTTCAAACTCTCATAGCAACAGATACAAATTTGTAAAGGCATTCTAAATTCATTTTTTCTTTCAAATCCAAACTCAATTCTGTGGGTACCCATTGAATCGTGTCTTGTAAGGAGACAATTCAATTTAGTACACACAACATAGGGTTTGACTAACATTGTGTTTTGCAGGTTGAAAAACCATTACCATCTCTAATCTATACTTTTGAACTCTTGTGACTTCATGGATCAGAATTTCATATATTTGTGACCCGTCACACTAAAAGGGACCTTTTCCGAACTCTAAAAATCCAAATTTTTACAAACTTGTCAGAATCAGCGCTGGTCAACCAGATCCCATATGTGAAAAAGGTACATATAGTAAGATAGGGAAAAACATTGCAGATTTAGAAAATTACATGATAGCGAAAAGTGTCGGCCTTAGTCTGGCTGCGCGGATTGCGCAGACTGACTAGGGTCGATATTTTTCACACTTCCTACAAGGTCCCTTTTAGCTTGATGACGGATCACATTTGGTTCTATTACAGTGAACAATGACTATGTGCATCACCTTGAAGAACAAATAAGATATTTGGAGGAGGAGAAAAGAGCCATATCTCAGGTAAGTTTGTTCTGGTATTTGTGAAGACATCTTTTTCAAATTTTTATCCCACAAAAAGAAAATGATTTTACAATTTTAGTAAAGATGAGTGTCTTATTTTATTAGAACTTCCATTTTGTGAGTTAGATAAAAGTCAATTTGAAGGATGTTGATCTGTGGTGGATCCAGGATTTCTGTGAAGGGGGTACATTTTTACAAAAAGGGTTGTTGGTTTTACAAGTATTTCACAATTTTACTACATTTCCCATGAAAATGAAACAAGCTATCAAGGGGGTTCCTTTGAACCCCTGGAACCTCCTCTGGATATGCCACTGTTGATACAGATTTGATGACTAATGTTTTGCCCATGATTGTGATAGTTATACAGAGCTTTTGAACAGACAAGAGGGAGTGATAGCCTTTTAAAATATCTCTTTAATTGTTCATCAAACAAGACGATTCAAATGAGTACCCACAACATAGGGTTTGGATTTGAATTAAAGAAGTTACAATGCCATCACCCCCACTTATCTGTAGCTCTGGACTTATATCATGATTGATATATTTATTAGCATAACTTTAAATGTTATTTTGAATTTTCAGGAACTTGACAACAGTAAGAAGAATTATAAAGTTTCACCAGCAACAAAACATGGCACACAGTCACAGGTTAGTCTGACATAAGCTTTAACCCATAACCAAACAACAAATTTTGGACTGGTCCAAATTCAAAGATGTTGCAGACAACAATTTCAAGTTAAGGAAATTTAAAATCTTTTGATCTTTTTTGGTAGAAAACATTGTTGGAAATGAAGAAATTGCTTGTCACAAGCAATTTCTTCATTTTCGACAATGTTTTCCAAAGCCATTTGTGTTAGGGGAGTCAGAGAGAGTCACTGTGTGGTAATGGGTTAGTAATATACATTTTACTACATTATTTTTTAATGCTGAATAAAAACAAACAGGGGATGTAGATTAAGGTCAGACTGCAGGTGTATGCATGCTGATCTTGTTCTGTGCTGTCCTTTCAAGAAATCAAAGCAAGTGGAATAATGTGGCATGATCATATTTTGTTGATTGGGCTTTTGGTTTGGCATTTCAAGTCTTTGTTATAACAGTCTTTAGAGTGGATCTTCTTCTTTTTGCTAAGCCTTATCTAGATGGCTAAAAAGTTGTAGACATTTCTAAATTTGAATGGGATACAGATGGCAAATTGAAGCAAAATATAAACATATTCTATAATTATTTCAAGCTGTAAAATTTCACCCTTTCCCAAACAAGACCTGGTTTTGACATCCCTAGTAGAAAAGGCTTGGGAAAACATTGAAACAAAAGAAGAAACTGCTGATAACCAGCAGTTTCTCCTTTTGTCTCAATATTTTCTATGCCATATTTTACACAAATTCTATCTTTAATAACATCCATTTTGTCATTTGTGGCAACTTTCAAATTGAATCACCCTAAAATTTCGTTGTTTTGAATTTGGAAAGGGTTAATGGCCTATAACTTGTGTTTCTAGACCGGTAATCAGAGACTGGGCCCAGATGGTAACCAGCCACAAGATGGTCGTAAATCTCCCAGTCCAACTAAACCTGAAGCTGTGGTGCACGCCATGAAGGTGAGTACTATCAATCACTTGTAACTCACTTGTAACTTTAACCCTTTCCCAAACGACAAAATTTTAAAGTGATCCACTTCAAAAACTGCCACAAATGACAAAATGGATGTTATTAAAGATAGGATTTGTGTAAAATATGTTACAGAAAATATTGAGACAAAAGGAGAAACTGCTGGTTATCAGCAGTTTCTTCTTTTGTTTCAATGTTTTCCTAAGCCTTTTCTATTAGGGACGTCAAAACCAGGTCTTGTTTGGGAAAGGGTTAATGTCTTCAACATACATGATTATAAAAGTAATCTTGTATGGTATGTTGGTTAATTGTCTGTTATACTATACCAGGGCAGTGGCGGATCCAGAGAGGGTATGGGGGGTCAAACGAACCCCCCCTCTATAGCCAGATTATTTGATTTTCATGCAGAAATTCAGTCATGATTGTGTAATACTAGGATAACGAACCCCCCTATTTGTATATTCGAACCCCCCTCACAGAAATCCTGGATCTGCTGCTGCAGGGTACTAAATTATGTGGTCTCTTAAAGTTTATTTTAAGATTTGCTGTTTAAATTTCTTCAAGGGAGCTTAGATTTCTACAGAAATATGATGCTAAAAAATGAATAAAACAAGCATACATGAGGGACAATTCAACACCCGCCAGAACCCCCTTGATCTGGCAGTGCTAGTCCTTCAGGGTGAGTGATAGAAACAATGACAAAATAAATATGTTACCTGACACGCTAAAAAGGACCTAATTAGAAGTCCACAAAACTACATGTTGAGAAACAGACCAATCTCAGCAGAGGTCAAACAGATGTCATAATTGGAAAATGAACACATAATAAGGTAGCATGAATATACCTGAGGTTCTTTAGAGCGAGATATTTTGAGATATCTTGAGATTTTTTAAGATATTTTAGGATAAAGCATTCTTTACAGCAAGATTTTTAAGATGCTCAATGGGAGGCACCATTACCCTATACTTCGTGCGGAACCCCTCAGTCAACTCTGTACAAACAATGTAAAAGACATTTGACCGAGTTTTCCGAACACTCCATAATTCATAAACCGCAGTGTTCCGAATGCTCCATACTTTATACAAATGACGTCATGATGACGTCATTTGTATAAATATAGAGCATTCGGAACAGCTCGGTCAAAGTCTCGGTCTTAAAAACGCTTTATCCAAAACACCTTAAGAAATCATAAAAAAATCTCGCTCTAAAGAAAGCACCTCGGATTTAGAAAATTATTTTAGAGTGAGAAGTATCAACCCTAGTCAGGCTGCGAGGACTGCGCAGACTGACTATGGTGGATACTTTTCACTCTTCCTATAAGGTCCCTTTTAGCGTGACATGTCTCATGTACATATTTTCTAGGTATTGGAGGTACATGAGAATCTAGAGCGTCCTCATACCACAGTAGGTGAAGAAAACCTGGATGATAAAGAGAAGGCCATAGTTAGAGAAATGTGTAATGTAAGTAAAATACAGATCTTCAGTTTATTAACACTTCCCCAGTTGATAAATTATAAACGGGTCAAAATTCATCCCATTACCAGACGGCAAATTTTAAGCTTGTCCAAATTGAAAGAAGTTGCAGTCGACATTTTCAATGTGTTGAAATCTCGAAATTTTTGTAAGTAAAATACAGATCTTCAGTTTATTAACACTTCCCCAGTTGATAAATTATAAACGGGTCAAAATTCATCCCATTACCAGATGGCAAATTTTAAGCTTGTCCAAATTGAAAGAAGTTGAAGTCGACATTTTCAATGTGTTGAAATCTCGAAATTTTACAACTTTTGGGGTAGAAAATATTGTGGGAAATAAAGAAATTGCTTGTCACAAGCAATTCTTCATTTTCCACTATCTTTCCTAAGCCTTTATCTTGTTGGGCGTCAAAAGGCGTCACTGTGCGGTAATGGGTTAACCCATGCTGAAATACAGGACATTAAACCTCAGCATTGTTTGTGAAAGGGCTAAACATGGTGCAAATGATACATATTTAAGGGTTCTAAGGAGCAGAATTTCATTCATAACATTTTTTGAAATTCATTGATTGTTTTCTATCAAAGGATAAATTGTAAGATGGCGGTCTTGTGTTCTTACTAGTATGAAAAGAGTCAGGATTGCATTGCTAAATGTAAGGGCCTCTGAAACTGGTATAGATGTGTAATATGAAGTACTAAAATTGATTGTCTGATAATTAATGTTTTATTTTCTTCAGGTTGTATGGAGGAAGTTAGGTAATGTGAGTGCAGAACAACAGGGATCTGGTACCAGTACACCACAACATCCGGTTTACGAGAATGTGCAGAGTGGAGGGGACAGACAGATTCCCAGTGACCCCAGAGGAGACCCAAGGGCAGACCCTAGAGGGGACCCCAGAAATGACCCTTCATACAACCCACAAATACAGCAAACATACCCTCAGTCATACCCCCATCAACCAAACCAGCAACCATCAAGGTCAAACCTTGATTCAAGGTCAAATTTGGATTCAAGGTCATATCCAGAGTCAAGGTCACACCAGGATTCAGGTCAAATGTTTCACTACAGTATGGATCCTGGTGGGATGGGAGGAATCTACACAGCACAGCCAGTTACAGCAACACAGAGGTTACAGCCAGGTCAAGGTCATCCTTCACAAGGTCAATATAACCAAGGTCAAGGTCATGGTGGGCGTAACTACCCACCCAACTCTCAGCCACAAGGACAGAGAGCACCATCAAGTTCTTATCAATCAAGTGGTCAAGCCCCGCCCCCTCGGTCCTCACAAGCCAAGGATGATGGTCAGTTTGTGTCTCCTCCTAACCCCCATTATTCATCACAACCCCCTTCCTATGGGTATGTGAGAACATCTCGGTCTACACCAGTCACACCTACACCCATGCAGAGGAGTCATTCACCAACTTCTAAACCAAACAGTATGTCAAACCCTAACATGCGCCAGGAGCCCAGAAGTCACTCCCCAGGCCCTAACAGAGCACCACACAGTCGACCTGACCTTCATTCACAACCTCAAGGTCACTCTCAAGGTCATCCTAGAGGTCAGTCTCAAGGACCTCCACCAGTCTATCAGGATTCGAGGAGTCATTCTCCAGGTCCTAGTCGAGCACCTCATAATCGTCCTGACCTTCAGTCTCAAGGTCAGCCACATGTGTATCAGAATCATCCTATGGGCAGGGAAGATCACTCCTATGAGAATATTCAGTATGGCTACCACCCTACCTCCTCACAGAACTACGATGACAGACTTGCATCAACATCTTCATCAGGTAGAAGTGACCACCCTCCTCCACCCCACATCGGCTCTCATTACACACACAGTGACATTCCGGCACCCAGTCCTGGGTATGCATCTCGGGGTCGTCCTCATTCATCCATGTCACATGATCATCGTCAGGGCAACCAGTCACATGACCATCGTCAAGGAAACCAACCAACTCAGTATCAGAATGTTCAGGTTAGACAACCAGTTCCCATGAAGCAGTTGAGACGTGACCCCTCACCTCAGGGCTATAATCTACGCCAGGGATCAAACCAGCAGCCCCTTCAACAGCAGGGCCCCATAAGGGGCGGACCAAGTTCAGGAGGCTACAGTCAGCAATATCCCCCTATTGGTACCCCACAAGTGACTAGAAGACCTGCCCCACAACAGTATAATAGAGATGGTTACACTGACCCTAGAGATGGACAAAGGCATTATTAAATCTCCAAAATGGCAAGATTTTAGGGTGGTCTCTTGTAAGCTGCAACAGAGGACAAAATAGATATTGATTTATATTAGATTAATGTACAATACAACACAGAAAATATTCAGGCAAAAGATAAAAATGCTGGGTATCAGCATTTCTTCTTTTGTCTTGATATTTTACTAAACACTTCTATTAGGGACTTTAACAAAAATTCTTAGTAGCCATATCCAGAATATGGACTTAAAATGAACTGCTGGTGAGATGACAAAATAGTGTACTTGTACACCCGAAACAAATGTCTCACACCAGCCATTATCCGAGTAAGAAAAAAATTCTTATCAAAACAATTTTCTGTCTATTGGTCAATGTCTTAAAAGTTTATTTTCAAGGGCATGTTGTAGGCCTTGATTAGGGACGTCAAAATCAGGTTTAGTATGGGACTGTTAACATGGGATGAACATTTTGAGGGGGGGGGGGTGTCAAATGATGGGATGATATTTATTGTTAACTCCTGCATTTACTGTTACATTCATTGTGTCTATGCATTTTACAATCAAGATTTCTATGCATTTAGAAAGATAGTCAATATTTTTGTACAAATAAATATGGATCTACATTTAAATTGTTTATGTTGAGTAAGATCAGTTCATAGTTCAGGATTGACTAACAATAAATGCGGTGTAATATGCAAAATGAAAAATTTGTTCAATGTTGGTTCAAAGAATTTTTGCCATTAATATGAGATATTTCTCTTGTTAGCAAGTATTAAGTGTATTGGTGGAGTTGGTTCTTCCTTACATGGAAATGGGCTATGTATATGAAACGATGCTAAAAAGGGCATCATTGAATATTTTGATGAATCTGTTTAAAGATGTTTGACCTCTCAATATGGATACTGTAAACCATCACTTTGTATCCAAAACCTTGTAACTGCAGCTTAAGATAAGCTTCAGTTATGAGGTTTTTGGAAAAAAGCGATTAAATTCTAGTTCGAAAAGTACATTTGCATTTTTACCATGCCGCTTATAGAATGTGGAAGGCTGGTTTGTCTAGATGAATCAATGTCTTTTGATTTCAACACAAAATACAAGTATAAATCCACTAGGGAACGATTTTATCCACGGTATCGTGACGTAATTTCGGACAAATAAAGGTATTTCCGTATGTGTTGTTATAAAACTTCGTAACTAAGGCTTGATTCAAGCCGTAGTTACGAGATTTGATAAAAACACAAACGGTTTATCAAAACATAACAGTAAACCCAGTCTATTTTAGCACAAAAGTCATTCCTATTCATAAAGTCCTTTACTGGAATTGCTATGTTGTTTTCGATTGTTGTTAAGATTGTATTCATTCTAACAATGTGTTCAATATGATAAGAGGGCTGGCAAATTTCATTTGCATTTAGATCTAGATTTGCATTTAATTCTTTAGATTTATAGATACATTTAGTTCATGATACACATTTGATCATACATTTTATGTCATGTTAACCCATTACCAGACTGCAAAATTTCAACTTGTCTACATTCAAAGATATTGCAGACGACAACTAAAATTGAATGAAAATGTACATTTTAAACATTTTGTATGGAAATTCTGTGGGAAATGAAGACATTGCTTGTCACAAGCAATTTCTTCATTTTCTAGAATGTTTTCCATAGCCAGTTTCTTCTGAGGAGTCAAAAAGAGTCACTGTGCGGCAATGTGTTAAGGTAATGCTTCTAATTAGATGTGAACTGTGTCATTTCTGAGGCATGCTGTCCAGGATTGAACGTTGTTACTGTTTTTTGGCGAATTATTTGTATACATTATTATTCTGTTATATGTTATCGCTGCTTTTCTTCCAAAAACTTGCAACTGCAGCTTTATCTAAGCTACTGTTACGAGTTTAAAGAAGGAAACTGACGATAATGTAAGCTTAGATAGAAACATTGAAGATATCAACTTTGATAAAAATGTCTGCTTAAAATCAGGTCATTTTTAGCTTCTTTTATGTACAAAAATATTTAAGAAATACATCTACAACGTAATAAGTTTTAAGTGACATGTCATGAAACATTTCATGATATTTTGAAGAGTTGTCAATGCTGCCATATTGATATTGATATATTCAAAGTAAAGAAAATCATATAGGGACAATCTGACTTAGTTCTCCATTTTTGCCTGTATCAAACTACTGTTTTACCAATATAAGTCTGTTTGGCTGTCTGTCTACAAAGCTCGACAGCGAAATCATTTTCTGTAACTTTTTAAACCCATTTCCTTGGTTATTATGACGCATTTTGACTTGAATGAGGGAAAACATTGATGAAAATGTAGAAATTCTTTGTGACAAGGAAACAGTTTTAAAAATCGCTTTTGGAAAGGGTAAAATCGCCATAGAGGTTCGAGGAATGTGGTTTCTTTTGTCTTTGAATGTCTTTTGGCAATAGTTGACGAGCCAGTAAGATGTAATCGACGGGGAATCTGGAAAAATGTCCCTTATAGCACCCAGAACTTCTTTGCCTCAATTAAGAAAAGCATGTACCTTTAACCCATTACCGAACGACACATTTTTGGGATGGTCCAAATTCGAAGATGTTGCAGACGACAGTATCAAGTTAAAGAAATTTAAAACCTTTGGGTCTTTTTTGGTAGAAAACATTATGGGAAATGAAGAAATTGCTTGTCACAAGCAATTTCTAAATTTTCCACAATGTTTTCCAAAGCCATTTTCATTTGAGGAGTCAAAAAGAGTCAATGTGTGGTAATGGATTAAGTCCTGTCAGTGTAGACTTATCTGGGCCCATAATATTCTACAGTTGCTACATGTTCTGAAGAGTGAGAAACGCGGATCTTGATCAGACACTATGAACATACAAACTACATGTAATCTGGATCCATACTGGTCTTAAATACCACAGGGATCATTTTTTCCAGACCATGGTTTAATATATTCTGACACATGATGTTGCTTCTTCTCGATAAAACTAGACCGTTCACAAACTGTGCGCATTTGTAAAATGGTTTTCATATGCATAGTATAGTACCTCAGTCTGCCTTCAAATTCCACAGGTCAGAGAATTACACGGTACAAAAACAACTTCAGAACATCTTCAATGAATATAATTTAGTTCGACTCTTTTGAACATCACGTTTTGTTGCTAGATGGTGTCTAGTCGAGAGGTAGAGCGTCGGCCTTGCGACTATGAGGTTCCGAGTTCGATCTCCGGTAGCGGATGTTGTTCTTGGCTTCTCATTGGCCCACATATTCGGCGCGAGTAGGCCTACTGGAACAGTGTATTTCCAGGAAGCAGAATCGAGAGGGATTAAGATAAGTTGAAGAAACTTTCTTCATAATCGATGTAAAATAAATACGTTCAAAGGAACGTATGAAGAAGAAAAAAGAATAAGAAGAAGAAAAGATCCACGACACATAGGAACTCCGTGTTCTTTTTTTCCTTTAATTTACCTGATCCATACCATTTTCCTGCAATTGGTGTTGTCGTGTCACTTGATTCTGTCGCAGTGATTCACCCAGTCTCGATCTCGATTTTCTGGTCGTTGATTGAAATGTCGTTTTGAAGCCCTATACTGACAAAACAGACGGTTCTGTGGTTATCCCCCAATAATATGGTTGATTATTTCCATCATAGAACACTGATAACATTGTAAGAAGATACGAGGTGGAATTACGGGCGCAAATCCTCTAATCTAACGAATTGCGGATCTGTGGTATATCCGTATAAGGACATCAATCTTACAGACTGTTTAATTAATCCATTACTGCACAGTGACGCCTTTTGACTCCCTCACAAGAAATGGCTTGGGAAAACATTGTGGAAAATGAAGAAATTGCTTATGACAAGCAATTTCTTTATTTTTCACAACTTTTTCTTAGCCAAAATGTAAAGATTTTTTAAATTTCACTAACTTGAAATTGTCGTCTGCAACACCTTTCAAATTGGAACAGTCCAAAATTTTGTCGTCTGGGATAAGCTTATTTTCCGCGCCGTATCTTCCGTATAGATGGCGGGTGCATGCCATTGTCAAAAGAATCACTCTCGACCAGTACAATCGAAACGTTTGGTCGATCTTGATTTTAACCAATATACCGGTAGTTATATATTTGAGACACGTCACCCGAATAGGCCAATGACCTGTTTCACGTTTGCTAATTCAAAAACGCCAGTTTTGCGTGTGGCCTAAGTATCTACGAGCACGCATCTAGAGACCATGATACCAGATCAGGATCCATGCTGCAATCGAAGAGTTTCTACAACCGCGAAAAGCAATTAGAGAACAACATGAAGGTGTCGTTGTCCAAGATCTACGTAGGCTTATTAATCGTTATCCATTTTTGGCCTTAAAAGACCCTTTTCAGATCAAACATCCACGAATGTGTTTCGTATGTGGTGTTTTTTCTTTCACTCATTTAATGGTTGGACTTGATTACTTACGATATTGGACACCGATACATTATTTAAGACGAAAGACGAAACGAGACGTGATTATTCGGATAAATCTGATCGGCTAGCGGAATACGGACAAATGGCCTTTCCATTTTAAGAAATCAATTAATAGGGAATGATTTTATCAAGTATACAGTGACGTAATTTCGGACAAACAATAGTATATTATGGGTGTTGTTGTGTAAATCTCGTAACTACGGCTTGATTTAAGCCATATTTGCGAGATTTTACAACGACACCGACGATTTATCAAAATGCAACAAGTAACCCGGTCTGTTTTAGCACAAAATTGATTGTCATTGTAATCTACTAACTCAGCTTAATATGCACTAGACAAATATGCATTTAGAGATTTGTATTGCGGAACGGCGACAGTGAAATCCGGCCCAGTCCGTCCTTTCCAGAAATAGGCCCAACTTATTTTGATTTATTTTCCCTCGTTTACCGTCCGAAAACGAGCTGTTGGTAATTCTCAAATATCATTCGATTTGTCTGGAGATCAGTCTGAAAGAAAACATGGTCTAGTCTATATCTTTTTTCCTCCATACGAATCCTTTTCGACTTTGTTGGTTTCGCTACAAATGTCATATCTACAATAGGGAACGATTTTATCCGATTAACCTTGACCGTAATTTCGGACAAACAATATTATTTCGTAGGTGTTGTTATAAAAAAATCTCGTAACTACGGCTTGATTCAAGACGTTGTTAAGAGATATTATAACAACACAGACGGTTTATCAAAACACAATGGTAACTCTGTTCTATTTTTAGTCGGGGCCGCGGCCTTAGCGCAGTTGGTAGCGCATCTGACCCTCATTCGAGAGGTCTCGGGTTCGATACCCGGCCGCGGCTAATACCCTTTCTGACAAAATTGTCACCCACCAATGGGTTTGAAATCGTTAACCTAAGTGGGCGAGCAGCTGGATGCTCGGTAAGGGTGTTGTGGTAGTACTGGTTTGAGAAACAACAGGAATCCATGGGTAGGTGCTCCAGCCGCCGCGATATGACCCTGGTAGTTGAAAACGGCGTAAAACCCCAATAAACTCAAACTCTATTTTTAGTACAAAATTCATTGCTATTGATTAAGCTGCAAATACGACGTTTTCGAATGTAACCGACAAAATGTAGTCTAATGAAATTGAAGGAGAGCAACCTAACAGGAGATCCATAACAGACCTAAGACTTTTAAAGATTCGACTCAAACTGTCTGAAAGAGGAAAATATCAAGACATTTCCCTCTATGTGGGGCTAACTCTGTTTTACATGTATACGTATGAATAAGGAGACCAAATTAACCCCAGGATACAAAATAAGCTGTCAATTTTCCCCGCAATCTGTTCTACTAACAAGCGAACACAGTGTGATGGCATTCTTGATTATATAGAACGAAAACCATGTCTCAGATATTTTTCAACGACGTAACGTGGGTGGGAGGTCAAAATCTTGTAGCTTCAGCTTTTTCAAGCTGTAGTTACGAGGTTTTGACCGCCAATCAACGACATAATAATTATTATGTTGTAACATAGACCACGTGAGCCTGGAAGAATGGTTGTAGGGCCTACAAAGCTTGTTTATCTGAATAATAGGCATACTTTTCCTGGTTGTTTTTGCCAGTCACATATTTCTAGTGATTGGACGTATACCCGGTATCTATCTACCTTTCTCCATGAGCAAAGGTAGCCCCCCACCCCCCACCCCTTCACTCCCAGCCCCCCCCCCCCCAAAAAAAAAGAAGACATTTTGACTATTCTGGCGCAAGTCTGTGAAAATGGTGTCCCCTTCACAACAACCGGAAGTTCCCCCGAAATATATTTTTTTAATACGCAACTGAATGTTGTGATGTAGGAGATAAGATAAGCGATCGTGTTGTAGAAAGAACTGAAATTACGCACGGCGATGATGATCATTTACAAATGCATTTCCGACATATCATCAACAGATCAGAAAGGGTTAGCAAGTCTGTATCTAGTTGAGTCTTTTCGTCTTCGTTCTGTTAACACCGAATTTAAGGGATGATTATTTCATTCATTGGACACTGATAACATTGTACGACGAAACAAAACTCAATTATTCGGATAAACCCACTCATCTCACAAATACGGACCTCTAGATGGACTTGCCATATTGGGAAATCAATTAAACGTAATCAGCAGGCTCAACTCGTTTATCGTCCAATTTCGTCCAAAACCTCATAAAGTCCGATCGCACAGCTTGCGTGAAGCTGTATTTACGAGGTTTAGGATGAAAAGTAGCGTTATATTCTTGACAACATATCTACACATACAACTTTGAATTGTGAATCATCGTAAATTACATTCGAACCCGTCCTTTGAAAACGTTTTCTTTTTCTTTTGTACAGTGTTCGCGTTTTTTTTCCCGATCCACTTTTTCCCGGATATATTTCGACTTTTCAATAATGTGTCTGACAGAAAATGCAATTATGCCTAAAGTATATTTCCTTCTGCACGTAGTGAAAGCAGTCTTAATGTATTGAATTAGGAGACCAAATTAAATAATTTGGATATATAAAAATCATCTTTCCTGACAAAGAAACAAAATCAAGATACTTCCATTTACATGAAGTTAAGGTAGTCTACCCCTAATGAGATTCGCGCGACGTCGGATTTATTTGGGCGACGTCGAAAACATTTGGCGGTGGAACTTTCCACCGCCGAATGTTTTTGACCGCGCCCGAATAGGTTCGGACATATATAACGACACAGCTCGAAAAATAGCCGATGTTTTATGAATCTTAAAATGGCGACATTACGGGTATTCTATCTTAATGTATTGAATTAGGAGACCAAATCAAACAATGGATACATAAAAATCATCTTTCCTGACAAAGAATCAAAATCAAGATACTTCCCTTTACACGAAGTATACGAGGGACGTTCAATTAATTTTGGAACTGGGGTTCTATAAGCCATAGTTATGTCGCAATTCAATTTTAAGTTTCTTCAATCCTTCGAAGTAATCCTCTTTGACACCCACACACTTCTGAACTTTTGAGATCCATTATTTATATGTCAATAAAAGGGCCTCTTTTGGAACACGCAGACACTGGTAAATTGCACTGCATATGGAACATGAAGGCCTATACCGAAATTCAGAGCCTTTTCTCCGTCATCATTGGGAACACAAAAATGCCACACGGGCTCAATCCCGGCTATAAGGGTGGATGAAGATGTGCAGCATGTGTCTCTTTCAGGAAGTCTTGGACAAGAGGATACCTGAGGACTGCTCCGCTGTCATGGTTTTGGTACATGCCTCTTTAGCCGGTCCTAGACCTGCTCTTTTCGATTTATTTCTTTGCATTCCCCGACATACAATTCTAGTATGAATGACCGGCGATAGTGGTACTATTTGAAACAGTAATTTGAACAAAACAGCCGTTACATTTGAAAATTACCGCGTACAAAACTTTTCCCGCGCTTATAATTTTTTGGCTACTACGGACCTCGCCTGATCTTTTCGCAACCATTGCTTGCTAATTACACGCCAATGATGCTCTTAATAGTAGATCTATTATTGTTCAATTATATGAATAAAGCTCAGAAAGTCCACATTTGTTGCATTTATTGCATTATTTCAAAATATATTTTGCACGGGTGCTCTCTGTCCTTAGGGCAGCAGGTGGAGGACCCTATGGGCATAAACCATTCTGTGTTTCAACCATTTCGTCAAAATCGTATAACATGTCCCCGATGAAAAACCAACTTTATCTGCTATTTCTTGCACATTTAACCGTGCTTCTTGTTCGGTCATGTCGGAATCTACAGCACAATTTGCTTTGGTACTAGCTCTACCCGAATTGCCTGAGAGGGGGCATCATTAAGGTCAGTTTTACCAATTTTAATTTTTATTATTATCCTAAAAACTGACGTATATTCAACGTTCGGATGTCCACGATTCTGATATAGTTCATTATATACATGTGATGCAGATAATTCAAAGCCTATGCGACATTTAATGTAGACCCGTACATCCTATTTCAGTTCGTTTTACATTTTGCGCACAGCGAAATAGCCAGTGTATACGACTGAACCAACTTAAAAGTTCAATAACTTTTGAAAGAGTCAACGAATTTGTCTCAAATTTTGACCAAGTGTAGACAGTAATTTTCCAGTCAAATAGCCGCAAGCACCACTAGTTCTATAGAACCGTGAGGTATGGTGGACCATTAGTACCACTTTTAATTGAACGCCCCTCGTACATTGTACTAGTAGTTAATTATGATTGAATTACATTCATCATATCCGTAAAAAACTACTGTTTTGACATCCCTGTGTTATTTTATTTTTTGACTGAAAGGTAGAAAAATCACCATACAAAGCTAATGTAGTTTTATTCGGATGAATAAGGAGACCAATTTAACCCTAGGATACAAAATAAGCTGTCAATTTTCCCCACAATCTGGTCTACTAACAAGGAACCAAATTAAGTTTGATGGCATTCTTGATTATATAGAACGAAAACCAAGAGAATTTGCTAAGTAAGACTATTTAGAGAAAAATCCGTTAGGAGTAAACGTTTTGTCTTACTGAACGCAGGGCTGGTTTATCGTAAGTAGACCAAACAAAGTATTCAAGACACACCTTTCTACCAAAGGGGTCTATAAGTTGACTCCCAGAACCTTATGAACCTTTATTAAATAAAGGTTCATTAGGTGCTGGGAGTCAACTTATAGACCTAGATGCTTTCTACTACACCCTTTTCCCCATGACGCAGCTTACATTTGTATTATTTTTTACATCTTCACTATGTTTTCTCCGTACCTGAGCCGACAATAACATACTACAATGTAGGTACAAAACTGATTTACCTGGATGAGTGATGGAGTGTCGAAATGAATTCAAGCGAACAGTAAAGAAAGTATTTCATGTGGAAAATATAGAGATGTGAAGATAGCATTCAGGATGTTACACGTATAATTTGTGTTGAATAAGTTTGGAATTTCGGAAATTCGGCTACCTAATCGAAATGTATGTTGTTTTCTTGTTTTTTATATTGATGATAATTATGACACGTTCATCTTTAGAAAGTACTCTTTAATCTATATATCTACCTGCTACGTTGGTCCTTCGATTTCATTTACAAAATCACTTCAAGGGTGTAGCCTACGTTTTGTACTAAGTTTGGAACACAGGAAGTTCGTCTATTCACTCGAAACGCATGTTGGTTTGAGTTTTATTAATTATGCCTAATTCATCCTAATTACATTGTAATTACATCCTAAATAGATATTTTAGTAAATGAGTAAGGAGTAAAACTCTTTATACCTAGAGGCTGAACTATATTTATCTATTGTAGGCCTAGCCTAAGTTTATAGAACTGTTGGTAATGTAGGTGGTTGATATTAATTTGCCTATTAATTAAAAATTATAAGATTCTTATACCAATAAGATTCAGCGAATGACCAAATGCCATTCTTTTCTCTATACATTTTGTAATTATGTATTTTTATATAGGAATATAAACTTTGATTATCCCTTACCTACATTGTTGAAGTACATTTTCTCATCAGTGGGAGGTAAAAAATTCATAGCTACATCCTTTTCAAGCAGTAGTTACGATGTTTTGACCCCCCTTCTTACGACATAGGCCTACAACAACTATTTTTGTTTTTAAAGTAGAAAATCGGTAATCAGTAATTAACCACAATTTATCAAGAAACCACCAGAGTACATGTACTTCTAATCCGAGCCTTCTCTGGTGAAAATTTGCTGTTGATATTTGGATGTCGCTATCAAATAGAGACATCCAAGACATCAAAGAGCGAATTTTCATCGGAGAAGACTCGGATTAATGTACTTCCTAAGATGTTGATTGGTATCGATAAGTTTTCGAATTTCGATCTGCACCTAAACTTCAAAAAGGCGCATTCTTTCATCGTGGTCAAAAATGATAAAGCTTAGATTAGGAACCTACAAAGGATCGACGACTACTTTGGAAACTCGTGATGCAATAAACCTTCGAAAAATAGGCATTTCGATATGCCAAATGATAACAAAGTTTCTCAAAACATCTTGTAAATTCGTACAATTCCTGGAAAATGTCAAATGGAAACATTTCTGCTGTCATTGACAGTAATTATCTACAGATCCAAATATTTCAGAAGAACACCTGCATAGTGGTGTTGTTAGAAAATTGGTTCTAATGTAACTTGAAATATATAGCTTTCTATTTCACTATAAAACAATTTACGGTTGCAATGAATACAGTTTTCGTTTCACTAGATCTAGCAGGCCCGTAGGAACCGGGGGGGGGGGCAACCACCCACAATGTTGGTCAGAAATGTCAAATTTTCTATATTTTACACTGAAAATTCAGTGAAAATCCAAATTAGCACCCCTCCGCCCCCGATATTCAGACATTGGGGGCTTTAGCCACCCTAATATCAAATTGCTTCCTACGGGCCTGTCTAGTAAGTGTACGTGTAATATTCTGTCGGTTTCGCCGATGCCATGACTGACAACAATTAGCGATGATCAAAACTAATCCTTTCCCAGAACAGTCAGTTTTGTACAACACCAACTGAAACCATTGAAAACCAATATCTCTCCTTTATCTCGATGGTTTTTGTGCTATATTATCCACGAATCCTGTTATCTTCGCAAACATCCATTTTTGCGTCTGAAGAAATAAAACTTTCATACTCATGATACTGGAAAATGGCAAATAATTGTGTGCTAAAAATAGACTGGGTTTACTGTTATGTTTTGATAAACCGTAGGTGTTGTGATAAAATCTCGATACTGCGGCTTGAATCAAGCCGTAGTTACGAGATTTTATAACAACACACACGATATACTATTTATTTGTCCGAAATTTCGTCACTGTTACAGTTGTCGCCACATCGTATGGCACGTGTTTATGTTTTGTTTAACGTTCAATTACATTTGTACAAAAAATAAACATTGTGCCATACGATGTGGCGCCAACTGTAACTGGATAAAATCGGTCCCTATTATAAAATGTTATCCTTTGGGAAAGATTTAGTAGTGAAAACACTGAGTAGGCCTATTATTTCAAAAAAGAAATTTTTATGGCATTTCATATGGAAACCGACTTCTTGAGGAAAATGAATCCACAAGGACCTAGATCAGCCTGCGCAGATAGTCTGATCAAGATCCATGTTGTTCTCAGATAGCTACTTCATTAGAAATCACGTAATGTGGCCATTTTGAGACTCATATTTTTTTCAGATTTTTTCGAGCGTCGTCGTTACGTATCCGAACTTATTCGGGCGCGATCGTAAATATTCGGCGGAGGAAAGTTCCACCGCCAAATGTTTTCGACGTCGCCCGAATAATTCCGACGTCGTTAAGCAAATATGGGCGAACAGCAAAGATCCTAATCAGACATGCACTCTGTGACAAGCCTATCTGGTTCTACAGAATTATCTGGTTCTAAAAAATATCCGTACAACTTGTCCATGCTGTAGTTACCACGTTCTCGAACGTTAATAATAAGATACTCACGAAATGAAGAACTGGTTGGTAAAGGGTTATACTTAAGCCAGTGAAGCAAAAATAACAATCTGCAATCGTTTAACAAGTAGGTCACGGTACGGAAACTACAGAGACAGAGCCATTGGCTCTGCCGCTTAAATCCTCTGGGGTGCTTCCGGCCATGTGTGGCTCTGTCTCTGGGGTCGCGATTTTTTGACAAAAACAGGTGAGTGTTCAACTTTGTTGTTCATTTATTTTCTTCTGGTGCTTAAAATCGAAAAACCGGGAATGTCATGCCCCCCTAAGACCATTTATCTGCCTGTTCTAATTATGTGGGCTTCAAAGTCGGCAGGGTTTTCACAGGATCATTGTCGTCGTGGGTCGACCCTATGTGATTTTTTCTTGTTTACATCATGTATTCATGTACATTTCAACGGTAAATAGCCAATTGCTGCAGCCAAAACATGTGATATACTAATCGAGGGATAATCTCGATCAGACATTGCTTTCCCATGTAACAAAACCTTAGACATGATTGGCAAACGTAAAGTTTGAGCAATTTCTATTGGTGGCTCTGTCTCTGGCGGCTGGCTCTGTCTCTGGTGGTTGGCTCCGTCTCTGCGTGCTTGGTGAAAAAAATTAATCTATCACAAAATTCGTGTCGAAGTAATTTACTCACACACTGAATAGATCATATGTGTATGGCGGATGGTTCAATCACCGATTAAACCCTTTGCAAAACATCGAACATTCAGCGTTGTTCAATTTCAAAGCTACAATTAAACAATGTCCTTTGAATGATCAAAGATCAGCGAGTCTAAATTAACGAGGGAAGAGGGATTTCGATTTATGTAAATATGTGACTCGGAACCGAACATCCTGTGATAAAGACATCGTACTATCTGGAGACAGCTACTGAACTCTCACGGCCACCGCGCATTATTCGCTTCTATTCGAGGGAAACATGCTTCTTCAATTTACATGTATTGGAATATACACTAACCTTTCGCCACGGCTCATGATTCTATGTAGTACTGTACTTAAGGCAACAAACGGGTGTTGACAAAGAAACAATTACACGATGGGTAATCCACGTGATTTGGGGAAGGGTCCACACCGAAAAATTGTCTGTTTCAAGTATATTTTGTTCTATATCTCAGTTTAAACTGTACGTATTTTGACGAGAAATTTGCACCATACGCGCCTTTGAGAAGGTCATTCCTGAACCTCTTTATGCATAGAATTCCATAGTTTCATTAAAATGCAACCAAAAACATTTATTTTGAATGTTTGGAGAAACCATGGGATTTGATGCGGAGTGAGTTAGAACCGGGGAATGTCCCTCTCAATGACGCGCGTGCGGTGCACTTCATCTCGTCAAAATCCGTTGAGTATTAGCTGAGAAAATACACAAAACAGACTTGAAGCAGACGATTTTTCGGTGTGAACGCTTCCGAAAAGTCAGGGGCCTGTTTCATCAAAACATTTAAGAAGTAATTTTGACTTAACGATGTCTTAAATATTGGTTAAAACAACAATCCATAATCCAGGGGCTCGTATTTTCAACGATCTTACGACCAAGTTTTTGTATAAAATGTGTAACAAAACATCTGAGTGCACGAGAAATCAGATTGGACCAATCAGGTTTGTTGTTACAAGTAACTACGCAAAAATTAAGCGTTGATAATACGGGCCCCAGGTTTTGATAAATTGACGATACGCGTTTCTTGTCCTAAACTTGTCGTAAGTCATCGGTAAGACAAAAAATGAAAAAATGAAAAAATGAAACTGGCCCCTGTTTTTTTTTATTTTGCACCAATATATCCGACATCTTTCCATTTAATCCTTCCCAAGCAAGACATTTTTCTGGTGCATTGCGAGAAAAGAAAATGGCTCATAACCAGCATTTTCATATTTTTTCTCACATATTTCAATGATAACTATTACATATTTGATACTTCGGAGCTATGCGCAGATACATACATTTCTCTCTCATGAGGGGGGTGGGGGCGCCCATCTGCATCCTTGCATGTCTGGACAGCATTTCGAATTGGAGCAGTCCTAAATAAGATGTAAACGGGGGCATGGGGTTGGGATGATAAAGCATTTCAGTAAAAAACCGCGTAATAGAGGAAAACGAATACACATTTTGTATGTTCGAACCCCATCATAGAAATCCCGGATCCGATATATAGTTTCACTTGCTTGTTTTGCATACTTAATGCCAACCTTTCGTGAGAAAGTGAATATCAATTATATAAACGCGGTTATTTCCTAAAACATTTCTAATCTGCAGCCAGCCACACCACCACCACCACCATCATCATCGATTCGTTCATCATATGGCGTGCTAGTTCGCACAGAATCTCTCAACTACTCCAACGCACTAAACAATAGGCTGATATGCCTGTCCTATTTAAAAGTTTGCACTTGAAACTTGTTACAAGTTTGCACTTTGTGAATCATTATTCTAATGTTGACACAAACTCCTCAATCAATCTAATGTATACCATGTTTAAGAAAACGACAAAGAATATTTGCGAAGCAAAAACCGAAATGACTAGCAAATTTTTCAGCCTTTGCTTCGTAGTGTGGTACAAGTTAAACACTAAATATTGCTCAAAATGAGGACGTGGTCACTAGGCTAACAGTACATAAAGCGAATGCGCCACATGGTTTTATTTGAGTGCGTGTGTAATGATCTGAAGCGAAATCTCATTAAAAGATACACCCTAGGCCTATGTAAGTCATCATATATTGCACAACGGGCTAAAAACTAAAATTAACCGACAGTTCAAAGCGGAGCCAGCCGCCAGAGACAGAGCCAACCGCCTGAGACAGAGCCACCGATAGAAATTGCTCAAACTTTACGTTTGCCAATCATTTCTAAGGTTTTGTTACATGGGAAAGCAATGTCTGATCGAGTTTATCCCTCGATTAGTATATCACATGTGTTGGCTGCAGCAATTGGCTATTTACCGTTGAAATGTACATGAATACATAATGTCAACAAGAAAAAATCACATAGGGTCGACCCATGACGACAATGATCCTGTGAAAACCCTGCCGACTCTGTAGTTTCCGTACCGTGAGGTATTCGTGAATAAATCAACATCGACCTGTACAATAGGGAACGATTTTATCCAGCTAACCGTGACGTAATTTCGGACAAACAATAGTATTTCGTAAGTGTTGTTATCAAAAGCTCGCAATTGCGGCTTGATTCAAGCCGTAGATACGAGATTTTATAACAACACCGACGGTTTATCAAAACAAGGGTGTCAACTCAGCCCTTTTTAAGCACAAAATTCATTGCCATTGAACTCTACCTGTCGACACGGAAATTAGGCTAGTTGTAAATGTAATGATCAAAATTGGGTGCTAACAAGCGTCATTTCTTCATTTCTTGTTCTTTGTTACTCTCCATTGCCGAGGTCTATATTGATTAAACCATCAAATATGACCTCTGCAGTTTTCGGTACGCCAACAGCCTATTTGGTTCTCATAATCTAATTATAGCACATCATTTGAATTATCGAATCAAAATCATTCAGTTTTATCTTGCATGATCATTACGTATATACATTACGTCGCTTCTATTTTTGGCTGAAGTCGTTAACATTTGAATTATCGAATCAAAATCATTCAGTTTGATCTTGTTTGATTACGTATACATTACGTCGCTTCTATTTTTGGCTGAAGCCGGTAATTTGAAGCGTCAGCCAATGAAAATTTGTATCAGCTTTTTAAATTGTTTTGTTGTGTATCGCCAACGATTGGATACTGAAATCCCGCCAAGGCCCCGAGATTAGACGTGAAATGACCCCGCGAGAACAGAGCTCATTCTATCGAAATGGAATGTAGAGATAATGTGCTCTGTTCATAAGAGAGTAGTTCTTTGTGTGAAATATACAAATGAGCCGGGATCTTGCAATAAGGTCCCTTGTGGCTTTTGAACCCAACATGGTTCCTGATCAGCCTGCGTATACACGCAGTCTGATCAGGAACCATGTTGTTCTCCTCTAGTTTCTTGATGACCTATAGCAACGGTAAAAGATAAACATGGATCCCTGCCAGTCTCCATTTAGGCACAGACTAATTTTGAAATATGGCTCCCTCAAAAGCTATAAGGGGTCTGTTTCCAGATTCACGCTCAAATAAGTGTTCTCATTCAGCCAGTGTAGCTATATAGGTTTTATAGCCAGGTGTATAAACAACTTAACCATGGAATGGATAAATATTTATAAATACCTGTCTGTATACATTCGCAGAAATTATGCTCAATGAAGCAATGGTGTAGGTGTTTCTTAGTGGAAAAAACATAGGCATAGTTCCCGGAATTCTGGAGTTCATAATTAAAAGGGAGCACTTACCATTTTCCCAACAAACATTGGTTTTGACTTTCGCCGCCACCCAAAGCATTTAATGAAACGGCCATTTATACGGGACAAAATGCATGCGACCAGTATTTTCTCCCTTTCCCTTTATGTTTTTGTGCCATAACATACCATTTTGAAACTAGTTGTACCATTCATTTTGTTGTATGCAACTCCTTTGAATTTGGTCCATCATTATTATTTGTTGTTCGGGAAAGGGTTAAAGAAAGACAGAGGAACCGTGTGTCTGTGATTTTAGGATTCTTTGACTATTTTCCCTAAAAACACCACTTCCATTTGTCTATCTAAACATTTCTTCTTTTATTGTCAAAGAGAGATCAATTTCACCATTTCACGTACAAGATTAGATAGATGTAGGGCCTACTATTTTCATAGCATTTAAAAGAGCCTGAAATGTTTGAAGTTAAAAAAAACTAGCATTTCTCATTCTACCGCAATGATTTCTATCTGACGAAAGAAAGCCTAGGCATCAATATTTTAATGTCGACTGCAAAGTGCAAATTATATGCCTCTTAAAAGTTGGATAAAGAGCCTCTGCTAGCACCCGTTTTACAGAGCGTAATTTGTTTATGCATATCAAACAGTCTACGTATGATAAACAAAGACAAGTATCGAATATGATTTTTTATTGTAGGTGGATACAACCCTTTACCAGACGACATAATAAAGAACTGTTCCAAAATCATAGATGTTTCAGACGACAAAATCAAATGAATTAGATATGGAAAAAATCTAATGCCATGGCTGAGAAAACATTGCGGGAAAAGAAGAAAATGCTGTTAACCAGCATTTTCTTCTTTTCCTTCAATGTTTTCCAAAGCAAAACACTAGATCCGTCGAAATTTGTAATTGTTTGGGAAATAGTTACAATGCAGGTTGATGTAAACAAAGATAGTACGTGAATATAAACAAAGAATGTCATACATCTATTGTGTGGGCAGTATAGATCTTTTATAGTCCTGTAGTGTTTGAACTTTTGAATAATTCACGAACCCCTTTACATCTTGGCTTTCGACATCCATATAAAAATGCATACATCAAAACTTCAGAAGGCCTTATTTCAAATTCTTTCTGTGTTTGAGGCTTAGCCTACAGAGACATTCAACTCAACTAAAATGATATCCCGAATAAAATGTCTCTTTAAGCATTTCGCAAACAAGTCAACTCAAGTTTTTTATACCACTGATTTGCATTTGTAAACCGTTTTTTTTTTTTTTTTTTTTTTTTTTTTTTTTTTTTTTTTTTTTTTTTTTGCGAAATAACACAACACATTTTATTTTAGATAATTTATCTAAATGGTTTCTTAAATCATTTTGCTGTCTGCGTCATCAAATGGATAATACAATTTAAATAGAAGAAGAAGAAGAAGAACAACAACAACAACAACGACAACCAAAAAAAAAAAAAAAAAAAAAAAAAAAAAAAAAAAAAAAAAAAAAAAAGAATGCAGTAAATGCAGCAGGCATATATAAAATTATTGACATTCTGGAATGACTAAATATCTTTATCCATCAAATTCGCAGAATCTCGCTCACTGATTCTTTATTTGTCTCGAAGGGATAAAGATAAAGATGTCGGTGTCGGAAGAGGTTGAACGCATGTTTAACCGATTGAAACTTATTGACGCTCCTTGACACCCTACGAAATAAAAAGTTTGGAAAACATCGAAGAAATGTTGTCATTTTGTCGTCTGCAGCAGCTTTCAAACTGGACCACACTACGATTTTGTCGTTTGGAAAATGGTTAAACCTCTTACATCTTATTTTATTGTAGAATGTCAGACGACTCAGACGATTCCGGAAATGACGCATCATCGTCAAAATCGTCACGTGACCTAACCGAGAAGGGTTCCGGGATAGATGCCGGACTTGACCGACTAACAACGAGGTCACTCCGAGATTTCAAATCCAGTAGCAGTAGTAGTAGTACAAGCAGCAACCCGCTTTCGAGATCATATGGGGAAAGCCGCACGAGTTATTTGTCATTGGAAGACGGCCATAATAAAAACCCGCTCTCTCAGTCGCTCTCCGACCAGCGGCCGATAGGGCCGTATTGTAAAGTGAAGAAATCTTATTCCATGGATTCGGGAGAATCGGATTTGGAAGTTAGTCGGAAAAGTTTGCCGCTAGCTGGATCTATAAAACGCAAACTTAGGGTGAGATCTTTATTCATTTATTTATTACTTATTATTTTTGTCTGTGAAATCATGACTTAAATGTCAGACACAAACTAGGCTTTCAGTAAACCCACGAGAGAACGTGTTTAAAAAACATTGAGGAAAAAGATGAAAATGCTGATCATCAGCATTTTCTTCTTTTCCCTCAATGTTTCCTAACGCCAATGATTTTAGTTCGATCTTAATCCCTACAAGACGGCCACAATAAAAATCCGCTCTCTCAGTCGCTCTCCGACCAGCGGCCAATAGGGCCGTATTGAAAAGTGAAGAAAGCTTACTCCATGGATTCGGGAGAATCAGATTTGGAAGTTAGTCGGAAAAGTTTGCCGCTAGCTGGATCTATAAAACGGAAACTTAGGGTGAGATTTTTTATTAATCTATTTATTATTTTTTGTCTGTGAAATCATGACCTAAATGGCTTTCAGTAAACCCATGAGAGAACGTGTTTAAGAAACATTGAGGGAAAAGATGAAAATGCTGATCATCAGCATATTCTTCTTTTTCCTCAATGTTTCTTAGCACCAATGATTTTTGTCTGATCTTAATCGCTACAATACAGCCATAATAAAAACCCGCTCTCTCAGTCGCTCTCCGACCAGCGGCCGATAGGGCCGTATTGTAAAGTGAAGAAATCTTATTCCATGGATTCGGGAGAATCGGATTTGGAAGTTAGTCGGAAAAGTTTACCGCTAGCCGGATCTATAAAACGGAAATTTAGGGTGAAATCTTTATTCATTCATTTAATACTTATTATTTTTGTCTGTGAAATCATGAACTGAATGTCCGAAATAAACTAGGCTTTCAGTAAACCCATGAGAGAACGTGTTTAAGAAACATTGAGGGAAAAATGAAAATGCTGATTATCAGCATTTTCTTCTTTTTCCTCAATGTTTCTTAGCACCAATGATTTTTGTCTGATCTTATTTTGCTTCAAGACGGCCATAATAAAAATCCGCTCTCTCAGTCGCTCTCCGACCAGCGGCCGATAGGGCCGTATTGTAAAGTGAAGAAATCTTATTCCATGGATTCGGGAGAATCGGATTTGGAAGTTAGTCGGAAAAGTTTACCGCTAGCTGGATCTATAAAACGAAAACTGAGGGTGAGATTTTTATTCATTTATTCATTTTATCTAGGAAAGCGGGAACAGAATGTTCGAAACAAACTAGGCTTTCAGTTAACCCACGAGAGAACGTGTTCAAGAAACATTGAGGTAAAATATGAAAATGCTGATTATCAGCATTTTCTTCTTTTACCTCGATGTTTCCTAACACCATTGATTTCCGTCTGATACTAATCGCTACAAGACTACCACACTAAAAATCCGCTCTCTCAGTCGCTCTCCGACCAGCGGCCGATAGGGCCGTATTGTAAAGTGAAGAAATCTTATTCCATGGATTCGGGAGAATCGGATTTGGAAGTTAGTCGAAAAAGTTTACCGCTAGCCGGATCTATAAAACGCAAACTTAGGGTGAGATTTTTTATTTATCTAGATTTATTATATTTTGTCTGTGAAATCATGACCTAAATGTCAGAAACAAACTAGGCTTTCAGTAAACCCATGAAAGAACGTGTTTAAGAAACATTGAGGGAAAAAATTAAAATGCTGATCATCAGCATTTTCATTTTTCCCTCAATGTTTCTTAGCACGAATGATTTCCGACTGATCTTAATCGCTACAAGACGGCCATAATAAAAACCCGCTCTCTCAGTCGCTCTCCGACCAGCGGCCAATAGGGCCGTATTGTAAAGTGAAGAAATCATATTCCATGGATTCGGGAGAATCGGATTTGGAAGTTAGTCGGAAAAGTTTACCGCTAGCCGGATCTATAAAACGCAAACTTAGGGTGAGATTTTATTTATTTTATTATTATTAAACACCATTCCCAGACGGCACGATTATAGACTAGGCCTACGTGTAGTTTTAATTCAAAGATGTCACAGGCGAAAATGCGATGGTTAGGCTTATATTAATAAAAACAAATTTCATCTTTGAAAAATATTTAATAACAGTTTGCATTTTGAAAAGCTTTTACGTGAAATGTATATTCTTGCGAGTATGTTCGTGTCCTCTCCCAACGATTTCAACAGTGTTAGGCATAGTGCGATCCTAAACCCAGAATCTTGGATGGGACAACTGCCCTGACTGGTAAGCAGCAGCTTCCTTCAGTTTTATCTCCCCCTTTTTAATATCATTTCTTAAGCCGCATCTCTTACCCATTAACAAATTGTCGTCAACAACATCTTTAAAATTCAACCAGTCTGAAATTCTGCTGTTTAATAATTGGCTCAAGGCTATAGGCTAATCCATTATACGGAACCTTCGGGCAAGATTTTTATCATTTAATTGAGTGTTGCTGTAACGAACCGATTTTTGTTTGTGATTTGATCTTATACCGCTAGGTCATTGATTAACATTTTCCCAAACAAGACACATTTTTCAACGTCCACGAGAGCAAAAAACTTCGAATAGGGACCGATTTTATATTGTAAGCAGTGACGTAATTTCGGACGATCAATAGTTTTTCGTAGGTGTAGTTATTAAATCTCGTAACTACGGTTTGATTTTAAGCCGTAGGTACGAGATTTTTATAACAACACCGACGATTTACCAAAACATAACGGTAAACCAAGTCTATTTTTAGCACAAAATTCATTCCCATTCAGAAGTGCTGCAGACGACAAACTTAATGTCTTAGATACTTGCTTTGTCATATGTGTGTTCAAAATGCACTTGATCCCTTATACATAGGAATACTTCTATTTCACAGTCTATGTGATAAAGTCAAAAAAATGGAATGACATATTTTTTTCTAGATCTTTCTTTTGTACATGCGCCATGCAAGATCTACAAAATACTCGTCGCTTTTCTACGAAAATCTCGTATCTGCAGCTTAAAACAAGCTGCAGATAGGAGGTTTTCGTTGAAAAGCATCGATATATCGCGTTACAAATGTTCAATAATGCATTGTTCTTGTTTTGTCTACTGCGTCGAATAAATGTGATCTGGCAAAGAAAAAGGGACAATCAACACGAGGGAACGTAACTCACAGTCTCGGAAGCCTTAGAAATATACTAGAACAAAAAAGATACGCAACCCCAATTTTTCGTAATATTTTCGACAAAATAGGTTTTTAATGGATATTGAGTACATTTTTAATATACCTGCATCCATACGCATAGATATTGTGTCATTTTTTCAGATGTCGTAAATTCATCACGTGATTCATAGTAAATTGTTAAAAACTGATTTTCCCCCTGTCGTGGTTTCTAAATGACTACTATCATAACAAATTTTCTTCAAACACAAGCTAAAACATAGACCAAGAAGATGTCAAAGCGTTCATAGACTTCTCACTACCCTACGCATAGCACGGCTGTGCCAAAATCAGCGCCAGTCTGCAGTACGGATTTTGTTTGTTTGAAAAAGTCAAAATGTTGTTGCAAAGCATTGATGGGGCAACAAATCGACACATTTTCGAATGTTTACGCTGTTGGCTCTCAATGGGACCACAACTGAACGAGCACGGAGCGGACGTGCAAGAGATATGACGTCTGCACGGTGTATAATCACGTGACTTAGAATTTCCGGTAATCTTCGATAACTTTGTCAATACTTGACCAATTTGAATTCGGTTTGAAGCAGAGAAGGCGGGAAAATGTCAGGAATAACCTGGAAGCGTGATTTTTGAAAAATCAACTGATGAAAAAGTTATTGAAGATAAACACAAAATTTGGTTTATCTTCAATAACTTTTTTTATAAGTTTAACGGTTTTCACGCTCATCTAATGCGTTACGGCTGTCCACCTTCTCTGCTTCAAACCGAATTCAAATCGGTCAATTTTTAACAAAGTTGTTAAAGATTTTCTGAAACTGTTGCATCACGTGATTATCCACCGTGGTCTAGGCAGAACCGTATCATCAGGTTAACGCCAGCTACGTGATAGGTTTAAGAATGCAATGGAGACCGCTAATAAATCGCATGGACTTCACAACATTCGAAAATCGGTCCAAACTGAACGAAAGAGAATGTGTTTTTCGACCTACATACACTTTTTTTGTCAAACTGTGTTGACGCCCGGTGTAAACTGGGTGTTTTCTTATTAATGGAATTTACTACAAACACGATTTTGTGGAAGTTATAAGGTGAAATGTTAATGCTTTAGATGTATTACATTTTGTTCAAATCTGATTTGTTGTCTTTGCGTAAGAAGGAATTGAAAAGGAAGTTGCGTTTCTTTTTTTGCCTAGTATATTTTTACTATTACTTTAATGCACGTTGTACATATACTCAGTTCCAAAAGAAAGTGTGCACTTTTTAATTTTGAATATCTCGAAAAGAATACCGTCTAGCGTAAGGAAATTTTGCACTACACATCTCAAGACTATTGACAAACGATATTTTGATTAAGAAATCACATAGCATGCACGAATGTTCGGCTGGATTGCAATTTTGCATTTTTAGTGTTTTACGTATGCCTCGCGTGCTGGATGAGTTATTGATAAAAAAAAAAAAAAAAAAAAAAAAAAAAAAAAATACACTCGCTGCAAACCTTTTGTCATACCTAAGCATAAAATCTCATTTTCATTACATTTGTACATAGTGCATTAGCGTGAAACGAATTTCAATTAACGTCGGTGAACAATACCGAGCCTGGTGAAAACAAAAGCCCACAAAAAGTTCAAATTCGTACTGTATTTATGTTCTAATAGCAAGTGTCTATATGGCATCTTAAAGGCATAAAAAATTGTTGTAGAACGTTGTTGCACCGTTCGACGACAATTTACTAGACTACTAATGTAGCAATTACTAACGTTGACGTACACGTAACGTCTACAAGAAAGTTCAAACTTTAGCGTGGAAATAATAATAATAATAATAATTACTTTATTTCATGAAGGTAAAACATTAAGTTAATTACATAATAATTAACATTACAATGCAAAATCTTTTTTCCAATGTTGCCTTCAAACAAAATCTATTTGTTAAAATGAAATGGTATGTAGCCTAACCCTCTCCCAAAGCAGACCTAGTTGATAAGTTCACAAAGGAACAGTACAATTTTTTTATATTACGGCGAAGAATAAAAACTAAAATGTTGCTGTTTGGGAAAGGATTAAGAATGTGGTGAATATGAAAATCATGAATGATTGTACAAAAGCAAAACAACAATATGATGATAATAAAAAAATAATTATTATTTGTCCCTGTCCCAGATAATAGCTGGTTACATGATGTCCACTACGGTGAAAACTTTTGAAAGCGATAATAAATGACTTAGATGGCCTGGTCAAACCCAACAACGGGATATAAACGTGTAACTCTTTCCACAGAAGATCTAATCTGAAGTATGATATCACTTTTACGCGCTAAATTGCTATAAACTTTGTGAAAAACAAGGTAAAAGCAAAACGTGAAAGTGCACACTTTCTTTTGGAACTGAGTATACAAGCTTAGTTATACAGCAGGTACTGGATGATATAGATCCAATATTGCTATCATAATCAAGGGTCGTTTTCTTAATCCCGGCTCGTGTATCGCTGCTTTTCTACGAAAATCTCGTAACTGCAGCTTAAAACAAGCTGCAGTTACGAGGTTTTCGTTGAAAAGCAGCGATATAATTATAGGAAGATAGTACTGTTCCGACCTGTTCAAAATCATGAATGAGCCCGCTGTTATTTACCTGGATAAATAGTTAATGAATACTGGATCCGATACACCTGTTTCCACAAATACCATCGCGTGGCAGCGTAAACAAAACCTAGTTCGTAAATATTCTTTACACATCGTAGATTAATTGTAGATCTATGTGATCTAGAACTGACGTTTTACAGGAAAACTGGGGTGGGTTTGTTGAACCCGTAATTATCCATTAATCGTAGGCCTAATAATTTATGGTAAAATCATATCTACATACGACATTTGATGAAATACAAGAATTCAGTGCAATTCATTCAAGTAAGATGGTTTTGGTGTCCTGCAAGACTGATATTGTACATTCGACAATCTCGGTAGATGTACGGACTTTAACGTCCCACTAAACAAATAATGTACGGAGTCTTGAACTTAATCGAAACAGATCGAATCAATGACCCCTGTGCCGATTTTGTTAGCTAATGCTACGTTGATAATATCAAAAATAGTTAGTCGACAAAGGATTCTTTTAAACGAGGCATTGGAATTTCTATGATTGAAAAATGGCTGAATTTTGTGTGACGAATTCATAGTTGTTTTTCCTACGAGTAAGCTTTGATATTCAAAAACTCACTGTAAAACATCCAATTTAACGATTCTGCCGTAAGACATTGAGTGCGTCAATAAAAGTTTGTTAACGAGAGAAATCTAATCATGAGTTTTGAATCCAGTCTGTGAGGACGAGAATCATCAATCATATTCTCACATATCGGAGGAGAGAATGCCCCTTACCCAAGCAGCAACTGGTCTGACTTACATAGAAGGAACGGTTTCGAAAAACAATAGAGAATCGTCAAATACTTATCACAAGTCTGAAAACAGTTTTCTACATTTCCTTCAATATTTTCTTTGCTAGGTTATTGAAATTGTCTGTATTATCAGTTACATTGATTTTTACGGGCTGCAACACCTTTCGTATACCAGCCTATAATTTTTCGCTTGGTAGGAAATATCTAATCATGGGTTATGGTCCCAGTCTGGAAATCAGGAATTATCAACCAAAATGTCAATTATTGAAAGAGAGTATAGGTCTATATACATGTATGCTTAATGTAATTATGTCCAGAGAAAAAGATTCAGAAAGAATTTATCCAACTGTACAGTCTTCGTCGGACAGATGATCTACTTATTAACCCATTCCAACACATTAACTCCTGTTGACTCCCCTAGAGACAAAAGCATGGAAAGGGAAATGAAGATATTGCTCGTGACAAGCAATTTCTTCATTACCCACATTTTCTACCCGCAAAGACAATAAATAAATAAAATATATTCACTTGAAATTGTCGTCTGCATCATCGTTGGATTTGGAACAGTCCAAGATTCTGTCATCTGGACGAATGGGGTTAGATTTTATGTGAATACCACCGCTGACGAAGAATTATTTTTGACAACAGATTTTAACGTATATATCAGTTTCAGAATCTGTTCGATTGGCCTGGGAAAATGGATTAACACTAATAAAAACCTGAATAAGCGCATTCCCTAGAGAATCCATTTGTCACTAAATTGTTTAATTTAAGACAAGCGTCGATTTTGAAATCGTTAAAATGTAATATTTGCTCTTAAACTTAACAAATTTTATTATTGAGAGACAAGACAAATCTAATTAGATATTGTAAAACACAAGAAATAATTTTTGAGATGCAATAAACAAAATGCTTTCGCCAAATGGCATATCTTTAGACTGGTCGAAATTTGAAACCATAATGCATTGAAACCATTGTTGGAAAAATTTAGGCTGTAGTAGATGAAACACATGTGTATGCATATAGTAGGACGTAACGTCAACTACTGGTACTCATTCAGAAAATGCACCGTGCGTGGTGAATTAGTATCGATAACAGCTCCTATATTAGAAAATACCACTTTGTGTTATGTATCAAAATGAAGCTTATAAAATAAGGGTTCACATGATATAATAATAAAACGCGAGTGCTTTGTTCCTAGCATTTCCGAGCAATCAGAATTTGTAAAACAACGTTATTTCACAATGTCCCCGCGTAACAACGCGTTACATATTCTCGTACAAAACATTGATTTATTTCAACGCGGATAGCAGCAAACGTCAGATTTTCATGCAGACAGTTGCGATGACTCTTCCCGTTACAGTCGTTGTGATTTTTCGAGGAAGAAAGCTTTTGTTGTAAAGTTATGGAGTTTTCGAGAAAAGCGCTAAATGTGTCCCCTTTAGTAAAACAGAATTTATTAAATCGAGAGAAAGACAAAAAGTCGCCATGAAAAATGCAGACATCAGAAATTTATTCTCGGAACTTATTTGTAAGTATTTTTTCTATCGAAAGGTAAAATGAAAATCGATGCTTATGAGCGAGGTAAAATAAAGTTTTGAATGGAAAGGATAATTTTGACAATGTCCGCCGACGTTCATTTTAAAGTTTTAACTTCGCATTGAGAATTTTCTTTTGTGACTGCTGTGGTTTATCGACGAATAATTTCTTTGAAAACACATTCCTAAATGCATAATTCTATATGCTATCATATAATGTGTAGGACTTGCAATATTGTTAAAGTAACAAATAATAAGCGTATTCGAAAAAGTTATGACAACAAGAGGGCCATTGGCCCTGAAGCGCTCACCTGAGACTAGAGTGCACACAAGGTTTTCCTAAGATTTGACCCCGTGACCTAGTTTTTGACCCCAAATGACCCAATTTTAAGCTTGTCAGAGAAATCATAAAAACACACTTCCTGAGCGAAAATGAGTACATTTGGACAAAAAATATGGCCTCTAGACTGCACACAAGGTTTTTCTAAGATTTGACCCCGTGACCTAGTTTTTGACCCCAGATGACCCAATTTCGAACTTGTCCGAGAAATCATCAAAACATACTTCCTGAGCAAAAATGAGTACATTTGGACAAAAAATGTGGCCTCTAGAGTGCACACAAGGTTTTTCTAAAATTTGACCCTGTGACCTAGTTTTTGACCCCAGATGACCCAATTTCACACTTGTCCGAGATTTCATCAAGTCACCATTTCAGACCAATTTTCAGGTTGATTGGGCAAAAAATGTGGCCTCTAGAGTGCACACATGGTTTTTCTAAAATTTCACCCCGTGACCTAGTTTTTGACCCTAGATGACCCAATTTCGAACTTATAGTAGATGTCATCAAGACAATCATTCTGACAAATTTTCAGGTTGATTGGGCAAAAAATGTGGCCTCTAGAGTGCACACAAGGTTTTTTTAAGATTTGACCCTGTGACCTAGTATTTAACCCAAGATGACCCAATTTCGAACTTGTCCGAGATTTCATCAAGACAATCATTCTGAGCAATTTTCAGGTTGATTGGGCAAAAAATGTGGCCTCTAGAGTGCACACAAGGTTTTTCTAAGATTTGACCCCGTGACCTAGTTTTTGACCCCAGATGACCCAATTTCAAACTTGTCCGAGATTTCATCAAGACAATTATTCTGAGCAAATTTCAGGTTGATTGGGCAAAAAATGTGGCTTCTAGAGTGCACACAAGGTTTTTCTAATATTTGACCCCGTGACCTAGTTTTTGACCCCAGATGACCCAATTTCAAACTTGTTTGAGATTTCATCAAGACAATCATTCTGAGCAAATTTCAGGTTGATTGGGCAAAAATGTGGCCTCTAGAGTGCACACAAGGTTTTTCTAATATTTGACCCCGTGACCTAGTTTTTGACCCCAGATGACCCAATTGCGAACTTGTCCGAGATTTCATCAAGACAATCATTCTGAGCAAATTTCAGGTTGATTGGGCAAAAAATGTGGCCTCTAGAGTGCACACAAGGTTTTTCTAAGATTTGACCCCGTGACCTAGTTTTTGACCCCAGATGACCCAATTTCAAACTTGTCCGAGATTTCATCAAGACAATTATTCTGAGCAAATTTCAGGTTGATTGGGCAAAAAATGTGGTCTCTAGAGTGCACACAAGGCAAAGTTTGACGGACGACGGACGACGGACACCGGACGCCGGACGACGGACACAGCGGTATCACAATAGCTCACCATGAGCACATTCGTGCTCAGGTGAGCTAAAAATGTCCGCATGCGAAAATCGCAACGTTTTGAAAATGTAAAATTACGTTTAACTAAGAATTCCGACTTGAATAAATTTGTTGATGAAATTCCGATTAAGATCACCTAAATGTAAATTTAATTTCCAGTTAATGTGTAGAATTTCGCATCATTTGATTCATAACTCATTTCACAATTAAAGAATACCTGTGTCGCATTGTGTAAGAAAAATGACGTAAAAAGCCGTAAAATGGGGTAAATTTTACTAAATTTCCGAGTTTTAACTAGAAAATTTAAATCAAATCCTGCATATTTTTTCTATGATTGTTATATAGAATGTGAGTAAATTTATTATTAAATATCTAGTTAAAATGTTAAGATGTGTCGGCTAGACATGCTTTCAAAATATCAAAAACACTGTGTCGAAAGCGATTTCGAAAACACAACGATTTTCCGACGTAACGATATTATGACGTTGCATGTTCACTTTCATGTTCTTCTATTCAAGTCGTTTCTTTATAATTTTACATTTCCCCGCCTTCGAATATTTATATTTGTCCGATTTCAAAATTCGTGCAATTGACAAAATTAGTGATAAAACCAGCAAGCAAACAAAAACAAACAATACGCGCTTTAAAAGGCTAAAACACATTAAATAGGTGAAAACAACTATGGTAACCATTATCTCCTTTTCTCACAAAGTTTTTCAAAAAATATGATGAACGGGCACCTTAAAATGCATAGTCAGGAAAGTGAAAGCACATTTTAGTCATCCGAAAATTTTTGAAATTGGATCAAACTGAAATATTGTTGGTATTGTTTACTTTTGCTATCATGTTAGTCTACATAAAGTCATGATCTTTATAATACCGATAATTCTGAATGAAATACGTCAGTCAACTGGTTTTTTTTTTTTTTTTCATTCATTTTCTGATTAACCCAGTCACAACTACTGAAAACCAAGTGTAATTCCAGCTTTTGGAGCGGTATTTAAAATGAATATTGAAATGGATTACCGGTAACATGATAATCATTAGAATTTCTATGGAGTTTCAGTACGATGTTATACCAGGGAAAAGTTTAACAAAATGAATAAATGATGATTAATTGCGTATTAACAAAACCTTCCTCTTCTCAACCGAATATAATTCTCATTATAAACAATCTCTTGTAGACAAAAACCGACTGATCAACAGAAGATATAAAGCGGTTAACGTTAAAAGCATTTGGACGTCGTGTTACGCTTATGAGTACCAGTAGCTGACGTCGCGTCTAGGCGATTTTTTCATTCGCAGCACCTTTTAACCCTTTCCCAAACGACAAAATTTTAGGGTGATCTACTTCAAAAACTGTCACAAATGACAAATTGGATGTTATTAAAGATAGGATTTATGTGAAATATGGTACAGAAAATATTGAGACAAAAGGAGAAACTGCTGGTTATCAGCAGTTTCTTCTTTTGTTTCAATGTTTTCCCAAGGCTTTTCTATTAGGGACGTCAAAACCAGGTCTTGTTTGGGAAAGGGTTAAACCTGGAAATAAGTAGGTGGGTTATCTAGTAGAAGGAAAATTTTGTTGTAAATATAGAATCTTGATATTTGAGAAATTTCAAATTTGAGATGAAATCTAATAATGTAACAGTAGCTCTCGGCAAAACAAACTCAATTCTAAGAAACAGTTGGGCGCTAATTGGATTTTCAGAAAAAATGATCTGGAATTTTGGGAAAATGGGGCATTATAGTTTAATTATTAGATATTAAAATCTATTAAAATTCTAACGTGATTCCAGATTATTCTGAGCTAATGTGCTATCTGGTTCTGGACAAACAATAATATTTCGTCAATGTAAATCTTAAATAGCTTGATTGAAGCTGTAGAACTTTACGAGATTTTATAACAACACCGACGGTTTATAAAACAATGGTAAACCCGATTTTTTTCAGTACAAAATTAATTGCCATTGCTACGGGTCATCAAGAAACTAATAGAGAACAGCAAGGATCTTGATCCGATTGTGTGTATACGCAGACCGATCTGGACCCATGTGTAAACATTGTAGAAAATGAAAAAATGCTTGTCACAAGCAATGTTTTTCATTTGTCACAATGTTTTCCAAAGCCATTATCTTTTAGGGAGTCAAAAAGAGTCATTTTGTGTTCATGTTAGAGACGTCAATACGTGGACTCTAGAAATAGTTACTCCTTCTTCAATCCAATCTTTTCATAAACAAAGACGGGTTATTGCCACCATCAAGATACACAAACATAAACCTTTGTCGTCTAATAATCGGTTTAAGACCCCGTCTTGATAAATATCATTTCCAAAGACTAAGTTTGGTATCTATTATAGAAGCTTCCACCTAAAACGTATCTTAATTCTCTTTTCAGCGGAAACCTACGAAGCGATTCGACAAGGTCGAAGATACTTACGGAAACAAGACGGAAGAATACGAAGAGATTCGGAAGCGCGTGCTACAAGAGCGGGCGGTCGTGAACGCGATTGAGGCCTTACAAGAACGTTGGAGAATGATCATGTTTAAATATAACGACTGTATGGACTTGGATGAGGGAAGAAAAGACCGTGAACATAAACGATTAATTGTCAAACGACAATTAGAACTGATGTTTATTATAAGTGTCTTTATCGTTATGTGTATACCCGTAACGGTTCTTATGGTTGTAACATGTAGATAGTATACATTGTTTTGAATTTTTTATCAGAAATTATTAGCAGATATATACAGTACATTATTAAAATATTTCGCAAGAGTTTTTAAGAATATATTTTAAAAACACGTGTTTTGTTTCATTTGAATGTCATTTCAAATGTCGATTAGTCCCTCACGGAAATCATGTGGCGAAAGAAGAAAATGCCGATTATCAGCACTTTCTTCTATAGTCTCAATATTTCCTTTGTTTCCTTACACACAAATGATACCTCTATCAACACCAATTTTGTCGTCTGTTACAGCTTTGAAATCGGAAAAGTCTATCTTTTGTCGTTAATAACCCCATGCATCCTAACTGCAACCTTGCTAGGACCCAGGACGCAGCACAGTCGCCATGGACGTAGGCGGGACGCAGCGAGGAACCCAGGGAGGCACAAAGTCGCAGACCTTAGGCGACTTTTTTGAACATGGGCAAAACAGTCGCAAAACCTCTGGGTTTTGCCAATACCTGGTTAGATCGTCGTGGGATCTCAGTTGAGTCATCATAGTCGCAGCAGCATCGCAGTAAGAACGTAATAAGAACTCAATAGACTCAGGACACTGGCACTAAGGACGCCGTAGGGTCGCCGATGAAATTACAATAAATTGCTCATTTTCCACCATGATTTCTACCAAGAAAGATAAAAATGTAAAATTTCATTCATTTGTAAATGGCGTCCACAACATCTCTGAATTTGAATCAGTATAAAATTTTGCCTTTTGGTATATAGGCCTACTTCATTGACATAATTTATACTTATTTTTGGGTTGAAAACTTTGTTGGAAATGAGGAAATTGTTTGGCACAAGCAATTTCTTCATTTTCCACAATGTTTTCCAATGCCTATATATTGAAAAGCGACAAAAAGCGTCAATGTTTCGGAATTGAGTTATCAAATTTAAAGAATGTATGGCCCGTCCGACGGCTGTATGGATCCGGATGAGTCCATCCCTAATGAGATTCACGCGACGTCGGAAATCTTCCGTGCGATACCGTAAACAATCGGCAGTGGAAAATGTTTGGCTTTCCCTATTTTGTAACATGTCCGTGTAGACCGAATACGTTACGGGTGTTTACGACGTCGCACGAAATATTCCGACGTTTCGTAAATCTCGTCTTTCTTGGTAAGTTATTACTGACTGAAACGTTGACCTGTGTTGGAGGGTGGAGACAGCCAAAATCCTCAAAGAAGACGAAGGAGACACTTCTGACTAGATCCTTCAGGGTAGCTGCAAAGTCTTCTCGTACGTCAATATTGGTGATCTGGGTCGGAAGCTGGTTCCACTCTCTGATCGTTCTCGAGCAAAAATGGCGGTACATGAGTCATCTGGTCGTATTCTGCACTCCCTCCTAAGCGGGAATCGCCTGACTGCAGAAGGCTACCAGGGTTGACGTCAATAACATGTCTGATCTGTAGCATTAGTCCAGTCGTCAAAATACAATTTGGTCAATATAGCCTCTCTTAAAACCCGACGTGCGTCTATATATATCGAACGTCTTCGGAGATTTTTAAAACGCACGATTTATAAGGACACACGACGGGTTGTAAGAGATGCTAAAGAATTGTATGGTCAAATGCTATGTGCAGTCTAGTCTGGTTCCCGCACCTGAAATCTACTACGGATTTAGCAGATTCAGTTATTTACACCAATGGGTACCAGTCTTCGTGCAGTCTGCAACCAATGTCACTTATCATCTAGGCGAAACAACCGAGAAAAGATGTTTCGTCAAAAGAAAAAAGGCTTTGTATAACAGCGAGGGAATAAAGAAATATTCAATATTATTGATTCGGTCGGCACAATCCCTTCAGCCAATCAAAAACGTCCTCAGTCGACCTGCACTCATTCGGTGGAGGTGAAAGCTTCGGTCTTTTTCCTTAAGGCATTACCAACTTTCAGCATTAATATCTCGACGACTACGCCAAATTATTCCAGGTTCCAGGCTATGACGATATGACGTCATTCACTCACCTATTCAATTTAATGGCCGTCTATCGAAAGCGCAGGTTAATTAGCCACTAATAAAGAAGGAATATTTATAGTCAAAATAGTACAAACGATCTTACCAATTTAGCTCGATTTAGTCGTTAGATTGAGTTTGCTGAAATTTAAAAATGAATTTCCGATAAAATTATACTTTAAATGTGTACTTTTGTGTGTAAAACGGCTTCGTAGTTTACAAATGTCCTGACACAGAAAGTGCATTTATTTGAATTCCCGTAATAAACCAAGTGATAAGTTTTGCCTTTTTATCATGAAGATGTATTAAATCATATGTTACAACTATGTTGTTGTATGAGATAAATCAAATAAATGTATACAGAGAAATATATTGTGCTTTTAAATTATTATTTGTCTGTCTGCGCAGGTCACAGTGCGAATACGGGCCGATCTTAATACAAAAAAATACTTACATTATTTACAAGTCAATTGATATAAAAATTTAAATTCAACCGACTCTTATTTCACATTTTTTATATCCATTGTTTGTGATGAAGGAGACACGTTTTCTAAATCCAATCTAACACATAATAATGACACAAGTGACTTCTTGAAAACACAGGCGTCAAGAACTTAATGGACGCATTGCTCTTATGATCTTTACCGAAGAATAATCCGTCACCTTTCAACAAAAACCTCGTAACGGCAGCTTAAAACAAGCTACAGTTACGATTTTTTTGTTTAAAAGCATCGATTTCCGTCTTCGATGGGTCAATCCATCAATTGGATACAATAATTTGAGACAAATCATAAAACGTGCTTTAGAAAAATTCTGAAATATCCCAAAAGATCTATACTTGTCTTGAAATAGTTTTATGTCAGCTTTCATAAATTTAAAATATTAGATCTTTAGCGCATCCTTGGTAAACAAGTCAATGATAAGATGCAGATTTAGTTTTAGTTTTTCTTCTTCTTTAATTTTTAGCTGAATAAAACGTTTTGCAAATGAGGTTGAAAACAGGCCCTTTCTATCACAAACATTATTTTTTCTTTAAGAACATCAAAATTTGTTGCAGACGTTAGGTTTTATTAGATCTTTTTATTTTATTGAAATAAGTCATTTTTATCCAAATTTAATTTTAAAAAACAACACTGTTTATACGGATGAATACATAAAAATTTGCAAGAAAAAGAAAATACTTCCTCTGTCAAGAGTCTTTAAATTCTCATAACGTTTACTCGATTATAGTAAGTGGCTTTCAAGTATGTTGTTTGGAAAAGTTTAAGTTGTTTGACATGTTATCTCAATCAATTTGCGGCATTCTTTTAATTATCTGACAGCCATATAACACACGTGACATTAACACCACACAGACCTTCTGAAATGTGTCAACACGTGAATCTAACCAAATTGATTGGGGTTTCACGCCTCGTTCAACTATCAACACATGATCATAGACACGACATCAAACTACAAACTGACATCACCGATTTCATGATTTCAAAGCTTATTAACCCTTTCCCAAACAAGACCTGGTTTTGGCGTCCCTAATAGGAAAGGCTTGAGAAAACATTGAAACAAAAGAAGAAACTGCTGAAAACAAGCAGTTTCTCCTTTTGTTCAATATTTTCGTAGCTATAATATTATTCAAAATCCTTTCTTTTTCAATGTCCATTTTGTCGTCTGCAGCAACTTTCAAATTGGACCATCCTAAAGTTTTGTCGTTTGGGAAAGGGTTAAACACCTTTACTTTAAAATATGATAGATTAATTCTTTGTGTTTGATTAAATCATATTTGGAAATTGTACACGAGCAAACAGGTACGTACACCAGTTGTCAATGTATTAAAACAATTTCTAAGGAATAAATTATGTTGTTCAAAACACTCTTTTTCGGTGTTTCTTCACAATCTTTGTATTATTGCAAGTGATTTGAATGTTCGAGAAAACATTGGAAAAATGAAGACACTGCTGGTGACAAGCAATTTATTCACTTTCCAGAGTGATTCATATCCCGTTTATCGACTGAAAATTATTTTCTGTTACATCTTTGAATAATCTTAAAATTGTGCCGTTGGGGAAAGGTTGACGCACATGTATAATGATGCTATGTGAAGCCCGAAGGGAAATGCCTAACAACAACAAATAATATGGAAAATGATTTTTTTATTTTCCAATTCGTTTTCTACCCGGAACGACAAAAAAATGAAAGTTTCCATTCACTCTATTATACCTGAACAAATCAAGGTTTTGTCGTCTAGCAGCGCGTTAATACAACTTCATGCATCGTGACAATGATCCAGAGAGGGCCCTGTTCTTATTGAGATAAGACTATGCGCAATAATTTCACTTTAATAACTTTTTAAAACCGAGTGATTGGGCGATTTACCTTTACATTCATAACACAGCTTATCTCTATTGACGGCCGACTAGTTTCCCGCTCTATTTCTAGCACCGGAAGTGCGTCACGAAAAAAGCTGGAATTAAAAATGCGTTGGTAGTTGAGAAAGTTTAAATCACATTCTTTAGAGAAAGAGTTTTGTTTGTGAATTTTAGCAATGAATTTTGGAGATATTCTGCCTCAAAAATGGTATCCCGTAACGATAAAAACCGAGGTTGTACCCTCGATGAAAAAATGAAAGTGAGGCTATGACGTCATCCCGACTGATTCTATAGAGTTTCTTTTCTCAACGATTTTTATGTCGAGCAAAATGTTTGGTTGAGACAACACGAAATGAATACTACAGCTTCAATCATTTTAGACCAGTCTAGATCGATTATGTAGCTCCAATGAATTTGGACTCATTGTAAAGAAAAATAACTCCCGATTATTTCCTGGTTGTTAGCTAGTATTATTTCCCTTTATCCACTTCATCAGTCATGCTCATAAAAATAATGCATTAAAATAATAAATCCTTTACTAAACATGACCTGGTTTTAACCAGCATTTTCTCTTTTGGCCTCAATATTTTCTGTTTTCCCAAGTCTCTTCTATTAGGGAAGCCACTCCAGGTCTTCTTTCATGGTAAATTTACAGAGAAAACTGAGAGGAAAATGAGACAAGGCAATTGAACACTTTTTCTTACAATATTATCTTCAAATGCATTCAGCAAATAAACAAAACAACATAAACAATTTGTTTTTTTTTTTCATGCAGTATGCTTCCAACAACAATATCGTTTTTACAATCTTAGATACAGGACTGTGTAACCTTTCTCTTCCTTTCAGACACACCTTTAAATGCATATTGGCTGAAATTGCTCTTACTGAGCCAAACTAATGTTTTCCTGAAACCATTTCCAAATTAAGAACCCCTCAAGGTTTGAGAAAATATTGAGGCAAAAGAAGAAAAGGATGGCAAACAACATTTTCTCCTTTTGCCTGAACAATTTTTCTCTTTTTCAACTTCTTTTTTGCCGTTTGCAGCAGCCTTCCATAAGAACCAGTCAAGAAAATTGTCATTTAGCAGAAGATTTAAGGTTTGTTGTCTTCATAGATTTAAAAAGTTACAATTTTAACATTATCATATAACTAAGAACACAATCTTGTAAATATCATCCCATTACCAGACGGCAAATTTTGGTCTTGTCTAAATTCAAAGCTGTTCCAGACAAAAATTTCTAGTACATGGCTTTTTCATTTTTGGTATTTCTTAGTAGAAAATATTGTGGAAAATGAAGAAATTGCTTCTTACAAGCAATTTCTTCATTTCCCACAATGTTTCACAAAGCCTATAACATGTAAGGCAGCAAAAATGCCTCACTGTGTGGTAATGGGATTATTAGTTCTGCAGTCCAAACCACAATCAGTTCAGAAGTCTTCTGGTCCTATAGGTTACTTGGCCACCATTTTAACTGTTATAGCCTACAAAACAAAGAGAGAAACATGTTGGTAGAATACAGATACCAATCAAACAATAATTAATTTTCAGAAAGATGACTAAATATGTCATCTGGAATCTATAAATCATAACTTCTTAATTAAGCAAGACCAGTATATGAAAAACAAACGCCTTTTGACAACAGCTTTAGATATGACCTTGATGTTTCTTTGTCCTACCATCCTGACCTTAGTAGAAAAATGAACATGTAAAGTTGTGAAGATAGACAGACGGAGAGACATACATAATATATAAAAGGAGATGATGTAGATCTATTTTTCTAAGACAACTTTAGGTTTCAGCTTTTTAAAGATATATGAAACATATATATCATTGTTACACTAAAATATAAGTACCTTTTCACAATAAGGACAATTTCCGAATATTGTGTTGAAGCTTTGTCTGCTTGAAGGTAGTGCTCTCAACCACTGAAAAAAGAAAGCATTAAACAAATATTTTTATTTGTCTATATTTCCTGTCTTCAAACTTTTGTGCCACCTATTCCAAATTAGATTTAACACTCTCGATTCTGCCTCCCTGAAATTGATTAAACAAGTATGCGTTCTTATCCCGAATTTGTTGAAAAATGGATAGTCTGGGAATAACCTCTGCAACCACAGTATAATGCCGTGGTGCTCATTTAACCCTTTCCCATACAAGACCTGCTTTTGACGCCCCTAAAGAAATGAGCTTGGGAAAACATTGAGACAAAAGCAGAAAATGCTCTTCTGTGCTTTAATTTACCAAAATTTCATACTTATTAACACCTGTTTTGTTGTCTGCAACAGAAAACAAATTGTGGTAGACTTCAGGGATATGGGAATTAGCAACAATACAATTTCTTCTTTTATCAAATTTTAATTCGCACGTGGCTCCTGTTTTGGTCTTCAATCGAACAACGACAATCATCCCCACCCGATTATCCGAAGAGCAATAATAATGTTCTTAAACAAAATTTCTTAATCGAACAAAACTCCTCCACTGCGCCCAATCACTTAACTACAACATCCCCCCCAAAACAAAAATTGACCTGTCAATTTAAAGTGCAGTGGATGAATTTTGTTCGTATAGGGATGAGTGAACACAAACATAGTTCGATACAGGAGATCGAATATCTCTGCGCGCAATCATCTCTACACAACAAGAGAGAATGCCAAATAACACACTCACACAGACATACAGAAGGTCCTTGTTGGCCAGACAAAGGACTGCAGTTATACAACCATATATACCATTAGGCAATTCTATCACAAGACTTTACTAAATGAAGGCAGGACGTCGAATATTCTGTTCATTACTTATGAACTAATCAAGAACAGTAAACAATAGATTGTCAACCCCTTTGTACAAATCCATGCATAATAATTGTACCTGTGATAACCTTATTTGCCTTGAAAAACAGAACTGTGCGGCCAAAATATATCACGAAGTAGTAAGAAACTCAACAAGGAATACATTTCACGGCGTAGATTAACACCAAAGAATATGCTCCCAGTGGAATTTTTTTCATGTACTCTCTTATTGTGACGTTGGAACACATCTGCTGGCATAAACAGTGCAGGTCAACAAGAAATTTGCGGATTTATGTATAGAAAGGGCTGCAATAGACAAGCTAACCAACTAGGAACTCTACTATTCCCGTCATGAAATATGTACAATCCAAGGGAGATAAATCAGTTAGCTCAATGACCAGCCAAACTGAGTTACTTCCCTTGACCTGAGTAAAAGCACTGAGCAAGCAATCTTTTGCTTATCTATAAACTGCACTAATTATTAACTGCACAAAGTAGCAATCCATGCATTATGTAACATTAATCCTCACCTTTGTGATCTGATTACTTACGCATGAATGTGTCTATGAACTTATATACATACATGTAGAACAATATCATTCAAAGAGAGTAAATGACAATTACATTGCCAAATAGAGAGGTTGAAACGCTTTCAACAAAATTGAACTAAAATCACATAATCACTATTATCTTACTTGTCCAAATGTAATACAAAAAGTATTTCAGAACTGTTCAGTGTCAATGAACATCAAATTTCTTACAGAGCCATGATTGAAGCATGCAGACAGTACAATGCAAACAGTGTAGCTCCAGATCAGCTTGTACCAGTGTGCAAGATGATCAGGATCCACAATTTTGGCACTGCAATGGATCTTTGGTAGCATCAAATATTAAGTACCTATATTGGAATTGATACTTCATATGAAAATGTATTCCTATACAACACTTATCTAATAAAACCTTTGACAGCTATTTACATGGAAAATTACTTTCAAATTGAAAGTCAACTACCTATGTCAAGGTTTACACTGATTTTGGTGGATTACTAAGCAGATTAGCCCTTGTTTTTGCATTCAGGCTATTAGCAAAAACCCATATAGCATGATGAGTTGGATCCCCTTCAAGTTGGACTAAATATTGAAGACCATCTGGAGTAGTCTTTTGGGCTAAAACTCTTTTAATGTTGGATGAGTTTTTGTCTTGTTCAACTATACCCAAGTTTAATGACAATGGGTCAATGTGATCTGAATCCCTAAACCTAAGAGGTTTTTGGATGTGACGTTTGGGACGTGAGGGAATGGGCATATCATTAGGTCTTGTTCCTAACTGGGGCTGGATTGTAATAGTGTCATGTTTCGGTTCAGCCTCTCCGACTATATTTGAAGGCTGCTCGGTCTGCACAGATACAGAGCTAAATGTCTTGTCCGGGATTCTAGTCCTAACCTGGTAGTAATTGTTTGGTTCTGGGTGGCGTATATAACCCATTCGTAGTCGGTCAATATGAACGGGTGGAGTCAGAACCTTGTCCGTGGATGGGTCAAGAAGACAAATCATATGCGGGCTTTGTACCTCATGAACAATATATGGGCCCTTGAAATGGTGACGCAATTTCTTCGCAGTCAATGCAGATTCGTCTGTGACATAAACATAATCACCAGGGTCAAAGTGAGACATATGTCTCTGATCATTAGTATTTGAGGTCATCTTTGTCTGGTATTGCGCAATGTTGTCACGGACATTGTCTCGTATTTGTGTAACCAGATTTACCTTGGACTTTAGGTATTGGTCTATATCCTTAGGCAGGGTCTGAAACATAACATTTGGCTGGGTAACCAAGGGGAACTTGGGTCTCTGTGAAAACACGACTTCAAAAGGTGAATAGCCAAGACCACCATGGACAGCATTGTTCATGGCAAAAACAACGCATTGGAGATGAACATCCCAATTACTGCAATTAGTGTTCATATAAGGTGTCAGTCTAGCTGCTAAGGTAGAATGACTTCGTTCAATGGCTCCCATACAATGGTGTACAAAACTTGGGGAGAACTGTTGTGGCACTTGTAACAGTTTGCATAATTCTGTGGTAACCATAGCAGTGAATTCAGTGCCTCTGTCAGATAACAGACAATCACAAACACCGAAAGTTGTGAATAACTGAAATAGCGTTTCTGCTACAGTCATAGCATCTTTGTTTAGTATGGGGACAGCATACAAGTATTTGGAAAACATACATATGGCTGTAAAAATGTAACAATGTGCCCGAGGTGTAGCAGGTAAAGGGCCATATAGATCTATTTGCCAAACTTCAAACGGTGCTTTTGGTGTAGGATATGCTACAATAGCATTCTTATGAGAAAGCTTAGTGACCTTTCTAGACTGACAGGCATGACAAGATTGCACATATTCAGTAACCAATGTGGCCATATTTGGAAAATAATAGTGTTCCTTAATTCTGTCCAAAGTATCATGAATTCCACCATGAGCACCCATGGGAGAGTCATGTAATAAGGCAAGGATGGCAGGGACACAAGATTTAGGAATCACTAACTGATATTGGCTCATTAATTTGGTTCTCTTGGCCTTGGGAACTCGACAGTGGAAAAGCACACCATCAACTATCATATAGTCAGATTGCTGGACTAATAAAGAACGTGCTTGCTTCTGACATGTGGGCAGTTTACCAGTCAAAAGATAGTCTCTTATTGGTTTCAGGGAAGCATCAAGGTCCTGATCTCGTTGTATTGTCTCAATAGTCATGTCTAACAGAGAGATAGCAGGCAAATTTGTCAAACTATCCTTATCAGATTCTGTGATTAATGTACTGTCTGTGCCTGACTCGGACATTTGAACAGAGTGATGCGACAGGCTATTAGTATCTGTTGTGACGTCATTTTGACTTTGTGTACCAGAGTCAATGTCATTATGCAAGGGAGATGGTATAGGGTCTGACAGATCAGTATCCATGTTGTAACAAGTTCTGACCCTGACAGGATCTTCTTGCTGGAAGGATTCCGTCTCTATAGCACTACCTGATAAAATGGCAGTAGTCTCTGCATGTATATTATCTGGGGTAACCAGAATTGGTGAATTTACCTGCAGCACATCGGGTGATGTAGTCTGTTTGTCGTCAGAAACAGGGTTAGAGTCAGCTGTACACAACACAGACTCGCGGTCAGAGCAAGTGTCTGGTATAGGCTGTAGTGTCCGCAGACCGATATCGGAACCAGCCTTATATTTGTCAAAGCGAATGCGCTTTGGTAAATGTCTTCTGCATCTTAAGGTCTTATAACCAGTCTTCTGAAAACATATGTCGTCTTCAGTATCTGCGTCATATGAGACGTCATATTGGTCCTGAACCCGAACAAAGTTAGTACATGGGAAAGTCTGTTCAACCTGATTATCTGGTCCAATCAAATTGACTGAAGTCGGCTTTTCAGGGACATAAGGGAAATGTATGTCATTTTCGTCAGGACTGGAAGTCAAGGTCTCTGTGAAATATGGGTACCTAGAAAATGCATCAGGTACTGTCATCTGTGCGGCGGGTTTGTAGACTATGTCAAAACTGAACTGTTGTAGGATGGATAACCAACGGTCATAAATAGCTCCTTGCAACTGCTTCTGAAAAAGGGGCTTAAGGGCCTGATGGTCACACTCAATAACAAAATGTCTACCCCTTAAATAACTTGCACAGTCCAAAACACTAGTGACTACTCCTAAGAGTTCTAATTTGGTAGGACCATATGACTGTTGCCATTTTGATAATCCCTTAGACCCAAACCTTACCACTTTTGGCAAATCATTGTCATGAATTTGATACAACATATATCCAATTCCATGACTACTGGTATCTACTGCTAGGCGAAAAGGCATATCAAATCGGGGAAAAGCCAGTGCCTTGGAATGGACAAGTCTAGTTTTCAACTCTTGAAAACTATGAGCACATTCTTCATTCCATACAAAAGATATGTTTTTCTTCATCATTCTATACAAACAATTGGCTATAGAACTATAATTTGGAATGTACTTCCTGAACCAATTAAACAATCCAAGAGCTCTCTGTAATTCTTTTTTAGATGTAGGGGTGGGGTAATTCCGTACTAGATCCAACTTGTCACTAGGTGGAACAATCCCATCTCTACTTATAGAATGACCCAAAAAGACACAACTGGGATATGCAAAACGACATTTTGGTTTTGGCTTGAGCTTTAAACCAGCATTTTGGAGTCTAGTTAGGACTTCATGTAACAACTCTAAATGTTTATCAAAAGTTTCTGAAAAGATACAAATATCATCTAAATAGCACAACACTGAGTCAAAAGTGAGACCATGTAGTATTTTGTCCATTAATAACTGAAATGAATTCGGGGCCGTGCTTAACCCTTGCGGTAGCCTCAAAAATTTAAATGTGCCGTAACAAGTGTTAAAGGCAGTGTATTTGGTAGAATTCTCAGATATAGACATTTGAAAAAATCCTGAACTTAAGTCAAGGGAGGTAATATAGTTCGGACTAGTCCCAGAAAAGGATTCTGTCAAATCTTGGATGTCTGGAATGGTGTAACGGAACTCTTGAGTTTGAGAGTTCAGATACCTGAAATCACAGCAAAATCTATACGAACTGAGACTTTGGTCTCGTGTATTACTGGTAGGACTCACTTTTGGCTTGTGTCGCTTAGCAACAAGAACAATAGGACTCGTAATTGGTACATCTTCATGTTCAGAGACTGGAGCAATAATACCCTGGCTGAGCAACTCATCCAACTGATGTCTGAGAACTTGTTTTTTATCTGGTGGTAAACGATACGGCCTCTGATGTTTTGACTTTGCATCAGGCCTCAGATGGATTTGATGCTCAACGACAGTAGTATGGCCCAAGCCTGGATTACGTTCAGTAATAAAGATATCTTTGTGTTGATATAAACACTGATATAACTGAGACTTTTGATCAGCAGCTAGATCTGGGTTGATATCAAACTCTGACATGAATTGAGAATCAATGACATGAACAGGCTCGGGTTGATCTACTTGGTCTCGACAAATGTGTGCGCATGACTTCTGCGGGACAGGTAACCTGATAATATCAACTGAATTATCACAAAGTTGAAAAGAGGCAAGAATCATTCCCTTATGCAAATAAATAGTCTCATTTCCTGGATTCAAGACCTTAAGTGACACAAGTCTATCAGATGTGCATGTAACAACCGACTTTGCTACCATTAAGCCCTTATTAAGCAACTCTGCATGACTAAAAGTGACACCTTGCATTCCAATATTCAAATCTTTGGATAATTTACCAGTTACTATACACTCGGAATTTGGAGATATTACCACAGTGGTTTTGCATTTTATTTTCGTGGTACGCTTAAAGTCTGAAAAGTCAGTACCCTTACTAAAATCAATAACAATTCCACTTGATGTTAAATAATGCATGCCAAGAAGCACAGGATGTGACGTCTCTTGTAAAATGTAAAACTTTGCAGACTGATTTCTTGCAGACGACTTATGAACTTTGAAGCGCACTGATGCTGTGCCAATAACAGAGACGGTCTGATTATTGGCAAGTATCAGTTTGTCATGACAATCCAAGAAATCAAAGACACAAGTGGAAGGTAGCTTCTCAAAAAAGTCTTGAGACATAATATTTATAGAACTGCCTGTGTCAAGGAGTGCTGTCACACATGCATTATTGAACATAACATTCAAATACAAAAAGCAGGAATCAACATCAGCACTGTTGGGTTGTGAAAAGATGTCGTCATTTGTAGAGCCCTCTGTCGAAGTATCGGTATCTATGAAGCCTGAGAGTTTGGGCGCTGTCCCAGGCCCAATTGGTTTAAAGATGAACGTGTCGGGCAACTGCTTGCAATATGGCCTGGTTCATTGCACAGTTGGCATGTGTCAGTTGGATATGTGGTTGAATTACTCAGAGTCTTACATTTTCGAGCTGTATGCCCGAACTGCGAACATAATTGGCATCTGCTGTTAGGTTCTGGTTGGTCAGCACCAGTCCAGTTACACTTGTTTTGTAAGTGACCAACACCATGGCAACGATAGCATGAGCGAAGTTCACGTTGGCGTTGTTGGCGACGTCCGGCGCCAACAACGGCGGTTGGTTGATGAATGGCTGCTACAGGGTAGAACGACTGGGCTTGGCCATGATCTCTATATTGGTGGGCCTCTCCAATCTTTGCCAAGTGTAGGGCTTCACGTAAAGTATTGGCTCTGCCAGCACGTACAAAAAATGCTAGTTGAGATGGCAGGCCCTGTATGAATTTCGCCATAATGTCGCGGTCACTTTTCCCTAATATTTGCCCTTTTTCAGTTAATAAAGCATGGAATTCTTCTAGTGGCTGCGAGGAACCAAGCAGCATATTGTCATATGTGGCAGATTCTGTAATGTATCGAAAGTCATTTACATTGCAAAACTCGGACATAAATGACGCCTTGACACCGTCCCATGATGACTTGTCCGACAGCCGGTGAAACCAGATACGCGCAGGACCAAGTAACAAAAGATGAAAAGCAGCAATAGCTCGTGCAGGTTCTGTTTGTGGTGTGATGTTCGACAACGTCAAAAAGGATTCGAACTCTCGGAGGAATTTGTGGGGGTCCTCATGTGTGTAGCCCGAAAATTTCTGCACAAACTTCTCAGTCAATGAGATGTTGGATGGCAAGAAATACTGTGTAATCGTCTGCGTCAGAGGTGGAGTACTTGCCATGTGGTGTGGAGGCACGTTCAACGGGTCGCCCAACAGCGGGTCGTCGAAAGGGTTGTGGCTCGTGTTTCCGTCGGCCATCACACACTGACTCACAGCCACCACAACGACGAGAAAGATGATGAGCGGGTTTAGATTCTCCACCATGTGGTAGACTTCAGGGATATGGGAATTAGCAACAATACAATTTCTTCTTTTATCAAATTTTAATTCGCACGTGGCTCCTGTTTTGGTCTTCAATCGAACAACGACAATCATCCCCACCCGATTATCCGAAGAGCAATAATAATGTTCTTAATCAAAATTTCTTAATCGAACAAAACTCCTCCACTGCGCCCAATCACTTAACTACAACAAAATACAACAACCCTAAAATTTTGATATTTGGGGAAAAGTCATCAAGGACAGTCAAAGAATCTGTATGTTGACTTCACATGTATGTTTTATCAAAATAACTGTAGGGGAATTAAAGAGTAACATGGATGATAGGCGTGTCCACGTTGACAGTCATTACATGCTTCATCAGGTATTTCTGTCTGAATGTGCAACATATAAACATACATAAATGAAACATATAACACATATGTGCACTACATATAACAATGATATAATTATGTGTAATTACATCAACAAGACATGAATTATGATAGGCCTATCCACATCTACTATCATTGCACACTTCATCTTGTATTTCTGCCTCAAGTCTGTATGCATAACATATGTGTAACATATAACATACATATGTGTAATATATTTAAGATACATATGTGTAATTACCTCAACAAGACAGGAGTTATGATAGGCCTGTCCACATCTACTATAATTACACACTTCATCCGGTATTTCTGTGTCAAGTCTATATGCATAACCAGGGTTTTCCCTGAGCGTGAGAGTTTGAGGGTCATTGTTACCCCCTTGCCTTCAAAATTAGGGGTCATTTATACTATTTTGTGGGTCAAATGCCCTAGGACTAATGTATCAAAAGAAAATCTGGATTTTAAAACTTGCGTCCTCAATGACCCTTATGTAAATTTCTAAGGGGTCATTTGTTCTGAAATTGCGACAATGACGCATGATTTGTGCGTCATGGAAAACCCTGCATAACATATGTGTAATATATAACAAACATATGTGTAATTACCTCAACAAGACAGGAGTTATGATAGGCCTGTCCACATCTACTATAATTACACACTTCATCCGGTATTTCTGTGTCAAGTCTATATGCATAACATATGTGTAATATATACTAAGCAAAACAATTGAAGGATATTAAAATTCTACAGCTATTTTAGAATCCTTGATTAAATATGATATAAAAACCTAATTATTTTTATTATAACATACATTCGCTCTCATATTTTATGTCGCCATATCGAGTTATGCTTCACTGGTCATGCCAAAATGGGACAATTTACAACACAGGGGCCAACTACCAAACTTACCGTGTTATTTACGTGCAGTTTTTCACATAAATGCGTACTCTGAGTTGCTTCATTGAGTAAACTAAAACGAACTTGCCTATAATCAATTCATTAAAAACGATTGAACGTTAATGGCTGACAGATCTGTAGCGCTTGCAGACCGTTGGTCAGTTGAACGTATGGGAACGTCAGGTTGACGTCGATCGTAGATTTTGAATTTTGCAATGTGTATTCAGTCGATTACATAAACGGTATCACTGGGAAGTCGTAATTATGAAACTGTGTGACAGGGGACGTAAGTAAACGACGTATTTGGCTGATGACCGTTACATTCTCAAGAACTCGTTACGTTTTAGGACTTCAAAGCTTTCCAAAATTACTCCAGAGTATAACAGATATGCGAGGGATAAACCTTAGAATTCAGTCTGTGATAAACGGATTAAATAATCATGGGCATTAACGCCAGTAGGCCGTTGACAGCTAACGCTTTCACATAACGACACTGACGCATGGACCAGAACCCATTTGAGATGGAACCAGCAACATGGGAGTACAGTGCTCATCACCAACGAAAGTTGGTTTCGGCGTCGCATGTTGACAGCAGAATTCGTGTTTTCCCGATATAAGAACGAGAGATAAATCGAATGCAATATACCCACATGTGACGCATATGGTGACGTGAGCGTTATGGAGTTGACGGGAATCTTACGTTATCTAGAGACAAACCTTTTAGTGCTAAATGACACTGACCGACCTACATTACATTAACCACGTGATTGACTCACATCCTGTAATCTTTAAACAGGAAAATGGAGATGAACATGTGTTTATTGACACCAACGTAAACTTGTTCGGTGTCGTTATTGTAAAACAACATCTTAAACAGATTTGGTTTCAATCCAAGGATTTGCCATCCTACATACAGAACCTTTATTCAATCGAGCATGATTGAAACACGTTGGGTAGACGTCTACGTCACCGACAACAACAATCGACCAACCCGGCTTATTCCAACATGGACGTATTCGGAAATGGAATACTGTACCGCAACATGTGGTAATTCAATCTGCGATGAATTTGCGAGGTACTTGTAAGGCTTGAGTCGACTTTCAGGGTGAAAATATCCGTTATTCACGACGTGTGACTTTTCGGTTGTAGGGTACCTGCGTTTAACCGGATATTGTAGGGAAACCGGAAACGATTGTTCAGCTTTATGTTTTTGATTTTCAAGAATAGAAATTGATATGAAGTTATATGTAGATTTTTGTTCGAATATATGCCTTTGTTAATTTTTACAAATGGTGCAATTTGAATATCCTTCAATTGTTTTGCTTAGTATATAACAAACATAAGTGTAATTACCTCAACAAGACAGGAGTTATGATAGGCCTGTCCACATCTACTATCATTACACACTTCATCCGGTATTTCTGTGTCAAGTCTATATGCATAACATATGTGTAATATATAACAAGCATATGTGTAATTACCTCAACAAGACAGGAGTTATGATAGGCCTGTCCACATCTACTATCATTACACACTTCATCTGGTATTTCTGTTTCAAGTCTGTATGCATAACATATACCACACTCCAAGTTGAACTCCTGAAAATATAAACCACAATTAAGATCAAATGTAAAGCTGGAAAATTAATTAACTCTATATGACACACTATTCGGTCTTTTCGTAATTCCGGTAATACAGAGTTGTCGTTCCTGCGGGACGGTACGTTTACTTCCATTTGCCTGTTTGACAAGCGGCAACTTTAATATTTTCATAAATTCAATGAGTAATTAAATAAAAATGATTTTTTGTTGTAACTTAATAATGGAATCTAATAATACCTCTGCACCTTCCATCATTTTTAGATCGTTCGGAGATCTATAGCAAAAGAAATCTGCCATAATCCGATGATAGGTTATCATTGAAAATATTTTCCCCCGTGGCGTGCCTCAAATTAGGCGAGTGTCGATTTGTGACGTCATGACTTTGCCTTGCTTACTCTAGTCATATGACGTCATAGAAATAACAAGAGGGGCAACTTTGGGGAAAAAAGATACATGTATATACATGAACGCTGTGAGCGAGTTTTTCCATACAAATATTTTGTAACTGTTTGTAAGAACATTCCGCTCCACGCGGTTTTCCACTGTCAGAAAACGATTAAAATCGGAAATAGAATAAGTGAATGTTAAAAGCACAAAAAATATTGAGGAAAGAGGCGATATTTCTGACTAGATCTATCGTCAAATTGCTTCCTTTTTCTCAATGTTTTTCCAAACAATCTACTGAGGTCAAATACAGGACTTTTAAGAAAAAAAGTTTTAAAAAAATTGAAGAATTCGTTTTTAAATGTGCCGAAAAAATGACAGATTTTTTTAAAACCTTACCCATACAACAAAATATGGTCCTTTCCAAATTAATTCTTGCTAATTGTCAGAATGATTCTGATTTTGCTATTTTGTGGGCATCAAAACAAAGAATTAGATAGGAAAGGGTTAACATAATAAACCATCATTTCAAATTTAATTCAAAGAAGCAGGCTGTAGACTATATGATACGTAGATCTACTAAAAAGAACATTTTGGTGTAGATTGTAGTATAGGAACTATTGAGGGAAAAGCAGTCAGCATGTTTATCTCTTCTCTCAAAACTTTGCTATTTCGTTCAAGTAGATCTATGCAATTCATTGTTTGTTCGTTAAAGCTTTCTCAGACAAGACCTGGTTTTACTTAATAGAAAATACTTTTTGAAACATTTTGGCAAAATGTAAGAGCACCCTGATAACCAGCATTTTCTCCTTCTGTCTCAATAGACTAGATCTAGATCTACTTTGATATGTAACCGTTTAGTGTGTTGGGACTATGTTGCGATGGGATTTCTCTTTCTTCTCTCGGCTGAGGTTCGTTTGTTGGAATCTCCCAACGATCTACGCGTTTCGACTAATAGGCTACTGTCACTCAGACTCGGGTATGCCTAGGCCAGATACGATGTTTGGTTCTAATTCTTGCGACTTATTACACGAATCCAAGCTCGTCTTGCATTTGCCTCTTTCGATATAGTTTGTGCAGTTCAAAATTTCCAATTTTATCCGCAAAATTATGGCATTTATGAATGCAGTAGCGGTTCTTTCCTACCGTTAACGCTTATTTACATTGACACCGGAAGACGGTATACCGTCCCGCATGAACGACAACTCTGTAACGACGGAATTACGAAAATCCGGAATTTTAATTCTTCCTTTCTTGTAAACATTTTAACCAGAGTTGTTGTAGAAGGAATTTATTTAATAGCACATTCAAGAGAACAACACCCATGAAACATTCTTGCTACGACATACAATTTTGGGCTCACCCTAGCAGTTTAAGGGAGAAGAAAAACGCCAGTCACACTGTAGGAGCATTGATCCAGACAAGATTTTGCCGACACACCTAAATACTGACCGCCTAACCTCCTGATAGATTGTTTCCAGTTTAATTGATGGGGTATAGTAATTAATCCATTCCTACACAATGGCACTTTTACACATAATATAGGCCTTGGAAAACATTGTGAACAAGATGTGTTTGTGAAACACAAATGCCCCCAAAATGGCCATTTTCCTAAAATATTAAGTTTTCATGGAGTAAAGGGTTGATAAGGGTTAAATAATGACCTTGAAGAAGGTCATATTGTATAAAACAGATAGATATCATTGAAAGGAAGTTACATACCAAAATGCAGCTTTGTATGTTGTATTGAATACTATTGGAGAAAAGGCAAATGTTAAGTTTTCGGACAGACAGACGGACGGACGGTTAGACAGAAAGACGGACACGAGTAAAGCAATATGCACCCGAACACTGGATACGGGGGCATAAAAATGGAGAAATTTCTTGTGACAAGCAATTTCTTCATTTCCAACAATGCAAAACTTCACATTTTTGCAATTGTTGTCGGCAACATATTTGAATTTCAAATAGTCCAAAATTTTGCCTTCTGATAATGGGTTGTGAAATAAACTTGACTCACTTCTTTTGTGGTGTTTACAGGGGAAGGAAACTCAACCTCCAGTAGTTTGGACAGGTTCTCCAGTAGACCCTTCCTCTCATCCCTGTCAAATAAGAAAGTTTCAAACTTACTTAACCTTTTCCCAAACAAGACCTGGTTTTGACGTCCCTTACATAAATGGTTTGGGAAAACATTGAGACAAAAGAAGAAACTGCTGATAACCAGCAGTTTCTCCTTTTGTCTCAATATTTTTCGTGCTATATTGTATATACAAGTTCTATCTTTAATAGCATCCATTTTGTCATTAGTGGCAATTTTTGAAGTGGATCACTCTAAAATTTTGACGTTTGGGAAAGGGTTAAACAAGGCCTTGTTTTCATGTCTGTAATAGGAAAAAAATTTGGAAAATATTGAGGCAAAAGAAGAAAATGCTGATAATCAGCATTTCCTTCTTTTGCCTCAATATTTTCTTTACTTCATAGTACAGAAATCTTATCTTTATCAACACCCTATTTGTCATCTCACAGCAGTAATCAAATTGGACTACCCTAAAATGTTGCTGTTTTTCAAACATATTCTACCAACTTTAACTCATGATCATTGACTTTCAAAATGGTTGTTTAAGAGTTGGCGCCTATGGAAGCTACAGTTCTTTGGTTTTCAACTCCCACATGTACCAATTTAATACAACTGTCTGCGAAGCAATGTCGAGTAAGTATTTTAAAGATTTCTAGATTTTAATAAAGGCTATCCATATTAGGTCTCCTACTATATGTATATTTTTCAGGTTCAGGTTACCTAGAGAATATGATATATTAAATCTATGAAACCGCTACATTTTACAAAAGACATCATATACTTACCACACATGTATATTGGCATTCATATTTTGTCTGATAGGTGCAATTGCTGGAGAGAAAATAAGAAATGTGTAAGTGAACAAGTATATTCTTTGGTATTCTTTGACATTCTTTGACCAATTTTGTATTATACATTTCATTTCATTTAAGAGTCTTAAATTTAGTCTTTTTGGATGAAAAAGTTAAAGAAACATAGATCAACAACTACAATACTATTTTGCAATAATTTTGAAAATGTTCATGATTTTGGTTGATACATTACCTTGATCAGATCCTAGAAACTTGCATTCTGGTAGTAGCCTAGGCTGGGATGGGTCTATACTGATCTGTACTGAGGCACTGGGACCTGTAGAATAAATTGCTAATGGATGGACAGGCAGATGAACAGACAACCACGGCCATAACAACAATTGTTCTTTTACCCTTTTCAACATGAGTGCCATAGTCACAATATATGCTGTCACTTTGCTGCTATTTCAGGAAAATAATTGTCGACACTACTTATTTTGACAGAACCAAATTCAAAACATTTGCAGACTACCCTTTTAAATTGTCAAAAGGCTGCAATTTCAATAAGCTACAGAGACTAAGTTTTAAGGGGGCATAACTCAGGCAAAAATCAATGAACCATAAAATCCTTACTTCATGCAAATCTACGAATTAAGGTGATAACATTGACCAAGTTTCAAAAAGATCCAGCCAGGAACTTAGGCAGGTTGTGTTCACAAGAAAAGTGGATGTACGCACATACATATGGATCGACGGGCATATGGAGAAGATGACACCAATATATGACCACCTCCGGGGGTGTATAAAAAATAAGTTACATGGCATTGTATTCCTATCCTAGGCAACAAAGCTTCAGACCGATTCAGATCGGAAATAACCTCATTTGTACACTAGTGAAATGTCAAGTAGATGGAACTCTTACAGCAAGAAGTACATAATTGGTCCAGATCCATGTGGTCTTCTTGTTTAAACATTTAAAAAAAGACTTGGTTTTGACGTCTGATAACCAACATTTCCTCCTTTTACCTCAATATTTTCTGTGCACTTTTTAACTCAAGTTCTATCATTATCACTATCCATTTAGTCGTCTTCAGCGCCATCCAAAATGCAATTTTAACCCATTCCCACACGATGACACCTTTTGACATCTACAATATAATGCCTTAGAAAACATTGTGTAAAATGAAGAAATTGCTTGTGACAAGCAATTACTTCATTCCCGAAATGTATTCTAAAGCCATTATCTTGTGGGGAGTCAAAAAGAGCCATTGTTTGGTAATGGGTTAAAGGTTAAAATCTATGTTATTGGACTCACTGATTGCTATTCTCCTGTATGTTGCACTATAAGTTGGTTTTTCGGGTTCTAGTACCCAAGTACTTTGATCTATCTCTCCCACCAGATCCCAGAAATCCTTAAACTGCTGAACCGTGTCCTTGAACTGGTTATAGACATGGACAAGGTCACTCTGAAAATACAAGACAAGACTGTAAAAATATTGTTGCTAAACCAGGTAAAGAAATTTATGAGGAGTCTAGTCTCTTTGTATGTTTTTTTTTCTGTCACTTTCAATGACTCAAATATCACAAATATCAACATATCAAAGTGCACTAATGCTGTTCGCCATTGCTTGGCTGTGGTTCGGAACTATATGTCATGATATAATATCCTTTTAAATACAAAATAGATTTACAGGCACCACAAATATAAAAGGGATACCGCTTTCAAGTTTGACCAAATCCATAGCGAGCCCCAGAGAGGACCATGCACTTTATCCTGAAGGGGAGACAAGGAGGGATAAAGAATCACAAAATTAGTTTACCTGTTGTGTCCAATGAATGTCAAATTTTACAGGTAACTCTACATTACATCTGGGTGCCTCTTTCGGATACTGAAACATCATAAAGGGAAGTAAATAGTAGTTCACATCATCAAAATTGACATGCATGAGTTTCTTCCCTTTGATATGTTGCCATTTCCGTCACTCAATTATGGCCATTAATCATGCATAATAAATTGATGTCTGGTACTTTAAAAACTTGAAATCTATCACTAAAAATGATAAAATACCCCCAACATTAAATTTGTCAGGACAAGGGTTTTAGTAAAATCAAAGGGTGATAACTCACAAAAGTTATGCTCCTTGTACACTGCACTTTTCCTTAGTGAGATCTATCTACCCATGAAGTTTCACAATCATAGCTACCTTACTTTCAGGGATATGCTCCGGACAAGTATTTTGTACACAGACGGACAGACAGACAGATGGACAGACCCACAGACAGGCTGATTCAAATATACCCCCTAAAACATCCTTTTGTGGGGGTATAATTAAGACAAAAGGAGAAAATGCTGATATCAGCATATTATTCTTCTGAATAAATGTTTTCCCAAGCTTATTCTTTGATGGACAACATGGTCTTGTTTGGTAAAGGTACTTACCCCAGAACTAATATGCAGTTTGATCACATGACATCTATCATTTATGTCATTATATTTCAAATGTAACTCGGTAAAACTGGAGTCAATATATTGTAACCTGAAAAAGAAGAGATTAACCCTTTCCCAAATGACAAATTTTTTGGGTGATCCACTTCAAAAACTGCCATAAATGACAAAATGGGTGATATTAAAGATAGGATTTGTGTAAAATATGGCACAGAAAATATTGAGACAAAAGGAGAAACTGCTGGTTATCAGCAGTTTCTTCTTTTGTTTCAATGTTTTCCCAAGTCTATTCAATCAGGGACGTCAAAAGCAGGCCCTGGTTTCTCAAAAAAACTAAGTACATTCTCATGAGAACATGCTTAACTTCAAAGGAATACTCTCCATCGTTGAAGGGTATTCGATTGAAGTTCACAGGGATTTCGTGCGATTTGAGCACGGTGCTAAAATTTGAGCATGAGAACGTACTTAAATTTTTTCGAGAAACTGGGGCCAGGTCTTGTTTGGTAAAGGGTTAAAGAAGGATTTCAAATGTATATACAGATAGTACTTTTCTAGACAATGTGTGTGTCATTATTTGCTTTTATTCAGTGGAAACTAGAACTTGTCTCAGAATGTGACTTGATACCCCCGCACAAGCTTTCACCACAACAAAGGGCAATTACTCTGATAAATAAGCAAGGTAGAGTAATGCTCATTGTACACAGCACTTCTCCTTAGTGAGATCTATTTACCCATGAAGTTTCATGATCATAGCTACTTTACTTTCAGACATATGATCCTGACGAAATCAATGTCTGAAAAACAACAATGGGCAATAATTAACAAAATATGCAAGGTAGAGTTATGCTCCTTGCACTTCTCTTAGTAAGATCTATCTACCCCTGAAGTTTCATGATCATTGCTACTTTACTTTCGCAGATATGGTCCTGACAAATATTTTGAACATGGACCGACAAACAGACAGATGGACAGATAAACAGACAGATGGACGGACAGATAGCCAGACAGGTTGATCCTAGTATACCCCGAAAACTTTTTGCGGAGGTACAAAAATGGCTTCTCCCTCTTTTACATGAATTGAAATATACCGTAACCTTTCGTCACCCCTCATAGTTCAATGTCAGATTATACAGCATTAATTGATAGTACAGCATGCAGTTCTCTTACATCTTTTGTTGCATTACATAGACAACAAGTGCATGTTGTATTGCGATGCAATACAGGAGTCCCTCACCGGATAACAAACAGTCCTTTCTTTTAATATATCTCCTACTTACTAGATCTATAACTGTATACAAAGTTTGAAGTTGCTAGCACTTAAGGTTTTGGACAATATGTCCTGAACAAAAATATAAGGGTAAAAACAACCAAGGGCAATAACTCAAACAAGAGCCGTCAGAGACGGACAATGCTCCCCGAATAAGGCATTGTCACAATAAATGTATGCCATGCAGAGCTAACATAAAGCTAACAAATGTTAAGCCCCCTTTTTGCATGACATAATTTTCATACCCAAATTTCACATAGTTTATTGTCAAGGGCATCTGATTTACTACTCAAATATGAAATTTCATCAAATTCTGACCATTAGACTAGGAGAAATTAGAGAAAAACTGTATTTTACCTTAAGCCCCCTTTCCCATGACGAGGCCTCAAATAAAAAAACCGGGAAAAGTCCATGGGCATTATGTCATAGGGAGTTCACATGGTAAGTTTCATTTGATTTGTCCCAAGGGTTATGGAGAAATCACTTCGGACGGACAGACGAACGGAATGACGGACGGACCGGATGGATGGACAGACAGACAGACAAAGCGGCGACTATATGCTTTCCCTTTTGGGAGCATAAAAATGGACATGGCAGGGTAACAATTCTGGTACATGACACTTCTCCTTCATGACATCTATAAGTGTACCAAATTTAAATTTGCTAGCTCTTATGGTTTATAAGAAATGGTGCGGACAAAAATGTAAGGGTAAAAACAACAAAGGGCAATAGCTCAAAAAGTGGGCATGGCAGAGTACAATTCTTGTGCATGATACTTCTCCTCAATGAAATCTACCAGTGTATGAATATTGAAGTTGCTATTACTTATGGTTTAGGAGATATGTTCGGGACAAAAATGTAAGGGTAAAAACAACAAAGGGCAATAACTAAAAACAAGAGGACCATGATGGTCCTATATCGCTCACCTGAACCAAAATGATATGAGCAACACTTTTGTTCAATTAATATCTATTACTTTAAGACTGAAAAAGAACTTATGGTCAATAAGCTTCTGAAAATCTAACTCATCCGAGATCTAAATTATGGTGCCAAACATTGTATCCAAGTTTTGTCTTGATTAATAAATAATTGTAGATTCTAGAGTATAAACAAGGTCGAAAACATCCAAAAACAGCAATGTTATCGAATTCAAGGGCACATAACTCTTGACTTTCTAATCAGATCAAACTGAAAATCAAACTTATCCGAGATCTTATGGTCTCCAACATTGTGTCCAAGATTTGTCTTGATTGGCCAATAATTGTAGATTCTAGTGTGTAAACAAAGTCGAAAACAGTAAACAAGAGTGCCTGAAAGGCACTGATATCGCTCACCTGAGTTCTTCCTGTATTTGATTGTATACAATATAAATTTTGTTGTAAACAAATATGTATATCGTATCAAATTATTGTAAATTAAGTTTCATAATTTCCAATGAATACAATGAAGCCACATTAGTATTCAATCATATTGCATGTAGTAGCATTTGCATACATCTTTAAAATGGAATATCATGTGCTGTTCCAGTTTGATTTTTATAATCAAGATTAAACTTTTACAATTTAAAGGGACATTTCATTCCAATTTCAATTTTTTAAAGTATGTCTTGATGCCAAGATTGGTTATTCTAATGAGTATAAATACTCTCAGTTTTTTTAGGTTGTTGCCAATAAGCGAGAAACACGCATTTAAAGTTGAGATATAATCGATAAATTGCATATAAATCCGAACTGTTGTCCACAACAATTTGTTCAATTTTAACACAAAAATATAAATTTCTCGTAAACGGCGCAATATTTTGGCCTGAATTTTCAGAATTTTCATAAGGAAATATGCTCTTTCAGATATAAATAAAAGTTAAATTTATAACAAAAAATTCTGAAATGTCACTTTAAAACAATTTACAATTTTGAAACATCAGAATGATACATTACAAGCATTAATACGCTTAATATGATAAGCCCCTCCTTGCCTCATCAACATTTATTATCCTATCAAATAACCAAGTGTTTGAAAAGAGTACCGTATTTCACCTAATAGACGCGCCCCGGCGTGATGCAAAACGCCGTGGGGGGTGTGCTTATTTCGTACCACTTTTCCTGAATTTTAAAGTGCTTTGCTGAATGTAGAAAATCATCCTACCGTAAATTATCGATCAAGATATGTCACTTTATCTGTAGATGACGTTGTATCTTACAAATACACACCGGGTACATGTATAAATCGGTGGAGACGAAGCGACGTAACTGTCATCCAGTCTACAGTTATCTGCCAGTCTAGTCCTTTGTCTCGAAAAGGCGGGTGTGTTCTACTTTCGTTTTCGGAATGTTTTGATTTCTTCTTCTTCTTCACTTTACAAAATAATAAAACATACTTCCCTGTGGAGCATGGCATGACGATTGTTACGATATGTATTTTTAGACACTCAAAGCACTTTCAGATCAACACTAATCTTCTCTACCCTGCATTGCATTATGGGATTGTATTGTTGTTGTTGAATAAATCCATCTTGAAACTCTGACGGCGAGTCAAATTCAATTTATAGTTAATAAACTTTGGCAGAGTTTGAGTTTGGAATTTGTCATTACCGTCTACTCTGCAGTCTACTCTACAGTCAAGGTAAGGTCGGGTGAAGGTGGGAGGGGTGTCCCATGGCTTCCGAGATTCTTAATATAGGGGGGGGGGGGGGCATGTATTAGGGAGGGCGCGTC